>JAIUCV010000080.1:3898333-4647500 GCA_026724425.1 Erythrophleum ivorense | reverse complement strand
AACTTGAAGAAATGGGGACACATGAAGCTAAGGACGATTCTTCAAGAATGTGTTTTCGATAGAGAGTTTCGCAGATCCCCCTTAGTTTATCAGGTAGTGTTTCTTCTTTTGGTTTTTGCAATTGTATTGCTTTCTATTCTTATATAACTTTCTTGCATTGCAGTTTTCTTCCCTCGGTTCTTTAGACGAGAAGTGGATGGCTGAATTTGGAGCTTCTTTGTCTTCTGGTATAACAGAGGACAAAACTCCTCTCGGCCCCGGAGATCCGTTAATAATATGGCCAACAGTAGAAGACGTCAGGTGTTCTTTAGAGGTAATCTGAACAAAGATTACATCTTTCCTTATATATATCTTCCGTCTAAACGGTGAAATCTTGAAACAAAAAGGGTTATGCTGCTGGCAATGCAATCCCAAGCCCACTGAAGAACGTGGAGAAACCATTCTTGAATAAGTATTGGGCAAAATGGAAAGCGGATCATAGTGCTCGCGGGTAATTTTTTTGAAAACCAAACATTTACGAACCCAACTTGTGATTGATTGCTACTCAATTCTGATCCTTTTTTTTTTTTTGAATGTTACAGCCGTGCAATGCCACATATAAAGACCTTCACACGTTACAGCGACCAGAAGCTTGCGTAAAGTTCATAAAGTTTCAGTCTTTTTAATTACCCACTTGATAAAAAAAAGCTGTTTCCTTTAGTCATCATGTTCTTGATTTGCTTTCTATAGATGGTTCTTGCTAACCTCATCGAATCTTAGCAAAGCGGCTTGGGGAGCCCTTCAGAAAAACAATTCCCAGCTAATGATCCGTTCCTACGAGGTAAAAACCGAAATTTTCACGCATCAAAGTCTTGATCTTTGATAACTACTAACCAAATTCCATTGTTAGTTGGGCGTCTTGTTCTTACCATCTCCTGTAAAAACACAAGGTTGTAGATTCTCGTGCACTGATAGCAACCCGAGCACTTTGAAGGTAATCTAAAAGATTCATAAACCTGTAAACTCGGACCCAAACTTTTGATCTTTCCCTGTCAAATGTGTTATGATGACAGGCAAAACAAGAGACGAAAGACGAGGCAGAGAAGAGGAGTGTGCTAGTGACAGTGACATGGCAAGGAGACAGAGATTCGCCTGAGATAATCTCGTTACCAGTTCCTTATCAACTACCACCTAAGCCATACTCACCGGAAGGTTTGTTCGCATTGATTTTCCAACAAAAGATCACTTCTTTCTTTGCGGGTTCTTAACGTTTTTACTTGCACTCTGATTCTTTTTTTCCAGATGTTCCATGGTCATGGGACCGAGGGTACTCGAAGAAGGATGTGTATGGACAAGTGTGGCCGAGATAGTTGATGATAGCTTTTAGCTCTTATGACTTGAGAGAGTGGCTTTATGGGTTTCACTCGGCTATGAAAGAAAATATAATCTTTTAGTCTGATGATCATCAACCAAATAGATCAAACATTAGCTGTGGAATTTGCGTGTTCATCCGTATAAGTCCACCAATTGATAGGAGGATTATGGTTAACAAAGCTTTTTTAAAAGTCTGTTAAAGAAAATTGGCTAATTTCAAATACTGCACATGCATTTTCTTTGTCGACATACCCACTAAAACCGTCGACGTTTTTATAGCGTCCAATTACGTTTAATTAGCATAAGTGATAAGTACGAACTACAAACACAAAACAATAGACAGAGAAATTGGAGACATAAGTATTTCATATTATTATGACAGAAGTGTGTCGTTGGTTACAAGAAACCTACGATTTCAACTCGAGACATCAAATTAACAAGAAAAAGAAAAAAAAAATTTAGAATTTTTGGTGGTACATATTCGATAGATATTTAGAATACAAACAGAGGAAGACAAGCATTCACAATCAATGTCTACATTTCTAAGAACACCCGTCCCTCTCCTTGATGATTTGGCCCATATCATATCTATCACCTTAATTAAGACAAAAGGATAGATACTTACAAAAAGATAATAAGATCCATAAGTCAATTGCTATTTGACGTGTTACACTAGTCCTCGAATCTTGATAAAAGCTAATCATGATTTATTTAGTGATTAAGAACAAGATCCTTCTTCTATGTTCTGACCATTCACAACTTGCCACCTCAGTATCCAGAAGTTTTTGGATGATTTTATCCAATGCCTCAAGACTTCGGATAGGACGAGCGCCAGAAGTTTGGATAATTGTATCCAATGCCTTGAGACTTAGGATATCAGTAGTGTCTAGAAAAAGTTTCAGCAAATATTATTAGATTACAATTTACTTTCAACATTTCACAGGTATAATTTTCATTCAGGGCATCACTAGTATAAGTGTATAACTCATGGTAAAGATGTAGTAGTTAGCAATAAGCCACATATACAGTGAGCTATACCAGTGATGTCCTAATATGAGAAATCTACATGTGAAATGTGGAATTGTAAAATTTATCTTTCTATATTAATTTTATGCTTCCTATTGTGAAATGGTACTAGAAACTTAATAAAATGTAACTCGCAAATGTTCTAACTAAAAACAGAAAAGAACAAAAAACGAAAATAGAAATTTGTTATATTGCTACCTTAAAAAAAGGTTAGAGATATAAAAAAGAAGGTCATGTGGGAGAGGGGGCGTGTAACAGGAAATATGGTGAGGATAAATCCCAAACTAGAGATTCACTACGAATCTGAAGGAAGGGGGTTAATCGGCTTGAGAGATGACCAAAGGATAAGAAGGATCACCTCAAAGACCTGATTACCGTGATGAAGATCGCACAGCAGAGATAATAGGAGAGAGAGATGGTAAAAGGAAATACTTTTTCTGATTGATTTCCAACAAACGTCCTCACGCCTTACATAAATGTTTTCTAAAACGGGTAAACGACAAACTGAAATAAAGGACAAACCGAAATGATGGTACAAACCACCTAAAGCCGGTATAAAGATAATATGGGATAACCGAGTTACGAACAAGTCCGGTTTCCCATAGCAATACTCCCTCCTTCAGAAGATCCTTGTCCTCAAGGATGGAATTCAGGGTACTTGGCGATGAAGTCTCTGTAGAACTCCCAGGTGGCGTTGTCTGCTGATTCTCCTTTCCACTGAACTAGGACTTTGGTAACGGGTTTGTTTTGGCGATGCACCATTTTCCTTTCCAGAATAGCCGCGGGCTCCTTATCGGTTCCCACATCGATCAAGTACTGGGGAAGCAGAGGGGCTGATGATGGTGGGTTGGGGCAAAGTTTTAGTTGGCTCACGTGGAATACGTTATGTATCGCAGCTTCCGGTGGTAACTCGAGGCGGTAGGCAACGTTGCCCACTCTGTCAGAGACACGAAAAGGACCATAGAATCGTGGTGAAAGTTTGTGTGGTACCTTTTTCGTTTTGAGTGAGTGCTGACGATACGGTTGTAGCTTAAGGTACACATAGTTGCCAATCTGGAACTCTCTGGGGGAACGGTGAGCATCAGCTTGTTGTTTCATCCTGTTTCTAGCTCGTAGCAGGTGGAATTTCAGTAAGGCAATGAGATCCTCCCTCTTGCGTAAGCTTCTGTCAACAACATTAGAAGAGCTCTCGCCTGGCAAGTATGGTAAGTGCACCGGTGGGGGTTGTCCATACACTATCTCAAAAGGAGTGCTCTTGATAGAGGAGTGGAATGTGGTATTATACCACCACTCAGCTAGCGGTAACCATTTGCTCCAAGTATGGGGAGCATCGGAAGACATGCAGCGCAAGTAGGTTTCCAATGTCTTATTAGTGGCCTCTGTTTGACCATCAGTTTGTGGGTGGTAAGCCGTGGAGTATTTAGACTCAACTCCGTGGACCCGAAAGAGTTCTTTCCACACTGAACTCAGAAAGGTGGGATCTCTATCGCTGACAATATCTTGAGGCATGCCGTGGAGTTTAAAGATGTTGTCTAGGTAAGCCTGAGCAACTTCTATGGCCGTGTAGGGGTGAGATAGCGCAATGAAGTGGGCCTGTTTGCTGAGTCTGTCGACGACAACCAAGATGCAGTGTTTGCCATTGGAGGGGGGGAGACCCTCAATGAAGTCCAAACTCACTGATTCCCATATTCCGCTTGGTATCGGTAATGGTTGGAGAAGGCCTGGTTTAGCAGCGAGATCATACTTGCTCTTCTGACAGATGGAACAATTTCTGACGTAGTTCTGGACCTCAAGGCTCATCTTAGGCCAGTAAAAGAGAGACTTAACCCTATGGAGAGTTGCATCTCTGCCGGAGTGACCACCGATAGCAGAACCGTGTAGCCATTGGAGGATATGCAGCTTGACCTCAGTATTGTTTCCGACCACAAGTTTGCCCTTTCGTCTCAATTCGCCATCGGTGTAAGAAAAGGTGGGGTGAGAAGAGGGGTCGGATGTGATGTCAGCGATTGTCTTTTGCAGAGCTGGGTCTGTGTGCCATAGTAGTTTCAGGGAATCGTAGAAACCTTGGTGGACTTGGGAGAGGGTAATATGTAGTATCTCTGAGCCGGTGACCCTGGAAAGAGCATCAGCTGCATGATTTTCCTTTCCCTGTTTGTATTGTATCTCGTAATTGTACCCCATGAGCTTGGATAACCATAGGTGTTGGAAAGGAGTGGTGACCTTCTGTTCGAGCAGGTATTTCAAGCTTTTCTGGTCAGTCTTGATAATGAATGGTCGGTGAGCTAAGTAGGCGTTCCAGGTCTGTACGGCATGAACGACAGCCATAAGCTCCTTTTCATAAACAGAAAGTGATTGGTGTCGTGGCCCAAGAGCTCTGCTGATGTAGCCGATTGGGTGATTTTCCTGCATTAATACAGCACCAATACCTGTGTTAGAGGCATCGGTTTCAACTACAAAGGTTTTGTTGAAATCTGGTAGTGCGAGCACAGGGGATGAAGATAGTGCCGCTTTCAGGTTTCCAAAAGCAGATGTAGCCTCTGAGTTCCAACGGAATCCATCTTTTTGTAGCAGAGATGTGAGGGGTTTGGCCAAAACACTGTAAGCTTTGATGAAACGCCTGTAGTAATTTGCCAAACCGAGGAAACTACGGAGCTGTTTCTGGTTCATCGGAATGGGCCAGTTCGCAATTGCTTTGATCTTTGCTGGATCGGTGCTTACGCCCTCGGCAGATATGAAGTGGCCCAGGTACTCAATGGTGGTGGCGCCGAAGGTGCACTTAGAGGACTTCAAGTAGAGTTTCTGTCGGCGCAAGATAGAAAAGACCACTTCCAAGTGTGTCACGTGCTCGTCCCAGCTCGAGCTGTAGACCAAAATATCGTCGAAGAACACAAGTAGGAATTGTCGTGCGATGTCAGCAAAGACGTGGTTCATCAGGCCTTGAAAAGTGCAAGGAGCGTTGGTTAGGCCAAAGGGCATTACCAAGTACTCATAGTGGCCTGAATGAGTTTTAAAGGCTGTTTTGTAAACATCCTCAGGGCTCATGCGCAGTTGGTGGAAACCTGCACGAAGGTCCAATTTGGAGAAGTACCGAGAGCCTCCTAGTTCATCAAGCAAATCTTCCAAAAGCGGGATCGGGTATTTGTCTTTGATGGTCTGTTTGTTGAGGCCTCTATAATCCACGCAAAGCCTCCAGGAGCCATCCTTCTTCTTAACCAGGACGATTGGTGAGGCGTACGGGCTAGAGCTGTATTGGATGATGCCTTGGTCCAACATCTCCCTGATCATTTTGTCAATTGTGTCCTTCTGCAAGGACGAGTATCGATATGGGCGTTGATTGATAGGGTTAGAGCCTGTTTCCAGGGGAATCCTGTGATCAAAACCCTCGCGGAAAGGAGGTAACTCCTTAGGTTCCTCAAATAAATCATCATAGTCCCTGAGGAGGTTCTGCAGCGCGCCTGCCTTAGTTTGTACTTCGCCACTGACAGATATATGAGATAACAGAGCCTCTGGGTGTAGGCTGATGGTATCTGTTACTTCACGTATCTGAATCATGGCAATTTGAGGTTCCTGCTGAAGGATTTTGCCGAGAGTGCTTCCTTTGATCATGCTACAACCAGCCGTTGTGCTACCGCGTAACACGTGTTTGATACCATTCAGGACAAACTCCATTCTCAGGTTCAGGAAATCCCAAGCAATAACACCTAGAGTAGCTAGCCATTGCACACCGAGGACCAAGTCGCAACAGTCAAGAGTAATCGCCCGGACTTCCGTGCTTATGGTATAGCCTTGCACCTTCCAAGTGAAATCAGAGCATTTGTAATTAGACACACGGCTTGTCCCATTGTAAGCTCTGACTGACATTGGTGTGATAGCTTCTAAGTGACAGCCTATCTCTTTAGCGATACGCAGGTCCAGAAAGTTGTGTGTACTGCCAGGGTCAATGAGGATATGCAACTTCTGCTTGCCACAGTGACCGACCACTCTCATGCAGTTAAACGTCGAAGAACCGCTTAGAGCATTAAGAGAAATGGTTGGTTGTTCCTCAAAGGTGGACACCAATGTCTCAGTAGAGTGGGGTTCTACTTCGTCTTCCACTATATCAGGGTCGTCAACATCACCCTCCATGATAAAGATTTGGGTCCTCTTGTGTTTTAGTTCATGGCCTGGGGTATAAATTTCATCACAGTACATACACAGACCATTGTTACGCCTGTCCTGCATCTCTTTGAACGTAAACTTTCGGGTGGGTTTATCAGTGGGTAAGTTTGGGAAAGTCGGGTGTTTTGGTGGGTTAGGTTTGGTGGTTTCGGGGGTGGGAAGGAGAGAGTTTGTGTTTGGATTTTTATAGGTGGTTGGGTAAGTTGTTTTCTGGTAGGGAATGAAGGGAGCTCTGGGTTGTTTAGGTTGGGAATGGGTGAGGTAGGATTCGTGAAGCTTAGCGATCCTTGCTGCTCCGGCGACAGTAGAGACTGGGAACTGTCGGGTGTGGAGTTCGAGCTGAGGTTTCAGGTTTGCCAAGAATATGCTCAAAGCAGCTGCATCTGATAAGCAAAGACGGGTCATGGTGTTCTCAAACTTCTCCAGAAACGTTTCCACGGAATCACCGTTTTGCTTAATCTTAACCAACTCGGCGAGGGGGTCATCGAACAGATCGCCAAAACGAGCTGATATGGCTGTCACGTATTCTGGCCATGATGGATATTCACCTCCACGGTTGGAGATGTAGTTGTGGTGCCACTGCAATGCTTTGCCCTCCATGTGAACAGAGGCGAGCTGGACCTTCATCTCCGCGGGTGTATTGTCAATCATGAAGAACTGACCACACCGATATATCCATTCTCTCAACGACGAGCCATCGAAGTGCGGAAAGCCAACTTTTGTGAGGCGGGAAGTAAACATACCGCTACGAGGGGGAGATTCGCGACCGGGATCTGGTGGTTTTGATGAGCTCGTGCCGGTTGGCGTGAAAGTAGAGGGGGAAGGGCTCGATTCGCGAGGGTTTGGCATCTGAGGGAGTGTAGAGAAGCACTTTGCCATCATAGCTTTCAGATCTGCAAGTTCGCCACCGATATCTGAAGCTAAGCTTTGGCGCTCCGTTTGGGATTTCTGCATCTCCGAGATGAGCTGAGATTGGGTTTGTCTCATCTCGTCTACCTGCTTACTGAGATCGATTAACGTGGCTTGACGCGTTTCCATCGTTGCGCGGTCCTGAGGATAGATGTCTCTGATACCAAAATGTAACAGGAAATATGGTGAGGATAAATCCCAAACTAGAGATTCACTACGAATCTGAAGGAAGGGGGTTAATCGGCTTGAGAGATGACCAAAGGATAAGAAGGATCACCTCAAAGACCTGATTACCGTGATGAAGATCGCACAGCAGAGATAATAGGAGAGAGAGATGGTAAAAGGAAATACTTTTTCTGATTGATTTCCAACAAACGTCCTCACGCCTTACATAAATGTTTTCTAAAACGGGTAAACGACAAACTGAAATAAAGGACAAACCGAAATGATGGTACAAACCACCTAAAGCCGGTATAAAGATAATATGGGATAACCGAGTTACGAACAAGTCCGGTTTCCCATAGCAGGGCGTGAAGGATGGGGATGCAGATGCTCCCTGATTAGAGGGGAAAAAGAGTGTCCTATCATCACATGGGAGGTTAAAACTTGTTTTTGTTTACAACAAAATTAATTTCAAAATATTAAAACATAAATTGTCCCACCTTTGTGTGCTCATCAACAAACATTTTTCTTTAATGTCCAATTCATCACACCATCTCCTTGTTTTCTAACATATGATCATCATCAGATCATGCATCTATTTATCTCACCATTCATTCATATCTTCTGCATATCATCATTATCACTATGTGTTTGGATATCTATATAATGTTTTGTTGTTATGAACAAATGAAGTTAAAAAGTATTTGTGCAAAAAATCACATGTTGACGAATGCTAATTTTAAATTCACCTGTCGACCTAGAAAAGGTTCGAAGTAACTGGGTTCGGTGATTGGATGATATTTCATTTAGGCATTATATCTAAATAAATATCCTAATTTCTAAGCATGCAATATCTATTGAGTTATCGAGCTTATTTTTGAACTAAGGTTAGCCCCTCCCTAGTGGTTAGGATAGATACCGTACGTTCCTTTTCAAATGACCTAAGTCATTGTTTTCATTTACCCATATCTATAACTGATGCACAAAATCTTCTTGGTTTTACGTATCATCCATCGGTCGAATATATAACGATTCTCTCTCTATCTCGCTCTCTCTCAAATATTATATATACATATATGCGTATATAGGCAAGCTTTACACTAGTATAATATTATAGAATCAAGTGATTATATTTTAATGTTTATTTGTTGACGTCAGAAATCGATTCCCACTGTATCCAATATATACTTGTTTCTCAATGGTCATCACTCATCACAGATTTCAGATAACAATTTACAAATTATGAATATTAGACTCTTTTTTTTTTTTTATTGTGGTCGTTTGGTCTTTAAAATTTATGATACATCCCACAAACTCGCACCACAAGCAAAGCTACGACACTGCTACGGTTGTAATTACTACTAATAATGGACATATCATATGTCATATTTCTATATATGAGGGTAATTCAAAATTAATAACGATGTATCGTTCTTTTAGTTACTTTTTTTTAATGTACGACAAGTATTTTAATCTAATTTATACATTGCACACATACATACATCACAATCTGATAAATTGAAATTCACGTGTCTTGTATCCAAGACACCATTTGTAAACCACTGCTCTCTCTTATGCACTTGTCTTCGTCATAGCCAACATCCATATTTAAATTTATTGTATTACTTCTCTCTCTCTCTCTCTCTCTCTCTCTCTCTCTCTCTCTCTAGAAATGGTCCTTACCCCTCTATATAACACCGTTTTCTTCTTCTTCTTTCTTCTCCCTTTCTTTCGACAAACACAAACAGTGATATCTCTTCTCTAACCCACAAGCGATCAAGAAAAGACAGGGTTTTCTTGGATACATATATATGCAAAATATCTGATTTTTTCAAATCAAAATGTCGTCTAGCAGAAGGTCGAGACAAGCAGGCTCATCATCAAGGATTAGCGATGATCAGATCACTGATCTCATCTCAAAGCTCAGACAGTCTATTCCAGAGATTCGTCAGAACAGTCGTTCCAACACGGTAAAATCTTGTTTTTTTCTTAAGTTACAATATTCTATATATGTGCTCTAAAAGTTGGTAGTGACATAAGTTTGAATTTTATGATATTTACTTAGGGTTAGTTACTATATTTAATAGAGAAACTCACATATACAGCATATTGGAACAGTGCATTATGTCATAGAATTACGTTTGGGAGATTGCAATTTGAAGTTTCTAAAAAGAACTTTGACCATTAACCGGACTTTGAGGAGAGGGGAACATATTTCCCCTACCTTCAGCAATACGCTAATTCTAATTAATTTAACTTCTTTTATTGATTAATTGCATTGAATGTGAGACGACTATATATTGCTTGACGGACTATCAATTCAATACATTTATGATTTATGTACAGCATCGACCTTTTTTTTCCGTATTATGTTTAGACTGTTTAGTTATCTTAATTTCTATAAAACCAGAAAAGGAGGAACTCTAGAAAAAAATATGAATAAGAAAAAGGCCGGTTTCTATAAATGGAAGCATCGTTTTCTCTTAGGACAACTACTCACTACTTAGATTTTCCCTCAATGTTAATATAAGTTATGACCATTTATCTTAAGCTTTATTTTGATAACAATGCATATATAATATTGTAATATGCATCTCGATTTTTTATGCTATTAATTAAGACACATCATTACCTCGTGCTAATAATTGTTTTCAATATTTATTTTGAACTGAACTATAAAATGTATGCATTCTTTGAAATATATAGGTATCAGCGTCGAAAGTGTTGCAAGAGACTTGCAACTACATAAGAAACTTGAACAAAGAAGCCGATGACCTCAGTGATCGCTTGTCTCAGCTTCTGGAGACTATTGATCCTAATAGCCCACAAGCAGCCATTATTAGGAGCTTGATTAATGAATAACTAAGATATATAATATACATTTCTACAATCTCGTTGCGAGAGGTTGATCCATATCAGGGTTTCCGCTTATATGTTTCTTATATATTAATTACAAGTCTAGCTAGCTAGGGTTCATATTTGACCCTCTTTTTGTTTAGCATATCATGCATGCAACTATTAAGCTTTAATTATAATAAATCATATTTCAGCTAATTATTCAGTTCAAATCCTTTTCTATTATATACGTATCTATGTCGATTTGTATGCCCGTGTTATACAAATGCAATATATCTCCTTATGTGTAATCAGCGAGAGATCGTCTTAAACCAAATTTCAAACTAATCTTTTGAACATGTGAATAGTCGATTAGTATATTTACTTATAAAAAATATATAATGACCATCAACCATGATTAAAAGCGCAATAAACTGATTCAAACCCTCTTTTCATTAGACTCACAGAATTCTCAACCATTAGACTACCATAAATTTGTTGAAAATATATATTATTATTAATGTTTTTATTATTAATATTGTAAGTTTGTGTTTATTTTATAATTTACCTTTTTAGTATATATATGTATGAAGTATATTATAGGTAATTTATATTTTCTTTTTAAAACAACAAAATACGAGAGCTTCTAAACATCTATTATAATAACCTAAAGAAAATATATAGACACACACACAAAATATTTCAATTGATAGAAACAGAATATAAAACTGCCAAAGGGGAGGCTCTTTCCAGCAAAAAAAAATAAAAAAATCAGATGATATATTATATTGGTAGATTATATTTTGTTTTCTTTTTGGGGTAAATGTACTGGTGTCTTGGTAGAATTTTGTATTTTTTTTTTTCCGGTTTTCAGTTAATGTGTATAAATATTTTAGTCAAGATGTGTGAGCCCCTCGACCAAAAGTATAAGATGTGTGAGTGTGAGTGTGAGCAGTTTTTTTTTTTTTAAATCCCATTCGTTAAATATCAAGTGGCGGGATCACTCGTATCTTCATTCTACAATGGACACACACAAAAAGTAACGCAATTTTTAGAAGAAAAACAAAAAGTAGAATTAGTACCGATTTACAAATAATAGTAAACCATTGTTAAAACAAAAGATTTATAAATATCTCAAATCAAATTCTTAAAAGGAGTTTGTCGTCTTTTGTGAGAGCAGATGTGAAATTTAAATGACGTTAATACTTAAAATTGTCGGATAAATGGGATCATGAGCCATAAATTTTGCATAAATTAGCGTAGTAATTAAGCTACTTTCGCACGTAATTTCTTATATAAAAAAATATATGGCTACACTATATATAGTAACGATATGCATGCATATGAATTCGATCTCTTGCATTATACAATATTGTTGCTTGTTACTTCTTTTGTTTCTCAAAATATGATGTTTTAAAAGTTTTTCTTTGTTTCACAAAGATTATTTTTTTAGCTTTCTTTAATATTTTTAATTGATAAATGTTACTTAATTGTGAATTTCAAGAACATATAATTATAAATATTTGAACTGTTGAATTTCTATTGATTTATATTTATAATAAAGTGGTTAGTGAGAAAGAAAATGATGCATTTTAGTTAGTATTCATTATTTTTAATATAAGAAAATTCTAAAACATCATGTTTTAAGAAACAGAGAGAGTACTACACTGCAAACTTGTAGCATGTCTTTCTATAAAAGATAAATCTACGAAATGCAACAGTAAATTAAAGTAGTTAAATCGGTTGAAATTGGATATTATTTTGTAGCTTAACAACTAACGAGAAACATTTTACTAAGAAAATGTGGGAAATGTAGACCTTTTGACATGAACCTTTGACTTTTGAGGTTAGTTAAAACTACAGTATTTGATGAAGTAAGTAGCTAAAGTGAATGTTTGTTCAATTATTTTGAAGGACATAAATTTCAATTTTCATAATTTTAAAAGTTTTGGATTTCGACCTAAACCTGAGATTACCACTGACGTATGACTATATATATATCAACTTTATTGTTTTCCAACCGATGATCAGACAAAATAAACTTGAAATGACTTTTCTACTGTTCAGAACGACTAATATCGATTGCTCTTAGTCTTTAATATCTTAATGCATTACTAGCTTTTTTCTATCTATTTATATTTGTAAATTTGGTGTGTTATAACTTATATACATGGAAAAGTTGTGAATATATTTTACATGTAGCTATAGTTTTGTGTATATATATAGTTACTAATTAATATTCGAATCAAAATTATGAATTCCCACAGTAAAGTTGGTGGTGCGTAGGGATGGATCCCTATATGGTCCCTTTCAACTGAAACCTACATTAAATTAGATACATATATGGATTCTTATCACACTGTGAATCTGTGATTAATTTCGTATTTTAACCGCTGTGTTTTGTTTTTATTTATTCGTATAATTATGGTTTTTAGTAATGTTTTATCTGTCCCGCTAAAAGTATCGTTTTGATACACTTTATACAAATTACAAAAACTTTTTAATAATATAGATATGTTAGTAACTTAGTTTTAAAGAATTATATAATAGATAATTAGTTTTGAGAAAATTATAAATTAAGAATTTAGTTTTAAAATCACATTAAAATGTGAAAGAAAATAGACCCAAACATGACTAAATCTGATAATTGATGTCCGCATGCAGAGTTAAAATTGTAATAGTTTAGTCATATGTTTATTTAATGACTACCTAACACTAACTGTGTGGTGCACGCATAATTAATATGCTCACAACATTCAAAATTAGTACCTAAGAATGAATCTAATGATTTTGAATGTCCGATCAAAATATAATTTGAATACTAAAGTTGGGACGTTAAAGAAAAAGAAATTAAACTCGAAAAATAATCTTATACATATACTACTGTGGTATTCGATTTAAAAAAAAAATATTGGCTATAAAATTCCAAAACAAATGTAATTGATGGGTCATAAACTAGTAAATGTTGCTCTACCCTACAATTTTGTTATAACTACCGACATAACTGTTCTCACCGTTCGATAGAGGAAACATCTAAATTTCTCGATTGTTTCCTTTTTGTGATTTCTCCTTTGAGTTAAAAAATAAATAAGAAAATAACAAAACAAATACAGAAAGTAGAAAGAAAGAAAAAAAGAGAGAAAGGGGAGCTGAACAGAATTGCATCACGGTTAAGGTCGTTATCACTGTTTAACGGTATTGTCAAAAAAGGCCATTCATGTAGTACCTCTTTGTCCTTTCCCACATTTTCCGCGTTATTTGACTTTTCAAACCTAATTTTTAAAAAAAAAAATATTATCCCCATAAAGTAAAAAATTAGTATTAATAAACTGGATTAGCACCCAGGTTTTTCTAAAAACTGTACAATTATCTTTTTATATCCGGTTCATACTAAATATCTTTTATGATTTTTTGTTTTTTATATGAAAATATCGTTTTGCATATTTAAACAAATGTTTCTGTTTTATTCGTATCATTTTAATGGTTTGATTTCTCATACTTAGCATAAGATAGATGCAAGGGAAAATTTAATTGATTATGTACACTAGCCTTACTTTTATCAAAGAAAAACTGTTATCATCAAGATGTATTTTTCTAAAATTTAAATATGTGTATAACATAACGTTAACAATGATGCGGTATAATTCATTCTCACTATTTAAATTAAAAAAATGAGAATTTATTCGACTAGCTTATGAAAAAATTGGAGGATCAAAGAGATTTGAAAATATGTTTGATGGCTCGTATCTTAGCCTCCTACGTTGTGCTGGGCTACAAACCCGAAGTCGTAATCTATTAATGATTTATGGAATAAGGCCCATATGATGAGGCCCACAAGATCCACGCGCGTAAATTCAAAAGTAAATAAGGAAATGAATAATGCGCGTATCATCGAAGAGTATTCTCTACGCGCGCCGACAGTGGCGGTAAATACAAAACAGTCTTAATGGTAAATGGGTCTCGAAGTAAAATTGGCAGCCCATTTACACAAACGAGCTAGCCCGCTGGTAAAACTGTTTTGAGCTTGGTGGTTGATAAATAATTACATTAAATAGACGTTATCACCTTTTTTTCCCCGCCTCTTAGTACTTTTTTTGTGTGCATACTACTTGGTACTTTCGCAGGCAAGCTACGAATTTGAATTGGGTAATGGAAATATATTAAAAAAAATTCAAGATAGTATCGTCGAAAATAGATGAGATATGCGGGTCAATAGCAGCCTGCTATTAGCAGGGATTAGGCCCACAAGCGGTCATGATGTTACGTGTGATATCAAAACCGATTATATCTGTGTATCATTATGTCAATAGGCTCACATTATGAAGAACAATATTGGTTTATAATGAAAAATTTCTCTTTACGAGTAGTATGGTTGTAATATCTTAGTCTTTAGTTAAATGTTATTGAGTTAAAATAATTTAAAAACAAATTTTTGATATCGTATAAATGAGAAAAACTAAAATTTGTAGAACCGATGATATTGACGAGAACGAAAACGACGACGAGAGAATGATGCACTCAGTTATTCGGACAAGAAAGGAGTAGTCTGAGAACGAAAACGTCGAGAGAGATCAACAAACATTGACGATTAGTATGCAAGCAGCAAGCATATTGCGGAATGTACAGTATCCATATTTGATTCTCATGATTACTGTAAAATTTTCTTTATTCATTTATATATTGTAGATATTTACATGAAATCGTTTGATTTTATTTTAAAAGAATGCTGTATTACTAACGGTTTTTTTGTTTTTGTTTTGTTAGAGTAGTTACTTGCGCACTTCAAATGACATTTTATATGAATTTTATAGATGTTTTTAAATATACCAAGATACTCGTTCAACGTGGCCCAATCTAGTTACATTGTGCTTGCCGCATAATAATAGCCGTAAAGAACCCCAACGTATTGCTTTAGCATTTAGCTTCGGTTAAGTAATATAAGAAATAAGATGTTAATAACACTACGGTTAATTATATATAGCCAGAGCATATGCATTACTACATGACTGGGTCAATAAATAACATAAAAGAAACGGGGATCAAACAAACCCGTTAAATATCAAATATATTTTTTTAAAAAAATAAAAATATTTATCCGTTAAATATTAAATATATATATATATATATTTAAAAAAAATAAAAAAATAAAAATAAAGAGTGGAGAGTTGAAGTATCCCAAGAAAGTGGCAGAGAGAAGGAGAGGAAGCAGAGCACATGGGAGCAGTGGAGCTAGTTGGAGAAGCTTCAGATCATATATTTATATTTTCTTTATATCATAAACAATAAACATTCAATAATTTTCTGCAACAAAAGCATATTGCCAAAGAGGATAGATAGATAGATAGGTGTTAATACGCTTTCAAATCTTCCC
Source organism: Erythrophleum ivorense (assembly GCA_026724425.1). Taxonomy (NCBI): domain Eukaryota; kingdom Viridiplantae; phylum Streptophyta; class Magnoliopsida; order Fabales; family Fabaceae; genus Erythrophleum; species Erythrophleum ivorense. Next base: position 4,631,686 of record JAIUCV010000080.1, on the reverse strand, counting down.
AATACAAGCATGTGAAAGACCTTGTTGTAGGACAGGTCTGCGGCACTATATTGTAGGACCCATTCTTATATTTAAATACTATATTATATAATATTTAACCATATACGAACAAAATTTTAAATTATATTTGTTTATATGTTTGATACTGCGAAAGCCACCACATAGATATGACAATTGGGAAACACTAGTGGTGGGTCTCTCTCATCTTTCACATCTACCTTGGATGCTCATAAAAACTCTTACCAACAAAATTTAGAAGAGTGAAAGAAAGAGCATCTCAATCATCATTTTGCCAATCAATATCAATAATATATAGAGCATGTAAGGAATTTATACCACACATCTGAAATATTAATTTGAAGTATATCTTATCTATTTAAGTAAAGCTTTTTCTGTTCAGATAAACCAAATTCATTAGTACGAAATCTTATCGAAAACCCGAAAGGATAATTTATAAAATATTTAGGTCAGGTCCAAAAAAGAGAAAGATGTTTAAATTTTTGATTCCAAATGTTTTAAAATTGGTACAATGTTGGTTATACCCTACGAGTTAAAAAGACTTTAGCTATATACTCTTTTATTTTAAAATACAATCTATAGTCGTCATTACTTATTTACCTTGTATCCAAATAGTAATTAAAGACTATAAGTCTCTTTACAAAAGAAAATAATATATACGTTTCGTTATGTTGGAAAATAACTCGGTCGGTGCATGGTGTGAACGCATTACCTGGTGGAAGAACACTGTTTAAGCTGTACTGTGGAATGTTCTTCAAAAACCAGTGAGTGTAATTTTATTTTTTACATATATTATTCAAGTTTTACGATAGTTTTCAATCCTTTTAATAAAACTAATATATGTATGCGACAGTACTGAATTACACCTGAAATTAGAATTCATGCCCGATACACATTTGTATGTTTATTGCTTTAATGAATTATCTTACTCGAGCGTACTGCTACATCACTATTAGTATTGGTGATAATTTCCTAATGCTACGCCTATATTCGAGGATTGAGAGTAATCTAATGTGGATGTCAACTGTCATAATTTCTTTGATCTTTTTTTCTTGTCCTTCTTAATGTTTGTAAGGGAAAAGTTACATTATTAATTATAGACACGATTAGATCTTTACTTTGTAGGGGAAAACTTACATTGATCTCGATTTAATTTGTTTGGTTATGTTTTTCTAACTAATCTAAAATCATAAATGAAAAAACATTGGCCGAAGATAATTTATTGATGAATCTCAAGATCTGTCGGTAAAATTAGTAGAAAATAATTAAATGGTGTGACTAACAAAATATTAATTTAACTAGAAAACAGTTAAATCTCTTGTATTGGTTGGTTTATAGTTGTGTATATGTATAAGCTAAGCTGTATCTTAATAGCACACAAGATTAAACATATATAAATGAAGTGGAAAATGTATGTACCTATGTGTCAAAAGATCCATGTGGTATTTAACTTTTTAAATTTAAATTTCCCAAGTGTCTTATACAAATTAAATAAAAGAAAGATCAGCATATGCCCTAAAGCTTAACTGGTATAAAAAGTGGGTCCTATACAAACCTCTCATGAATTGATCTCTTCCCTCTTCTCACTAATTCTCCCTCACAAGAAAATTCACCAAGATCCTGTGTTATTGACCTCCAACAAGTTCTTGATTTAAGCTAGGAAGATTGATCAGCTCACAATTCGTAAGAAGAGTTGATCATTGGTGGGCTTTGAGCGTGTGTATACACAAATTATAAATATATGTATATGTATGAGGAGGAAAGGAACAATATTAATAATAATCAAGAAGGATTGAGACTGGAGATGGCCTTTCCACAACATGAATTCATGTTTCAGCAACTCCATGAAGACAATGCTCATCACTTACCTTCCCCTACTTCTCTCCCTTCTTGCCCTCCTCACCTCTTCTATGGTACGTACCCCTCTCTATCTATCTACATATATACACAGATATATAGACACATAGAATATATCAAGATCTTAATTTGATTGTGAAAAGGGTCAAGACCTTACCAAATTTTGATTTTAATTTTTTTTTTGCTGTATTTTTCTTGGTCACTGCGGAATTTTCATAACGTGTTCAGAGATAAACTTGTCTACAAAAAAAAAAAAAAAAATGGTAAACTTTGATTTTTTTTGGTGTAGGAGGAGGAGGAGGAAACTACATGATGAACAGATCAATGTCGTTCACGGGAGTCGCAGATCATCATCATCTAACTCAAAAAAGCCATACCACGACGAACAACATGAATGATCAAGACCAGGTGGGCGAGGAAGACAATTTATCAGATGATGGGTCCCACATGATGTTAGGAGAGAAGAAGAAGAGGCTGAATTTAGAGCAAGTTAGGGCATTAGAGAAGAGCTTCGAGCTAGGGAATAAGCTGGAGCCGGAGAGGAAGATGCAGCTTGCTAAGGCTTTAGGGTTGCAACCTAGACAAATTGCGATATGGTTTCAGAACAGGAGAGCTAGGTGGAAGACAAAGCAGCTCGAGAGAGACTATGATTCTCTCAAGAAACAGTTCGACGTTTTGAAATCAGACAATGATTCTCTTCTTGCACATAACAAGAAGCTCCATGCTGAGGTATATGTTATACACAAAGATTCTACTAGTACTTTTCACATTATCACGTTGATTCTAAAGGCTAATCTTATTACTTATTAACTTCTTCTTTTTTTATAACATATTTTGATGAAACTGATATGAACATTTTTACAAGTCACTACACTATTTCTTCGTGGTATATGATGAAATTTTTAATGAATTATTATCGTTCATATATACAAAGGAAATTCTTCATGGATGAACACGTAGTAGAGATCTATGAATGGCTTTTAAAATATAGTATACTATATGATATAAAATGCAGCTAGATAAATAATAGGCTCTTGATCCAACGCAAAGATGTTTGTCAAAAGACATTATTTAATATGTATACATTGTTTTTTGTATTATTAAATAAAGATTCTTGTGTGCATACATTTTAAATTAGTCAAATTCCCATGTGCTTGTGCTTGAGGGAGTTGACATTACGATAATTTATTCTTATTTAACAAATTAATAAATTAATGTTAAAATAAGTCTCTCCATTAATTTTGCTTTACGTGTGATGATATTGGTACACAAAACAGTTAGTGGCATTGAAGAAACAAGACCGTAAAGAATCAACAAAGATCAAGAGAGAGTTAGCAGAAGCTTCATGGAGCAACAACGGAAGCACAGAAAACAATAATAATAATTCAGACATAAATCATGTGAACATGATCAAAGATCTTTTCCCTTCTTCGGTACGAGCCGCAACCACAAACACGACCTCGGCCCATATTGATCCTCAGATGGCTCAAGATCAAGGATTTTGCAATATGTTTAATGGTATTGATGAAACGGCGTCGGCTAGTTATTGGGCATGGCCTGACCAGCAGCAACAACATCATAATCATCATCAGTTCAATTGATTATATTGTCCAAGAAGAACATCATCAGCATCGTCATACTCATCTTGATATCAATACCATCATCAAAGAAAATTTCGTAGTTTTTTTTTTAATTGAGTATTTTGAAATTATTTGGTATTGTTTTAAATTAAAATACATCCGATTTTTTTTTTTTCTATTTCTTTTGGGTTTGTAGAAAATTGGTGTATAGGGGATATCCAACAAAATTTTAGAATGATAATTTCTTGTTACTTTTAACTGAATAAATAAAGTTTTCTTTCATCCAAAATATATTTTCGAGATCAAAATATGTATTTTATATAATATATAACACATCACTACCACTGTAATGATTAAAATTCAGCTAAGTTAATATTGTGATGGATAGCGACGGTTTTGTTTTACTAATCGTTTTTTTAATCGCATAACATCATTTTATCCACTAGGTTGGCAAATAATTTTTTTTTTTCCTTTGGCTGATATTCGGCTTTATAATCAAAAAATTTTGTTGAAATATTTTTTTCTTTCGAAACGTATAGCTACACATACATGTAAACACAAAATATAATATTTTGCTAGGTTGGAACACAAAGCTGAAATGAAAAAAAACAAAAACATATGGTAAATTTCAGATGCATGTGCCTTCAAGTGGAATTCCAGCTCTGCCATTGACACAACATGAGCCATGATATATATAATATATATATATATATATATATTATATCTGATATTTTCCATCTACTTTTTAACTTATTTGTGTAATCGTGTGCTCGTGTGTGTTATTTTATCAGATATATAAAATCATTTTTTTTGTAAATATTTACCGTGATTGTAATCAAAACATTATTAATATCAAAACTTACACATATGATTTAGAGAAATAAACATACAAAATAATTTTTTAACCTTAATGATATCATAGTTCTGATTTTAACAACAGCTGTAAATATTTTAGTTACAATTTTTTTTTTTTTTTTAAATGGACAATATTCTTTTTTCTGCTTTTTTCCCCCTTCCTAACAGTGCTTTTTTTCTGTGTAGTGGGAACTTGAAAGAACGAACTCGTAGCGAACTATAATATATCGTTGGAATTCTTATGAACTACTACGCCAGAATTTGAACATTGTGTAATGTGCGTCATGTTAGTCGGATAGGTAGACCTAATATTAAAATCAATCCAAAGTACAATTTACTTTTTATTCAATCACAGTTTAGTACTTATGTATGTACTTTTTATTAGATCACATTTTCTTTAAAGTGTTACGGTAAAAGTTGAGTCGTAAAAGTTTGAATCAAAACTTTCTTAGTAAAATGTATAAACCTATACCGATTTCTTTAGTCTTGTACTTACTTTGGTTATTCAATATATACACATCTTGACTGTTGAGCATATATGCAAGACCAAAAAAGGAACATGTAATATGATAGTTATTATCAACAATTGTAGAAAATAACGACAGTGGTAACTGGTAGCCGAGGAAGATTACTGGAAGCACACATTCCAAAGACGAAGAAGAAAAGTCCAAAAAAGAGAACAGAATTGCAACAGTGTTCAGGAAAATAGTTCACTCATTCTAGCTTGCTTTTCGGATCTTTGGATGCTTTTGAATTTTAAGTATAAAATAAATTATAAACTATAAACTAAAATATTTATTTTTTGTTATTATACAAGAAAACAAAGAGAGTACTAAATATTTCTCATCTTTGTGGGCTCTCCATGTGACCTCACTGCCACCACTTCACTTCCCACAGAAACTCAAACTTGCGATTGTGAAAGTTTTAGTTTAGCCGAAACATCTAAAACTACACAGTGTATATGTTTTAAATTCACACAGTGTTCGTATGGTGTAGCATCCAATATATTATGAGGTGGATAAGTTTGTTCGTCAGTTTCTTTATTTATATATAATAAATCATTGGGCCGAAACTCTTTCTAAATAATGTTGAGAAACTAAATTTACGGTCAGATCCTAAAATTACTTGTCAAGTGCACTAATCTATTCAGATACTGTTATGTGTACGTACTTACATACGTAATTTATGGAATATATATATAGCTAGATGATGGCAGGTGAGATCATGGGGTTCTCATATGTTTTATATGGTTGTATAAGAATATTTGTGAATTGCACATGTTTATGTTGATAGATTATGGATAGGTCAACTCCTAAATTTTCTGTTTTCTGTCACAACGAATATATTGACCCGCCATAATCGCACTTAAATGTATTTTAATTCGGTCTAAAGAGTAAAAACCTTTTATCTCTACTATACTATTAATTGAGAAGTACATCTTTGTTTTTGGACAAAAAAACCATCCCTCTTTATGAACAAAATCTGTTTGGAAACAGGTATATCTAGGGTTAATTTAGTAAAAAAAACTTAAAACCCAATGTTTGGACGCAGACATAGATTCCACTTAAATCAAACCAGTTTGGTTTTCTTAAACCAACAAACAATTGAACCATAAACAATCGATTTTTTCCTGTAGATAATAACACAATCACATATTTCCGTTTTTGCAGCCCTTTAGAATACATCCATAAAAGAAATTTTACACTTTTGCAAGGATAAATCAATCGCTTTTTCCCTCTACATATAACACAATCACATATTTCCGTTTTTGCAGCCCTTTAGAATACATCCATAAAAGAAATTTTACACTTTTAACACAATCACATATTTCCGTTTTTGCAGCCCTTTAGAATACATCCATAAAAGAAATTTTACACTTTTGCTAGCGAGATTTCCAATTTTATGAAAAACCCTACTACTATATAATACGTGACCCATCATCAATGAGCCATAAGTCGAATCAAGTTTACAAGAGCATAGCAGTGCAGTGCGGATGGAAGCAATTATGAACAAAGTTTACAAGAGCATAGCTGTTTTTCCAGAAAACAGCATGATCCCAAGTTTTAGCCTTTGCTCTGATAAAAGAACTTAGATGAGAAACTGAAAAAAAAAAAAGGAGAAGCAGAGAGAGTTCATTAAAAAGAACCAAAGAGAAGATTCAAGAGTCATAGGCAATAAAGGTTATGAATTGAAGGGATCTTAAGAATTTCCGGAGTGTTTTGGCTCAAAAGGAAGATCATCAATAGCACAACTATTGGCTGGATTTTCTGTCGGTGGTGGTGGTAGTAAGATTTTTGCTATCAATTTCTCAAACTCACTACTCTTGTCCTTGTAGAATTTGAGGTATCAATCCAATGGGATTAAGATTAAGACACTAGGAATGCATGAAACTTATTAAGCTCAGCCAAATCAAAGAGGGGTTTTTATCTAGCAACCTAAATGAGAAAATAAACATAAACTTAAAGCAAGAGCTTGAAACAAGAAGTCAAACTCAAAGCACAAATAGAAAAACGAAAATGAACAAAAGAAAACAAGCTAAGCAAATGGGTCTTAGGATGGGGTCATTGAACTAGAGAGACTCTATGACTAATCTATGGTGCTCAAACAATCAAGTGAATGCTAATCCTTAGGCAAGAACACATCAAGCAAGACTAATCCACTATCATGGAACTAATCACTTTGCTAAATACAAAACTCAAAACTAATCATCATTAGTGAAATTCGAATTTAGCAAGCATTATAAACAAGTTCTATCAAGCCAATAAACAACTTAAACAATCATTATCATGAGATAAGAATGTAAATCTCTTGATTTAGTTGGTTGGGACATTTCATCAAACACCTTGTGGGTGTGAAATGCCCTTTTGATCTAAATCACTTTTCTCAAAGCTAATCTAGCATTAAGATCACTAAACAAGAAAAGATTAAGCAATCTAAGCCTAAGCATCAAGGATCAATCATTAAATCTCTCTAAATCTCACCCATCCATAAACCCTAAGAGAACTACTCCCTAATCATGATTATATCAACAAGCCCCAAGAAAAGGGAGTTGATAAACATGATTAGGAAGATGAAGGGAGAAAGAATGATCATGCAAACACTCTCAAATAGATTAAACTCTTAAAAGATCCAAATTTTTTATTAAGAACAAAGGGGAAAGAGTTTTTTAGTCTAAGAGAAGGAGATTACAAGATGCCTAAAATTAGGTCTTTATGTCTTATATAGTGGGAGCAAATAAAAGACCTCAGTCAACTCATTTAAGTTGACCATTTCCCCTTCCAAATTCGCACAGCTTCTTCAGGTCTGTTAAAAACGCGGGTCAACGCCTCCGATTTGGTCAACGCTCAGCTTTTCCTCGTCAAACGGGTTGTCAACCCGTTTCGCATCCCGTTTGCCCTCGAACCTTCACTCCTTTAACTGGTCTGATCCGTCCCTCTTCCTTTTCAGCTCCAAAACACCTGATACAACTCCCAAATGCACGAAATATGCAAATGCAGGTCCTAGATGCTATGTGTTTGTACAATGCATGATATCAATACTAAAATGCTGAAGATATGAGCTGAAATGAGAGGAAACCTCAAGGAAATACATGGCTAAAAGAGGTAAAATGCAGAGATATCAGGTGGAAACATAATCTCATGAAGAAGCATGAGCTGATGAAGACTAAATTTACAAAAGGACATAATTAAGACTATCTATCTTCATTTAATCTTCGAGAGACAGAAATCAGAGATATATCATTAAATTTGCAATTTTTATGATCGTCGAAGAAGAAGAAAGAGGCGAGTAAGGGGGGGAGCTTACAGTGCTGCCAAACGTTGCCGGCAAGATCCACAGCCTTCTTGGTGGCGTCCGCTGCCATCTTCTGTCATTTCCCAAGCGTATCCTTCACAGAGTTCATCGTAATCGTTTGTCGATTGATTAAGCTTCCGATTTTCAGTAGATCTAATTTGGAGAGATTGTTTTGAATCAGGTGGAGGAAGAAGGGAAAGTAGAGTGAAAGGGATAAAGAGTAAAGTAGAGTAGAGTAAAGAGTAGAGTTCATTACAAAGAACATGTATTTCGAATCAAGTAGAGTAAAAAGACGATGGAGAATAAATGGATTGAGCGGTGGAAGCAATTATGAACATGTTCATCTTCAAAGTTGCAGGGGAAAGGAAGAAAGGTAAAGTTATTCAGTTTTATGTAAAATAAGAATAAAAATTTGGTAAAGTAATATAAAATCAAACAAAGCACATAATATTAAAAGTAATACCAAAGTTGACATATATTAACAAATAATGTAACCAAATCGTGTCGATAAACAAGCATAACACGCAACCTTGCACAAACCACATAAATTGAAATGGATAAAGCGGTGAAAAGTAAGGCAGTGGAAAAAATGGGAACATGTCTTCATTTTTATTTTATTTTTAATTTCTAAAATGGGTATTTCCAAGATTTAAAAATAGAATGTTGTATAAAACGAAAACTAATGTACAATATTACAAAATCAAACAGCAAACAAGATTTAAACTAATACAAAATTAAAAAATCATGTAAGAAAATCGTTTCGAAAACGGGAACCAACGTATAACCCCGCACAATGCGCGGATCCACTACTTCAAGGTTGAGAAGCAGATGGAGTCACGGCCATGGAAGCCACGGCGACAGAGAAATTACCAGAGGTGGAGCTTTCGTCAGAACAAGAAAAATGAATTTCTCCACCAACAGAAAAGAAGCTTCTCGAGTTAGCTTCGCTTATGTGAAAAGCAAATCAAGCTTTAAAAAGGATAAAGAGCGACAGGTCGGAGCTCGGAGGCGTTGTCAAATTTTAACATAATTGACAATTTTAACAACAACACAACAAAAAACACACAACTCTTGAACTAACACTAAAATTAACACATGTTATATAAAAAAAAAAAAAAACACAAAAAACAAAAACGTAATCCCGCACTGCACTGCTGTGCGGGTCCGCACCTAGTTCAAATATTATTAGTTCATTCTTACCACCATTCTATGACAAAATCTTATGAACAATTCAAACATCCCCAAATTGAGCATAGAGTTTGAAATAATTAAATTTAAAAAAAAAAAAAAATGAAAGGAGGTGCAAGTATTTTGTGGTGGACATTAATTAACACCCACCTCTGCTTGTGCCTCCTAATAATGTGTACGAATATATAAAAAAAAAAGATAATGATGTACAGTCAATGAAACATTCTCAAGGGATTACATACAAAGTCACATTTCATTCAAGATCGTTACAGTTGGTGCATTAGAATTTCGGTCTTCTCAATTACTTTGATTTTTGTTCACAACGTCTAATTACTACAAACAAACAAAACTCATGATCAGTTATAACTTTTATTCACAATTTGATTTATTTAAATAACAAAAACGGAGATGAAAAAGTCCTTTCCCACGAGCGACATCTCAACCTCTACCCAAAATGTAGCCAATGAGGCCTTCGAAAATATGCTTTTGTGTCAAGATTCTTGAAAACACTTGCTGTAAGCATTTTTTTGGGATTGGTAGTTGTTAATATGACTCATATTAGATACATACAAATATTACACCCTTTGAGGTCTTTGATTATATGCATTGACAAACTTGTTTCTAGTTTGTAGCAAATTCATAAGACACTATGTTTTTGCCTCTATATGATCTTATATGCTTTTTTTCTTTGAAACTATGAAAATTTGGTCATCCTTTTAAACTCATAACCAAAACTGTATATTAAAGCATACAAGATAACAAATGAATTAGTGTTCAGGATCTATGCATAACTAGAGATGGTTTTATAATGTTAGCTTCATGAAATTTGAAAGATTGAGAGCTATTACAAACTTACAATCTAACTAGTTTCTTCATCATGAATACCGAATATTAGTTCCAAAGGCAATCATATAACAAATCTAAAACAGTACTCTATCAAACAATCGAAAACTTGAAGAGCATAGTGTGTTTGTACTTTTTCCCTGGTTCAACAATTTGTGAAGGAAATTTCGGATGATTTACTGCATCTGGATAACTTTGAGTTTCTAGACATAATCCTGCAAAGGCTTTGTAAACCGTCCCATTCTTCCCCTTGATGTCCTTTAACATTCCTCCGGTATAGAACTGCAATCCCGGTTGGTTTCCAGATAACTCCATTTTTCTCCCTGATTTCTTATCTACGAGTTCCACGATTTTTCTCATTTTATCCGGTTTACCATCTAAACAATAATTTATATCATATCTACAAGGGAAAACATCAATAGTTAACAAAACACTGTTGGATAACTTGGACTATATTTAAATTGATAATTCTATAAAATTAAATTGTTTTAGCAAAGTAAACCCACCCTGTTTTAAGATCCTTCATCTTATTTTTAATAGAACAGAGTTGGAGAAAGTCGTACGGTGTTCCTTTCACCGGAGAGATTTCTCCGGTGGGAATGAGTTCACCGTCGACAGGTGTATAACTTGAGCCAAGGATTTGAATTTCTTCCGACAAAATATCACCAGCATTATGACCACCAAGATTCCAATAAGAATGATGAGCTAAGTTCACCGGAGTTGCTTTGTCTTTAGGCTTTGCCTCCATCACCACACTCAATTCATTTTTTTTGACAAGTTTATAAGTCACCGTGACATTGAGTTCTCCGGGAAACCCTATTTGATACATACATAAAACCAAAAAAAAACTAGTAATCATTAAATTTGTCCTTAAATTATACATATCAAAGATTTTGAGGTGGAAAATTAAAACAATTGAAAAGAAGGGAGACCTTGATCGCCATCAGGACTTGTGTAAGTAAAGACAATGTGAGGTTTCTTGCCATCATACTGGTGTTTTGTAACTGACCACACAACATCCCCAAACCCTTTCTTCCCGCCTAAAGTAACAAAAAAATGTTAGTTAGTTACATCATCACCATAATAATAAAATAAATCATAATTAATTGATCTAATTATGTTATAGTAATCATAACTACAACTTACCGTGGAGAGTGTTTTTGCCATCGTTGGCAATTGTCTTGTACTCTTTACCGTTCAATTTGAATTGGGCCTTTCCTATTCTATTCGCTACTCGGCCGACGGTTGCTCCAAAATAGACCTTATCGGTCTGATTTGCGATGACAAAGTTTAGCATAACAAGAAATAAAAGCAAACACATCAATATACAAATACAGGGAAAAAATAGTTTTTCTACGTACCTTGTAGGTTTTGACGCTATCATAACCAAGAACAATATCGCCAGTTTTCCCTGAAATTCCGTAAAAATATTTTAATAACATTTAGCTATAACTTAAATGTGTATATGACTATATGAGTTGTTTTTTTTTCTTTTCTTTTTTTTTCGTCAACATTGAATATGATTTGGTTCACTAACCATTTTTGTCCGGGAAATAGAGAGACATGATTGAAGCACCCCAGTTTGTAAATTTGACCGTTAGATTTCCCTTCTTGAGCTCATATAACTTAATCTTATCATCCCCTTCAACCTCATCTTCATCATCGTCGTCATCATCATCGGTGTCATCATCGGTATCATCATCAGTATCAGTTTCTTCATCATCGTCATCGCCATGTTCACCCTTCTTCTTAACCTTATGCTCCTTTTCATCATCGCTATCATTATCTTTTTTACCATGATCAGCGCTTTTCTTCTTATCACCATGCTTCTTCGCATCATCATCATTGTTGGCATCATGTTGATCACCTTTTTTATGCACACCATGCTCTTTCTTTTTTTTCATTTTTTCTTCTTTGTCGACATCAGAACCGGCATTGTGATTATCGTTTTCTTTTTTTCCTCCCTTTTCTTTGTGTTTACTAGTATGAACAACTTTCGTTTCTTTCTTACTGGTCTCCACATCTTTCGATTTCACTTCAATGTTGTTGGCAAATGAGACACTTATCACAACTCCTAACGTAACCAATAAAACCAAACAAAACAATATAGAAACTTTCGCCATATTGAAGAAAGAGAAAGAAAAAGAATAGAAAGTAATATGAGTAAAATGAATTTCGTGTTGAGTATTTATAAGCTGAATGTTACTAGATAAAATAAGACAAAAATAGATAAGTGTGGTGGTGAATTAGTGATTTATAGAGAAGTCAGGAAATAAAACCGGATTGAGTTTTCAATTTTTTTTTTTTTTTTTTTTTTTAATAGAGAATTATTCACATTTATCCTTACAGCCAAACCTGCGTGAATCACCAAACTCTAATAGACAGAACACAACACACCGTTTTTATGATACGTCGTCACATAATCATATGGGCCTTTCGTTATATGTTCAAGCATTCTCACCAATGCCCATTGTTTAGGCCCATTAAGGCTCAGTCTGCTTATCAGTTTCTACTTCAAAAGCTGAAAGAAAAGCATTTACGCGCACAATTGGCGCGTGAATGATACTGCTCCTTAACGTTTTCTTTTCTCAAAAAGTGAAAAAACTAACTGAAAAGAATCTCTACAACAACAAAAGTCACCTGAATATATAGTGCATAATCTCAATCCAAATGAAATTCGATACTCATATTTACTACACAGCAAAACATCAATTGTACATTTAATTTGGTCTATCTGAATTCGGTCCATAGTGTCCTGATTAACTAAGAAAAATAAACAAAAACACTTATGAGAAACGGACGAACAAGAATCAACATCTTCTGACAGAAAAAACTATAACACCTAGTAAAAAAAAAAAACCCAAAAAAATAAGAACAACTTCTAGCTTTTCTCTTCCTTGTTCACGAAACTAGTTGTAGAAGAAGATGAAGAAGAATTCTTGAACATAGAGAAGGGAGGAACTTGCGACGATGGTTGATCCAAAGACGCACCCGTTTGATTATTATTCGCCATTATGTTAGACATCAGTAAGCTGCTAAAATAGCCTCCACATCCCTTGTTGTTATTGGTCGTCGTGGCAGTTTGTTGAGCGTTATTGCTAATCGGATGTCGTGGACCGACGATCTGTTGTTCCCCACTGGATCCGACCATGGATGAGATCGCTGCAGCGATCACGGAGTGGAAAGTTGGGTCGGAAGTAAGCGCTTTCGTTAGGGTTTCGGTTAAGGACTGGTTGTTTTGGACTGTTTTTCCTAGGTTGGACGTCCCAAATTGGACGTTGTTGTAAGGATATGGAGTATAAGAAGAATATCCGTTACCCCAAATCGCGGGTAGGTGGAGAGCAGACGAGTTTGATGATGATGATGAGTTAGAAGAGAAGTTTAGGCTTGTGGATGGGAATCTTTGGAAAGAGTTTGAGAATTTGTTGAAATTCAAAGAAGGCAATGAAGAAGAGGGAGAAGAATGTTGTGGAGCGGTGAGGTCTAGAGTGACGGTGGGATGTAACGGGGAGTGAAGTGTGGGCGAATAGAAGGATTTGTTGTTGTTGAATCTTGAATTGTCATAGAGGTTGTTTCCGATCATATCCGCGGCTGATGAGGAGGAGGAGCCGGAGAGGAGCATGGAGGCGGCGGCTGAGGTGGTAGAGGCCATCGTGGTGGCTGAGAGAGTAAGAGGGTGACTGTGTGTTCCTTCGTAGGTTGTGATTAGTATGGACATGTCTTCTGCACATCTTTGGACCTAAAATACCCATATTTTCAGAAAAATAGTTATATATGCACATGCCACAGTTTTCGTTTCCATATGATAATAGCACAGATAAACAATCATAGCCATAGAAATGTTCATAAAAATAGATTTGATAACATATATATGGATTATGAATTAAATTTTAAAATCGTACCAAACCAATTTATGCTAGAGATATATGGTTACCGTTTCTTTCAAAATTAGAAAACCAAGATTAAAATGATGGACTGATTTAATTACCTGTTTTCTAACGGGACATCCAGGTGCAACCGTGCAGCGATAATATGCACGTGGACATGGGTTTCCTTTCGCAATCTTTTGACCATATTTTCTCCATTGACAACCATCATTCATCTATTCATCATATAATAATCAGTCGTCGAACGTATATAAACAATAATCAAATTAAATGTATATAATATCAAAGGACGTACCGTTGGTGTGTCACATCTTGCTCTAACACAAACTCTAGCTCTCTTAACATGATTTTGTTGACCGGCCTCTCCATCAACATCGCCACCGGAGGGTGCTGCCGGAGAGCTTCTTTTCCCGGTAACCTTCCCTGGCGGCCAAGTTTCTCCAGGAGTTTCTTCCGAGCTATTTTCCAGGCTAGAATTGACCGGATTATCGGCAGATAAACTGCCGTTTGGTTCACGGAAGTTGCCGTTATTGAACCCTAAAGTCAAGCCAGCCTTGGTCAACTCTCCGTCAGCGTTGACTTCTGCGCTGATCGCTTCCGTTCTCTCTTCCTTTTTGGGGGTGTTATTACTCGGGGAAGAACTTCTTCTCCCCAGTGAAAGCGACACAAGCTCGCGTTCTTGATCGAGAGAACTCAAATCGGTCGTGGCCTTGGGATCATCAACCGTGTTTTGATCTTGAGTTGGGTTGTTTGAAGGTTCTTGTTGAATTATGTCGAAGAATCTGAGCTTGAGAGATTTGTAATCACTTTCAATTCGTTCGAGCATTCCTTTAAGCTTCTCGTTCTCTTCCTTCACCTCGCTCATCTCGACTTTGGCAGATTCAAGTTCTTGATGGTCGTCATCACCCTATAAGATCATTGAATTATTAAAAAAAAAAAAAAAAAATCTCAACTAAATCTATAATTGTTCCAAGAGTTTCTTTGTTTAATTAAAATATGGTGATCCATTCTAAATTTTAACGAATTATTCAATCCTATATCGAAAATAATCTTTAGTTTTGCACCAAAAAATAATCTTTAGTTGCCTAATATAGAATCTTCTAATTAATTTCCAATAGAAAACTGAGCGGTAAATATTTGAGTTTTTCTTTTTTTTTTATTAATTACGCATTTTTTCACATTAATTACGATAACCAAAACGTAGAGTAGAAGATCCATCTCAGGATACAAGAATTATACATAAAAACATACACCAAATCTAAATTCCTTCCATGTATGTAAAATATATAACTTTGCGTATGCACAGGTGAGTTCGTAACCTACCTTACTAGCTTCATGGACTTGAACAGATCCAAGAACTTTATCCTTCGGAGGAGAATCGGAAGAGGGTAATTTCAAAAGAACCTCCATAATTAGAAATATAAGAAGATATTTGTCTTCTTCTTATTGTTTGAGTTTTGTTTTTCTTTTGTTGTTTGTTTCTTTCTTCGTAGACATTTGATCAAACCCTTTACTTATAGCCATTTGTCTGTAGTTTCTTCGAGGGGACCCAAAGCGTCAACACTTCAACATGTTCAATTTTAAATTTTATTTTTGTATATTGAATTCCAGTACCTTTTCCTCCAATCATATCTGTGTTATATATTTTAAAATAACAAGCAAAAAATAGATAATTATTTCCTGACTTTGTTGTTAATAACACTACTTCTCCGTTTAAGTAGGGACATTAAAAAAATTGCAACTAGTACACTGAAAACAAAAGATAGAATTTGTTTGCAGTATGTTTTAAAAATTGAAATAAGCGGTTCAATAATATAGAAATCGAATTCTTAGTGTAAAACAATTAATGTTTCATACATAATTATTAAAATGAAAATGGTGGTGATGATGATTTTCACAGAAAATGTATACTCCGGGCCCTTCTTATTAATTGAACCAAGTGTAGTTAAAGTCTATATAGATCTTGGTTATTTAACTAGAGTATTATTTAAATGTCCAAATGCAATAAATGAAACTAACAATTATAAGAAAGAGCCTATATGTACGGCGTCAATTAGAGATTGTATAATGTGAAGGGAGATATCCTTGAAGCTTCATGGGAGAAGACTTCTTCTATAGCTTGGCCTCACATCACATGAGCATTCGTCAACTCTTTAAATCTGATATTATTATTTTAGTAGTCCTCCATCATCAAAAACATGTTTTATATTCCAAATATGTATAAATTTATACATCCATCGACATACCATTAAATGCATTCAGTTTATCTAAATGTACATAAATCATCATTTCAGATTGATACTACATATATAGCTTAATGTTCTACCATTTTAGACGAAAAAATTGTTATTTCATTGTTTCCTAAGTAACATTATCTTTTTCACTTGGTTTTCCTAACACTTTATTATGTAGTTTTTTATTAGTTGTTGTTCTAGCGATGTATTTAACTGGAAACACATTCATATACATTTCTATAACGATAACTAATAAAAATTAGAAAGAGTATATTTTTGTCATAGTAGTATTAATTAGCAATCTTAACAAAAATAACAAGATTTATAGGCTATTAATAGCAAAAGGTTAATCGTGTATCTCAAAACGAGTTTGAAAATGAGTATCATAGATGAATTAGCTTGACTAGATCATAGATGAACATTAGTTTGATCACGAAACAAATCTTAAAGTCAAATCATGTAACAAGAGAAAGAAACAAAACTATTTGGCAGAATATTGCTGTTGTTATATACGTAAAGCTTGTTCATATGGTAGACCAAAGGGTACGTATACCGGTCAATACGCAGGTCACACACGGTAATTCTAGGATTTGTCAACTGTTGACTTTATTAATAAACAAAATTAGTCACTTTTGATTTAATTTTCCGAAGTTATTTTCATATTCATGTTACATCTAATTTCATTTTATAACCAACATACAAATGTCAAATGGTTCACATAGTTGTCCAGTTTCGTCAGTGACGTAACGCTGCATGGCGTTGAAAAAATGCACATTAGTTATTATTTGTTCTGTTCCTTAAAAAGGTTATAAATAATTTAGTTTCTAATTTTTCAAAATATAGCAACGAAATATCTTTTATTATAAGCTTATTAGTTACACATATAAGCTTTACTGGTACACAAGGATCGGCGAAATTACGAAGAGAAAACATTACACATGTATTAATTAGCTAGCTATTTTTCTTAGTAATTTATAAGCTAGCGAATCGTCGTCTTTCCTGTCTCCAATTCTTCAAACCAGATTAGTTATTACAAATCAATGAATATAATAGTACGTTTTTTTTTTCTTTTATGGTGCCGTACATAACTACATAACTATTTTAATAATTTTATTTCGTTAACATGATTAAATTACATATAGGCCAAGTTGAATCTTGGATACTAATATGGTCTCGATACAAGTTTCCAATTTCTTTTCTTATAGGGATCTGAACTCCCACATTTATTATATTCTTATCGCTATAAAAACTTGGTAAACATTTTGATCAACTCAACTTACATCATCCATCTGTTTTCATTTTTCTATAAATTTATTTAATAGTAAACAAAAGACTTCTAAATGTGTACAGTTCATTATATGGTTAAGTAAACAATCGTGGTCGCAGTGTGGTTATTGTATAATGGACTAATTAAACAGCTAGCTCAGCTAGCGCAGTCAAAAAGAATAATACCGTAGTACACTAGCACGTCCCATATGACGATTATCTCCATTAACTAGAGTAAAACTAATCAGTAATTACTAATTACATGTAAAATTCAAAAGCTTTTTCTAGTTTTGATGATGTCATTTCAATTCCCATGGGACATACAATTTCAATTTCATTTTTAATGGTGGTGGTGAAATTTTAATAGTTTGATGTGGAAAATTATTGATGGCTTAATCATCCATAATAAGACAAAGGAAGATTATCAACCATTTGGTCTGATTTAGACAATAAAAAGTCTTTCGTCGACTACATTAATAATTTTTCGTATAATTAGCGATAAGTTTGTTTACTCAGGTCCAGTTTAATATGTTATTTAAATAATACTATAGATAAATAAAGAATTAAATCAACGCTTTGCTAAATTTGCAAGAAAATAAGATTTTTTTTTTTTTTTTTGGTTTTTTCAGGATGAGCGAATGAAAGGGTCAACTAACATGTCTCTGCGACTTTTACATAAACAGATCAGAGATCTTGACCCGAACTTATTAGTTTTCTTTTTAATTATGGATTACATTTTTTAAAAAAAAACTTATATATAAATGATATGCTGAAATAGTTTTGATATGATCAATCCTAATTCCTAACGTTTCTAAATACGTGCAGCGTGACAAATATATATTTTTGTTAGTATAATGTGTTTTTTTGTTTGCATAGTGACGAAGAGTTCGTATATTTGCTTGTCTTTAATAGAAAACACAAGAATATGCTACTCCTCTGTTTCATAAAGAGTATCATATTGACACTTTGTTTTTTTGTATCACAAAGAATGTTATTTTATATTTTCAATACAAATTTTTAAACTAAATCTCAGTTTTGTCCTATTATTTATGCTTATTAAATAGAAAAAAATTGATTTAGTGTATTAACAAATGATACAATAGACATATACAAGATTTTCTTAATGTGTGTAAAAAATGTGAAACGAACGGAGTAATAAACTTAAAACACCTGTTATTTTTGGCTCAGCAACTTGCGAATAGATTTTTCTAGTCTCTACTATACTGACCTAAGGTCAATGGTTTGGATTTAGACATTGAAATTAAACAATTAAAGAAAAACAACTTGGAGATTCTCTCTCTATTGAAATTTAGGTCAATGGTTTAAGATTGGTCATTGAATGAATGGTTATTTTATTATTATGTTTTTTATTGTTGGGTTGAAGAGCTCCCATCTCTATGCATTATCCAAGAGATTTGAATTCAAATATAATCAATTTAAAATTGGTAGAAAACATTGATTAAGTTGAAGGAATCATAGTACATGTCAACGAACAGCTAGTAGTACCACAAAATTATTCTTCTCCGTGGAAATTGAGTATATCGGCCGGTTAAATTTCATGTTTTAAATACCAACTATCCGGTTAACTGTTATATAGCGGAATACTGTATTTGACTAGTTTGTAAAATTCAAATTGCTAGAGCATGTACAACAAATTATAAAAGCCAATTCAAAGTCTTTTTATTTTGTTTACTACTGGAAAAAACTTGAACAGAGACCAAAGTTTAGAAAAAGAAAAAAAAAAAAAGTTAAGATCTTTCCTTTTTCTTCTTTCCCTTTCCTATTTTATGTACAAAAGAAGAATTTAAAATAAGAAACCCCAAAAAAGAAAAAAAACAGACTCGAAATCCGACAAGTGAAATGGACCAAAAAAGCCCTCAATCCTCAACCTTTGGGCCTCTGTATAACGCTCCAACTACATTAAGATCCTCTGGATTATCATCTCTTTCTTGCAGCCACGCATGACCTTTCCTCTCCTCTTCACCCCTCAAAACGTCGTCGTCTTCTGAAAAACAACAACATAGACTTTAATTAACCTATCTGTCTAATTACAAGCAACTAATGTAACAGACAATCATCATCATCATTAGTAAGTCTAAAAAAGCTGACCTGATGAGAATTTGTCAAAGGGGAAGTCAAGGAAATACGTGCAATCTTCTGGATTGTAGTAAGGAGGACCAAGCACGTCAAGCACCGCGCAAGCTGTTTTTGCTGTGAACCGATGGATGTTCCCGCCATCTTCTGGGTACAAAATCGAGGTGTTGCATGGTGCCGTTAACGTCGAGTCCATCTTCAACTTTGCCAGCCTGGTTTTCGGATCTCTCACTGCGATTAAGATAACACAAAAGCGATCTCAGTTTACATTACATTTATCACGCGCCAAGGTCTAAAACAGAGACTATTAATGCTTTGATTGGAAGGTAACACTGCCGAACAATAGAATGGTGAGATCATTAACCCAAAATGAATACTTTATTAATTGCAGATTCTACTTTTGTCACTAAAATCACATCATTGTGCACAACTGATTTGATTGCCAACTGGTTTAGGTTAAAAACCCATGAAACTAAACAACTAAGTAGGATGGTCCAAATATGGTATGTTGCCGGTCCTACAACAAGATTTGGTTCGAGATGGGCCAGACAAGCCATCATCCCAAAAGGACATTTTATGATGAATCCCACACTAAAAATGAGATAAGATCCAAAATAAAACTAATTGTGACACCATAATCTTTTGCTAAATTTTGGGATTGGAACTCCCGACTTTCAGAAGTTAAAAGCGACTTCCTTCCTTATGTCACTTCTATCACACAATACGCATTCGAATATCTAATGAACCCTACTAAGCTAAACATAGATTAAATGCAAGAAATCAATAAACAAACAAGTTTCATAGCTTTTAAGTTTTCTTGGGATGAAAGTAAGCTTACTTGGAGCATCAACAACCCAATCATACGACTTGATGTGCATTGTACCAAAGAGAAGCTTGCTAAAAACAGTCATCCCTGGATGATTATGAAGAGGAATGACACCAGAAGGCGGCAAACAGAATATCCCAATCTGCGATAAAACCCTAACCAATGATTACTTATACCACAAGAAAGAAACAGTACAAGGGAGTGAGTTTAGGTGAACTTACCGAGAACTGATCACACTGGTGTAGATGCAGATACGTTATTGGTGGCGAAGACAGATTCTCTGGTACGGCGTTTGGTTGGAAGTACGGCATGGTCGGAGTTAATCCGACATCCTCTGGTTTCATATTGTCTATATTTATATAATAATAAAATAAATAAATAAAATATCAATCAAAATCGAAACGCAAAAACAAAAAAAACTATGAGATTTTAATCAAATTGAATACCAAGAATCTCCTGTAGCTGTTGGATTTTATCTTCGGACGGAATAACTCCACGACCGCCATTGGAGAAGACTTCCGTGCAGGTATTAAACAGCCGCCGCACGGCCGTCGTCTCATCCTCCGGCGAATCAGTCTTTTTCCGTCGCCACGTCATCACCGTCTTCTTATTCTTATTCTTCCTCTTCATCTTATTCTTATTATTAGGCGAATTAACGGAACTGGGATTAGGGCTCTTAGGTTTACATTGATTCTTACTCGAAATGAGTTCCAAAACTTCTTTCTCTGGTTTCATCTCAAACCCCATGAATCTCACAAAACCCACCAACCAAAAACGGATAAAACAGAGATTTTCACACGAAAATCAAAATCTGAATCTGGAAATGGATTAAGAAGAAAGAATGAGATATAAAACGGGGAGAAAATAAAAATAAAAGAAAGGAGAAGAGAAGATAGAGATACCATTATGGATACAAAACCAGGGGCCATTCTTTTTCTTACTATGGGCTGTGTTTTTTTCAAACAGCGGATTCTTAATTTTCTCCGTTTCGGTCTTCGCAAAGGGGCATTTATGTAAAACAAACACACTTACTTATAGTTGCTTGCTCTGTTTTCTCGGTTTACTGTATCCCGGTTATCGTAAACCGGATACTTGGACCTTTTTTCTTTCTTTTTTTTTCTATTTACACTGAAATATAGACATTTTCACCCAAAAATGAATTCACTGAAATACAAAATGCAAACATAGTACAAGAATCAGCTATTTTCGCTTACTCTTTATATACACAAAAATACATTTACAAATTTAAAACTTTTTGTCATTTTCACCTCTTAATTATTTATTTCCTGAACTAGATAGAAGCCAAAAAATCAAAAGTTTTGGAAAAAATTGTCTTTACTTAAGACAATAGTAAGTAAATTAATTGCAAGAAATGTTCTAACAGCGTCTTCCGACTCTGCAATCAAGTGCTCCGGCGTATTTGGTCAGCTTAGAAACCGCCAGTCCATGTTTCGGCCTGATCATTTGTTGCCTCGTGTGATCACCCTTGTAATGAGGATTCCCAGATTGTCTGAAATAAGCTCCGTTCATAAATATATCTTTCTCAGATCTCCAGGTCCAGTGTTTCCACTCGTCTTCCGATGCATAATCTCTCTTTGTCACCTACATCCATTATTTTTGCATAATAAGTTTACACAACCTAATAGCCAATTTTTTTTTTTTTTTTTTCATTTTTTAGTTACCTCTCTGTATTGAGGTTTGTGTGGTGGAGCTATGAATCGGTTTCCATGGCTGAGAATCGTCGGTCCCTGACTACCACCGATCGCGTAAAGCTCCCAGTGAGTGTAGTCATTGTTCACAACATGAACAAATCCCCATCGGATCCTTGGCATCCTCTGTACAAGTCCTTTACCAAAATGGTTATAAGCCACTGTGACTTGCATCTTCTTATCAGCTTCATTCGTGTTTTGTGCACCAAGCAACATCACCTACACCAAACAAAAAATACAAGTCTGGATTATAATTTGATCAAAAGATAGAATAATCGGAGCTATATGGATTAGTTTGAATGCTCACATCGTTGTGGTGAGTGAAGTGACAGTTGGATATTGTAATGCCAGTGGATCCAACAATGGCATCAATGAGTCCATCTTGACATTTCGACATTGAAATATGGTCGAGCCAAACGTCAGACGAACCAAAGATCGATATACCGTCTCCATCGGCTCTACCCCTAAATCCAAAATGGTCAATCGAGTCTCGGATCATACCACCGCTACCCTCGGAAATGTGGTGAATGTGCAGTCCATGGATGATGATATTTCTCACAAACTGCATCGTGATCCCTGCGCCATGGGCGATGTGGACATTAGCTCCACGCGCATCGATCGTCTTGTCGCTAGCAATCAGAAGCTCTTGGCTTAAACGAATGCTCATGTCGTTCTTGAAAATGATCCATAGATGTTCCTTCTGAATCACGGCATGGCGCAATGTCCCTGGTTTAGGGTTCACCACGTCCTCGTCGAGGTTGCTTGTAACCACGTAGATGCGTCCGCGTTTTCCTCCTGTCGTCCTGTGGCCGAATCCACGGACGCACTTGGCAAGCTTCTTACGACGGTTGGCCCAATCCGTACGGCAACGCCAACATTTATCTATCGGGTTACTTGCGGTACACGGTCCCTTAAGCTTACTCCATTTTCCTCGGCCTTTGCCTCTTAGGCTCCGTCTCGTGTTGTTTGTAGAGCTTCCGACCATTTCAATGACTTCATTTTCCGCCTCTTCAGGCTTGGCGTCGCTATCTTCCTCAGGCTTAGCGACGCCGTCTTCCTCGGGCTTATCGACGCCATCTTCCTCATGCTTAGCGACGTCATCTTCCTCAGGCTTACCGACGCCATCTTCCTCGGGCTTAGCGACCTCGGGCTCAGCGACACCAGCTTCCTCGAGCGTGATAAGGTCAGTAGAGTTGCTATATATAATATACACCAAATTAACGAAATCAAGAAACAATCATTAATTGAGTTATGTTTTTCTTGGTTCATTAAAACTCAGATATAAAGTTGACTTACTCGTAGTGACGTTCGTGAAAGTGATCGACGATTTCGTAAGGATCAGAATGATAAGCTTGAAGAGTGAATTCTCGGGCTTCGTCGGCTCGTTGCGACCAATACTCGTCCAACTCAGATAAATTGGCTCGTGTGGTCAGAATCAGACCGGCAATACAAAACATGAACATCAACTTTAACAGCCTAGCCATCTCCATCTTCTCAAAATTACACTATCTCTTTTCTCTCTCTAAGAACTGTTTTTCTACTAAAATACAAATCTATTCTTTTTCCTTGTTTGTTTAAGGAATTAAGATTTAAATGGAGAATTACTAAGCTTTCCACATGGCTTTAGGTCGTTTTTTCTGTTAGTTTATTTTTTCTTTGGAAGCCTAAAGCCTTTCGATGATGAATCGTACTGCGAATTTTTAGAAACGTATAGGATTGGTGTTTAAATAAACTCGATTAAGAAGTAATCTTCTATTTTAGAAATCCACCGCTAAAGATGGGGAGCCGTCATTGTTTATCTGTGGACAATGTCTATATTTTTATTTTTTAAATTATTATTTTTAGCAACCATTTTATTTCTTTGTTTAGGTTTCATTTGGGATAAAAATAGAACTGTATACAAGTTTTTTTGAATGATAACATATGTTGGATATGTTTTTCGTTCATGTTGAAAATTTTGATCTATTGTTTCTATAAAGAAAATTTTCTAGACTAGTGGACGGATACCAAAAGAATTTATGAAATTCCAAAAATATTATGGTTTATTTTGAAAAGCAGAGATTAAAAAATTGTTTCAAGGGATCCTTCAGGATCATCCCGACAGTCACCCAGCTGTGTATATCAAGCTTAGTCGACTAATTAGATCTATGAGATCAATTACATACATTTCTGTAGGTCATTTGTACTCTGGAGTCTGGACTGAATCAATGGTTTGAACTTTGAACAAAATAGAAGACAAACAGAAAGATTATGGGTTGTGACACTTTTATTTGGTTACAAACTCTTTATTCTCGTTACAAAGTTCACTCGAGCAAAAATTAACTGACTATTATACATCGTTTACTATGGGATTAATTAACACTGATTTTATATACGAATAAAAATGGTTTTACTTTATGTCTCGGTAAAAGTAAGAAAAAACGTTTAGTTCGACTATGAATAATATCTATAATTGTTAAAAACTTGTAACAAAAAAAAAAGATTTGAACTTCTTAATTAGTGTTTCTAACATTCTTTTTAGAAAATAATTTTGGTACCACGTTAAAAGAGTACTTGATGAGGCTTTAGATTCGTTTTCACAGACAAAATTAGCTTTCAAATGTTCCAAGTTTATCGGTTCAACCAAAAATGGTAAGCATTTGCTTCCTTCTTGTAAGAAGCAAACTTAAAAGAAAGAGTCAGTTTCCTATTTTTAGCAAAAAGAGAAGATATTTTTATACGTACGTTTATAAAGAAAAAATGTTTATTTCTCAATATTCAAAACAATTTTGGAAATAAACAAACATTATGCTTCATGATTACTTCCTTGCCAATTCATTTCTTTATTCTTTTTTGTTTTATTCTCATATGTTATGCCTATGCTCTTTGCAGAATATTGGCTAATTATTATGTGTGTGTATATATATTAGCATACTAATTACTAACATAGATTTAAAGATATTTGGATGCTGCCTTGTATGTATTTGACTAGAATGGTCGTAAAACATACATAGGCGACAATTTGGTCATTATATATATACTGATATAAATATTTAACAGGGGCAGTTTTGTATATCTAAAAAAAAAAAATTGAAGTATCTAGCTAAGATAAGAAAAAATCAAAGGCTATAGAACTAAAGTTCTGTTGGAGCATATTTAGCTCTTCTTTGTTCATGCAAAAGACAAATTAAGCAGCCTTCTCTTTTTATCTTTAGTTTGTTTGTTTTTTTCTTTTCTCATTACTGTTAATGTGGTGAGAAGAAAATGCCAATTTTTTTTTTTTTAAATGAAAACTGCAGTAATTAGTTATTCACTCAACTATACAATAGTTCTAATTAAAGTGGCAAGAATTGTTCTTTAACAACTTAAACCCTGAGTTTAGTTTGTTTCCAGCATACCCTGACTCGCATCCACTCATCATTTTTCCATCGAAACAAATTTCCATTGTACGGAATCAATAACCTTGAAATTCAAGAGTTGTACATTCGAACAAAAGAAAGAAAAAGCCGATGGCTTTCCCCATATATATGCCATAAGATCGAATAGTCTCTTCCCATTAACACTGTTTCTTTGATTTTCTTTCAGATCTTTCATTCTTTGTTTTTTGGTTTTTATTGTCTGAAATTAAACAATTTCAGACAATAAAAACCAATTGTAATTTGATAAAAAAAAGAAAAAGGAAAAATGATCTCTTGGCTTGATATCTACCATGTTGTTTCAGCAACAGTTCCTCTCTACGTTTCAATGATATTAGGTTACCTCTCTGCAAAACATCTAAAGATCTTCTCACCTGAACAATGCGCAGGCATCAACAAATTCGTCGCTAAATTATCCATCCCTTTGCTTTCTTTCCAAGTAATCTCCCAAAACGACCCTTTTAAGATGAGCCCTAGACTCATTCTCGCTGATATTCTCCAGAAGATCTTAGCCGTTGTTATATTAGCCGTCGTTTTAAGATTCTGGCATCCAACAGGAGGAAGAGGTGGAAAACTGGGTTGGATCATAACCGGGTTATCTGTAACCGTGTTTCCAAACACACTCATTATTGGAATCCCAGTCCTGAGTGCTATCGATGGAAATGAAGCAGTGAACTACTTGGTGCAGATTGTTGTGTTGCAGAGCATAATTTGGTACAACATCTTGCTATTCTTATTCGAGATTAATGCCGCGAGGGAGAAAACAGCTTCCATAGAACATAGAGGTATCTAGTTGTTTTTCGTTTTTTCGATAAAAAACTTCCTTTTAACGTAATATTTAACCTAATTGATTATGTGTTCTTCTAAAACAAGGCAATGACAATGAAGACAATGAAGAAGCTCCAAAAGACGAAGAAGTAGCAATAGCGAGTACAAGATCTTCTGGAACTTGGAAGATTTTAATGAAGGCCTGGAGAAAGTTTTTAACCAATCCTAATACGTACGCAACATTGGCCGGAATAATCTGGGCTACTTTACATTTCAGGTATAAAGAGAAAAGAGAAATCAGTGTGTATATATAGGCTGTAACTGGTTTCTCTTGAAAGGGATATACTGAATAAAATGAATAAAAATAGGTGGGATAAAAAAAAATGGGATGATGAAAAAATGGAATAATTTTTTTGGAATACTGAATTCCCTTCTTCCCATTCATTCATGAACGTTTGGGATGTGGAACAAAAGGGATAAATTTTAAGAAGAATTTTTTTCTTTTAATTCCATTCGAAAATGGGATATGTGGAATTGTTTTAGATTTTTATTCATAATAACTGGTAAAAAAATTAAAGGATTTAATGGAACGATGCATTCCAGATAAATTTATCCCACAAAAATGCATTCCAGTTGCAGCCATATTCTAAAAAAAATAATCTTTGGTAATTCATCTTAACATCTAAAGTTTCAATCTTTACCATCTCAAATATCTAAACGTTTCTTCTTCTTCTTTCTTTTAAAAAAGAAAAGCGACAATTTAGTAGCTTCTCCTATTTTAAGATTTTTGTTTTCTTTTGAAAAAAAGCTATTTTAAGATATCTGTTTAATCATTTTACGCATCTACAAATTCAACCTTTAAAATTTCGAAATGTGATAATCTAGCGATAATACACTTATTAGTAGTTGTTATAATTTTTGTCACTTGTTTTTTTTTTCAACAGATTGGGATGGAAACTGCCTGAGATGGTCGATAAATCAATACATTTGCTATCTGATGGAGGCTTAGGAATGGCCATGTTCAGCATGGGTACGTAAGATATATATAAAAGAGTATAAACTTTATAATTGGAAATTTTAATCAAACAAATTATGAAACAGGTCTTTTCATGGCGTCACAAAGTAGTATCATAGCATGTGGAACAAAATTGGCGATTATAACAATGGTCCTCAAGTTTATATTAGGACCTGCTCTTATGATTGCTTCTGCATTTTGCATCAGGTTACGAAGTACTCTTTTCAGAGTCGCAATATTACAGGTAAAAAAAATAAATACATTAATAAAATTTATTTTTAATTTGTTGGAAGGAAAAAACCAATTATTAGTTCTTGTGTTGCAGGCTGCACTGCCTCAAGGAATCGTGCCATTTGTTTTTGCAAAAGAGTATAATGTTTATCCGGAGATCATTAGTACGGGGTAAGATTGTTATTTGAATCTCTTTTCTCCTTTTAATTCTTGAAGTTTAATTTAATTTGTGGTTTATATTGGTGTGGTTTTTTTCTTTTTCTTTTCAGGGTGATCATTGGAATGATAATTTCCTTACCAATAACTTTGGCATATTATTTTGTATTGGACCTATGAAAATGACATGTTATATATGTATATTTAAGAGATTTCTTTTCGTAGACAGATTGGATTGTTATCATATTTTTAGTCATGTGTGACCTTTTAGATGTTGATTTCTTATAAAGCTAAATGACCTAATGTCAACCATTCTCTTTGTTTAATTTAAATAATTTTCTCCTGATATTAAATCTAAATCTATGAGAGAAATTCTTCTAAGCTAATTCATAGATACATCTAGAAGTAAAATCTAATAGAATTCTAAGAAAAATAATAGCACACTGATAAATACTATGTAGAATAATATATAAACCAAAATGGTGATCTAATAAAATATTAGAGAAAATTAGCAGCAACAATTAAAAAAAAAAATGGAACTTTGGGGAGGAAGCAAAAATATTACAAAACGCCAACTGCGTGCCACGCATTGAAAAATGGAAAAGGCCAAATTAAAAAAAAAAAAAAAAAGAGAGAAAAATTCCTTGGTGAGTGGGGAATAAATAAATCAACGGTTGTAAAAGAAGGGAAAACCTACTCAAGTAATATAAATCCAACGGCTGAGACTTTTTTGCTTGATAAGCAGGAAAAAAAATAGAGTAGGGTTTTCTTGTTTCTTCTTCCCCTTTATATATTCACACACACTCACCACAAAATCCATTTACTCTTCTTCTCTGCTCTTCGAGTTATCGGAATCTTCACAACTTCCAAACTTTTTCTTCACCGGAATCAATCATCATGGGTAAAGGTCCAGGACTCTACACCGAAATCGGGAAAAAAGCCAGAGGTACGAATTCGATCCCCTTCTCTCTCTTTCTCTTTTCGAGGTGAATGTGACTGTGCTTGAGATTTTGTGCTTCTCGTTTACGAAAATGGTTGCTGGTTTGGGGTTTCTGATCTAGGTTTTTGCTGAGATTCTCTAAATCTCTTAGGTTTCTTTCATTTTCAATCAATAGTCGTTGAATTAGTCTCCGTGTTTACGAGCCGATGAGCTGATTGATAGTCTCTGTGCCAATTCCTTTGATTCATGCTATCTGTTTCTTTTACTTGATTAGATAGTAAGAGTTAGCTCGATCGATCATGTCTTGGTCACTCGTTGTGGAGCTGTATTTGGAAATTCATCGTGGATCTGGAAAATGTCTGTCTCATGTTTAGCTCGCATAACCATTAATGAGATTTTGTTATGAATGTTGCTTTTCTTACTTGGATTTGTAGATCTTCTGTACAAGGACTACCAAGGAGACCAGAAATTCAGTGTCACTACCTACTCTGCGACTGGTGTTGTAAGTTTCTTATCGATTTTTGCCTGCTTAAGTAGCTTTTATATTCTGATTAATCTTGGTGTGTTTTCTCTCTCGAGGTTGTAGCATCATCAAAGATTGAAACTTTAGAGATTTCAAAATGGTGTGTTATTTGATTTCATGTTAGTCATTGAACTTAAGCTTCCTTGTGCGTGTTATGGTTTTTAGGCGATCACTACATCAGGAACAAACAAGGGAGACGTGTTTTTGGGTGATGTAGCTACCCAATTGAAGAACAAGAGCTACACTGCTGATTTCAAAGTGTCCACTGATTCGTCTGTAAGCAATATCATTCTTTATAACATCTTTGCTTTAGCCTGTTGATTGCTGCTAGAGAATTCACTTTGACATTCATTTTTTTGGGTGTAAATATTTGCAGCTTCTGACCACTTTAACCTTTGATGAGCCTGCCCCTGGTGTTAAGGCAATCATTAGCGCCAAGTTGCCTGATCAGAAGTCTGGCAAGGTACTTAATTAACTTTTGAGTTTTGGTTTTAATAGTTTCTTATGTTTGAATCATTATACTAAACCACAATGTGCTCTCTTTGTAAACAGATTGAGCTACAGTATTTGCATGAATACGCTGGTATATGCACCAGCATGGGATTAACATCTAGTCCCATTGTCAATTTCTCTGGTGTGGTTGGAACCGGTGTCGTGGCTCTAGGTACCGACGTTTCCTTCAACACTGAATCCGGTAACTTCAAACATTTCAACGCTGGTTTGAGCCTCACCAAGGATGATTTGATCGCTTCTCTTACCCTGTAAGTAACCTCCATTATCAAATCAAAACCTCGTTACGGTGTTAGAACTCTTTATTGGGTTTTGATCTTCTTGAAATTGTTTGTTAAGGAATGACAAAGGAGAGAAACTGAATGCTTCCTACTACCACACTGTGAACCCATTGACCAACACTGTGGTTGGGGCAGAGGTTAACCACAACTTCTCGACCAAAGAGAACACCATCACCGTCGGGACTCAGCACGCTCTTGACCCATTGACGACAGTGAAGGGACGTATCAACAATGCTGGTGTGGCCAACGCTCTGATCCAACACGAATGGCGTCCAAAGTCGTTCTTCACTGTTTCTGGAGAGGTCGACACCAAGGCGATTGAGAAGAGCGCCAAGGTTGGGATTGCTCTTGCTCTCAAGCCTTGAGAAGAAGAAGATAACCAAAATGGGCCCTTGATGGGGTAGCATAGTTATTTCATTTTCGTCTTCAAAAATCTTTGAACTATTCTCTTCTCTGGTTTTTGCTTAAAAAATCTTTCATTTGTTTTTCTTTTCCGGTGTTGAGATTTGTAGAAAATAAAAAAAAACTACTATTGAAAAGGTCGTCTTGAAGATGATTTGATACCACTTTCCTTAATTGTCGTCTTTCTTTATTTTCTGCTGCTAACAAACCCCGTTCCACTCGATTTGGATTTTTGAGTTCCTTAGTGGATTTTCTGAGAGATTCTCGCAGGCTCTGTTTTATTTTGTTTCATAATTCATCGCAGGAGATTTGATTTTGTCCGATTTGTTTCAGTCCATTAGTTCTACACAGTTAGTCCAAGTTAATTTGAATCTATTAAGAAATGTTCTTCCTTTTTAATTTGAGACAACTCTTCAAAGCAAGTGTGCTTAAGATTTTGCCATCCGCACATTTTGAAGTTTAAGTTTCAGATTAGTAGTTGTACAGTACATACCACATGTGTGAATATTTTCCAAAGGGAAATCCTTTTTTTTTGTCGTAGAAAATTAATTAGTCAGTGAAATAACCATAAAACCTTTGAAATTATCCACGTTTTTACAAAAAGTTATATAAACAGATTTCACATCTTAAAGCATTATGAAACTAGGTGGTTGGCCCGCGCCATGCGCGGGCTGGAGTAGTTTTAAAATTCTAAAAGGTTTTAGAAATGTTACATTTATTTTATTTAATTATTGAATTCTTCTACTATTTATTTAATGTGTAAATTTTGTAATGGAATAATATCTTAATATTTTGTTAATCTCATATAAAGTTAATTAAAATATAAAAAAAAACAAATATCTTCAAAGTCCTCTTACATTTATAAATTGCTTAAGTAAAAAAGGGAAAAAAAGCCAAAGTTAATTCATCTTCTTCATTGACAACATCTATTCGCCATACATTGTCTTGAAGCTTCTTCTTAGTCGTCATTTTGATTATGGATATTCAAGAGCCTACATATTGTATTTTTAAAATACATTAGTTCATTAGATATATTGACTTATTTAAATTTTTAAAATTCAACGAAAATAAAGTTTACTTACATGAGTTCTCTGAACTGATTAACTTCTGGAACATCAAGATCAACCTCAAACCTAGATAGCCCTTCAATTCCAAGCAATTCAAACTGATCTATTTATGCAATAATTTAATTTATATCAATGAATTGTAAACAAACGTATAAGTGTTTTTATTTCGTTTATTATTTAAGATACCTTCATTTTTTACAATTTTCCAGTCGCTTAAAACACAGATTGTCAACAAATCAAGTACAGCTCCGTGAGACCAACATAGATCATTAATTTGATCGGCCAGTTGTCCATATGCAACACAAATAAAACCGAGTGCCCTGATATTTTAGGAAGTAAAATTGAAATAAAATGTCTTGTGTCTTTCCATGTATCCTCATTTTTCTACTTTTTAGTCATCTTTATCTCCTCTCACTTATTCTTGTTCATTTTTTTTGTACCAGTTGTTCTTCTTCTTTCTTCTTCTTTCCTCTCCCTCTTTATAATATTTGTCTCATCTTATTCTTTTCAATTTTTCACGTTTTTTCGACTTTTGTCTTCTTCACCATATGGTGTTCTTTTTGCTTCATCTTATTTGTTTTTTTCCTTGTATTCTCCTTATTTTTTCTTCCGCATATTTGGTTCCATTTCATTTTATATTTTATTGATTAATTATAAAATGAGTATTAAAAAATATAAATGAACTGATTGTTTACTCAATAAATTTTAAATTTAAATTATTTATATCCATCTTTATATAAGGGATTTTTTATTTTTCTTCTCCAACTTTATATCTTCTTCTTCATTTTTTTATCCATCTAATTCTTCTTTTTATTATGATTTTTATTCTTCTTCTTCTTTGCATTTTCTAATTTATTCTTCATCTGCTTTGTGTTCTTCTTCTTCTCTTTCTTTCTCTTTCATTTTTTTCATTTCTTCTTCATCTTCTATTCTTTTTTCTTTCAGTTTTTCTTTGTCTTTTTCTTCCCCTCCTTCTTTAGTGCCCCCATCTTCTTTTACTTCCGAATCTTCTTGTTTTTATTTGTCTCATCTTCATCGTCTTCCTCATCCTTTTTCTTTTTCTTCTTTTTCCTTTTCTGTTTTTTCCTCCGTCTTTTTCATCTTCTTTTCTTCTTTTTTTTCTTCTTCATCTAATCCATCTTCTTCTTTATAATTCATGTTTTTGGTCTTGTTCCTTGTCTTTTGCAACAATTTATTCCCCTGTTTGGTCTTCTTTTTCTTTTTCTTTTTAGCTTTTGATTTTTTTTGTTCTTTTCTCGTCTTCTCATTTTTCTTCTATTTCATCATTTTCATCTTCTATGACTTTTTCTTGTGATTTTCCCCCTTTTTCTTGTCCATCTTATTCTTCCCTATTTTTATTCGTATCGTCTTTTTCGATTTTGGTTTTCTTCATCATATGGTTTTCTTATTTTTCATTGTCTTTGTCATTCGTCTTCTTAATTTTCTTATGCTTTTTGTTCATCTTATTTCTCATTTTTTGTATGAATACTTTTTCATCGGCTTTGTCTTCTTCGTTTTCTTTTCTTTATCTGTCGACTTTTTTTGTCGTAATCCTCTCAATTTTTTTTATTTTTCTTCTTCATCTTCTTCATGATATGCTTCCATGATAATTCAAAATTTTAAAAATGCACCAAAAACTAAACCCTACACCCATTAATATAAACCTACACCCTAAACCCTAATCCCATGTTATAAACCCCCGTATCCCGTACACCCTAACCCCCACATTACAAACTGGTTCTGAATTTACTTTTATTGTTTTAATTTGTTTTTTTAAAGTAGTTGTTGTTATATTTGTTTAAAAGCGACAATGTTAGTGTATTCAAATTTTTTAAAATACACCAAAAACTAAACCCTACACCCACCAATATAAACCCTACACCCTAAACCCTAACCCCACATTATAAACCCCCTCCCCCCCCATTAACCGTATATCCTAACCCCACATTACCAACTGGTTATAGATTTGCTTTATTGTTTTAGTTTTTTAAAAGAAGTTGTTGTTTTCTGTGTTTTTAATCTGCAATGTTAATGTATTCAAAATTTTTAAAATGCACTAAAAACTAAACCCTACACCCATCAATATGAACCCTACACCCTAAACCCTAACCCGACAATATAAACCCCCCATCTAAACCATATACCCTAACCTCACATTACAAACTTGTTCTGAATTTGTTTTTATTGTTTTAGTTTTTTTTTGAAAGAAGTTGTTGTTGTTTTTGTTTTTAACATGAACAATCCATCTAAAAAGTAAAAGACGAAGAACACTAAAACCATGGCCGACTTTACTATTTTTATCAATTGGAATTGAAGTGTTTTGTGCCATCACCCTCTACTAACTCTGAAATGTTTCATATTCATCAGCATAAACAAAGTCTATTGCTTGTTTGAAATCTTCTTTTTACACAAACTCAATCATCATTTCTCTCTTCACATAACCTTGTATTACTCTCACATGATAACAAAGATATCATCACGGCCAAGTAAATTATTAGCTAAAGAGCATGCATAATCCATTATGTTTATTTCACTCATATTGTAATCATGAATGGTTTTCCCCAACAAACTTTCTTCCCATTTTGCTGGAAGTGTCAATCTTTTTTGCCAGTAACATACTTGGTAAGGAACTTGTGAAACCTTAGAAGAAGATAAAGAAAGAAGAGGCCTTTTAATTATTTAATTATTATGTCTCTTTGTCCTTTGGTAGCTAAAGAGAGCTAAGAGGAAAGCCATTAAAAGAAGCATGAGATGATCACACGCTGCCTCTATGTTGGCAAGGACGAAGACCGTTCATGAGCATTGAAAAAGTCCATAAGTATTTCTAACCTCTTCAAGCTTCAAAACCGGTTGGAGATCCAAAACTCTGCATGAAAATACCCCATGAAGCTTATCTCATTATTTATGTAGCCTTTTTCTCTCAGGTTTCTGTGTTTATCCACATACCCTATGAACATACTCACGAATTTATCTTCCACATAATTTTCAAGTTTAAAACCATGCTTAAAAGGATCATCTCCAAATACGCTATATGGTTTCAAACCAGAAACACAATATAAACTCAAACAATACGTAGACAGTGAATAATACTCCAGCAAAACCATGACCAAATCGCAGTAACATAATCGATAGTATCATCAGAATTTTAAACCTCTCAAAACCCAAAAACTAATCCATATTCACTCGAGATTGCGACCTAGAGTTCTCTTAATAAAAACTTTTTTTAGGTGGCCGCATTTTATATTTATAGGGTATATTATATGTAAAATGATTAGGGTTTCGATAGAATTAGCAAAAGCCTTTTTAATAATTTTATTTTTAGCTAGGGTTTTAATCATTTTTTGGGCCTAAATTATGGCGCGATATTATGGTAGTTAGGGTTTTAATATCCCTTGATTTGTGCCAATGATAAAACTGTTGATAAATATTAAATGTATATAAATATTTTTGAAATAATTAGTGAAAATATAATTGGATAAATTCCATATATTTGTTGGCGTATTAACAAAAACAAAATGATTTTTAAAAAAGGAAATTGTAAAGATTTAATCAAGATTTTCATTAAGGGTAATTCGGTAATTCCGCGGCTGAGAGCGAACGTGGTGCCTCGAAACGAAATTCTGGCTTCGCAAATAATAGTATGATTTGAACCAATTATCCCATGATAGATGTCCAATTTATACATTCCTTTATTTGTATGAGTTGCTAGTTTATTCGATTTGATTTTGTATGCATTTTGTTGAAGAATACAGTAACGAAAATCTCGAAACAAAGAATACAACTTAGGACTAGGGACGTTTGTTACTACAGTAAAACCTCTATAAAGTAATAATGTTGGGACTTTGAAAATTTATTATCTTATAGAGGTATTACTTTATCGAAATTATAATTTGTTAACTTATAGATACATATTTTCTTATTTATAATATTCGAAAATTATTCTCCATATAATAATGTATTAAGAATATGATAATGTATTAAGAATTTAGAAAAAAAAAACTTTTTTTTAAATATGACATGCATAAACTTGAAATTATGATTAAGATTTTTAGATATCGTAATAAAACATTTATTATTAGCTTATTTGAATATATTTATATAAAGTTTGATGCACGAATAATTATTGTGTTTATAAAATATTTCACAATTTTATATGCATATAAAAAAAGTTAGAGGTAAACTTAAATTTATAGTTTAATAAACTTTCTTTATTATATATAGTTTTATATAATTATTACTTTAACTTATTATTGGGTTTATACTTTTACATAGAAATTTCAAAAATATTATTATCTTATCATCTTATCGCATATTGCTTATTTTTACACTGGCCCGAGTTGGGACCGGAGAAATTTATTATCTTATAGAAATTATTACTTTATCGAGTATTACTTTATAGAGGTTCTACTGTACAAGATTTGTTGCTAAGAAAAATGGTTGATAAACAAGAATCTCGTATTTGCACACAAAAAAAAAAAAAAAAAAAAAAAAAAACAAGAATCTAGTTGGGCCGATATGGATCAAAACATTAAGGTTTGATCACTCTTTCATATGTCAAAGGAAAAGCTTTCAGCAATGAAATGGTCGAGTCGCATAGAATTTCTCTGTAAAAACAAAATCAGATTTCCATAAACAACCCACAGGGATTCACCGTTTTTACATTGATCGATTAAAGAGTTACCGTAACATCGGTTAAAAATATCTCCTTGCCGCTTACAAAAACGATAAAAGCTTGAGCCTTTAGGCTTTGGTTGCTGTGCCTTAAGTCCACGCAAGAGCTATGTAGTTGCTCCTTTAGGCTTCGGAGAAGGAATCTGATGTCGATAAGGCGAAGAACCATGTTGACCATGAGGACTAGACAGTGTCCGCAACACGGGTTGTGGCTGCCCGTTTCTTGATCCAAACCCGCTTCCTCCTCCTCCTCCCTGAGATCGACTTGACCCGTTTTTCAAACGTTCGGCTTGCATTGTCTGAAAGTAGTAAGAAGAGCTTGCCATGTCTTTGAGATGCGGAAGTGGTTTAAGCGCTTCGACGACATCACTCATCTTTGGCCTCATCTTTGGGTCACGGCTAAGACATTGTGCAGCTAGCTGAGTCACCTTCTGAGCACCCTTGATTGAGAAATGACCTTCAAGCCTCGGATCAAGTAACCGGTAAAACCTTCTTTTGTCAAGGAGATGCGGTCTTGCCCATTCCACTAAGTTGTGCTCGCCGTTTGGGCGGTTTTTGTCCATTGATCGTCGTCCGGTCAGCATTTCGAGCAGAACGACACCGAAGCTATAAACATCGCTCTTCGATGTCAAGTGACCTTAAAGGAGTTTCATGGGAAGCAAATCAACAAAGATGCAAACATTAATCCGAAGAAAATGGATGAAACCAAAGAGGACTCACCAGTCATTACATACTCAGGAGCAGCGTAACCATATGTACCCATAACTCGAGTAGAAACATGGGTTTTGCCTTCATCAGGAGCATCTTTGGCAAGTCCGAAATCTGATAGCTTTGCATTGTAGTCCTGTAAAATTTGGAATTATAGAACCAAAGACGTGCAGAATCAAATACAAGATGTTGATGGTAAGGAGTAAGAAACATACAGCATCAAGTAAAATGTTTGATGTTTTGAAATCTCGATAGATAACGGGCTTCAAAGCTTCTTCATGGAGGAAGCTGAGACCTTTTGCAGCACCTAATGCAATCTTCATCCGAATAGACCAAGGAAGAGGCAATGACCCTTTAAAAACATGAAAGCAAAGAAAAAAGATTAAACATTTGAAAACTTTGTAATTGGCTTGATTTAGGAGGTCGTGGGTTTTACATACTTCTGAAAAGGTGATTCTCCAAACTTCCTCGAGGCATAAACTCGTAAACAAGCAGCCGTTGATCATCTTCAATGCAATAACCGACCAGCTTAACTAGATTTGGATGGAGAAGGTTGCCAAGGAAATTAATCTCAGCCTGCAATGTCAACAAGCAGGACGATATTAAAAGAGACACTGATATGATGGATTATGAGATAAAGCACAAGAGAAAAGGGTTGCTTACAAGCCATTCTTTGTGACCTTGAAGTCCATCAGGGTTTAAGGTTTTGACTGCTACTGTAAGTCCAGTACCAGGTTTAACAGGAGCTGTTCCGTTTTCTTCGATCCATCCTTTAAAGACACAACCAAATCCTCCTTCTCCGAGAAGACTTTCGGGTCTGAAGTTCCTAGTTGCTAGCTTAAGATCATTGAAAGTAAACTTCCTCAGGTTAGAATAAAGCTTGAGTTCTTCGCTTATCATCGGTGTTGATGAAGAGCTCTCTGCATTGCTAGTTGTGGTTGTCGAAGAAACTGGACCAACTGGTTGATGATCATTTGATTTCTCATTTACTGATTTACTTTCCATTGTTGTAGCTACAGGAAAAAGAAAAAAAAAAAACCACAACTCAGATTCAATCAAATGGGTAAAAAAAAAATACAGATACAATCAAGTTTTAGCTCAGTTCAATAAATTCTCTAATGAAAACCATAAATCCCTGTCCCTGGAGTTAGTAACAAAGAACCTTAAAAAAGGGTAGATCAGAGCAATCACGTGAATATTGCACAAATTGTCAGATAAAGAACCCTAGATGGAAACATGTATTATAGTTAGGATGACAATTATGGTAACAAAACCCACAACAAGATTTCATTTTTATTTTTTTCCAATTTCAGAGAAACCAAAAGGAAAATAAAAAAAAGCAGAGGATTTATATATACCGGTGCTGGTAGTGCCATAGAGAGAAGAAGAAGCATCAACATCTGATTTTGAAGGTATGCAACCAATCCTAAACCTAAATTTGACCCAACACCCACTCGCTTCTCTTTCCTCTTCTTCTTCATCTTCTTTCTCTGCCTTTTTAAGGTCTTCACCTATACTGATATCACCATTGTTTTTCTTCTTATTCCTCTTCATGTTCTTCTCACTCTCGTTAGATTTCTTCTCCGATTGCCAATTTCCTTTAGCTTTAACAGCATCAGTATCGTCCAGACCCATCCTCACCAAACACAGATGATTTTTATCAGACCACCATCTAGCTCATGGAAGAAAAACCCCCAAATATAAATCAAGACGAATTAGAGGACCAAAATTCGAGGGAAAAGGGAGTGATTTTCTGATAAGGCAGTGAGATTCACTGGGAATGGATCAAAGCCCAAGTCGCGGAATTTTAGTCAAAAAGAGGAATTGATGTCTGCGAAGATGAGAGAGAGAGAGAGAGAAGATGTGCAGAGGAGTAGACTAGAGAGAGAGAGAGAGAGAGAGAGAGGGCAAAGAGGAATTCTGAGCAAGAAAAGTGAGATTTTTTCACATGTGCTTCTACAGTAAACTAAACAGTATTTCGTACCTATATTAAGGGAAAATTGCAATTAAATGTTATAGTTTAATCACCGATTTATCATTAGTGAATTCACAATTAATTAATTAATATGTTCTTCTTGGTTATATAACTTACAAATCTCCTGGATTTGTGTTGGGTGTGTTTTATTTTTGTCTGGTTGGAACCAATTATCAACGCTTATTATTATTCTTTGGGGAAGTTAAAGGTTCGAACCAAATTCCATTTCATTTATATCTTTCTTCTTTTTCGGTATATGTGATCCAATTGAAATCATTTTTGTTTTAGGAATATATATATGTGTACATAACATAAAAGGCAACGACTAGTAAAAGCTTGAAATTTTCCAATAATGCTGCTAAACCAAAAAATAATTGTTTTAATAACAAAGCAATTAACACGATTGTGATTTCTGATCAACAAATTAAAATTCTAGTTTACTCAATAGGCAAATATTCCAAAAAATTTGTCCAAAAAAGAAATGGATTAAGAATGCCATCAGTCACCCACTTTGTTTGGCTATTAGCTTTTGCCGTTAGAAGTGGTGTTCTTGTGGAAGGGCCAGAGTTTAACAAGGCGCTCGAGCACGGCGGCGCTTTTGGAAAAGTAACCGGAGAAGCCCGCCGGAATTGAGGGCGGAGGGAAATCCTCTGCCGGCATAGCAAATGGACGTATCATCTTCTCCATTGTCTCGAGTGTCAAACAAGAACCAACCTCTTGAAGCCTCTCTGGTCCCATTATCGGAAGTGTGTGTTCCCGGAGCAACGACTCAGCTTCCTCATCCTTCTTCTATTGTAACCAAAATATACTTAATTCAAAAACTCCATCCTTTTATGAATGGGATAAGTCTAGGTTTCGGTTTGTAGTTTAAAACTCAAAACATGATAGATATTGCGTCTGTCTAGTCTTTTGCTTTTACCTCTAGGGGAGACAAATCTGCGCCACGGCTAAATGTAAGTTCGATTCTGAATCGTTTCGGGTCTTCCAGAGATACCTGCAGGAAACAAATCAACGTTGACAACTTGAAAGCGTGAGTGAGACAGAGAGAAAATGCTGGGCGAGTTTTAAACCTCAGTGTTCTCAAAGAGTCTCAGGACAATGTAGCTCATGTAATCAAGTTCTTTGGTTTTACAAAGGCGTTCCAATGCGGTTTGGCAGACGAGACTTTCTTCTCCTTGAAGAGATTCGTCTAGGTTACAATACCGTAGAACGTTCACCAGAGAATGAATATGTGATTCCTGTCAATCGGGTTTCATTGCAGAGAGTCATGTACAAATGTCAAACGATTGTTCTCCATTTTTGCCAGCCAGATGCGATGATAGAATCTTGTAAGAAAGAGATTAAAAAACAAAAATTGGAAGAAGAAACTCACAGATGTGAAGTAAAGGCGTGTCCTCACATGACGTTCAGGCGTCATTACATTTGCATACCTAAAAGGAACACGATAAAACAATGAAATTAAGAACATTGAGTAGAAATGATGCTCTACTCATACGAGAGCTTTCGCTTACTTTGGATCTAGTCGGTATTTGGTTTCTTTATCATCATCTTCGTCTTTGTTCTCTCCAGTGCTAGGCCGTCTCAACTCATCGCTTTTAATGAAAAGTTTTGGTTGGCTATATCTATCTTCTTTTCTAGACGAATATAATGACACTGAGACTTGGTCTTGGTTGTTCTTCAATTCAGCAACACTCATGGCCTCTTCTCGAGTATTCCGCAAGTCAATCAAGATTTTACCAAGCAAGCGCCGAGCAATCTTAATTTAAAAGACAGAAACAAAATATTAATAACATAAGTAAGCTGTGAGATCATCTGAGAAAACCATGGACCCTCAGAGAAATTCAATGAGAGGAACCAACCTTTGATCCGATTTTGAGTTTTTGCTGTGGATTGATCCCATACTCATTTGGGATTACACCATCTGCAAGCAACTGCAACCACATAACACATAACTGGCCCTAATCAACACAGTGTCACAGTCCATGATTGTATTGCAAAACAGATATGTACCAATAGTAAAGGCACAGTTTAAATCTGGAAATCTAGGACACATGTACAATTGTCTTCCATCTAAGTTTCAGAAAAGTGGAAGAGAAACTTCAGTTTTTTTTATTATTTAGCTCATACCTGAGCAACTTTGAAGAGTTCGTCTAATCCTTTCAGGTCGAGATGAGAATTATGTAGCAGGTCATACCTGGTATTGACAACACATTGCAGGTTATTCTGAATGGAGCAATTAAAAGCTAGGATCGAAATATAAGACAGACACCCAAAAAATATAACATAACAGACTGAAACACATAGCTTACTTGCATGAATCGTAAACATCAGGAATCTGCGTTATGTCAAACCGGCTGCATTTAATTCCAACTATCAGTGCCACTCATAAGACCTCATGCAGAAAATAAGGACGATAACTTGAGAAGCATTGGTAAAATCCAATTTGGCCATAGAACTTACTCTCTTCTTTCGTTGTAGAGATCCCTTTCGAGTTTTCTCCATCGAGCAAGCATCAAAAGGAATCCTTCACTACCACAAGGTAATCCAGCAGCAATCCGACCAACGTCAATGTTTGACTTGCCAAGGGCCTTTGCTTGATCATAAGGAGGGACTACATCATAAGCGCTAGGCTCTGTAAGATTCTCGTCCTCGTCTTTTGCAAGTATCCCCACTTGTTCAGTCACCTTTTTAACTAATTTTACCTATCAGTTTAGATATATAACAGATAAGTAAAGTTGAGTATGATGGCTTGTAGCATTATGATAATTCAGCGAACAGATAGAGACTAAATTTTACAGAAAAACTGTGAGTACCAATTCAGGTAGGTGCTCGTCGGCATGAGGAGGTAGTCCAGCCCCATCAGTCATCCAAGGTAATTCAGACGAGACGTAATCATTAACCAGCTTTGTGCCAGCCGTGATGATCTCATTCAGTTGAGCCTGCAGGCAAGTTGGGAAAGCAATTCAAAGCTCTTATTAATTAGACATGATTCTTAATGAAAATTTAAGAACATAATGCAACCCAACTTTTCGCAGATAAATTCAACCATCTAACCATCCATGAAAAAAATCAAGTTGTCAATAAGGAGAGGGACAAACCTTGGCCTCTTCCATTTCACTGTTTGCATTGTCAAGGCCATCCAACATGGAAGAGTCCTTGCTAACCAGAGAAACCTATAGACAGAAACCAAGAAATTAAATGATTATGACACTGGGAAGGACTAGACAACACGGGTAAAAGAAAACGACAAACCAGGATTGGGGTCAGCTGTCCTTCTAGGTCAAGCAGGCCTTTAGCAAAAGCAGCTGCAGACATCTGCAAGCAGTGGAACTAATCATATTTTGATCTGGAGTAGTGCAACCAATAAAGAATATAGAGAAGATTGAAGTTTCTATTTGAATGCTCTATGGTCATTTCATTTCAAAATCGGTATTAAGTTGTACCTGGACACGTCCCTCGTCAGAACTGTAAATTTTAAGGTCATGACGGTAAGTACTATGGAGACGGAGCAAACCGGTACCTTCACCTGTAAGCATATCCAATTTTGTTATAAACCACTCAGAAATATAACATGAATTGATCAACACAAACGAATGGACTGTTTTAGAAAATAGTATGAGACATGGAAAGTGGAACACAAAATAATCGGACAAATAGATGCCGATCAAGTGTTGTCACCTGGATACATATTGTTTCGAAAGTATCTACCAAGTTCTTCTGCCTGTGGAAAAAAAAAAATCAATCAAACATCAACCCTCCATTAGCAATAGTGCAATACCAGTACTGAAGTTTGCAATGCATATCTAACATCATCTTCTGATACCAAATGACAGTGTTACCTGCTTTCGACCAGCATGAGTTAGAACACCTCCATATTTCAGAACCATAAGAGCCTCCACTGGGCGTTCTTCTTCACCGTCACCATCATATTTTGGTACTTTAACCCATTTCAGCGGCTTTAGTTGAACCTTCCTGTATATGCCAGAGAAATGTCCACCCTGCACGGTTTACACATCTATAAAATGAGGAGGAGTTTGCGAAATTCAGTTCCAAACACCCTCCCAGAACAAAAGTAAAGCTGCAGCTGCTACTCTGCTAT
This sequence comes from Erythrophleum ivorense, assembly GCA_026724425.1. Lineage (NCBI taxonomy): Eukaryota > Viridiplantae > Streptophyta > Magnoliopsida > Fabales > Fabaceae > Erythrophleum > Erythrophleum ivorense. The sequence goes on along the minus strand of JAIUCV010000080.1, from coordinate 4,588,796 downwards.
TCATTACAAGGACTATATTCAATAGAACGACATGGGACTCATAACGATTACAGCTCAGAGAAAAAGAAACTATATTAGATTATCAAGGCACACAACCTCTTCAAGAACGGCTTTAACTTGCCGAAGCTTATCAGCATGTTCAAGGTCTTCTGCATCACTATCACTTTCCCCTGGTCTAAACATCAAACAGAAAAACAATAAGGTAGTTACCAGATTTCATATTGTACGCACGAATTACATCACTAGTTGAGGAAGCATATTAGTCAAAACAGAAGACCTTCAACGGGAACAAACAGAAGGCTACCTTGTACGAGGAACTAACATTCTTGTGGCATCCAATAGATCTTGCAGTTGGACAGCACTTTTTAGTTTTGTCTGCAAATAACGAAAAATTTGCATAGCATAAGAATATCACTGTAGGCAGGACGAAGATGAAAATAGAAAAGCCTGAGCCTCTCACCTCAGCTCTTGGCTTTCCTCCATTGTACTTCAGCATCAGGTTTAATAGTTTTTCCTCTGTAACCTTTAGTTTCACTTTCTGCTTAGGGGTTCTATCACCGCTGTCAAGGGACGTTAAACACAACTCAGAGCCTGAGTAAACATAGAGAAGTTTAGAGAGGATAGGTGATCATTTGCTAAAACATACTGCCGAACAACAGCAATGACACAACGTAGCTCCTCCGACTGCCCAAATGTTCCAATGACGCCACTTCCTTGGCGAGTTAGACCTTCGTTAAAATGGACAGGTTCATTGACCTTCCATGGCAGAATGGGAGGAATTGTTGAAGAAAGATGAGGAGCCTTTGCATCCAAAAACATTTTCCGTAGCACACAAGCAGCATCGTCGTAATACCTTAAAGTGAAAGAGATCTGGTGACATTTCTGATCAAAAGTCCAAAATATTCTGCTTAAAAGCTCTTGAAATGAAATTTACTCGATGAACATAAAAGGGAAATAATAGTCAGAAGAGAAATAAAAGTCCAGGCTAGTATCTCACTTGTAAGAATTCTTAACAAAACTCCATCCATTTACATCACACACGTATGAACTCCCCTCAGATCGTAAGAGATCAAATCCGCAGACCTGCAAACATGAAATGCTTTCGTTAATGTATTATATCTGCAAGACACAATGACAGCCAGATAGTTGGAAGCACAACATACCGCTTGCCTAAATGCAATGCAAACTTCCCTCGCCATTTGCTTCTCAGCAGGTGTAAGCAAAACTGGATACCTCACCTGTTACAATAAAATAACAATACCCAATCAAAGTTTGAACATCTGAAATTCTTTACCTTCATGAAACATAAGCTATGATTCCTCTATTATCATCGACAGCCTTTGGTACCCTGTTAACCATAGCTCTCCATTCTTCAAGAAAGAGGAGCCAAGTAACGTTTCATATGTGGAATGGTTTGGTAATGATCGGCAGACTTACTTCCTTCCCATCTGGATTCCTCATAACTACACCATCAACAACCGGAGACTTCCTTGCTTCAGCATGTGCATATTCAGGACCCACAGTGTAGACCTGTACTAAAAGACATTGCAATGTATTACTATTAAGAAATGTTATGTTTCCTGGACATAGACTGAAACAGAATTAGTCTATCTAGAAGCATCTAGATGGCATCAGAATCACAACCTTGACATCAGTTCCTCCGGTAGGCATAAATTCCTCGTATATATAAGAACCTTCTCTCCTTACTCTTCTGACCTCAGGATGAAACTCACTTGATCGATTCCCAACCTAAAACTCAGGAGTTTGCCACAAATTATTACAAAATAACTAAACAGTTCAGTAATATAATAGCCAAGTTCTGCAAAAGATATAAGATAAGACGAAATTCAATCCATGAGGAAGCCAAGTTCTGCAGAAAGATGCAGTACCTTACGAAACAATTCTTTCATGCCTCCACCTGCTGAGCTAGGGTAGTATATCATTATACTATGGTCATCTCCTTTACAAGCACAAAGAATTTTCAATTATTATTAGTAGACAATAAAAAAATCTGCAAATCAGGAAAACAATTGGGATCAAGGCTGATAGCCAAAACATAGAAACTTAGAAAAATCACTGTATTCAAGTTAAAATTATATTTCTTGAATGGGTAACAAGCACTCGACCAATTTAAGATCCATCAACTATCTACAAACCGCACATATACAGAGAGAAGACTGAACTACAATATAGACAAAATTGGACAAATGAATAACCCAAGTACTCCAGAAGTAAGAACATTTCAGTGACACAGAATCAAGCATAGATTTTTTGTTAGTTAAGAACGTTTCAGACTTAAACAGCAAACAAAGAGAGAGATCAAAAATTTGAAAAGAGAAGCTCACCGTTAACGGGTTTCTCCACAAATGGCTTCCAGAATCGTTCACCGTTAACCTCAACAAAATCTTCTTCCTCGACGAAATAATCAAGGTCTTGGTGTGGTTCTTTTCTATTGACACAAGCATATCTAGGAACTGGGATACCATACATCTCAAGATGCTATAGATGCACATACACCAAACACAGAGTTTATTAAGGAGAGAGTATGTAGCTCTTCTTTTGTATGAAAGACGGAAATCTGAAGGAAATAAATGAGTGGGAGAAATGATAAAGAAAAACGATATTGCGGAGCCAACTCTCATGCACTGTAAAATGCATACCTCATACACTTTTCGGCGGTCATGAAGAAGATACTGCGGATCCAGTTCATTCACTAGAAAGGGCCTGTATCATACAAGTTTGAAAAGGCTACCTCAAAAGCGAAACTAGATTTATCTTCACCGGAAAATGTAAAGTGAGCAGTTTACTGAACTATCATTTATCAACAAAAGTTAAAAAGGTAGAACTCACTTTCTCAAAGAAGAATATGCTTGAACTTTCTCAAGAGGATATCCAGAGGAATGGAAAGCGATTAAACAATCACAGATCGGCCAACTGCAACAGGAAAAAAAAATCCCTGGTGAAGTATTGGTCCCAGAATATAATTGTACTTTTTAAATCCATAACTACAATCTCTCCTAATAAACTAATCAAGAAATGTGTTACAAAACCATGCATCACGTGAATTAAAAATGATACAAGAGAGGACAATACCAAAAGTAAAAACGCTATTAATTCATTTGTTCATACACATACCTTTCAACTGGATCTTCAAGTATGACCTTATCCCCAAAATGTATGATCTAGTCATAAAGTGGTAAGAAATAGTCCATGAGATGAGAATATCACATATAAAGGGGAAATAAAAAAAAGTATACACCATACGACGCTAAAGACAAACGCCAACAACTTGGGAAAGATTACCCAGAAAAACATTTTCCAACAAAATTAGAGGTAAGACTAATCAAAGGCATATTTTGTCCAAGTGAAGACCAAAATACACTAATACAGGTCCCGAATCATCAAATCAAAACCTGAGAAATAAATAGAGTCTCATTCATAACAAAATTCGAAAAAGTGGACCACCTCAAATTCGCCAAACGCCTGCAGCCTGTCCATAATTTGTCCCATGGGAGCCGAGAAAACCTACGAATCCACACGAGAAATTTCTCTATAAGCGAGACGACGAGTGAGAAAAAACAATCACCGGAGTATCAGATTTGTTGGGTGAGAGGATTCAAACAAAATCATCGCAATCTATTCGCCAGAGCTAAAAAAACGCGAAAATGCGAGTACGAAAGGAAACAGAACCTCGGGGCCGCATTTCACCTTCTTTTCCATGACGCAGACTCCAATCTTTATCTTCTTATCAACACCTGCTCCTTCTTCCACCCCCATTCTCGCTCACTGTCTATAATGGACCTCTCTTCCGTTTCGTTCCTCGATTTTACACAACGAATGTTCTCTATTTCTCCCTATTAAATCAGAGATTCACAAAACTCACCGAAAAAATCGTTCGAATGCGTCAAAGAAAAAGTACGAACAGAGACTAAATCGCTTCGGTTTCAAACAATCTCCGAATCATGGCCGCAACTAAGAAAGAGGATCATTTCCCCCTAATCAGGAAAGGAACAGGTGGATAATAACATGAGAGAGAGCAATGCGAGATCTCGCAGAGAAAAAGTCGAAGAGAAACGTTACTTGGGAAAACGATGATCGCAAGCAGAGCAATAGCGATAGTGCGTTAAAGGCACGAGGAGAGAGAGAGAGAGAGAGAGAGAGAGAGAGAGAGAGAGGATATTCAGGCGTCAGGGGCGGGCGTTGCATTAAACAAAAGAAGAAAAAAAAGTATATCGCTTAGCATATCGAAGGTATATACAGATGAGACTATATAGATTTGCCTTGTAATTAAAAAGTAAGGTTATTAATAATTTAATTAGTCACCGACCCACAACTAGACAAAAAAAAACTTATAACTGAAAATATCGAATAGTGGTGGATCCATTAATCTTCACGGTGTTCTTTTCAATAGAACGCGTTTTATAATTTCAGTTTTCCCAAATAAAATAAAAACACTTCAAAAGTGTAGTCGAAGAGGAAATGGTCCATGCTGCCTCCACGGTGTAGAAAGAGCAAATATAGTATAGTCCAGTCAGATGATAGAAAGAGCAAATGTTGAAGAAATATAGCACACGGTGTTGATATTTTAATTGTGTTTTATTAGCTTGAGACATTTGTCTGTTGGTTGAAGCTAGAATTCAATATATAATTGATATTGTTGACACATTGTTCGTCCACTAATTGTTTTATATTAGGTTTCTTGTATAGTTATAATATCAACAAAAAATGGAAACGAAATGTTAAATGTGCAAGTCCTGTCGAAATAATAACTAGGATCTAGAATATTAATGGAAGGCTCTTCCGGCGCAAATGTGCAAGTCCTGTCGAAATGTTAATGGAAGGCTCTTCCGGCGCAAAACACGTCGGAAACAACTAAGCTGCTCTGCTGCTCTAAAAAAATGTATATACATCTCCTGTTTATTCTAATTAAATTAAAATCATCGTTAGATGTATTGTACATGAGTATTTTATTATCTTGTGTTTAAAGCGTTTATTGCCGGGAGTTTTAATATATTTTGATGACATTTCTTAAACATAAAGACTAAAGACCAGTAGACCGTATACGTGGGGCCAAGAAACTATACTTTTACTTTTAGCCTAAAGTGGCATGTACCAATTTACATTTTTCCTTTATAAACACATAGGAAGGATCACACTATAATATTCTATTAATCAACAGTGCAAATTTTATGACCAGTGATGATGTATACCCAATTTCTAGACCTTTTCGCTTTGGGGACGAATCTGTCTCTATAGCGATCATGTTTTTTTTTGTAAGAGCTTTTCTATAGCAATTTCTTGTAAGTTTTTCTCCCCTTCTCAATTCGTAAAGAAAAAGAATTTGTCTATAGAAAAAAGTAAAATACAATTTAGGGAGGGTTATTGGATTGATGATTTAAGAGGATTTGTTTTTTTTTTCAAATCACCTCTTATTGGATCTAGTATTTATAAAAATCACTAACAATCCAAGGTTATTGAACTAATCATTTGTACAAATTCTTTAAAATCTCCTCTTATTGGAAAATTAGGATTTCACTAATAAAAACTGTTTTGAGGGATTTGTGATAAATTTTCTAGTTAAAAACAAAAGAATCCAAATACCACCTTATGAGGTGAGATTTTCCAAATCCTCTTAAAACTTCATAGATTTGGATTTATCTAAATAACTCCAAATCATTGATACAATAAGCCCCCTTAGACTTTCTGGATAGTTTATGCGATCTTATACTGTCGTTCCAAAATTAAAAATATAGATGGCTAGTCTTTGATAAATCCAGAATAGTTTAAACATTTTTTTGGTGGTTTTTTGTCGAGCCCAGAAATCGTTTCAGTGTGATACGATCACTTCTGGTTTACATGTTTCACATTTTGGGATCTAAAGGCGACAGGTGCCTTTGATTTTGGTTAATTTAGACCAGTTCTAGACTCATCATTATCCCTTTCGTTTTTATATTTCATGCGTTGGGCGTTACGTAATTCAATGCGGGCTTTCATGGATCTAAAGCCCATTAATCCTAACATGTTTAGAGATTATATTAGATTTAGTCAACAAATACCACTCAACCATTTCTTTAGAAAGTCAAGATTTTATAGACTAACGATATGCTTTTAATGGAAACAGTTTGAAGTTTGAACTTGAAAAAATAATTGAATATTCTTCATTAATTTAAACCCTTTCCATATACATTATAGGATTTACTTAATTGAGTATATCATAATCGAACAACATCCACTCATCTACCCAAAAAAATAACGTCAAAGATTAACAATGACCATTTACTATAACTGAATACAAAACTTTGACTGGAATGAAACGTAGAAGAAAAAAGCACATAGAAACATGATATTCTCGATATTATAAGAAAAGACATGATATTCTCGATATTATAAGAAAAGACACGAATCAAATAAATATGCTGTCAAAACAAATATCAAGAAAAAATAAAACAATATATAAAAAATATTGAACATACAAAAAGAACAGACCAACGAACGAACAAAACCCACACCAATTCTTCAGCTTTTCAATTTCGTAATTTGTACGGTTTCAGCAAAACCCAAGCTTCACTCCAACTCTCTCTCACCACAACCACTGAACAGTCGATCTGCAAACGCAGAAGGATTCATTTTCGATCGTGAAATTTCTGGATTGATGAAGCTAAGAAGATGAAGAAATTGAAGAGCTATTACATGCAAATCCGTCACCAGCAACAAGCTGTAGACCGGAAATGGATTCTTCCATTAGCGATTGGATCCATTTGCTCTCTGTTTCTCTTGTTGCTGACGAACTTAGCTTCGTCTTCCGGTCAGACTCGTTTGATTCCTTTCTCAGTCTACGGACTCAGATCCTCCGTCTTCGTCGAGTCTAAGATAAATCCCTTGTCCGTCTCTGTCTCCGTCTCCGTCTCCCCTCCGCCGCCGCCACGTCTCGCGTACCTCATTTCCGGCTCTTCCGGAGACGGCCAGATGCTGAAACGGACATTAATGGCGCTTTACCATCCCAACAACCAGTACGTTGTTCATCTCGATCGGGAAGCCTCGCCGGAGGAACGGTTGGATCTCAGTGGTTTCGTGGCGAATCACACCCTGTTCCAGAGATTCCAGAACGTTCGGATGATTGTCAAGGCTAATTTCGTCACTTACCGTGGTCCGACTATGGTGGCTAATACGCTACACGCAGCAGCGATTTTGCTCCGAGAAGGTGGAGATTGGGATTGGTTCATCAATCTCAGCGCCTCTGATTACCCTCTCGTAACTCAAGATGGTAACATAATTAAGCTTCCTTGCTTTAATCTTCTTCGTTTTGAAACTCTGTTTATTGTGTTGTTCAATCATCTGGGTTGATCTCAATTCGAATTCCAGATCTGTTGCATACGTTTTCGTATCTGCCTCGGGATCTCAATTTCATCGATCATACGAGCAATATTGGATGGAAAGAGTAAGTATAGTAGCTACGAACTATGCACCATTTTGGCAAATTTCTGAGAGTTTGAGAAACTTGTAGGTCTCATCGAGCAAAGCCGATAATTATCGATCCGGGTTTGTATATGTCAAAGAAAGCAGATGTTTTCTGGGTTTCACAGAAGAGAAGCATGCCTACAGCTTTCAAACTCTTCACAGGTGATTTCTTTTTTATAATCTTTCCACTTTGGGTAATCAACATATTGGGAACATGTCTAAATATAGATAGGATTCTTGATTACTCTATCGTAAAAGTGTTTGATCTTTTTGGGTCTTCCTTAAATGTAGGACTCTTGAAACAAAACTGACATCAAGTACAATACAACAAATCTTGAGCTCTAATGTTTGTTGGTGTGGTTTATAGGATCTGCGTGGATGATGTTATCTCGACCGTTTGTGGATTATTTCATCTGGGGATGGGACAATCTTCCTCGGATTGTGCTAATGTACTACGCCAACTTTCTCTCCTCACCGGAAGGCTACTTCCACACGGTGATCTGCAACGCTCGAGAGTTTACCAACACGACAGTGAACGGTGACTTGCATTACATCTCATGGGACAATCCTCCAAAGCAACATCCTCACCATCTCACGCTCGATGATTTCGAGAGAATGATGGACAGTAACGCTCCGTTTGCTAGAAAGTTCCGTAGAGACGAACCGGTTCTCGACAAGATTGATTCGGAGCTCTTGTCGCGGGGACACGGGATGGTTACTCCGGGTGGTTGGTGTATTGGAAAGAAGGAAAACGGAAGCGACCCGTGTGCAGAAATTGGTGATACTTTGGCTATTAAGCCTGGTCTTGGAGCTAAACGGGTTGAGAAACTCATAACTTATTTGTTATCAGCTGAGAATTTCAGATCAAGGCAATGCAGGTAATGCCAAATTAGATTTAACACAAATGGCATCAAAATCTACAATGAGTGTGTTCATGATCCGATCCTTGATGGTTGTATAGCACTAAATATTTGGCATTTTTTTCTGTGCAATTGCCGAAAATTGCGTTAAGATAATTTGTTCACTTTTGTCGTCCCTAAATTTTGACCAATTCCAACATCTGATACCTATTCTTTAGGTTTGTCACACAGTAGCCATGTCCTTTAATTTAAGGAACTAAACATAGAGAATTCTAGTCTTTGCTGGTCATAGAATTGTTCAAACCACATTGTGAGATTGATGCCACTTTGATAGAAATTTGCTTTTAGTTATTTTGTCACGAAGTTACCGAATTACAACTACATGGTTGTTTTTTTCTTCTCACCGAAACATGGATGTTCCATTGATATAATTGATTTGATACTAATTTAATAAATTACATTAATGTTGTTCTTGTACCCATGTTATAATTAGGAAATAGCATAAGTCAAATATTGATGATCACTCCATTTGATAGGTTTGAAACTGACGAAATCGAATATTCTCGAAATAGATTAAAATAAAGTTAATCCATACAAATATTTACATCTGCTCAGAATGTGAATTTTTATTCTCCTTGATTCTTAGGAATCTCTGAAGTCTGACATGTGAATTTTATTCAAGAGTCTTCATAGCAGATCTTGATTAAAAAAAACTATACAGTTTAATGTAGATTTAAGACAAATATAACGTCATATAATTGGCTCTCATTGAGTTAATTTAGTTCTCTTTCATACTCTGTTTTCAGAATAGCGTATAATGCCAAGAAGGCAAGTAATCACCGAGCCATTAATGATTCACAGAAATTACAAAAATCGGAAAGCTGAAAAATATTGAGATCAGAGGTTGGTTAGAATTCTCAGTCACGGTTGATCTGAAACACGGACCAATTTGTACTCATCACATCTCTTGTTTCCAATCTAATAATTGAAAAAACGGAAAAAAAAAAATCGAAGTAATGAATATGTTTGGTAAATATACAAAACTAGACGAAGTCGAGAAGTAGAAGAGATGAAAAAACAAATTCGATCATCAGAGACTTAAATACTAAGAATCATATGAATTACTTCCTTCATATTGTTGCAGTATTTGCTCATCATTTGATCTAAATCCGAATCAAAATCCAAATCAAACAAAAATTGTAAAACGAAGAAGATAGAAGAAGAATGAACCCTAGATTAATAGGTTGCCTGCGTAGTGGGTACTCTTTATATATCTTCCTCGGCGAATCTGAACAAGAAAACCCTAATTAGTCAAAGGCCCAAATAAGATTTGAAGAGACGGGGATGGTGGGGAAAATAATATTAGTATGGGCCTAATTGAGGCTTTTGATAAGCCCATAAAAAATTTTAGGTCCAGTATCTTTATGGCCCAAAAAGAAGAAGAAAAATATTATTTCCTACCGCTGCCTGAAACACTTTTAACAGCCGGGAGTCTCCTCCGTAGGCAAATTCCGTCATTGTCTCTTCTTCATATTCGAAATTCTCTCTCTTCCTCTCTCTTTCGGCTCTCAGTCGTAGCAACTCTTTTAGGAAATCTTTCTCTCTCATTAGTTTTCGTTTTGCTTTTTCGTTCTGATATCACTCTGTTGTCATCGCAATTCATCTTCGGCTTTTGCATACAGTCTGTGAATTTGAAGTTTCGCCGGTATTTTTCAAGTGTATCTATAGAATAGTCGTCGGTGATCGAAGTGTTTCTGCTCAATTCCGCTGTTACATCAGAGATCTGAGTGATTTGCTTCATCTCTTCCTGGGGTCATCTATCTGGGAACTCTGGAGTGCCAGAAAGTAGGTATCATTAACTTCATCTGAATTTTACTTTTTTCATTGATGGCGTTTCTGTTCTGGGATTTTTAACTTGAGATTTCTATTGATTTCCTAATTAATGATCTTATGTTTTTTTTCCCCCGGGCAGAAATGAAGCGGATTAGAGACGATATTTACGCCTCTGGGTCTCAATTTAAACGTTCATTGGGCTCTTCTCGAGGCGAATCGTGAGTTCCCTTTTCGGCGACTTCGAAATTTTAATCTCTAGGGATTAGATTTTTTTTTTATGTTGCTTTTTGCAGAGGTTTTCGTTGTTGTGAGTCTTTGAATTTCCAGTCTTCCTGCTAAAACAACTTGGTTCTGGTTTAATCAGATGTAGTTGGAGAACTGGTCAATTTACAAATCATGATTTGCGGTTTTGTGAATTTCTAGATTTAGTTGGTGATCATAGGTTTGATCCCATGCAATTAGCTGACATTTAGGTAGGGAAGTCTAATTTTGCTTCAAGACTATCTTTGCATGGATAATCGAGTGAAAGTGTATGAACAACTTAATGTCTTTATGGACTTCTGGGTTAGGTGGTTGTCCACTTATTGTTTTGAGTTAAGTTTACTAACTTATTAGAGCTTGTTTGGCGCAGGTATGGGCAATCTCCAATCTCTGGAAGTGGTGGCGCCGGAGGAGGGAACATTGGTGACGGGGGAATAAACTCTCAGAAATTGACAACCAATGATGCATTAACATACTTGAAGCAAGTAAAGGAGATGTTTCAAGATCAAAGGGACAAATATGATATGTTCCTTGAGGTTATGAAAGACTTTAAGGCACAAAGGTTAGATTTTTCTTTCCTATCAGATTGATTTTCTTAATCTCAAGGCATCTAGAAACACTACTCATCTTGTGTTAACAGGACCGATACATCTGGTGTGATTGCACGAGTGAAGGAGTTGTTTAAGGGGCATAACAACTTGATTTTTGGGTTTAACACCTTTTTGCCTAAGGGGTTTGAAATAACCCTTGATGAAGAAGAAGCTCCACCAAAGAAAACTGTTGAGTTTGAAGAAGCCATAAATTTTGTAAATAAAATTAAGGTCAAGCAGAAATTTTATCGTATATCATTTTCTTTTGAAGTGCCCTTACACCTTGTGTCTCATTGTGCTGGTCTCTTTTGTATCACTGCAGAAAAGGTTCCAGCAGGATGAACAGGTCTATAAGTCTTTCTTGGACATATTAAATATGTATCGGAAGGATAATAAGGACATCACTGAGGTTTACAATGAGGTAATACTGGAGTGACTATATCTCTACCACACTGTTACCTTGAATTTTTTCGATTTTTTATAGCTCTAATATCTGTTTGTTAGGTATCGATCCTCTTTGAGGACCACCTGGATTTGCTTGAAGAGTTTACTAGGTTTTTGCCGGAGTCTTTGGCGCCTCATTCAGCAGCCCAGCTAATCCGGAGTCAGGCCCAACGGTATGAGGACCGAGGATCAGGCCCTCCTCTTGTGCGCCGTATGTTAGCAGAGAAGGTATGGTATTGGTTACATATTTTCCTGGTTCTATTGTTGCTGTCAAGTCTCTCATTTCTGCGCTGATACGTTTTTCATCATCAGGATCGCCGACGAGAAAGGGCTGTTGCTTCTCGAGGTGACCGCGATCATAGTGTTGACCGTTCTGACCTTAATGATGATAAAGCAATGGTTAAGATGCATAGAGAACAGAGGAAACGTGTCGATAAGGAGAATAGAGAAAGGAGAAGCCGTGATTTGGAGGATGGAGAAGCAGAGCAAGATAACTTGCAACATTTTTCAGAGAAAAGGAAGTCATCCAGAAGAACTGAGGGTTTTGAAGCTTATTCTGGTGCTGCTTCACATTCTGAGAAAAACAGTCTTAAAAGTAAGTAAGCTGCTTTTGGTTATATGGTGAACCAACACCTTTTCTGTTTTCTCTGGCTCGATGATTTCAATGCTTTATACAGGAGATTAGTGACATGCTATAACATCTTAACGCTATCATCGTGTCCAATAAATAAGTTGATGGATTGCTGAATTTTTTTTTTTTTAATAACTATAAAATGTTGATTTCTAATTTCCTGATGAACAGGTATGTTGTGCAGCCTGACTATTTATGTTTTCTGAGACTTACGATTTTATTTTGTTCTTTCTTTGTGATAGGCATGTACAACCAAGCATTTGTGGTTTGTGAGAAAATCAAAGAGAGATTATGCAGCCAAGATGATTATCAGTCATTCTTGAAGTTTCTCGATATGTTCAGCAATGGAATTTTCCAAAAGAAAGAACTGCTGGATTGTGTAGGTCTACAAATAGCTTTTGCGTTGATTGATAGTAGATTTTTTCTTAACTCTACTCTCTTTTTCATTCAGGTTTCTCGTCTGCTTGAAAAGTTCCCTGATCTCATGGAGGAGTTCAGTCAGTTCTTCGAGCGTTGTGAGAGTATTGGTATTTAAAGATTGATTACTGTCATTTTACTAGCGAAGTTATCTAGCTGGTTCTGATCATTATCCTTTTTGCAGATGGTTTCCAGCACCTCGCGGGCGTTATGAGCAAAAGTATGCAGCACTTTCTTACCTTCTTGTCTATGGATATGCTTTTTTTATTGGCTTGTTACGTTATAGGAATATGATTAACACTGCTCGGTACACTTGCTGCAGAATCACATAGCAGTGAAGAACATATATCTAGGTCAATTAAGGGGGAGGAAAAAGAAAGAGAACACAAACGCGACCTTGAGGCTGCAAAGGAAAAGGAGCGATCTAAGGACAAGTACATGGGGAAATCTATTCAAGAGCTTGATCTATCTGATTGCGAGCGCTGCACTCCTAGCTACCGTCTCCTCCCTCCGGACGTAATAAGATTTTTAGAGTTCTATATTGCATTCAACGCATTTTTAACCGTACTTACTATAACTATACCTTCTTTGCAGTATCCAATACCGTCTGTGCGGCACAGACAGAAATCAGGAGCTGCTGTTTTAAATGATCACTGGGTTTCTGTCACTTCAGGAAGTGAAGACTACTCTTTTAAGCATATGCGCAGAAACCAATATGAAGAAAGCTTGTTTAGATGTGAAGATGATAGGTACGTTTACAAGAAGTTATATATGATAGCTTAAGTCTTAAGGGAATTTCTATGTTATGATTTATTGTTAACTTGCTTCTTGTTACAGATTTGAGTTGGATATGTTGTTGGAATCTGTGGGATCTGCTGCCAAAAGCGCAGAGGAACTGTTGAATATCATTGTTGAGAAGAAAATAAGTTTTGAGGGCTCCTTCCGGATTGAAGACCATTTCACAGGTCTGTATGCGTGATTGTAGTTCTCTCTGTTCCATCTCTCTTCCCCTATTTTTGAGCCATCATCTCTTCGCCTTACACTTGCCATTTTCTTATTGACTTGTTACAGCCTTAAATTTAAGGTGCATAGAAAGACTTTATGGCGACCATGGTCTTGACGTGACAGACATAATACGTAAGAATCCAGCTGCTGCACTTCCTGTTATTCTAACTCGTTTGAAGCAAAAACAAGATGAATGGACAAAATGTCGTGAAGATTTTAATGTGGTCTGGGCGGATGTGTATGCAAAAAACCATTACAAATCACTTGACCACCGCAGCTTCTATTTTAAGCAACAAGATTCTAAGAACTTGAGTGCGAAAGGTAAGTAATCTTTTAGAACGTGTTCAGTCCATTAGCGAACTTGTATATAAGTAACCAGTACTATTCTTCCTCACTTATTATTGCATACATTCATCTGTCACGGGTCTATTCCTGCATTTTCTTATTTGTTCTCATAATTATATGTTTGATCCTTTGTTGAATACTAGCGCTGGTGTCTGAAATCAAGGACCTGAAAGACAAGTCTCAGAAAGAAGATGATGTTCTTCTGTCTATTTCTGCCGGTTACAGACAACCCATAATTCCTCACCTCGAGTATGAATATTTCGACAGAACTATTCACGAAGATCTGTTCAAACTAGTCCAATTTTCGTGTGAGGAGATATGTTCTACCAAGGAGCAGATCGGTAAAGCTCTGCGGCTGTGGGCTAATTTCCTGGAGCTGATGCTTGGTGTTCCACCCAGCGCCAAGGGGTCAGATTCTGTTGAAGATGTTGTAGAAGCCAAGCATCACAGTTCATTTACCAGCGGGGAGGCTAATGTGAGTTCTGACGCGATAAGTTTGGTTTCTAGGCAACTAAAATTTACTGCCAATGGAGATGAGTATGCTTCATCTGGGGTCTCCAAACACGGCGGGACCGGTTTGTTGAATAAGGATTCTTCTGGGAAAGAAAATTGCAAGGATGGTGATCCTGCTGATGACGATGTTGCCACCTGTTCTGCTGTTAAACCCCGGGAAGATCAAGATGTTGGAAATGGAGCTAAAAGATCTGGACAGGTTGATGAAAGAGTAGCCACTTCAAGTGCATCACTCCCAGGTGTGGTAGAAAACAATAATGGTAAAGTAGGAAGCGGAGGTTCGTCAGGTATTTTCATGACTGAACTTTAATTTTTTCATCTTCAGTTGTGTGCAATACCTACCTTGATGTGTTGGTGATTCTTTACTTTTATTTTCTAGGTTCACGTGGCATTTTATCCAAACCAAGTGAAGCTATAGATAACGTTGACACCGTTCAACATACCCAGGTACTGTACTCAGTTTCACATTTTAATTATATGCTCTTACTTTTCTATTCTGCTTGTTGTGAACATTCTCACGAGTCCTGGTCATATCTCTAGGGAGGTGATATTGGGAAAACTATAGTTATAACAAATGGAGTGCAGTCAGATGCTTCTAAAGACAACAGTAATTATGATGAATCTGGTGGTCCATCCAAAATTGAAAAGGAGGAAGGTGAATTGTCACCTATTGGGGATTCTGAAGACAACTTTGTTGTTTTTGAAGATCGTGGTTTGAATTCTACTGCCAAACCAGAACATTCAGTTGAAGCTGAAGGAGAAAATGATGATGATGCTGACGATGAGGATGGTGACGAGGCTTCAGAAGCTGGTGAGGATGCATCGGGAACCGAATCTATTGGTGACGAATGCTCACAGGATGATAATGGTGTGGAGGAAGAGGGTGAGCATGATGAGATTGATGCTAAAGCTGAAAGTGAAGGAGAGGCAGAGGCAGATGGAATGGAGTCGCATCTTATAGAAGAAGACAATGGGTTGCTTCCGTCGTCAGAACGTGTTCTGCTATCCGTTAAGCCTCTTTCAAAGCATGTAGCTGCAGCGGCTTTTCTTGATGAGAGAAAAAAAGATTCCAGAGTTTTCTACGGGAATGATGACTTTTATGTCCTTTTCAGGCTTCATCGAGTGAGTGCAATCGTTTTTTATTATTTGCATTCTCAGGTTAAAGTCTTAAACGTATTTTTTTTACCTTGGAAAGGTTTATTAACTCTTTTTTAATTGGGTTTGGATTTCCAGATCCTGTACGAGAGAATTTCGTCTGCAAAAACATTTTGCACAGGCGGTGAAATGAAACAGCGAAACACGAAAGATACCAGCACACCAGATCCTTATTCAAGGTACATTTCTTAACCTAATCGATGTAGACAGTTGGTCTATTGTCTTTGTATAGACTGTGCATATTCTCTACTCAGTTCAATAAAAAGAATTTGTTAACTCGTATTTGCATGTTGTGCAGGTTTATGAGTGCTCTGTTCAGTCTGCTGAATGGCTCAGCTGAAAATTCCAAGTTTGAGGATGAATGCCGAGCTATTATTGGAAACCAATCATATGTTTTGTTCACCTTAGAAAAACTGATATATAAATTGGTTAAACAGGTAACTTTCACCGACTTTATTGATTTTTGGTTGATCGTTGGATTCATTCTAAAATTCTGACTTCATTTCATCAATTGCAGCTTCAAGCTGTTGTAGCTGACGATATGGACAATAAGCTTCTTCAGTTATATGAATATGAGAAATCCCGGAAACCAGGGAGGGCAATAGACTCGGTGTATTATGAAAACGCCAGGATCCTCCTTCACGAGGAAAATATTTATCGACTGGAATGTGTAAGAACCCTAAAACCAAATCTCATTCTTTCTCTTCATTGAGGAATTCTGAGTACTCATTGACCCTGAAACTTGTTTCCTGTTTCCGAATTCATACAGTCGTCCTCTCCCTCTCGTTTGTCGATCCAGCTTATGGATAACATAATCGAAAAGCCCGAGGCTTATGCAGTTTCAATGGATCCCTCATTTGCAAGTTATTTACAAAAGGAGTTTCTCTCCAACTCATCAGGGAAAAAAGAGCCACAGGCCGTCGTCTTACAGAGGTATATTAAACTTGCTGCAATTCCATCACCTTTGGATTGATTCAGGACATTATACATATAACCAAAGTCCTTTTTGTTTTTGTTTTTTGTGTGTGTCAGGAACATGCGTGGATACTCTGGTCTGGATGATCTTGCAATAGCCTGCAAGGCAATGGAAGGTGTAGAAGTAATTAATGGCCTTGAGTGCAAGATGTCTTGCTCTTCCTACAAGGTAACAACGATTCTTGTCTGTCTTAAACCAAACCGGTATTGGGCTTCTTGTTTTCAGAATCTATGACCAATCTACAGTCTACACAGAAATAAGAGCTGATTGCTTCATCTCGCTCTTATGATTTATAACATCTCTTGTTGTAGATCTCGTATGTTTTGGACACGGAGGATTTCTTCCACAGGAAGAAGAAGAAGCAGAAGAAGAGTGAGAACTTGTCAGAGGACAAATCATCGCAGCAACGTAAGTTGGATAGAGTAGAAAGATTCCACAAGTTTCTCTTAGCTGCTGCAGCTGCAAGATGATGATGACAACAGCAAAACTTATCTTCTCTCTTTTGCTTCGACACACAAGGAAGGTTAGCGGCAGGTCAAGTTCTCTCTGGAAGAAAACAAGTTTCAATATCTTACTACAATGATGAAGTTCGTAGCACAGTGGTGTGTATTTTCTAATTTGTAACTTTATCTAGGTTAAAAAAAATGTATGTTGTAAATATTGGAAACACATGCATGGTTGTGCTCTTTGTTTGTATCTACAAACATAGATAGGTTCAAAGGAGAGATTCTTCTATTTATATAAATATATAATTTTCAATTCATTCCTCAGGAAAACTAACTCTCAACTCTTCTCAAAGCAAAATCAACCTCTGATGATCAAACCTACAAGATGTAAGGCTCTTCAACATGGTTCCTACTTGTGATTGCTTCAAGATCCCTATCTGTCTTCTATTCATCCAAAAACGAATATCCATGCCCTCTCACAACTCTTCTCACTTGAGGCTGCTGGAGAAAGTTGTCTTCTCTTTCAGATTTCTTGAAAATACCTCTTTTATCCACACCAGACGCATCCCCTTTCGAATCTATCATCCTCTGCTCTGCGTACTGTTTTCCTAAAAACCAGCTTTGAATCATATCTTCAACACTCTCATTTGGTCTCATACCCTTCTCCTTCATCTCTTTATAGTACCCATACGCTTCTTCTACCTTACCATTCAAGAACAGCCCATGTATCAACACCATGTAGGAGCTCAGGTCCGGACCAACACCTTTCTCCTTCATCTCATCCCACAAATACAAGACGTTATCGAAATCTCGCCACCTACAGAACTTACGAATCAACATTATATAGGTATCCGCAGTTGGTTCACAACCCATCTTTCTCATTTTAGCCAATAGCTCAAAAACCTCATCTCCTGTTCTTAGAATCCGCATAAACGCATGGTACGTAGGGATTGTTGGGAAGATCCCTTTCTCCATCATCTCATCGAAAACACGTTTAGCCTCTTCGGTTTTCTTAGCCTTGCACAGAGGTTTGATGAGAGAGTTGTAAGTAACAACATTCGGCTTCATCCCTTTCTCCTCTTCCATTGTCTTCATCATATTCATCGCCTCAGCGACAAATCTTGCTTTCGCAAGTGCGTGAACCACAGCGTTGTACGCTTTTCTATCCGGCTCTATACACTCTTTCTTCATCCGATCAAAGAGTCTAAGAACCTTATGCAAGTTACCTCCTTTCGAATAGCAAGATATCATACTCGAATAAGACACAACGTCGTGCTTGACACCGACATTTCCCATCTCCATCCACACTCTTTCCGCCTCGCGTGGACTACCAACAATGTTACACCATCCATTGAGCACTATGTTGAAACTCTTGGCATCAAACGGATACGTATCTTTATTACAGAAGATCAAATGCTCCGCATCTTGAACGTTCTTGTATCTACAGAGAGCAGAAAGCAAGCTCTGAAAATCATCAATCCCCATCTCAAGTTTGAATCTTTTGTAGGCGTGGAACGTGTTTATGGCTTTACCAACATCATGCACCGCACAATACTTCCTGATCATGATCAAAAGCGTCTGTGAGTTAACAAGAGAACAAGGGCTAAACTTTCTCATCTCATCAATCAACGTCCAAGCCGTATCAAACTTCCTCATTTTGCCGAGAATCGAGATCATTGAGTGATACTCACGAACAGAGCGAACATAACCTTGCTGCTTCCCTGCCCAGAGGAAGAAAGTGAATGCAGTTTCCCAATCATTGCGAGCTTGAGAAAGAATCTCCACCACCAATTCATTTGACGGCTTCACATCACACTGCTCAAGCTTCTCTCTCAACTCCTTCCGGTTACTCCCACAATCTTTCAACAGCTTCGAAATCGTCTGAACATCCTCTGAAACAGTCTCATCGCTTATGATATCGAACTCAATCTCTTCCTCATTTTCGTCTTCATCGTTACTCTGATTACATCCCACTAGCTCGGAGTCAACTTTGGTAGTCGAGAACATAGAACAGAGACCCAAAGGAAGCACACAAGCTATGGAAGGCTCCAAATACGGTCGAACATTACATAAATTGCTTGAATTTGGCGAAATAGTGATAGATCTCAAACACGTAACTGCAGGAGCCCTATAAATGGACAGCCTTGATCTAACAAGAAAGATTCCTCTCATTTCCAGAAGACTAAAAAAACCCAAAAGAAGAACAGTCACTGCAGCAGAGAAACCTGCTGAAATGGAATAATCACAGGTCTCTTCTGTGATTCTACTAACAAAAGCTCTTCACTTTACACGATTTTCGACACCTAATCGGTTATTTATATGTAGACATTATGAATCGACAACATACAGAGAAAATCCAACAAGTTCTTTACTTGAAAACATCACCGCCTAACGCTGAACAGACTGTAAAAGAAGAATCAGTGAATAGAGAAGATGAAGCTGAGGTTTATTCATACTTGGGCTTCTTCTTCCTTTTAAAATTTATTGGCCCATTAAATTTCTTTAGCCTATTTACTTTTATTTGACCCATTGAACTTCTTTGTAAGCCCATTTTTAGGACTCTTTTTACTGTGGAAGTGTACCTTTTTTTTTTTTTATCGTCAAATCGAGTCACTAATCAATCACTAAGCCCTTGATTGGTAGAGCATTTAGAAGAGCATTATGCTCTTTGTAATCCAATCAACTTTTATTAATAGAGCATTTAGGAGAGCATTTAGAAACTGCTAATGCTCTCTAAACTGCTCCTTCCTCCCTGTTTTGAAATGGAGCTTTTCTAAAGCATTAAGCCTTTAAAATATTAAAAAATATTAAAATAATTATATTTTATTTATTTATAATGATAAAAAATCGAAAATTATATTTATATTAAATTTAAAATATTCTAATTTTGAAACTTATTTTTATCATTAATGTATTATTCATAAAATAATAATTTAATAACATTAAAATTTAATAAATATAATTTAAATATGATATAATTATGAAATAATTATTAAATAATTTATAAAAAATTAGGAAAATCTTATATTATTTATAGAATATATATAATGCATTAAAATAAATATCAACATACACATTAAATATTTTAACAAAAATTTATAATAAAATAGCTCACAGCTCTACCAATCACATAAAATATATATTAGTCAAGAGCATACAGCTTCAGCACCACCCTGCTTATGCTCCATAAACCTAATGCTCTTCTAAATGCTTTACCAATCAAGGTCTAACAAATACACTTTCAGACATTAGTTCGAGAAAACAAAACAGGAGTTTAGACTTTAGAGCATGTGTAATGGTATATATTAGACTCTTAATAAATTATGGGACAAAATTAAATAAAAATTGGTTTTTTGTAAGAGATACCTATCGTAAATAAAAGGTCTAGAGCATCTGTATTGCACATATTTTGAAAAGGTTCTGACAAAAAAATAAAGAAAAATGAAATTAGAAATGATATGGCATAAATTTTTCCTTGAATCGACTATGTGGGAAGAGTCGACTCTGACACAAACTGAACACGTCAGTTTTTTAATTTTTTTTTTAAAAAATCATTTTTTCAATAATTAAAATTTAAAGAACTCAATTAAAGTACTGTGCATTACGGATGATCTATGACTCTTAGGGCATCCGCATTGCAGATCCCCATCTTCGGTTCTTTAAAAAAATTTATATTAATAAAACAAAAACAATTTTATCAGAAGAGAAGAGGACATGTGTAGAGCTCAACCCATAGTCGGTTCCATAAGCTCTTCTACGAGAGTCGATTCTTTCCCTAAAACTTGTCATGTCATTATTTGTCTTTTTTTTTCCTTTTCTTTTTGGTTAAAGAACTTTGGTGGAGATCTGCGATGCAGTTGCCCTTATGTGACATGTGTGGGAAAGAGAGTAGGTCGAAATTTTTTTTTGGGAAGCAAAATAATTTTCAAAAAGAAATTATTTATTAAGAACCCATGATAAATATCTACTATTGGAGGAAAAAAACAAATTAATTAAGTTATGGAGTTCTTTGATCAAATTTATCATAAAAATATTAGTAATAACCTCATGAGAAGCTCTACCATTGGACATGGTGGTCTTATTGATTTTGTTGATCTGTTTCATAATAAAAAGCCATGCATAATACAATTACAAATTGTCTTGTCTGATAAGAGATCGTTTTTTTAATCTAATAATTAACGTCACCAAATTCAAAAATACAAGCTGCTGTAATGAGAATGCCAATGTATGGTCTTCCGGGGAAAATAAACGGAAAACAATCGTCGGCGAGGCCAGTAACGGCGTCGCAACATTTCTTATCCAAACCTCTAAAGTCTCCCTTAATTGCGTGATTTATGGCATCCACACAACCCTTGACCTTCCTTATTGCTAAAAGGCAACCCAGTTTACCAAAAAAACTCGGAAGAGCTTCCGATTGATGACGACAAATCAAAGCCAGAATCATAGTTAAAAAGAAGAACATAGCTTTAATTTGTTTCGTTTCCATTTCTATATTGGAGAAAAACACAAAATAATATTATTTTGGATCCTGTCGTGTGTCTGAGAATGGATTAATAGAGGATGGGTTTTGACTAAACATGGGTTTTGACTAAACATGAGAATTTTGGTAAATTGTTAAATATTTACTTGATTTATAAATTAGACCATATTGAAATCACTTGCCTAGGTGTATACTTTCCTAAGACAAATATAAAAATTAATTGTTAAGTGACAATCTATTTTACTAATAAAAGCTGACCATATATGTATAAGAGGGTATCCACATATGATTATTGAAGAAAGTTAATTTAATTGGTCCACATCAATATTAAATTTTTACAAATTTTAAAATTATATTATCAATAAAAATATATAAGAGATAAAAAAATTATGTAAGTTTGTATTAGCAACAAAAAATATTAACCTAATATAACATTAAAAATATTTATCTTTTTGTAGTCAAATCAGAATATCTAATTTTGTTTATCTGTTACCTATGAAAATTGAAAGTATTTAATAGATTTTAAACAAAAATGATATAAAAACGGATTTAAAATCAGTGAGAGTGTCCACATAGAATTGAAAAAAATCTCAATTTGTTTGGTCCACATTAACATTAATAAGCTATTTTACAGATTTTAAAATTATATTATCAATAAAAATATATAAGAAATAAGGAATCTATATAAGTTTGTATCAACAACAAAAATATGAAGTTTAGGAATATTTCTTTTTTTTAGTCAAATTAGGACAACTAATTTGCTTTCTAATCCTCAGATGATAACTCTTTCATGATCATCTTTGAAATCTCTGATATCTGAAAAAAAAAGGAAAAACCAAAATAAAAAAATTTAAACACAGAGATTACTTGTGAAACAATCTACGTCAAAACAAGAGAGGTTAACTTACATCTGAGTGATTGCATAGAAGCAACGGATGTTGATGAAATGTCCAAAGTGTTTTCTGGAGGAGCTTCACTAGCGAATCGACTTGATCCCCAAGAAGATCAACCTGAAAATGTTGGCAGTTTCGTATGAACAAAACAAAAGTGTTGACAAAAAAAAAAACTAATGATCAAGAATGAAATCACAAACTGTTTCACCTCAGTTTCTGCCTTTGTGAGATTTTCAGACATAAGAAGAAAAGCTGTTTTATAAACTGATTCTTTTCTTCTCAATTCTGCGACCGAATCCATCTTTGAGTGAATCTTTATCTCCAAGTTTTGTAACCTCCAAAAACAAATAAGATCATCAAGACTGAACATAACGTTACTTTTTTGACACATTTTCAATAACTTTTTTCTACTCACCTGGACGTTACCATCTTTAACTTGTCTTGAATCTTGAAATCAAAATCATCAAAGACTAAAGATATTTCCACGAAAGCTCTGTTTCTTTCTTCCTCAACCATCCTTTTATTGTTTGCCACAATCCTTTCATGATTCTCTACAGTCTCTGAAACCTCTCTTATCAGCTCTGTTACAATAATCCAATCTACTTGACGTCTAAATTCGTCATCTTCGCGAAGAATCTCAGAATCCTTGTCCCATTTTAAATTCTCTAAGCAATCGGGTTCGATCTTCTCTTCTTCTACTTGTGTTTTTCTGTTGTTTCTGTTTTCATCTGTTAATAGACCTTTGAGAAGAGTCAAGTAAGTATCTTCCAAGATCATCAATTCCATCTCTGCATCTTCTTTCTCCTCTTCCCCATTGTCTGAAAACACCGATCTATGTCTCTGCATTTTCATCCAAACATCATCCAAACCGTCCTCCACCACCACTTGTTGACCATGAACACCATCATATCTATCGTCATCATCATAATCATCAAACATATGTTCGAATAGCTTAGCGTTAACACTCATCAAGCTATCAAGACCTGCAACGATATCATCAACACCTGGCTTCAATCTAGGGCTATTGCTGCTCTTATGTCTTTTAACAGACTCGATCTTAGGAGGAGCAAGCTCTTGGCTTTTCCTCCTAATGATTGATTCATGACTCTTTATCAGCTTGGAAACAGGATAATTGCTTGAATCTTCTTCTTTATCATCATGAGCAATATCATCACAACCTGTTGTTGCTACTGTCTCTACACATGATCTTGGAGATGATGTTTGAGTTATATGATCTATCTGAGACTCTAAACACTCTACCTCTCTACGAATCGAACCAACCAGATCTTTAAACCCTGATTCGTAATCTCTAACAACCATCATTACCTTCTTCTTCTTCTCCTCTAAACCACTCATGAAACCTTTTATCAGTAACGCCATTGAATCTCTCTCTATCGACCATCTCCAGCTCTGCTCAATCGGACCCATTTCCGACAAGAATATCGCGTCGTGCATCTTGTTGAAAGCAAGATCCATCGTCCCTTTCAAAACATCTATATCCACCCCTGAAGGATCCTCTGCTCCTCTCCCCAATTCCTCGTACTCTGTCTCAAGCTTCTGTCTGAGATTCATCACTTGCTGATCAACAGAGCTCTTCAGCTCACAAAACTCATCTTCTTTGATAAAATCTCCAATCTTGTTATTATTATGACTTCTACTTCTCTCAAGATCTTGCAAATGAACAAGCTCTGTCTCTTTACTCTCCAACACGTTTCTCAGACTCTCTTCGTTCTCAGACCTCTCTAACAACTCTCTGTCTTTCTCAAGAATAGCTAGTTCGGTCTCCAAGAGACGGTGGTGAAGCCTGTCTTTGATCACTCTAAGCTCGTGAACCACTTCCTCGTGGTTGCTCTCGAGTTTATCGGTCTCTTGTTTGACGAGACTAAGACAGCTCTCGAGCTGTAACACGGCGAGCTCGTAGAAAAGAGATATGGCGTTGAGACGGAGAAGAAGGCCGTGTTTTGTTTTGATCTTCTCGTGAGCTTTGTCCATTGCTTGTTGAACAAGTAACATCATCGTCGAATCCGCCATTGAAAACTTCACTTTCCCTTCCACTTCCTTCATCATATCTTTCATTTTCTCTTCAATGGCGTCTCCAAGAGATATATTAATTAAACTTGTAATAATCTCATCTTTTCGTTAACATTATCTCCTTAAGAGTTAAGGATTTTAGTTTGACCTATTCTAATGGATCTTGAATACGAACATCTCGGAGCATTTTTTTTTTTTACTAATATATTTGTTTTTGAATTTCCGTTGATTATTTATATATAAACATAAGTTTTAAGCTTTGATAGCACCGTTAATGGCGTCGATTTCAGAACGTTTCTTAATCCAATCCAAAATATCACCGAAAACCAAATCGACGTTTTCCGCCGACTCTCCGATCAGCTGATGCCACATCCCTGGATAGATCTTAATCGTCTTCTCTTTGCTACTGCATCTCCTGTAAAGCTCCTCGACGGAAGACGGATCGCAGACGAAGTCGTCTCCGCCGTGTACGATCATCAGCGGGACTTCGACTTCCTCGAATCTGCTCTGCAGATCCTCGCAGACTCGTACGAGCTCGTACGCCGTGGCGGCGCGCGGTCTGCCTACGATTCTGTTCGGGTTAGCGAAGGCGAGCTTCCGTTTCCACGGCTCTTTGAAAGAGACGCCGGCGATGGAGCCGCGAGTGGGGACGACGCGCCAGGTGGGGATGAGAGTAGCGGCAACGGTTAAGAGGTGTTGTAACGGCCACGGAGGTTTGAATTTGTGGCTGATGGAGCACATTGCGCCGCTGAGGATGAGACCGCTCCATTGGGATTTCTGGCGGAGGGTGATGTATAGAGCGATCGCGCCGCCGAGGGATTCGGAGTACAGGAAGGAAGGGAGAGAGGAAGAGTGACGGTTACGGAAGTCGTCGAAGAAAGAGATGCAGTCGTCGACGATGAGGTTGATGTTTGGGATGTGAGCGGTTAAGCCGTCGGAGAAGCCGTGGCCTTGGTGGTCGATGGCGCAAGTGAGGAATCCTGATTTGGCGAAGAGGACGGAGGTTAGCTGGAGGAACCAGCTGGATTCGCCGGTGAAGCCGTGGACGACGGCGACGAGGCCGAGTGGTGGACGGTGGAGTGGGGTCCACCATTGGGTGAAGAGTTTGAGGCCGGTTGGGTTGGTGACGTAGGCGGAGGAGTGGGATACGGAGTGGCGGGAGTAGAATTCGGCGGCGGAGAGAGAGCCGAATGGGCTTGAGGCGGTGGCTTCCGAGACTGGGTGGAGTCCCATTTTTTAGTTATACCGTTGAGGTTTAAATTCGTATATTTGAAGTGATGATAAAAGGTGTTCAAATGCTAAAATATAAGAGTCCAATGCTTCTTGTGTGACTTCCTAACTATACTGCTGCTTTTTCGGTTGTTTTCGTGTTCATAATCTTCAAGAAAAAAAAAAATCAAACAAAACCCACCTAACTTTCAAATCATATATCATAGGGTTTAAGTTCAATCCAAATAAACCAACCGAATCAAGCACCTATAAACCGATAACATTTGGCTAAATGACAATCCAGGTTGGTTCGCAATTAATTTTGAATTTTCCATAAAAGCCTAATCTATTTGATTAAAACAAAAAGAAATGAAAAACTAAAATTAAAAGTTTACCAAACCAATCCGTATTAATTTCGATTTCATTTGGTGAACTAATATTCTTCGGAAGTAAACTTTGAAATTAAGCTCGACCAAACAAACACTCTTCCCTTAGTATAAGATAGATATTCTGAAGGTATAAATTATGATTAAAGGGGTTGGTAAAGTGAGCACACGTGAGGAATTCGAATCTATTACTCTCTACCACCTACTTCAAGAGCTACATATGAAACAGTCAAAATAAGTTGATTCGATAGATTAAGGACTAATCTATTAATGACCAAGAACTCGAAGAGGTAGAAAATTGCAAGCATATATAGGATTGATTATAACTTAACGCTTCCATTATAGAAACCAAAATGGGAGAGAAGAGGAGAAGAATATACATTGGTGTTTTCTACTTTGTTTGTCTCCTTTTTCTGATTCTTTCATTTTACAGTAACCCAACAACACAGCTGAGATGTAATCTATTCTCCAAACCTCTCAAGTGATGTCCCAATAGCATACACCTGAAACGTAACAGACCGTTAATGAGATTTTTTCAAAAAAGCTCTGTTTGGGCGTAAGAGAGTTAGACTTACCAGAAAAGGAGCTTTGCAAGGTAATCTCTGCAAGTGTCTACTTTTCTACCAGTTCCATCACCACCTTCTGTCGTCCTTATGACAGAATCTCGCAATAAAGCTGAACTAGTCTGGTCTTCGAAGATCTTCTGTATCACGTTTTGAACAAGCTGGCTCACGATCTCTTCCACTTCCGGTGAAGATAATTGAGATAGCTCAGTCACCTGTCAACATATATATATATATATGATTCTACTCGTCAGACTTTGGATCTTGAGAATCAAAGAAATCTCAATGTTTAGTACCATTTCGGGATCTAACGAACGTAAATACTCCAACAAGTCGTTCTTGTTTCCTTTCTCACATTCTAATTGCAAAGCTTTCTTCTTTTGTGAATCTAGCTCCTGAAATACAACATTACGAATAGAAGCAAGTATTAGCGCTTAATCGTATCACAAACCATCTCTCATGGAAAGATAATCGGACTTGACCAATGTAAACAAGGATACTGAGAATGCACAGAGACAGAGAGCTTCACCAGCCTGCACTGCTAATTCGATTACAGACATTACTTCGATTGCAACCAAAATTCCATCAATTCTCAACAACTACACTAATCACGGCTTTCACATTTCAGAAAACTACAGCAAAACTCAGCTTTGACATTACCTCTTTCGTGTTAGATAGCTCAGACTGCAAATGCTGAATGTAACTCAACGCTTCAGGTGACAAGTCTCCGAACACCTTAGGACTCATTCTATCTAATTCAACACAATTCCCTAAACCCTCTCTCACACCATTCTCTGAACCAAATCTAACATCATCTTTCGAAGATTGATCATCCTCCTTCCTAGGATCACTCGGTATATCGAAATTCCTCGTCAGTGATACACGATACTCCGCATTCCACAACGTATACCTAAAACCACCACACAGAGAACACCAAACAGATAGCTAAATTAACAAATTTAGACTGGGGGTAATGAGATAAGAGAGATCAAAATCCGTATGGATTACCCGGTGACGATAGAAGAAATGAGGAGGCGATACAGAGGCTGCTCGGAGATGGTGACGGAGACGGAGAATTGATCGGAAGGAAGGAGTCCGAGCATAGACGATATCGTCTGCTTCATCGAATCCTTAGCCGAATCGGATAAGCTTTTGGAGATAACGGAGGTATCAAGCGGCTGGATCCGGTTCACCAAATTCGCGATCACAGCGAAACCTCGGTCCAGCTTCGACTTACGAGTTGATACGTATGAATCGTCGGACGAAACTCCGCCTCCGCTGAGACAGCTGATAACAGAGGAAGTCACCGCCGCGCGATTCGGAACAAGTGGTAACCGGCGAGGAGACGACGGTGGCGGTTGGTGAAGGAGTAGCTTCTTCCGTGACACGTCCGTTACACGTAAGAGCATGAAGGCTCGAGCTGATGTGGCCGCCATTAAATGAGCGTCTCGAGCTCTCCCTTTCTCTTTCGCTCTTTCTCTCTCCGCTGTGTGGCTGCGTGATATGCGTTGGCTATGGAAGAATCTTTTTGTTTTTTTTATTGTTTCCTTAATATTTCAGATTTAGATTTTATATTTTGTTAATTACTATGATTTGTTTGTCATTGTTTTATTTTGTTCAAAATAATTTTTAAAAAATCTTCCTTCGTTCGTTTATCTGAGCCCCACTAAACTTGATTTTGGTCTTTTCTCGTGTTTGCTGGTCGACTAATAGAAACTCATCCTCTTACGGGTTTATAAAGAAATTGACCGGTTTAAGAAACTTGCCACTGCGAGTCTGTTTCACATTATTTATTGCAGAACAAACTATAGTACCAATGGAACCAACCAACCTACAAAAGAAATGACCGATTAATGTTTGAGCTTCTCAATATTTCTTTCAAATGAGATACACAACTTTTTGTTTTCACTTGCAAAACTGACATGGTCTAAAAAACTGGATTAAGCACTTATAATTCTGACTTGGAAGTTGGAACAATAAGAAACGCCAGCAAATTAAACGGTTAGCTTACTTTTAATATTTTCTTCTACAAAGATGACAAGATAAAGTTCTAATTCTTAAAAAGAAGAAGAAGATAAAGGTCTAATTTTCTGGTAATGTTCTCAATTGTACTAGCAACTCAGTAACTGAAGAAAAAACGAGCAGCAAAATCCGGCATTGGTCACATAGTTGTAGTAACGCCGCAAGTACATCTACCTTGTTAAATCATTTCCGACCAAACTCAGCATGCCAGGACCTCCATGTCTCTGTGTAGTGCCCAAGAAGACCAAATAACTCTGTTCAAGAAATAAACTTTCGACTTTAATAAATCCCCACAAACTTTTTATAAATGTAAGGAAAACAAATACGCACAAAACCAAGAATCTCATAGGAAGCAAAACTGTAACATATAAATAGAGAAGGAAGTTGTTGTTTTGTTTACCATGATTGCAATATTGCAATTTGTGCGTAGAAGAAAGGGTCTCAAGATCTTGAAGTCTTTGGGTATGGTTGTTTCCTACATTGTTCTTCTTAGAAGTACCTGCAGGAGCGAGTGGTGCGGACACAAAGCTCTTCACGGCCGATTTCGAGTCACATTGTTGCTGCTCGTTCTCGTTACAGGTGTTTTCATCTCCATAATGCTTACGGTCTTTAGAGCAATCTGTTTTGCTTCTCTTTGCGTTAAAGTTTGTGATCTCGGTTCCAAATACCCGCTTTTTAGGCTCGTTACGATCACATAAGATTGCAGGAGCAGCAACGAATTTGTCTTCGGATATTGCAGTGGATCCCAACCACCTATACGCCGGTTTCCTACTCTGTGGAATATGAGTCTGCGTATATAGTAGAAAGAAAAAAAACGAAATATTAACGAGATCTGTGTATCCAAGATTGCGCATATTATATAGTATTTGTACCTTTTCGATTAAATTCATAGAGGAGAACACATTTGCAATGTCGTAAAGGCGTCTAACTTTAGCTGCAGAGGATTTACAGAAATGAGGATTGGTTATTATAATCATAGGTCAGAAAAGATTTAAGGGGATGAATTGGGATTTACTTCTCATATTCAGGGGATCCTGAGACTCATTCAGCAATGCTTTTGTAGCGCCATCAAGGGTTATCAGATCAGCCTGACGTCAAAGTAGCAACAAGAGAGGTGTCAAATGGTCAAAGTTGTTGTTTAGATAGAGACATGTCATAACAATTTATTTACTTACACCAGAGCATAGAAAAAGCTTCACAAAGTTTTGTGCAAGATTCCACAGTGATTTCTCCTTCTTGCTGTCTGCAAAATAAATAAATAAAATGAAAGTTTAGCTTCCAGCTGACGAGCACATTCTTACGCAAAATCATTAGCAAGGACTTGTTTTTATGCGCATCAGATTCTAGATAAAAAGTAGGTGAAAGGTGATTTTAGCTGGACCAAATAGGAAAATGCATAGAGAAAATATACAATGATGTTCCAACATAAAGACATTACCAAGTTTGGGGGATGGAGAGTTTTCTTGATCATCAGGAGTTAACTTGAAAGATTCATCTCTTGCTTCATCATATAACACCTATTCAAAACCGAATTTAAGGGACACAATGAGCTTGAAATTCTAATAAAACACCTAATGTTAATCCGTAAACGACTAACCACAACAGTAACAGAATCTGAATAAGAACATACCATCTCTGAGTTGGTCACACATGGGATCATTCCAAACTTCTCTTGCATTCCTTGTTCCTGTAAACAAAAGAGACTAACTCATAAAAAAAACCTTCTCAAGAAAACAATTCTGAAGCTGATTAGATGATTCGCTAAGTACTTTGAGTTCACTTAGAGCACGAGGAACTTCTCCAAAACCTTTCCACGAATATTGATTCTTCCCTCTTCTTGCTACAAGCTGCGTGAAAACGTAAACACACAAAAACTTTCTCAGCTCAAATCGATAAAACAACAGTTTTTTTCAAAAAAAAAAAAAAGACATCAACAACATCAAATTGTACCCCAATGCTCTCCAATATATTGACCACATCATATATACGCCGCCTTTCAACTCCTGCGATTTTGAGATGTCAACACAAAGATTAGGCGAATACATTCGGGTCAAGCTTTATTGTCTATTGTTTCTTAGTGAACCTCCTGGATACGCATAGCGTTTCATCTCGGCTTGCTATATAGTTCAGTTACTGAAATCCAATCGAAGAAAACAAATTAGGGGGAAGAAATCACCTAATCTTCCGGCGGCATCATCGAGCCCAATTAGATCAACATCGTCTCGGTTGTAAAGTTTCAGAAAACTGAATCAAACAGAAACATGAATAAAGTAGAGAGAGAAATCATAAATCTAACTAAAAACGTGAAATAAAATCTGATTAAAATGCTTGAGAGATGGAGAGAGAGAGATAAGAGTACTTGGAGACCAAAACCCCGAGCGATTTCTCCTTCCGACTGTAAGAATGCCGACCGAGAGACTCCATTTCTTCCTGAGAAACAACAAAAGATATTTCCCGATGAAAAAGTAAATATCCGACGAGAGAGTGTGTGTGTGAGAGAGAGAAGGAGAGAAAGAGAGAGAGAAAGAGAGAGAGAGAGGTGTGTTTGGATATCGGCTTTGCTGTGACCTCGAAAAACAATTTTGTTAGGCGGGGGCTTTTCAAATATGGCAGATTACTAATTAATTTGACCTCTTCTTTTCAAATTTTCATGGTTTAAATTTAAACTTTAAACTTTACTAAATAATTTCCCGCACAATAAATTAATGTTTATATTTAGTTAAGTCATTTAAGCTCATATGGTTTAATGGTCTAATGATTTGACCTATATATGAGATTTAATTTCCAAAGTATATAATAAAACTGCATAGATTATTGAAGACAATATTATTATGAACTTTTAGTGTATTGAAATTAAATCTCATATCTCGTATAATTATATTGATTTGATCGGACGATCGAGAATCTAGAGGATTCAACCTTACATGAGAATTAGTAACTCTTCATGCTCATGCTCATGCTCGTGCTTGTGCCCGTTTTGCAAGGGTATGGGCATGGACATTGAGAGTGCCGGAGAATAAACATAACTCAAAGAGCTAAAAGGTAGACCTAAGAAGATAGAGATAATCTAAATTTGTTTTTAAGATGGGCCAATCCAACGATTTCTTCTAGCAGCCGAAGAAAATCTGAGCAATCCGTTTCGAATCAATCTCTTTTCCACGAGGCATTCTATAGCCCATATAAGTCGTCCCTCTAGTTTCGCATGAAGTGCAGAGAGGCTCCTTGTACATCCTCGTGCTCCAATGATGATGCTGCCCATGGAATCCCTATATACCACTAAACGATCCAAGAATATATTTTTGAATTATGTCTTAATATTTCAATATGTTGTTATATGATAAATCAAGCTGCTTATTGTATTGAAACCTATAAATCGCATCATCATATGGACTTCAAACAAACAAGGCAAATCGTTATGACAAATCAAATAATTTATCATGACTGTCTAATTGCCTATAATTTGTTAAAATCTGAGGTAATAACTAACCAACGTACGCATGCAATTATGTTGGGTGGCAACATAAGCGCGTATCAGCAACACGTGCGGGAGAACCGGCGATCACCTTCCCACCATTCCATTCGAATTTGGAGGCCTTTTTAATCAGCGAGTAGGAGTAAAAAGTAAAAGTAGTAAGAGCGAAATCTAGCTCATTTCGAAAATGACAATATTGCCACTGAACGATTACTCGAATTTACGGAAAAGCCAACACCATTCAGAAGAAAAGTAGTCCATCGAATCTAAAAAAAGATCATTCACTAAAATATTTCTCAGAGCCGAAGAGCTCGAAGTGAAAGAAGATCCGGCGAAGAAAACGACGTAGTTTGTATTGGTTAGATAGGAAAATACTTTGGAATTTCCGTGGAGGAGAGATATGCCCTTCTCCTCCTACATCGGCAACACCCGCCGTGGTTCCGGCAGCGGCGGCGGAGGTGGTTGGGGCCAATCACTACTCCCGACGGCCTTATCGAAGTCGAAATTAGCGATCAATCGGAAACCTCGAAAACGGACTGTTCTTATCAATTTCCTCTTCGCCAACTTCATCGTCATCGCTTTCGTCGTCTCGCTCCTCTTCTTATTCTTTACGCTCTTCCATTTTGGCGTGCCAGGACCGATCTCCTCCCGGTTCCTTAGCTCCAGATCCAATCGGATCGTGAAGCCGCGGAAGTATAATTACCGGCGATCCGTGAACGATTCCGTCTCCGGAGCCGTCGTAGACATCACTACGAAGGATCTGTACGACAGGATTGAGTTTCTGGATGTAGACGGTGGTCCGTGGAAGCAGGGTTGGCCAGTGACGTACAAAGGCAATGAGTGGGAGCAAGAGAAGCTGAAAATCTTCGTAGTGCCTCACTCGCATAACGATCCTGGATGGAAGCTGACGGTGGAAGAGTACTACCAGAGGCAGTCGAGGCATATTCTCGACACCATCGTTGAGACTTTATCCAAGGTGACGAATCGTTCGATTTTTGCCTCTCTCATGCTTTCCCCGTGAACAAATCTCAAATTTCTCATGACGTCACTATACTTTAAAGCGTGAATCGCATTGAAATTTAACCAGCTGCTTTTCTGGATTCTGTTTCTTTTCTCTTGTTGAAACAGAGTTTTCTTAATTGCAGTGTTGTTCACTCCTGCGTATACATTTTGTTTTCCCATCTAGCTAGAGTCTAATCTGCGTGAGTTTGATTTTTTCTAAATATGTTTAATAGGATTCTAGAAGAAAGTTTATATGGGAGGAGATGTCATATCTGGAGAGATGGTGGAGAGAGGCTTCACCCAATAAACAGGAAGCTTTGAGTAACTTGATCAAGAATGGGCAGCTAGAGATCGTTGGAGGTGGCTGGGTAATGAATGATGAGGTGTGTTTCTGACTTGTTTGATGAAAAAAAGAAAGATGAAGAGATGGTTGTTTAGTCCTGTGCCATTCGTGATGCTGATTGTTATGATTGTGATATGAGCTAAGTTTCTTCTTAATGTTCCCTGCAGGCCAATTCACATTATTTTGCCATAATTGAACAGGTATGTGTTGCTACGCTTGACCTTCCAATTTTTATGCACTTAATTATTTCTGCTCCTGTTTTATTTATTTTTTTGAAATTTTGACTTTTACTGAATCAGAGATGATGACAGTGATTACTGCATTTACACTGAATGCTTCTGTTTCTGTTTCTGCTAGGCATTTAGTTTGTATTTATTATGTCACTTTTGGTTGGTTATAGTTCGACATTGCCTTCTCACTTGAGCTGAAAACACTCTTTTTTTAGTTATGCATATGTAAAATGTTAGAATATCGATTGGCTAGAGATATGCTAGTTAACCAGTAGCTTGTTGCAATGTGTTCTTATCATGTGTTTTTTTCCTTTTTGGGTAAAGCATCTTGTAGGAGTTGGGATTGCAGGCTTTTTTAAGTGTATTTTCTCTTTGTACTGGCTGTGCTCTTGTGCAGATCGCAGAGGGTAATATGTGGCTAAATGATACAATTGGGGTTATTCCTAAGAATTCTTGGGCCATAGACCCATTTGGTTATTCATCAACCATGGCTTATCTCCTCCGGCGTATGGGTTTCGAAAACATGCTTATTCAGAGGACTCATTATGAGCTTAAGAAAGACCTTGCTCAGCATAAGGATCTGGAATACATTTGGCGTCAGAGTTGGGATGCTATGGAAACAACTGACATTTTTGTTCATATGATGCCTTTCTACTCGTACGATATCCCACACACTTGTGGACCAGAGCCTGCAGTTTGCTGTCAGTTTGATTTTGCTCGGATGCGGGGGTTTAAGTATGAACTTTGTCCATGGGGAAAGCACCCAGTGGAGACCACACAAGAAAATGTGCAGGAGAGGGCGTCGAAGCTTTTGGATCAGTACAGGAAAAAGTCCACCCTTTATCGAACAAATACCCTTCTTATACCTCTTGGAGATGATTTTCGGTACATCAGTATTGATGAAGCCGAGGCTCAGTTCCGTAACTACCAGCTGTTGTTTGATCACATCAACTCTAATCCTAGCCTAAACGCAGAGGCACAGTTTGGTACGTTGGATGATTATTTTAGAACACTTCGAGAAGAAGCAGACAGAGTAAATTATTCTCTTCCTGGTGAGATAGGCT
Source organism: Erythrophleum ivorense (assembly GCA_026724425.1). Lineage (NCBI taxonomy): Eukaryota > Viridiplantae > Streptophyta > Magnoliopsida > Fabales > Fabaceae > Erythrophleum > Erythrophleum ivorense. Next base: position 4,554,167 of record JAIUCV010000080.1, on the reverse strand, counting down.
CTGGTCAGGTTGTTGGTTTCCCTTCTCTGTCAGGTGACTTCTTTACATATTCAGATAGGGAACAAGACTATTGGAGTGGTTATTATGTTTCAAGGCCTTTCTTCAAAGCTGTTGATCGTGTGCTCGAGCACACCCTTCGTGGAGCTGAGATCATGATGTCATTTCTTCTAGGTTATTGCCATAGAATTCAGTGTGAGAAATTTCCGACGAGTTTTGCGTATAAGTTAACTGCTGCGAGAAGAAATCTAGCTCTCTTCCAGCACCACGATGGAGTAACCGGCACTGCTAAGGATCATGTGGTACAAGATTACGGCACCCGGATGCATACCTCACTGCAGGACCTTCAGATCTTTATGTCTAAAGCAATCGAAGTTCTTCTTGGTGTCCGCCACGAGAAAGAAAAATCTGATCAATCCCCATCGTTCTTCGAGGCAGAGCAAGTGAGATCAAAGTATGATGCTCGGGCGGTTCACAAGCCAATAGCTGCGCGGGAAGGAAACTCACACACAGTTATACTCTTCAATCCATCGGAACAGACGAGAGAGGAGGTAGTGACTGTCGTTGTTAACCGCGCTGAAATCTCGGTTCTTGACTCAAACTGGACATGTGTCCCTAGCCAGATTTCTCCTGAAATGCAGCATGACAATACCAAACTATACACTGGCAGACATCGCCTTTACTGGAAAGCTTCCATTCCAGCTCTTGGTCTGAGAACGTATTACATTGCTAACGGGAATGTTGAATGCGAGAAAGCTACACAGTCTAAACTCAAATACGCTTCTGAGTTCGACCCATTTCCTTGCCCCTCTCCATATTCCTGTTCAAAACTGGATACCGATGTGACTGAGATCCGAAATGAACATCAGACTCTTGTGTTTGATGTTAAGAACGGCTTACTCCAGAAGATAGTCAACAGAAACGGATCAGAGACTGCCGTGAGAGAAGAGATTGGTATGTACTCTAGTCCAGATAGTGGAGCTTACCTGTTCAAACCAAAAGGTGAAGCTCAACCGATTGTTCAATCCGGTGGACATCTAGTCACCTCCGAGGGACTGCTGGTCCAAGAAGTCTTCTCTTACCCTAAAACCAGATGGGAGACAACGCCAATCTCGCACAGTGCCCGACTTTACACTGGAGGTAACACGCTTCAGGATCTAGTGGTTGAGATGGAATATCACGTTGAGCTTCTTGGCGACGATTTTGATGACAAGGAATTAATTGTCCGGTACAAGACTAATGTTGACAACAAGAGGATCTTCTACTCTGATCTCAACGGTTTCCAAATGAGCAGGAGGGAAACTTATGATAAGATACCTCTTCAAGGAAACTACTACCCAATGCCATCTCTCGCTTTCATCCAAGGATCCAACGGTCAGAGATTCTCCGTGCACTCTCGCCAATCTCTCGGTGTTGCAAGTCTTAAAGATGGTTGGTTGGAGATTATGCTGGACAGACGGTTGGTCCGTGATGACGGACGTGGTCTCGGGCAAGGCGTGATGGATAACCGCGCAATGACCGTGGTTTTTCACCTTCTTGCTGAATCCAACATTTCTCAGTCGGACTCTGTTTCCAACCTGAATCCGAGGAATCCTTCGCTTCTCTCTCACCTCGTAGGTGCTCACTTGAACTATCCCATAAACACATTCATCGCCAAGAAACCGCAAGACATATCCGTGCGTGTTCCGCAATACGGTTCGTTTGCTCCTTTAGCCAAACCGTTACCGTGTGACCTCCACATAGTGAATTTCAAGGTTCCGCGTCCATCGAAATACTCTCAGCAAGTGGAAGAAGAGAAACCGAGGTTTGCTCTTATCCTCAACAGACGAGCTTGGGACGCAGCTTATTGTCATAAAGGAAGAAGAGCGAACTGCACAAGCGTGGCTAATGAACCAGTGAACTTCTCTGACATGTTCAAAGATCTTGAAGCCACAAAGGTAAAACCAACTTCGTTGAATCTCTTGCAAGAAGACATGGAGGTTCTCGGGTACGACGATCAAGATCAGCCTCGAGAGAGTTCAGCGCAGCGGAGGGAAGGGCGCGTCTCGATCTCTCCCATGGAAATTAGAGCTTACAAGCTTGAGCTACAACCTCACAAGTGAAACACTCACACACACACACACACACACTTAAGACTGATCGTTGACTATTGGCTGGTACGGCCTTACAAGATCGTTGACTAAGAGGTTGGGCTCAGAATCGGCTTGTTGTTCAAAAAGCTCTGCGGGAGATATCAACTGTCAAAAGAGAGTAGAAATTAGAGCATGTTTCTCCATGTAAAACTATAGTAAGACCTTAGTTACAGTGTTTTTTTTTTTTTTTTGAAACAGTTGATATTAATTAGTTTTACCATTTGGCCCGCGCAATGACTGTTGTGTGTATATAAACTGTATTATACACATTCCATTGATATATGTAGAGTCCAAACCACAAATGTTTTAAGCCGGTCATATCGACTCGACTAGATAACAATCGGCCTAAAACTCAAACAAGAGAAAAATGAAATGGTCCTTTTTATCCAAACAAACCAAACCGAAAGAAACAAACACTTTAAAAAAATAAAAATTCAAATTACATAAAATATTTTTCTTGAAAATATATAAATACGGACCAAAGTTCGTAGTCTATTACTAATCTATAAAATTATTATTTAAATAATACCATATGCAAATTAGGCGTGAAAGGTTCATGGCCACACTCGTTTTTAAAGGAAAAATTAGCGATAAGAACGAACAATGATGGATCAAACGGAACCGTTACAATGCTTATAAACTGACTACTTCCTAACTTTTTCTTGCGATAAGATAAATTATAGTTTCTCTTGTTTGTAGGGTAAACACTTTAAAATTAAATTTTAATTTAATTAATATCCACAAAGAATTTTATACATCGCATTTAAATCAGACAAAAACATCATACTTTTCATAAATTTTGGTTATTGCTGTTTGAAAGAATACTTTTGTGAAACAAAAAGATGTCGCATAATTATCATAATATTCATAATTAATAAACGATAGTTGACCGTGCGAGACCACACTAGAGGTGTCAATATGGGCGTCCATGTCTATATTAGCCTATCCAATAATGTCCATTTGTATGTAGACAAAATATTGTCCACGTCCATTTAGACCCATGTCCATATTGATCCATGTCCATTATGGCCCATCGAAAATGGGCTGTCCATGGGCGTCCATGGACAAAAAAAAAACAGATTTTTGAAAATGTAAAATAATAAATGAGATGGTGATGAAAATTTTCGAATATTCAAAAAAAATGTTGTTTTAGAGGAATAAAACTATGAGTATGAGTTTATTTTTTCGGTTTTAGCGGGAAAACACGGTATTACGGTTTTGGCGGAAAAACACGGTATTACGGTTTTGGCGGGAAAAAACGGGTTTACGGTTTTGGCGGGAAAAAACAGTTTTACGGTTTTGGCGGGAAAAAACACGGTTTTAGCGGAAAAACACGGTTTTACGATTTTGGCGGGAAAACAGTGTTTTACGGTTTTGGCGGGAAAAAACGGTTTTACGGTTTTGGCGGGAAAAACACGGTTTTAGCGGAAAAAACACGGTTTTACGATTTTGGCGGGAAAACACGGTTTAACGGTTTTGGCGGGAAAACACGGTTTTACGATTTTGGCGGGAAAACACGGTTTCACGGTTTTGGCGGGAAAACACGGTTTTACGGTTTTGGCGGGAAAACACGGTTTTACGGTTTTGGCGGGAAAACATGGTTTTACGATTTTGGCGGGAAAACACGGTTTTACGATTTTGGCGGGAAAACACGGTTTTGGCGGGAAACCACAGTTTTATGGTTTTGGCGGAAAAACACGGTTTTACGATTTTGGCGGAAAAACACTGTTTTAAGATTTTGGCGGGAAAATATGGTTTTACTGTATTATGGTTTTGGCGGAAAAATGCGGTTTTACGATTTTACAGTTTTGGCGGGAAGACCGCCGGAGAAAACCACCGGAGGAGAATCACGTGAAACGGAGAAAGAGTGAAACGGGAGAGAGGAGCGAAAGAGAGAAATCGAGTTTTGTGTAATTGGATTTTAGAAAAATGAGTTTTCCCCAAATCAATTTAACATAGTTTTTTTTGTCCATTGGACAGCCCATGTCCATAAGTGTCTGTCCATATTTGTCCATGGGCTAAGTTGGACATGCCCGATTACGCCCATGTCGAAAATGGGCATGTCCATATCCGTCCATATTAATATGGACATGGGCATGTCCATGGACGGATGTCCAGATTGACAGCTCTAGACCACACGTAATGGTTCGAAAAAGAAGATTAATTAATAACCACAAAACCATAGTCTAAAACACGAAATGACTTTTGTTTAGTTTTTAAACCTCTATAACTTTGATACTACATAATTAGTATATATTATCATCAAAGTAACCAAGACACACACACACTCTTCCATGGCCTTTAGGACACCGAGTCACCAAACTTCTATGTCCTAAATTTTGCAATTTATAAATCAATGGTAACATTGTTTGATTATGGGTTCGATCAAGTAGACAATAAATTGGACTGATAAGTTGTTGGATTTCGAATAAGTCAGAGTCGAATAAGTCAAGCTTATTTTTAGGAACTGAACTAGCTTGTTTGTGTTTAGTTCCGTTAGAGTTTGTTTCAGCTTTATGCTCCTGGTTTTTCTGCTTTCTTGTTGTAAGGCTTCTTTATAAGCCATAGCTTTTCTTGATTCAATAACACATCGGAAATATTCAGTTCATCTTGCTTACATTCAAAGCAATACTTCTGTTCTGATTTCCTTTATCTGGTATCAGAGCGCAATTCAGTGTGAGTGTTTGAGAGGAAAAACACTAGAGAGAGAATGGCAGAAGGAGGTAACTTCACCACACCAGCTATTCCGAAATTCGATGGAGATTACGACCACTGGAGCTTAATCATGGAGAACCTTCTCCGTTCCAAGGAGTACTGGTGCATCATCGATCCAGGTTTTGATGAGTTGAGAAGAATTGAAGCTCCAACTCCGGCACAACAGAGAGCACTTGATGAGGCAAAACTCAAAGACCTTAAGGCGAAAAACTATCTGTTTCAGTCCATTGACAAAACCACTTTGAAGACGGTCACGCAGAAGGAAACGGCGAAACAGTTGTGGGAGTCTATGAAGGTCAAACATCAAGGCAATGCCAGAGTGAAGCGTGCACAACTACAGAGGCTACGGAGGACTTTCGAAACCCTGGAGATGAAAGCTGGAGAAGGAGTAGCGGGTTATTTCGCAAGAGTCATGGAGACAACTAATGACATGCGAAATTGTGGAGAAAGCCTCGATGATGTCAAAATCGTCGAGAAAATCCTCCGAAGCCTGACCGAGAACTTCAACTACGTGGTTTGCTCTATCGAAGAATCTAAGGACATTGATCGCCTCACAGTGGACGAGTTGCAGGCGTCGTTACAGATTCATGAACAGAAGGTGACTGAGAAAAGAAGTGAAGAGCAAGTTCTGCAAGTGGAAAACGAGCCAAGGAATGCTCGAGGAAGAGGCAGATGGACCCGAGGAGGAAGCAGTTTCAGAGGACGAGGGAGAGGCAGATCGTTTGTCAACAGATCAGCCATCAACTGCTTCCGATGTGGAAAACAGGGTCACTATCAGTTCGAGTGCACTAGCTTGGAGAAAGGAGTAAACTATGTTGAGTTTGATCAGGAGGAAGAGTTACTTTTAATGGCGCATACGGAGATAAATAAAGCAGAAGGGAAGGGAATCTGGTTTCTCGACTCTGGTTGCTCCAACCACATGACCGGAGACAAATCATGGTTTGTGGAGCTAGATGAAGGCTTTATGCATTCAGTCAGGTTGGGAAATGGCTCGAGATTGGCTGTTCAAGGGAAAGGAAAGATCAGATTTGAGGTGGAAGGCATTTTGCAGGCTGTAAACGATGTCTATTATGTTCCAAATCTGACCAACAACTTGCTGAGTATTGGACAACTGCAGGAGAAGCAGCTGACAATCCTTATCAAAAATGGCGTTTGTAAAATCTTTCATCAACAAAGAGGGCTGATCATGGAGACACAAATGACGATCAATCGCATGTTTCTGCTGTATGCGATGAAGAGACCAATCACAATGAGCTGTCTCAATGTAGAAGAAGGAGATTTGGGAGCTCTTTGGCACAAGAGGTTTGGACACTTGAACAACAAGTCCATTCAACTTATGCAAAAGAAGGAAATGGTGAAAGGGTTACCAACTATGAAGGAGGAAACCAAGGTGTGCACGGTGTGCAACATTGGGAAACAGCAACGAGGGAAATTTCCAAAGCAAAGCAAGTGGAGAGCAGCTGAGAAGTTAGAGCTCATTCACGCTGACCTGTGTGGACCAATCACTCCGATATCCAACAGTGGTAAAAGATATCTTATGGTACTTGTTGATGATTTCTCTCGGAAAACCTGGATATACTTTCTTGCAGACAAATCAGAAACTTTTGAGACCTTCAAAGTCTTTAAAAGTTATGTTGAGAAGGAGGCCAAGACTGTTATCAGAGGTTTTCGAACGGACAGAGGAGGCGAGTTCACTTCAGACAGGTTCAACAACTTCTGCAGAGATCATGGCATCAAGCGACAGCTGACCGCAGCATACACTCCTCAACAAAACGGAGTAGCGGAAAGGAGAAACCGTACAATCATGAACATGGTTCGCTGTCTGCTTTCCGAGAAAGAAATGCCGAGATCTATGTGGGCAGACGCGGCTCGATGGACTGCTTATGTCTTGAATCGGAGCTTTACCAAAGCAGTCAAAGACATGGTACCGGAAGAAAGATGGTCAGGAATCAAACCAAGAGTTGATTACTTCAGAGTTTTCGGCTCAGTTGCTCATGTTCACATTCCTGAGCAGAGGCGGATAAAGCTTGATGATCGCAGCCACAAATGCATCTTACTCGGAGTCAGTGATGAATCCAAAGCTTACCGTCTGTACGATCCAGCTACCAAGAGAATCATCGTCAGCAGAGATGTTATATTTGAAGAAGATGTCAAGTGGGAGTGGAATGTTACCACACCAGAGCAAAATACTCTTACTTGGGAAGACGATGGGGACTTTGATGGAGCTGAAACTGATGAAGAAGAAGAGGATGATGAAGCAGAAAGGGAAGACGCTCCAGAAACAGAGATGGAAGAATGATATAAGATTGGAATCACACCAACTTAAGATCACTTGATGATTAAGAGATTCCAAGCTTATGGCTTGCGGAAGGTGGGTTGATGTCGAGATGGAAGGTGATGATGGACAATTGACTCACTCAATCAATGGAGGGGCGATTGACTCACTCAATCAATGAACAAACAAGAGTGTTTGAATCTCTCAAACAATCTTAGCTTGCAGATCAATAGACCAAAAGTATCTCACACACTTAGGATCTAAAGATAAGAACACAAGAGCTAAGGAATCCACCTAAGACTCTAATGAACAACACAAAAGAAAGACTTTTGTAAACTGAATAATACTTTATTAATTTCAATGATCAAGGGTGATTTACAATGAAACAACTAAAGAGCTTATATAGGCTCTAGTACAACGGTCCTAAACTAGGAAGAAGAAAGAAATCGTGTCTTGACCAAGCAAAATAGCCGTTGGGCACTTAATGAGTGAATCTTGGCCAAATAAGGAAACTTGTGGTGAGACTTGAGTCTTGATAGCTTGGGCGCAAAGCTGTGATGTCTTGGAACGTCTAGGTGCATTGAACAAGTCTCCAAAACGCAGCAGCAAAGAGGAAAGAGCCGTTGCAGATTAATTGCTCCAAGTGTGAATGCTCTTGGCGTCATATATGGAAAGTAAGAGTAAGAGGGGATCCGCCTGATCCTGTGAATGCTGGTGCATGAGAAGCTGGTAGAGGACTCTTCTAGATGTCTTGATGTGATACTGGAAGCCTCTGATTGTAGTAGATACTCTCCTGGTCGCCAAATATGCGTTTGAAGGCTCCTAAACCCGTGAGCTTCCAAATAAGGCAAGTTGAGTATCATCCGGTTTAGAAGTTGAATAACTCCCACGCCAAAACCGGTATTGATATGATTCCAATTTGATGAGCTCCCCGGTTCAGTCAAGATTCCATAACAAGTCGATTTATAGCTTATCTCCTTCTGGTTCGATCGGAATCCTCCAATAAGTGCGCCTATGTCCAAGTCGGGAAAGCTCCGGTTTACCCGATTTGTAAAATCAATAACTCCTTGGTATGACCTCTGATTGAACCAAATCCAATTCGCCGTGTTCCTCTGTTGAGTTTAGAATCTAGAACAATTGGATTTGTAGCTTATATCTCCCTGGTTGGACCGGAATGATTCGATGAGTGAACGCAGGTCTCCATAGCGTCCATTGAAGACCTTCCAGCTTGTATCTTCAACGTCTTCTTCTTCTGGAATCCTTTCTGGCTGATTCTTCTTCGTGGTAAACTCTGTATGAGTTGAGTATGATCTCCAAGTGTTTGTTGAGCTTGGATGTTTGAACTTGGCCTCCATTTGAGCTGAGCTCAGCTTACTTTTCTCCTTAGCTCTCCTCAGCTTCTTGCTCTGCTCTTCATGGCTCCTGGTTCCGTGCTCCTTGGTTGATGATGACTTGATGTCCTCATCAAAGAAGCTGAAGCAGAACCTGCAGCCGTTACAATAGAACCTGCAGTTGCTGCTACAGAACCTGCAGAAACAGAGGAAAATGAAGAAAATCAACAATCCAGAAGAGAGAGGAGAGAACCTGGCTGGATGCGTGACTTTGTAACTGGGGATGAAGAAGATTTGTCAAATCTTGCTTTATACATCTGTGATGACGATCCAGTGAGCTATCGTGAGGCTGCAAGAGAAGAGAAATGGAAAAAGGCCATGTCTTTGGAGATACAGTCCATCGAAAGAAACCACACTTGGGAGCTTGTACATCTGCCACCTGGAGCAAAGAAAATTGGCGTTAAATGGGTGTACAAAACAAAGACGAATGAAGAAGGGAAGGTTGAGAAATGCAAAGCTCGCTTGGTCGCTAAAGGGTATTCTCAAACTGCTGGAGTTGATTATACAGAAGTTTTTGCGCCGGTTGCTCGATGGGACACAATTAGAAGTCTCTTGGCAATAGCTGCTCAACAAGGCTGGTGTGTTTTTCAGCTAGATGTTAAGAGCGCTTTCTTACATGGTGAACTAAAGGAGGAGGTTTATGTAGAGCAGCCAGAAGGGTTCATCAAAGTAGGGGAGGAAGATAAAGTGTATCGATTGAAGAAGGCTCTCTATGGCCTGAAACAGGCACCGAGAGCCTGGTTCAGCAGAATTGAAAGCTATTTCAAGAAGGAGGGTTTCCAGAAGAGCAGTTATGACCACACTTTGTTCATGAAGAAAAATGGAAGCTCAATTCTGGTGGTAAGCCTTTACGTTGATGACCTGATATTCACTGGAAATGATCAGCTCATGTGTGCAGAGTTTAAGTCATCAATGCAAAAGGAATTTGAGATGACAGATTTGGGGAAGATGAAGTTTTTTTTTGGAGTAGAAGTTCATCAAGGCAACGATGGGATACATATTTGTCAGAAGAAGTATGCAAAGGAAGTTCTGGAAAGATTCAATATGTGGAGCTGCAACTCTGTGAAGAATCCGATTGTTCCAGGAACAATTCTGTCAAAGGATGAGAGCAAGGGAGCTGATGCAGCACTCTACAAACAGCTTGTCGGTTGCCTCATGTATCTCACGGTAACACGTCCTGACTTGATGTTTGTAGTGTGTTTGGTAGCTCGTTTTATGGCTGATCCAAAGGAGGAGCATATGATGATTGCAAAAAGAGTACTTAGGTACTTGAAGGGGACACTTGATTTTGGAGTTTTCTACGGGAAGTCGTCGAGCATAAGTCTGATGGGTTACACGGATAGTGATTATGCTCGGACGTTGATGATCGTAAGAGCACCTCTGGATATGTGTTCTTACTAAATGGAGCAGCGATCTGTTGGAGCTCAAGAAAACAGGACATCGTCACCCTATCTTCAACCGAGGCAGAGTATGTAGCAGCAACTTCCTCGGCATGTCACTGCGTTTGGTTGAAGGGAATATTGCAGGAATTGCAGGTTTTGGGGAAAGAATGCATCGACATCATGTGTGACAATAGCTCGGCAATCAAGCTGTCAAAGAATCCAGTCATGCATCGGAGGACAAAACACATTGATGTGAGGTATCACTACTTGCGTAATCTGTCTAGTGAAGGTACTATAAAGTTGGTTTTCTGTGGAACCAATGATCAAGTTGCAGACATCATGACTAAGCCTATCAAGTTGGATCAGTTCGAGAAGCTTAGGAGTTCACTTGGAGTTCAACGTTTGGGAGATTAAACTGATGTTAGCGAGCATTTCAGTTTAAGGGGAGGAATTTGTTGGATTTCGAATAAGTCAGAGTCGAATAAGTCAAGCTTATTTTTAGGAACTGAACTAGCTTGTTTGTGTTTAGTTCCGTTAGAGTTTGTTTCTGCTTTATGCTCCTGGTTTTTCTGCTTTCTTGTTGTAAGGCTTCTTTATAAGCCATAGCTTTTCTTGATTCAATAACACATCGGAAATATTCAGTTCATCTTGCTTACATTCAAAGCAATACTTCTGTTCTGATTTCCTTTATAAGTGGTTTATAGTATAAACCATATAATTGTCCTCCAAAGAAAGTATGAACCTAACTAATTCTTGTTTAGTTGCATCGTAACCACGTTTTTAGAAAATCCGTAACCTCCTTTCACCATTTAAAATCCCGCGTTTATAAAAAAAAACAAAAAAACAAAAAGACACATCAAAGAGCCAGAATCAACATTACAGGATACAGACCTACAATTGAATCTATAATAATTCAATACAACAAACAAAACAAAAGGAAGTGTTACGTACGTAAGCTACTCAATTTTACGATGGTGCAAGTCGACATATAGCCACTCACTTCACCTTTCTCCAAAGCTTAACCCTAAAGTGGACTTTAATTTATCTTCCTTTCTTTTTTAGTTTCATTTTATTTTATTTCATACTTGTATAAGATTTATAACTCTTTAGTTATATAAACTAGAAAATGAACCCGCGCGTTGTACATGACCAAAACAATAATAATTTCTAAATCATAATTAATTAATAGTATTTCTACTTAATTTAATATTTTATTCATTAAAAACTAAATAAAGAAATTTAAAATTTACTTGTACCAGCTTGATCTCTAGCTATTGTATATTTAAACAAGAAAACAAACACAGACATAATAAACTTCATACTATCTCTAACAAATCTGTAAATAAATTTCATGAAAACTTAGTTTTTATTATTCTTATTTCAAAATTTTAAGTTTCTTAACACTCTTTTTCTTCACTTAGTTTATTTTATGCTATTTACAATAATTTGGTCTTTATATTTTATTTTGTTTTTATGCACCATTATTTATTTATATTGTTATTTATTTAATTTTATCTTTGTAATCATTGTACATATTCTCAATTTTTAAATTTATAATTTGATATGTATTAAATACTTATTTTAATTACTATTTTATGTTAAAATTGCTGACGTGAACACTTTAGATGCGGAGAAAACTCTCCAATTATATATAAGATGATGCGAACTTGTTAGTGTACTCCCCTATTCATGGACATTGGATTCTTAACGTTACACATAATGAGTTATTCATTTTATTTTCTACAATAAACAATTCGAAATATATCTTTTTATATAAGAAGACGAATGTATGGAAAAGCAAAATGTTATTATATATAGTCCAAAACTAGTTATAGCCGATAGTGTTCTATTACTTTTGACGTATCTATACAAACTCCTTTAGTTGCAATATGCTTGTCTCAATCTCTTTTTTAGTAAAGGAGTAGGAGTGAAAGAAAAAAAATCTGTTATTATTTTCTACATGCACGGTACTACTAAAATGTCATTTTTCATAATATATATATATCAAATATATCTCATAAAGAAACAAAAGAGTCTAAATAAAAAGTAGTTGAGGAATTAAATATATTTTACAAACATGATTTATATAGAAGAAACGTATACAGAATGAATTCTATGAGTTGCACACACAAAACAAAATAATAAATTATCTGAAATTTTACATGCTCTGTTTTTAAATGTAGTTTGTTTAAGAATAAGTTAGTATTCTGAAGTTTTAGATATATGATTCTTTCTTAGATTAAACAAAAGTTACAAAGCACCACCCAAGTATGTGTTCATTAGTATAACTTAATAGATAATAACCTTATTTTGTGGTCTAAAGCCTTATAAATATAGTTCCACACACAAAGCATAACCTTACTTCTTCTTCTTCTCTCTCACACACAAAACGTAACCTTACTTCTTCTTCTTCTTCTCTCTTTCTCCCTCAATACATACACACACACACAAAAATCACAAGCGTAAATATACTCTCTGTGATGGCTGGAGGAGAGAAAAGAAGAGGAATTAGCAAATCTTGTGCCCTTCTCATAGTGATTGCTGGGATAGAGAGATATGCATTCAAAGGAGTTGCATCAAACTTAGTGACATATCTAACTGATGTGGTAAAGATGAGCAATTCGAGAGCAGCCAAGACGGTTAACACTTGGAGTGGCTTCACTTTCATGTTGCCTCTCTTCTCTGCTCCTTTCGCCGATTCTTGTTGGGACAGATTCTTCACCATCCTTGCTTCTTCTTCTCTCTACTTCGTGGTAAGAATCACTATATCAACGTATTAGTAGAAGCAACAGTCAGAATCAAGAGTCAATTCAAAAATCATTAGCTGAATACTAAACATATTGAAACATATTCATATGACAATCAAATGGTCCATTTCCTTGATTATTGCATCTTCTCCTCTCATGTTCTCTATTAATTGGTAAGCAATTATAATAGGCCCTTGTTTTACGGTTTTTAATCGAAACCAATCAACCAAAAATTTCACGAGACTTTCTGATCAGATTGATCAGAGTTTAAAGTTATTTCTCAACTTGGTTTGTTTATGACGTATATTTTCTTGAAAACTGGAACCTTTAAGAGTTCATACGAAACGTTTCTAGAGATTTTTATTTGTCTTTTCTTATGTGGTTTGGTACCAAGCATGTGAACATTCGATGGATGTTTCACGAGGGGAAAAAACTTTTCTCACCGACTGTTTTCTAATCTTCCTTTTTAAGTATGAGACGTTAATAGAATTGAGTAAAGTTCGGTTCCATTATCTATTTTCGGGAACTTATCAGAAATAGTTAAGCCTAGTGTATAATCAATTATATGATAATGGAACTCGAATCATTCCCCACTACTGAATATTTAGGATTAATTCATAAAAAAAAGAAAAAAAAAAAAATCCCATTATTGTAAGTTGTTTCTTCAAAGAAAAAAAACTATATTTTAAAAAATGAATTTACATTTCGGAACTCGGACTGCATTTATTTAGATTTTATTACAATTCTTTTTTTTATTGTGAATATTGTTTTTAATTCTTGTTTAATGATTAAATATTTGTGAATGTTATTTTAATATTCATGTTCTTAGAGATTTTTTTTTAATAACCTAATTATGTAAGTTACTAACTAATGTTTGGCATTTTGTTGGGTATTTAAAAAAAGGGACTAGTGGGATTGACATTCACGGCATTTGCTGGCTCACGTTCCTCTACTAAAACCATTTCTCTTTTGTTCCTCTACACTTCCCTTTGCCTCGTCGCTATCGGCTTAGGCGTCTTAAACCCATCTCTTCAAGCCTTTGGGGCTGACCAGCTCGACCACGACCTTGACGACGACCATGAGCCATCCTCAGAGGACAAAGAAGTCAAATCTAACCGCAAGAGTCAGTTTTTCCAATGGTGGTACTTTGGTGTCTGCGCCGGTAGTCTTCTTGGAGTCACCGTCATGGCTTATATCCAAGACACATTTGGTTGGGTTCTCGGTTTTGCAATCCCAACCGCTTCCATGTTATTGTTGATCTTCCTGTTCCTATGTGGCTGCGGAGTTTATGTCTATGCTGATCCTGGTTTAGACCTCAAAGCTAAACAAGCCAAACCATTTCAGAAGATCTTAGATACTGTCAAAGAAAAATTGTGGGGAAGAAGTAAGATCACTCTTGTGAACGACCACGATTTAAATGCCATGGAGCTAGAGTAAGTCATCATTATTTTCTACATTCAATCCACAATAAACCCGCAAAAATTTGATGTTTCTGGTTAACTATGCCCAATACGGTTTTCGGTTCATTTTGGTTTAGTTTAGTTTGTTTATAGATTATTTGGTTTATGAAATTATAATATATACAAAAAAACTGAATGAAAACCAAGTTGCAATCGGTCTGGTTTTTGTTACGGTTTCGGTCCGGTATTCTAGCAAACTATATTTTTGAGAAAACATGTAATTTTAGATTTTTTTTTGTTTTTCTACAAAATGAGGTTTCACTCGGTTGGTTTTATTTTTCGATATCTTGGATTTATAATTACAGTTTGTTCAAATATCAAAGGAAGGATCGGTTTAGTTTATGGATTGGTTAAAACTGCATTTACACCCCTAATTCTTGCTTCTCTTTCTCTCTCTTCTTTGTTCATAGGATGATGCAAGAGAAGCCATTATGTAACTGTAGCAACACCGAAGCTACTACCAAGAATTTAACTGATGACAAAATCTGCAAGAACGGTTTCTCAGGCCTCGAAACCGTCAAGCTATTGCTTCGCCTTCTGCCGATATGGACGATGCTTCTAATGTTTGCAGTCATCTTCCAGCAACCCGCGACATTTTTCACAAAGCAAGGTATGTCTATGAAGAGAAACCTCGGACCAAACTTCAAAATCCCACCCGCAACGCTACAAAGCACAATCACTTTGTCCATAATCCTCCTCATGCCGTTATACGACAAGTCCTTGATCCCGATGGCCAAGAAGATAACGAAAAACGAAAAGGGCATTCCCGTCATGCAAAGAATGGGGATAGGGATGTTTCTATCCATCATCGCCATTGTTATAGCCGCGATAGTCGAAAGAAAAAGACTAAATATAAGCAAGACTATACCGAAGTCGGAACCCTTGAGCATACTTTGGCTCCTACCTCAATACATTATGTTGGGGATCTCTGACATTTTCACGGTTGTTGGAATGCAAGAGTTCTTCTACAGCGAGGTTCCGGTTAGGATGAGAACGATGGGGTTCGCTTTGTACACGAGTGTTTTCGGCGTGGGGAGTTTCGTCAGCGCTGCGTTGATTTCGATCATCGAGAGTTACACGAGGTCGAGAGATGGGAAACATAACTGGTTTGCAGATGATATGTCGGAAGCTCGGCTTGATAAGTATTATTGGCTTTTGGCTCTCGCTAGTGCTATTAGCTTCTTGTTGTATATTGTTATTTGCAAGAATTTCAAGAGTAGAAGTGATGATGATGATGATCAATGTGATGAACACTGTTAATAAAGTTAAAGAATAAGTTTCTTTTTCAAATTTGGTCCCAACCATTAGAAAGACAACTAGAGTTTCTTGATCCGATTTTAACCGATCTAAAACCATATATTAACGAGTTTAACATATTCTAAAGATCTAAATAAATCCTTTAACATTATTTTATTTTTCTGAAGTGTTCATCATTATATAGGCCCTGTTCGGCCCATGGTCGCTGCGACCAGCGACAGCGGCACAAAAATAAGACTACGAAGGAGGTAAATGTGACGCGTCAAAATTGAAAACAGTCGCCGGTTTGTTGTCAAAGATAAAAGTAATGAGTTGCGGTAGTCGCTGATTTTCCTAAGCGTCAGATTTGCTCATCGCGGCTGCCGCTGCGACAGAAAATAACGAGTTGCCGGTGCTGTGTTTGCCGTGGTGATAGGTTTATTTTTCGATCGCTGTTGCCAGTCGCTGCGATTATGAAAAGAACATGGCCATAATATGAGAAGTGACGAGTGAGAACCATTGCATTTGCTCTGTTTCAACACCGTTCTACATTTCTAAAGACAATTTTTTCTACTACTCTTGGGTAAACACTAAACAAGTAAAGCCCATTATTTAACTTATGGGCCTGATCCATTTTGACCGATGCCTCAATATTTCTATTTTATTTATGTAAAACGTTTCCTTTTCTTTTCTTTTTTCTTTTTATTTTTTTGTTGCAAATGTGAACGTTTCCTTTTCTTCTTTTGACATCTAAAAAAGTTTCCATTTGTATTATTTTCTTTCGTGGAACTCATTTAATGTACATTAGGGTATTAAAATGTACAGTTTTGTGGAGTATATATTAAGGATACTAAATGAAATCAAAGAAGAGGAGAAGTTTTGTCTATGGTAAAACCGTGGGTAAGAATATCATCGACCTGATTTCGACAATGGCTTGATAAGTTTTGTCTATGGTAAAGAACAAATCATAGTTAACCCAAGCATTGGTAAATCCATAACCCTACCATCAGTCAACTCCAAAAGAAACGTTATCAAAAGGTATCTCGGGTATGATCCTGTAGATGAGAATTTTAAAGTAATGTGCATGATCGAACCAATGTTTGGTACCCGTACGCGAGCTGGACCTAATGATTGCCAAGTGCTTACACTGGGAGCGGGATCATCATCTCATGATCAAAACTCATGGAGAAATATCGACTGTGGCATGTCTCACCATCCACGATCTAACGGACTTTGTATCCACGGGGTTTTGAATTATTTTGCTTACGTGCAGTGCCGTGCCTAGAGTACGAGGGGCCTGAGGCAAAAAAAAAAAAAAATTCCAATACAAAGTAAATCATAAAATTTGTTATACAAATGTTATATATCTAATTTTATAAATATTTTATAAGAAAAAAAGAACAAATTATGTGAACTTTCAATAATAAAAGGTTACAAACTCAAATAACATAAAATAAAGGATCTTAACATTAATAAAAATTAGAATAAAAAGAAGTTAATGTCAATAAGAAGAGAAGAATGGAGTGATGGGTGGTTATAAAAACTATATTACTTATGTATTTAATATAAATTTGGAGTCCCAAATTCCAAAATATAAAGGGGGGCCCGGTGCTAATGCACCAAAATACATAACATGAGCACGGCTCTGCTTACGTGGGCACGAGTGTGATGAAACCTAGCTTAGTGAGATTCGACGTGAGGTCTGAAGAGTTTGTTTTTCTCACTAAACTGCCTGAGGAGGTTCGGTATTTGGTTAGAACGTCTGATCCAAAATTGATAAACTACCAAGGGAATGTAGCCTTCGTCAACCGACCTAATCTAGAAATGTATGAACTTGGTTTGTGGGTCTTGGAGGATGTGGAAAAACAAAAATGGATGAAACAAACTTTATCTGTTAGTCCTTGGATAAGCGAACTTCCGAATGGTCTTTTTGACGTTAGAGGCACTACTCAAACGGGTGAGGTTATATATGCATCGTATGAAGTGGACGACTTTTATCTTGCCAATCACGATCTTAAGATGAATGATCTAAAAGTGGTTGTGATTGAAGAAAACTCAGAGTGTAAGTTTGGACGATTTAGCGGGGTAAACTCTGTATGAGTTGAGTATGATCTCCAAGTGTTTGTTGAGCTTGGATGTTTGAACTTGGCCTCCATTTGAGCTGAGCTCAGCTTACTTTTCTCCTTAGCTCTCCTCAGCTTCTTGCTCTGCTCTTCATGGCTCCTGGTTCCGTGCTCCTTGGTTGATGATGACTTGATGTCCTCATCAAAGAAGCTGAAGCAGAACCTGCAGCCGTTACAATAGAACCTGCAGTTGCTGCTACAGAACCTGCAGAAACAGAGGAAAATGAAGAAAATCAACAATCCAGAAGAGAGAGGAGAGAACCTGGCTGGATGCGTGACTTTGTAACTGGGGATGAAGAAGATTTGTCAAATCTTGCTTTATACATCTGTGATGACGATCCAGTGAGCTATCGTGAGGCTGCAAGAGAAGAGAAATGGAAAAAGGCCATGTCTTTGGAGATACAGTCCATCGAAAGAAACCACACTTGGGAGCTTGTACATCTGCCACCTGGAGCAAAGAAAATTGGCGTTAAATGGGTGTACAAAACAAAGACGAATGAAGAAGGGAAGGTTGAGAAATGCAAAGCTCGCTTGGTCGCTAAAGGGTATTCTCAAACTGCTGGAGTTGATTATACAGAAGTTTTTGCGCCGGTTGCTCGATGGGACACAATTAGAAGTCTCTTGGCAATAGCTGCTCAACAAGGCTGGTGTGTTTTTCAGCTAGATGTTAAGAGCGCTTTCTTACATGGTGAACTAAAGGAGGAGGTTTATGTAGAGCAGCCAGAAGGGTTCATCAAAGTAGGGGAGGAAGATAAAGTGTATCGATTGAAGAAGGCTCTCTATGGCCTGAAACAGGCACCGAGAGCCTGGTTCAGCAGAATTGAAAGCTATTTCAAGAAGGAGGGTTTCCAGAAGAGCAGTTATGACCACACTTTGTTCATGAAGAAAAATGGAAGCTCAATTCTGGTGGTAAGCCTTTACGTTGATGACCTGATATTCACTGGAAATGATCAGCTCATGTGTGCAGAGTTTAAGTCATCAATGCAAAAGGAATTTGAGATGACAGATTTGGGGAAGATGAAGTTTTTTTTTGGAGTAGAAGTTCATCAAGGCAACGATGGGATACATATTTGTCAGAAGAAGTATGCAAAGGAAGTTCTGGAAAGATTCAATATGTGGAGCTGCAACTCTGTGAAGAATCCGATTGTTCCAGGAACAATTCTGTCAAAGGATGAGAGCAAGGGAGCTGATGCAGCACTCTACAAACAGCTTGTCGGTTGCCTCATGTATCTCACGGTAACACGTCCTGACTTGATGTTTGTAGTGTGTTTGGTAGCTCGTTTTATGGCTGATCCAAAGGAGGAGCATATGATGATTGCAAAAAGAGTACTTAGGTACTTGAAGGGGACACTTGATTTTGGAGTTTTCTACGGGAAGTCGTCGAGCATAAGTCTGATGGGTTACACGGATAGTGATTATGCTCGGACGTTGATGATCGTAAGAGCACCTCTGGATATGTGTTCTTACTAAATGGAGCAGCGATCTGTTGGAGCTCAAGAAAACAGGACATCGTCACCCTATCTTCAACCGAGGCAGAGTATGTAGCAGCAACTTCCTCGGCATGTCACTGCGTTTGGTTGAAGGGAATATTGCAGGAATTGCAGGTTTTGGGGAAAGAATGCATCGACATCATGTGTGACAATAGCTCGGCAATCAAGCTGTCAAAGAATCCAGTCATGCATCGGAGGACAAAACACATTGATGTGAGGTATCACTACTTGCGTAATCTGTCTAGTGAAGGTACTATAAAGTTGGTTTTCTGTGGAACCAATGATCAAGTTGCAGACATCATGACTAAGCCTATCAAGTTGGATCAGTTCGAGAAGCTTAGGAGTTCACTTGGAGTTCAACGTTTGGGAGATTAAACTGATGTTAGCGAGCATTTCAGTTTAAGGGGAGGAATTTGTTGGATTTCGAATAAGTCAGAGTCGAATAAGTCAAGCTTATTTTTAGGAACTGAACTAGCTTGTTTGTGTTTAGTTCCGTTAGAGTTTGTTTCTGCTTTATGCTCCTGGTTTTTCTGCTTTCTTGTTGTAAGGCTTCTTTATAAGCCATAGCTTTTCTTGATTCAATAACACATCGGAAATATTCAGTTCATCTTGCTTACATTCAAAGCAATACTTCTGTTCTGATTTCCTTTATAAGTGGTTTATAGTATAAACCATATAATTGTCCTCCAAAGAAAGTATGAACCTAACTAATTCTTGTTTAGTTGCATCGTAACCACGTTTTTAGAAAATCCGTAACCTCCTTTCACCATTTAAAATCCCGCGTTTATAAAAAAAAACAAAAAAACAAAAAGACACATCAAAGAGCCAGAATCAACATTACAGGATACAGACCTACAATTGAATCTATAATAATTCAATACAACAAACAAAACAAAAGGAAGTGTTACGTACGTAAGCTACTCAATTTTACGATGGTGCAAGTCGACATATAGCCACTCACTTCACCTTTCTCCAAAGCTTAACCCTAAAGTGGACTTTAATTTATCTTCCTTTCTTTTTTAGTTTCATTTTATTTTATTTCATACTTGTATAAGATTTATAACTCTTTAGTTATATAAACTAGAAAATGAACCCGCGCGTTGTACATGACCAAAACAATAATAATTTCTAAATCATAATTAATTAATAGTATTTCTACTTAATTTAATATTTTATTCATTAAAAACTAAATAAAGAAATTTAAAATTTACTTGTACCAGCTTGATCTCTAGCTATTGTATATTTAAACAAGAAAACAAACACAGACATAATAAACTTCATACTATCTCTAACAAATCTGTAAATAAATTTCATGAAAACTTAGTTTTTATTATTCTTATTTCAAAATTTTAAGTTTCTTAACACTCTTTTTCTTCACTTAGTTTATTTTATGCTATTTACAATAATTTGGTCTTTATATTTTATTTTGTTTTTATGCACCATTATTTATTTATATTGTTATTTATTTAATTTTATCTTTGTAATCATTGTACATATTCTCAATTTTTAAATTTATAATTTGATATGTATTAAATACTTATTTTAATTACTATTTTATGTTAAAATTGCTGACGTGAACACTTTAGATGCGGAGAAAACTCTCCAATTATATATAAGATGATGCGAACTTGTTAGTGTACTCCCCTATTCATGGACATTGGATTCTTAACGTTACACATAATGAGTTATTCATTTTATTTTCTACAATAAACAATTCGAAATATATCTTTTTATATAAGAAGACGAATGTATGGAAAAGCAAAATGTTATTATATATAGTCCAAAACTAGTTATAGCCGATAGTGTTCTATTACTTTTGACGTATCTATACAAACTCCTTTAGTTGCAATATGCTTGTCTCAATCTCTTTTTTAGTAAAGGAGTAGGAGTGAAAGAAAAAAAATCTGTTATTATTTTCTACATGCACGGTACTACTAAAATGTCATTTTTCATAATATATATATATCAAATATATCTCATAAAGAAACAAAAGAGTCTAAATAAAAAGTAGTTGAGGAATTAAATATATTTTACAAACATGATTTATATAGAAGAAACGTATACAGAATGAATTCTATGAGTTGCACACACAAAACAAAATAATAAATTATCTGAAATTTTACATGCTCTGTTTTTAAATGTAGTTTGTTTAAGAATAAGTTAGTATTCTGAAGTTTTAGATATATGATTCTTTCTTAGATTAAACAAAAGTTACAAAGCACCACCCAAGTATGTGTTCATTAGTATAACTTAATAGATAATAACCTTATTTTGTGGTCTAAAGCCTTATAAATATAGTTCCACACACAAAGCATAACCTTACTTCTTCTTCTTCTCTCTCACACACAAAACGTAACCTTACTTCTTCTTCTTCTTCTCTCTTTCTCCCTCAATACATACACACACACACAAAAATCACAAGCGTAAATATACTCTCTGTGATGGCTGGAGGAGAGAAAAGAAGAGGAATTAGCAAATCTTGTGCCCTTCTCATAGTGATTGCTGGGATAGAGAGATATGCATTCAAAGGAGTTGCATCAAACTTAGTGACATATCTAACTGATGTGGTAAAGATGAGCAATTCGAGAGCAGCCAAGACGGTTAACACTTGGAGTGGCTTCACTTTCATGTTGCCTCTCTTCTCTGCTCCTTTCGCCGATTCTTGTTGGGACAGATTCTTCACCATCCTTGCTTCTTCTTCTCTCTACTTCGTGGTAAGAATCACTATATCAACGTATTAGTAGAAGCAACAGTCAGAATCAAGAGTCAATTCAAAAATCATTAGCTGAATACTAAACATATTGAAACATATTCATATGACAATCAAATGGTCCATTTCCTTGATTATTGCATCTTCTCCTCTCATGTTCTCTATTAATTGGTAAGCAATTATAATAGGCCCTTGTTTTACGGTTTTTAATCGAAACCAATCAACCAAAAATTTCACGAGACTTTCTGATCAGATTGATCAGAGTTTAAAGTTATTTCTCAACTTGGTTTGTTTATGACGTATATTTTCTTGAAAACTGGAACCTTTAAGAGTTCATACGAAACGTTTCTAGAGATTTTTATTTGTCTTTTCTTATGTGGTTTGGTACCAAGCATGTGAACATTCGATGGATGTTTCACGAGGGGAAAAAACTTTTCTCACCGACTGTTTTCTAATCTTCCTTTTTAAGTATGAGACGTTAATAGAATTGAGTAAAGTTCGGTTCCATTATCTATTTTCGGGAACTTATCAGAAATAGTTAAGCCTAGTGTATAATCAATTATATGATAATGGAACTCGAATCATTCCCCACTACTGAATATTTAGGATTAATTCATAAAAAAAAGAAAAAAAAAAAAATCCCATTATTGTAAGTTGTTTCTTCAAAGAAAAAAAACTATATTTTAAAAAATGAATTTACATTTCGGAACTCGGACTGCATTTATTTAGATTTTATTACAATTCTTTTTTTTATTGTGAATATTGTTTTTAATTCTTGTTTAATGATTAAATATTTGTGAATGTTATTTTAATATTCATGTTCTTAGAGATTTTTTTTTAATAACCTAATTATGTAAGTTACTAACTAATGTTTGGCATTTTGTTGGGTATTTAAAAAAAGGGACTAGTGGGATTGACATTCACGGCATTTGCTGGCTCACGTTCCTCTACTAAAACCATTTCTCTTTTGTTCCTCTACACTTCCCTTTGCCTCGTCGCTATCGGCTTAGGCGTCTTAAACCCATCTCTTCAAGCCTTTGGGGCTGACCAGCTCGACCACGACCTTGACGACGACCATGAGCCATCCTCAGAGGACAAAGAAGTCAAATCTAACCGCAAGAGTCAGTTTTTCCAATGGTGGTACTTTGGTGTCTGCGCCGGTAGTCTTCTTGGAGTCACCGTCATGGCTTATATCCAAGACACATTTGGTTGGGTTCTCGGTTTTGCAATCCCAACCGCTTCCATGTTATTGTTGATCTTCCTGTTCCTATGTGGCTGCGGAGTTTATGTCTATGCTGATCCTGGTTTAGACCTCAAAGCTAAACAAGCCAAACCATTTCAGAAGATCTTAGATACTGTCAAAGAAAAATTGTGGGGAAGAAGTAAGATCACTCTTGTGAACGACCACGATTTAAATGCCATGGAGCTAGAGTAAGTCATCATTATTTTCTACATTCAATCCACAATAAACCCGCAAAAATTTGATGTTTCTGGTTAACTATGCCCAATACGGTTTTCGGTTCATTTTGGTTTAGTTTAGTTTGTTTATAGATTATTTGGTTTATGAAATTATAATATATACAAAAAAACTGAATGAAAACCAAGTTGCAATCGGTCTGGTTTTTGTTACGGTTTCGGTCCGGTATTCTAGCAAACTATATTTTTGAGAAAACATGTAATTTTAGATTTTTTTTTGTTTTTCTACAAAATGAGGTTTCACTCGGTTGGTTTTATTTTTCGATATCTTGGATTTATAATTACAGTTTGTTCAAATATCAAAGGAAGGATCGGTTTAGTTTATGGATTGGTTAAAACTGCATTTACACCCCTAATTCTTGCTTCTCTTTCTCTCTCTTCTTTGTTCATAGGATGATGCAAGAGAAGCCATTATGTAACTGTAGCAACACCGAAGCTACTACCAAGAATTTAACTGATGACAAAATCTGCAAGAACGGTTTCTCAGGCCTCGAAACCGTCAAGCTATTGCTTCGCCTTCTGCCGATATGGACGATGCTTCTAATGTTTGCAGTCATCTTCCAGCAACCCGCGACATTTTTCACAAAGCAAGGTATGTCTATGAAGAGAAACCTCGGACCAAACTTCAAAATCCCACCCGCAACGCTACAAAGCACAATCACTTTGTCCATAATCCTCCTCATGCCGTTATACGACAAGTCCTTGATCCCGATGGCCAAGAAGATAACGAAAAACGAAAAGGGCATTCCCGTCATGCAAAGAATGGGGATAGGGATGTTTCTATCCATCATCGCCATTGTTATAGCCGCGATAGTCGAAAGAAAAAGACTAAATATAAGCAAGACTATACCGAAGTCGGAACCCTTGAGCATACTTTGGCTCCTACCTCAATACATTATGTTGGGGATCTCTGACATTTTCACGGTTGTTGGAATGCAAGAGTTCTTCTACAGCGAGGTTCCGGTTAGGATGAGAACGATGGGGTTCGCTTTGTACACGAGTGTTTTCGGCGTGGGGAGTTTCGTCAGCGCTGCGTTGATTTCGATCATCGAGAGTTACACGAGGTCGAGAGATGGGAAACATAACTGGTTTGCAGATGATATGTCGGAAGCTCGGCTTGATAAGTATTATTGGCTTTTGGCTCTCGCTAGTGCTATTAGCTTCTTGTTGTATATTGTTATTTGCAAGAATTTCAAGAGTAGAAGTGATGATGATGATGATCAATGTGATGAACACTGTTAATAAAGTTAAAGAATAAGTTTCTTTTTCAAATTTGGTCCCAACCATTAGAAAGACAACTAGAGTTTCTTGATCCGATTTTAACCGATCTAAAACCATATATTAACGAGTTTAACATATTCTAAAGATCTAAATAAATCCTTTAACATTATTTTATTTTTCTGAAGTGTTCATCATTATATAGGCCCTGTTCGGCCCATGGTCGCTGCGACCAGCGACAGCGGCACAAAAATAAGACTACGAAGGAGGTAAATGTGACGCGTCAAAATTGAAAACAGTCGCCGGTTTGTTGTCAAAGATAAAAGTAATGAGTTGCGGTAGTCGCTGATTTTCCTAAGCGTCAGATTTGCTCATCGCGGCTGCCGCTGCGACAGAAAATAACGAGTTGCCGGTGCTGTGTTTGCCGTGGTGATAGGTTTATTTTTCGATCGCTGTTGCCAGTCGCTGCGATTATGAAAAGAACATGGCCATAATATGAGAAGTGACGAGTGAGAACCATTGCATTTGCTCTGTTTCAACACCGTTCTACATTTCTAAAGACAATTTTTTCTACTACTCTTGGGTAAACACTAAACAAGTAAAGCCCATTATTTAACTTATGGGCCTGATCCATTTTGACCGATGCCTCAATATTTCTATTTTATTTATGTAAAACGTTTCCTTTTCTTTTCTTTTTTCTTTTTATTTTTTTGTTGCAAATGTGAACGTTTCCTTTTCTTCTTTTGACATCTAAAAAAGTTTCCATTTGTATTATTTTCTTTCGTGGAACTCATTTAATGTACATTAGGGTATTAAAATGTACAGTTTTGTGGAGTATATATTAAGGATACTAAATGAAATCAAAGAAGAGGAGAAGTTTTGTCTATGGTAAAACCGTGGGTAAGAATATCATCGACCTGATTTCGACAATGGCTTGATAAGTTTTGTCTATGGTAAAGAACAAATCATAGTTAACCCAAGCATTGGTAAATCCATAACCCTACCATCAGTCAACTCCAAAAGAAACGTTATCAAAAGGTATCTCGGGTATGATCCTGTAGATGAGAATTTTAAAGTAATGTGCATGATCGAACCAATGTTTGGTACCCGTACGCGAGCTGGACCTAATGATTGCCAAGTGCTTACACTGGGAGCGGGATCATCATCTCATGATCAAAACTCATGGAGAAATATCGACTGTGGCATGTCTCACCATCCACGATCTAACGGACTTTGTATCCACGGGGTTTTGAATTATTTTGCTTACGTGCAGTGCCGTGCCTAGAGTATGAGGGGCCTGAGGCAAAAAAAAAAAAAAAATTCCAATACAAAGTAAATCATAAAATTTGTTATACAAATGTTATATATCTAATTTTATAAATATTTTATAAGAAAAAAAGAACAAATTATGTGAACTTTCAATAATAAAAGGTTACAAACTCAAATAACATAAAATAAAGGATCTTAACATTAATAAAAATTAGAATAAAAAGAAGTTAATGTCAATAAGAAGAGAAGAATGGAGTGATGGGTGGTTATAAAAACTATATTACTTATGTATTTAATATAAATTTGGAGTCCCAAATTCCAAAATATAAAGGGGGGCCCGGTGCTAATGCACCAAAATACATAACATGAGCACGGCTCTGCTTACGTGGGCACGAGTGTGATGAAACCTAGCTTAGTGAGATTCGACGTGAGGTCTGAAGAGTTTGTTTTTCTCACTAAACTGCCTGAGGAGGTTCGGTATTTGGTTAGAACGTCTGATCCAAAATTGATAAACTACCAAGGGAATGTAGCCTTCGTCAACCGACCTAATCTAGAAATGTATGAACTTGGTTTGTGGGTCTTGGAGGATGTGGAAAAACAAAAATGGATGAAACAAACTTTATCTGTTAGTCCTTGGATAAGCGAACTTCCGAATGGTCTTTTTGACGTTAGAGGCACTACTCAAACGGGTGAGGTTATATATGCATCGTATGAAGTGGACGACTTTTATCTTGCCAATCACGATCTTAAGATGAATGATCTAAAAGTGGTTGTGATTGAAGAAAACTCAGAGTGTAAGTTTGGACGATTTAGCGGGGTAGTTTGTTTTTTGGACTATGTAGAGAGTGCTATGTTTTCATAAAATAATACATATAGATGATAGATTTTCCTCTGTTTCATAAAATAATACATATAAAGGTTATGAACATGATCATTTCTAACAAATACCATATCCCAAACTAAATGAAATTTTACACTTTTGCAAGGATAAATCAATCGATTTTTCCCTCTACATATAACACAATCACATATTTCCGTTTTTGCAGCCCTTTAGAATACATCCATAAAAGAAATTTTACACTTTTAACACAATCACATATTTCCGTTTTTGCAGCCCTTTAGAATACATCCATAAAAGAAATTTTACACTTTTGCTAGCGAGATTTCCAATTTTAAGAAAAACCCTACTACTATATAATACGTGACCCATCATCAATGAGCCATAAGTCGAATCAAGTTTACAAGAGCATAGCAGTGCAGTGCGGATGGAAGCAATTATGAACAAAGTTTACAAGAGCATAGCTGTTTTTCCAGAAAACAGCATGGTCCCAAGTTTTAGCCTTTGCTCTGATAAAAGAACTTAGATGAGAAACTGAAAAAAAAAAGGAGAAGCAGAGAGAGTTCATTAAAAAGAACCAAAGAGAAGATTCAAGAGTCATAGGCAATAAAGGTTATGAATTGAAGGGATCTTAAGAATTTCCGGAGTGTTTTGGCTCAAAAGGAAGATCATCAATAGCACAACTATTGGCTGGATTTTCTGTCGGTGGTGGAAACATAATCTCATGAAGAAGCATGAGCTGATGAAGACTAAATTTACAAAAGGACATAATCAAGACTATCTATCTTCATTTAATCTTCGAGAGACGGAAATCAGAGATATATCATTAAATTTGCAATTTATATGATCGTCGAAGAAGAAGAAAGAGGCGAGTAAGGGGGGGAGCTTACAGTGCTGCCAAACGTTGCCGGCAAGATCCCCGGCCTTCTTGGTGGCGTCCGCTGCCATCTTCTGTCATTTCCCAAGCGTATCCTTCACAGAGTTCATCGTAATCGTTTGTCGATTGATGAAGCTTCCGATTTTCAGTAGATCTAATTTGGAGAGATTGTTTTGAATCAGGTGGAGGAAGAAGGGAAAGTAGAGTGAAAGGGATAAAGAGTAAAGTAGAGTAGAGTAAAGAGTAGAGTTCATTACAAATAACATGTATTTCGAATCAAGTAGAGTAAAAAGACGATGGAGAATAAATGGATTGAGCGGTGGAACCAATTATGAACATGTTCATCTTCAAAGTTGCAGGGGAAAGGAAGAAAGGTAAAGTTATTCAGTTTTATGTAAAATAAGAATAAAAATTTGGTAAAATAATATAAAATCAAACAAAGCACATAATATTAAAAGTAATACCAAAGTTGACATATATTAACAAATAATGTAACATCGTGTCGATAAACAAGCATAACACGCAACCTTGCACAAACCACATAAATTGAAATGGATAAAGCGGTGAAAAGTAAGGCAGTGGAAAAAATGGGAACATGTCTTCATTTTTATTTTATTTTTAATTTCTAAAATGGGTATTTCCAAGATTTAAAAATAGAATGTTGTATAAAACGAAAACTAATGTACAATATTACAAAATCAAACAGCAAACAAGATTTAAACTAATACAAAATTAAAAAATCATGTAAGAAAATCGTTTCGAAAACGGGAACCAACGTATAACCCCGCACAATGCGCGGATCCACTACTTCAAGGTTGAGAAGCAGATAGAGTCACGGCCATGGAAGCCACGGCGACAGAGAAATTACCAGAGGTGGAGCTTTCGTCAGAACAAGAAAAATGAATTTTTCCACCAACAGAAAAGAAGCTTCTCGAGTTAGCTTCGTTTATGTGAAAAGCAAATCAAGCTTTAAAAAGGATAAAGAGCGACAGGTCGGAGCTCGGAGACGTTGTCAAATTTTAACATACTTGACAATTTTAACAACAACACAACAAAAAACACACAACTCTTGAACTAACACTAAAATTAACACATGTTATAAAAAAAAAAAAAACACAAAAAACAAAAACGTAATCCCGCACTGCACTGCTGTGCGGGTCCACAACTAGTTTCTTTGTAAGAAAGAAGCATAAGCTTGTAAGAAAATTAAACCAAAATCATTTTTCCCCAGCAAAGTGACGACCATAAGTCTCGTACCTCCTAGTGTTCATAAACTCGGTGAAGCCTGAAGCTGAAGAGTTGCTAAACCCATCTCTTCTTTCTCTCATCTCTTTGTACTCTCTCCACCACTTCATGAAACTGCTCTTCTCCAAGAAAATCTCCGGCGAAACCTCACGTTTTCCGATCATCCCCCACACGTATCCCTCAAAGTTCTCGAGTCTTGTCGTCAATGCCTCGTCTCTCATCCCCACTTTTGTTTTCAGATCATTGACTGCAATCATAGCATCCTCAACTTCAGCCCAGAAACAAGAATCAAACGTCAAGAAATGAGTCAAGTCTCTCTTCTCGCATCGATCCGGCTCTATCTTCTCCTCCTTAAACCATTTCTCCAGCATAACATAGTGGCGAGACCTCCCCGAGGATCGATACTCTCTCCCACCACCGAGGTAATACTCAGCAATGTCGAGCGGTTCGATCATTCGTCTGAAGTTGTTCCCGGAGAAGAGACACCGAGTCTTGAGATTCGACTTCTCACTCTGAGGCTTCTTCTCGACTTCTTCAACCATCGATTTCCAGTATTCGTTCAGCTCTCTTTTACGCTTCTCGACGTCTATATCGAACGGTGACGCGATTCTGTTCTTGAACCGGTCGTAGTAACCGATATTTTCCTCTTTGCTCGTCTTCTTGTACCACTCGATGTACATCATCGAGATCTTCATGTCGTTTAGTTTCTTAAGCTGATCAAAACGCAGCTTCTTGTTAGCTGCACGTTCCTCCATTCTACTGATAACACCATCATCATCGATCATGAGTCCTGAATCCGCCACTGAGGATTTGTCCAGACGCTGTAGAACTTCTCCGTAGTCTCTCCAGCCAAGTGGATCCGTATTAGTACCTCCGGTTAGCAACTCCATGACTGCTTCGGGGTTTTCGATGCAGATACATTGAGAGTCAAAACAGATCAAGAACGTTCCAAAAGGTTTGAGACCGGCCGTGACGGGAGGAGGTTGTGCAGCTGCATCAGCAACGTGAAGGAAACATGAGTTCCACACGGAGTGATCTAGGATCTGTTGCAGAGAAGCGTCACCGACTAAAGGCGATCCAAAAGTGATGCACAAGGGACGTTTTAGTTTCGGCTCGATGGTTTCTAGAAGCCATAGCGTAAAGAGAGATGCGACGGATCCTCCAAGAGCAGCTCCGGTGATGATCACCGATTTCTTAGTCTCAAGCTCGTGGAGCAACTGCAAGACACACATATTTATAAGTTTTTTTCAAGAGAGAGTATAAATTAAGACTGGAACTAACTTGTTACGTACCTCTGATTTGAGCCTAGAGAGCTCTTTATAGGCAGAGTCAAAAAGCTTGAAAGCAGGTGTGTGAAGAGAGAAGGAGGAAATTCTCTCGGAGCAGAGGAAGTGAAACGGATTTTGATCTTGTGACACAGAAAGAAGAGTAGGTGCGGAGTTTAAAGAGCAGTTTTCGCGAATCCGTGTTGCGTCAAAGACCACAAGTTTGTATTTGTCTTCTTGGTAAATCTTGATTCCTATACCTGAAGGTTGATTCGGACGGGTTGATTTATGTATCTCTGAGATCTTACTCCATGACCTGTGTAAGAGACCCGAGCTCATCACAAGCTTCCCTAGCTCAAACCCCTTTCTAATTCCAAGGAACACATCCCCACCCAAATTATTAGTCCACGTTCAAAGAACTAGATTTTAAGACAAATTCAAAGAAAGATAAAAACAAAACAAAAAGAAGGTGCCCAGTAATCTTAATACTTACAATGAAGAAGAATCCAAATCCATGGCGACGTGAGCTGGAACAGATCTGTATAGAGAAGGCAGTTAAAAAACAAAAAAAAAAGGACGAATTATATCGGTCGAAAGCTGACAATCAATGTCTGAAAATGAGAGGCGTCCATTATTCATAATAAATATACAGTATGTCTTAAGACCATCATTATCGGCGTTTGTTAACGCAATCTCTTAGCAAAAACTCTGATTTAATTAAATCAAAAATAGCAATTACTTTGAAAACGTCTCTTAAATAAGAGAAGGTAAGCGACGTTTTTTAAGTGACACGTGCCAAATAAAAATAAAAAACACGCTTTTCTCCTCTCTCTCTTTCTTTCCTCTGTGGCGATTTGGGAATTTGAGATGAACTGGTTTCTTCCTCAAAGCCGTGAATTTACTCTGGAAATCTGGTCAAACTGGTTATCATCATGTCTGCCCTGTAAGATTTTCTTTGCCATCCTCAACCTTAATTGATTCTCTTTGATATACATGAACTCTGATTTTGAATAAAAGTAAAAAATTTCCAGGAATTTGAGTTTAACTGGCAAATTGTTTGGGGCATTGTTGTTGGATTCTTTGGAGCTGCGTTTGGTAGCGTAGGAGGTGTTGGTGGAGGTGGAATCTTCGTACCAATTGCTAAATTTGATTATTGGGTTTGATCCAAAATCAGCCACATCTATGTCAAAATGTAAATCCAAAGTCGTGCTGTGAATTCTGGTTCTGGCGACTTAGCGGTGCGTTTACTACTTCTCGAAACTTGTTTATGTGGTTATTGCTATGTCAATTGAATTGAACCCATCAAGTCATCTTTGTTTGGGTCTCGCCCAAAGCCATCGAAGACGGCCCTCCTGGAACCGGAAAGGTAAACTCTATTTCAAGCTTGAAAAATCTGTGCCGGGTTCATCAAAGTTCTAAACTTTTGTATACTAGTGTAAGATTAGCTCAACTAAGCTGATTACGCTGTTTTTGTTGCGGAATTGAAATGATCTTTCTTACTTTGTGTTTACAGCCTCAGTATATATTGTGATGAAGAAAGAGAATGTTGCTCCGGATAATTACAGTTTCAGGATTTGCATCAATGCTTTTGGGCTATGTCTGATCTTGAGAGGATCGGATCGGTCTTGCAAGATATGGAGAGGCAACGAGACAAAGCCATTGAGCTTCTAAAAATGTCAGAGACTAGGTTGAGTAAAGATGGTGAAGGTTACAATCATCTCATTATGCTCTACGCTAGGTTAGGGAACAAGACAGAGGTAATAAGGTTGTGGGAACAAGACAAAAACCAATGCAGAAACCAATGCAATTCTTAGCACAAGAAGTCCATGCTGTGATAAGCTTTATGTGATACGAAAAGTGTGTCTTATGAGACAAAAGGGTCATGAATGTGATAAGCTCCAGGCTTTTCGGTTGTGTTCTATGTTGACTTGGTAGAATATTATGTGCTTTAGAATCGTTGATGACATGAAATTTAATGGTGTAATGGTTAATTTTTTCTTGTTCTTTAATGTTATGCCTTTAGACAACTCAAACCTAGCAATTTTTTCTGACCAAAACCTCCTGCATTTTTAAACAGAAAACCTGCAACTTTTTTTGAAGACCAAAAACCTGCAATTTTAGGAATAAATACAGAAAACTCTTGAGCATTGCAGCCCTCCAAATTACTCATCAATTACGATAGATTCATATCAATTAAGACAAACTCATAAAATTACAAAGACTCAATCTCAGAACATTACAAAAACTTAACATTACAAGAGTTTCAGAACATTACAAAGGCTCATACGTTACATAAATCTTCGGTACAAACTACATAACAAAGTTATACAGAATAACCTCATTGTTCCGCTCGTCGACTCCAATCTCAACTACCGCAACAGATTCATGTGACATTTAAATCTTAATTTCTTTCTTTTTATGGTTTTAGAAGCTATGTTTAAAATGTTTTCATGTGAAATTATGATTTAATTTTCAGTCAATGTAAAATATTATATTTTATATAAAAAAACTATTTAAAAAAAAAAAATCTTAAGAACGACTAAGAAACTTTACCAATAATTGATACAAAAACTAACGTCTCTTAACAACGTCTCTTAACTTATATTTATTGTTATAATAATGCTAAGAGATAAGTTAGATCTTCACCAATAATCATGCTCTAAGCTACTTATTCGGCGACCAATAAATAAAATTAATTTAATTATTTCTCCCTCGCTCTCTCTTTTCCTCGAACAATCTCAAAAGGCGAATACTCGTTCACTGTACGCTTACGAGACGATATTTTAGTTGACACAAGTGTGAATAATAAAAAAAGACACATTTGCATTTTAAAACAAAACAAATGGAGCGACGAAAGAAGATTGCTATTGCCTCGCTCGCACAACAATAAATACCCATATTAAAGTGCCAAAATATCTCTCACAGTTTAAATTTTAACCATTTATTTAGTTTGATAAACAAAGAATATGTACTTGACCCAAAAAAGAAGATGTACATTTTTCTTTTTGGTCAGAGAAATGTAGAATAAGATGACATGTTATTTGATAGAAGCCATGAATAAGTCTTTCTCTTAAACTCTTAAGGACCTTCTCGAATAATCCTCGAATACACACAGGCCCAAACAATAATACTACAATCTTTTTGTTTCTTGTTTCTTCTATCAAATTTAAATTTTATAATTTCATACATGAGTTTTACGGGCCGAAGATATGACTGCCCACAACTTACCAAGTTTATAACGTTTTAAAATATTATTTTATGGTTTTCAAAACTTTATTTATCCATAGTTTATCCTTACAAAACAAAACAAAACAAATCCAGAAAAGCCATAACTCATCGGAATACCTTTTTTCATGTTCTAGATGCCGTAAATGTAAAACACACATTCAACTCAAAATTACTACTAATTAGAAATATAAAACGCATTACAAACTTGTAAAAACACCATTTTCCCTCTAAATCATTGATATTAATGATTTCCTTTCGCATTTAACAACCGTCATTAAGGTTTCAAGGACACTTGGATCTTCCGCCACGTGTCTTCATGTTGGCGTAGCAACTACACTTCTCCTTATTACCGTACGTACCAGGTGGCACACACTTGCAGCGGTAGCAGCACGTGACGCACGCTCTCATACATACGTTCTTCCTCGAATGTTGGCCACACCGGGTCCCACATAAAGACGCGCAATCTGAACCGTCCAAAAATATGAGTCCAATGCAATCAACGATCAGTAACCATTACAATTTATGAAGATAATATATTATCCTACCTATCCCAGTTCTCACGGGAGGTGGTGTCGGAGGTTTGGCCGGCTGTGCCGGTGGTTTGACAGGTGGTGCTGTGACCGGAGTAGTTGGAGTTGGTTTGACCGGTGGTGTTGAGGGTTTGTACGTAGGTGGTTGAACCGGCGGTGGTTTGATTAGTGGTGTTGTGGGTGGTTTAACCGTTGGGGGTTTGTACGTAGGTGGTTTGACCGGTGGTGCTGTGGGTGGTTTAACCAGAGGAGTTGGGTATGTTTTAACCGGTGGTTTCGTTGGTGTAACCGGAGTGGTCGGAGGTTTGAACGGAGGTGTTGTGGTGGGTGGTTTAATGGGAGTAGTAGGCAGCGTGGGTGGCTTGTACGACGGAGACGGCGGTTTGATTACCGGAGACGTCGGTGGCGTTGGTAAAGAACCCTATAAATTTCAAACATTGGAATACCAAAATTTAACTTCAGTTTTTTTGGCTAGATAATAATAAGAAATCAAGTTAAAGCGGAAATAAGAAATAAGAAATTAGAAATTTAGAAACGTACTAATGCCTTGGATTCTTCATTTGGAGAAGCAAAAGCAACCTGCTCGTTGATTAATCAAAGGTTAAAATGCGCAAAAGTATATAGTATTTTCTAGTCTTTAACGCTAAAATAGAATTAAAAAAACATATTATAACTTACATTGATAAAGACTTGAAGAAAGATGAAGACTGAGAAAAGTGAGAGAGCCATTTTTGTGGGAGATGAGATAGTGGTGAAGTCACACTACAAAACCAATGGCCTTTTGTGCTATAAATAGAAGTTCCTTTTTCAATTGAAATTATTAATTTATCTTATCATCAATTAAATACAAATAAACAGTAATTTAAATGCATAGTAAGGGTTAGGTCCAGAGTAGTTATTATATGCATGCCAGCTTTGAACTTTCACTGCATCATAATTTCTCAGAGCTCGAGGAACAAATATCAGATTCCAAAAATGGATCATATAAGATAATACACGAAATTGCCATTTTATTTCGTACATCAACTTGGATACTTTATCAATAAAGTATTAAAATTTTAACTTTAACTTTAACCCTATGGCCTGTGGTGGAAATATGGGATATGTGTGAGTACGCCGATGAACTAGTGGATGACAATTTGACATTAATAAATTTGTTATTAAAATGATAAATTTCATAAATAGCATTCGATTAAATATGGGATATGTGTGAGTACGCCGATGAACTAGTGGATGACAATTTGACATTAATAAATTTGTTACTAAAATGATAAATTTCATAAATAGCATTCGACCTGCCCCATAAGGCTGTGTCGCTTATATATTTCATATAAAGAGGCCCTTCGCTTCGATTATTGCACCAGTGAAAAAGGATTTGTCGCTTATCGACTTATGTTAACATGGCATTCGAAATTACCAATAAAGTATTTTGAAATATCTTCTTTTTTTCGGTCGTAGTATTTTGAAATATCTAAGTTATAGTAGTACAATATTCCTATCCTTCATACTATTTTCTTACAAAAAATCTTTAAGTGTTATCAAATCAGACAATAGCACATGAGTCCTTTAAATGGTTTCGGTGATTATTATTATCTAGTTCTGATATTTCGGGAAAAGGTCAACAATTCATTAAAGTGAAATTGACAAAGAGTTCAGTTTTGTATAATTTCAGATGTCGTGAGTACAACATGTTCCTCTTTTTTGTTAACATGATAAATTTTGTCACGAATGTATGTTGGCTTCTACTTAACTTACTCCTTTTTTTATCTATCTTATTCGCTTCAAAGAAACAAACAAAGATTATATAAAGCCAATGGTGAAAAGTATATTATACAACATCAACCAAGTTGTGTTAGTCCAGTTTAGTGTCAGATATTTTGCTCAGAAATAATATCATCCAATTTATAAAAAGGTAAAAAAGTGTGTAATAGTAAGTAGTAAGTACAACAGTGCATGAGCTGTGAATCACCATATACATAGTGACAGTCATAGATTCACACACAACCACATGCATGGAACCCAAAAGTCTATAACAATCGCAACCTCCATGCGTTGTGGGAACCCATATGAGCTATAAATTAATTTTTTTTTTTTTTGTTTTCTCTTTAACAAAGATATCATCAATTTCCACTTTTTGTAATCACCACATTGTCTTCTTCCGAGGAACAAGTGACAGAAAGTATCCCTAAAATTGAACACTAGAGTGTTTCTTTAATCACAAAATGGAGGAGAAATATTAATTAACTGACAAGAACCTCATCTTCATCTTCAAAGCTCAGATTCAAAGTCTGCAACTTAAAGCCAGCTCCTTGGATAGTCTCCACCAAGCTGGACGCCACTCCTGTTGCTTGAACCGTTGTCTGCTTTGAAAGCTTCACAGCACACACACGTTGGACATAACATAAGTTAGATTCAATCAGCTGATCCAAACATTAAACATAGAGACGTCTCTATATGTTGTTGTTATGATTTTCATCCAGCCATAACATGAGTATTCCTATAAAGGCCTTAGCCTTTCAAGGTTTAGGCCCGACCCGGCTTTGGTCTTCCCAGCGGTTAACAGACAAAATGTAAAACAACAGATCAAAGAAAGTCCAGTCCTTCTAGGGCTGTGGTGCAGGCCATGGTATCTCTAATCAGACATATTCAAATTCCGTCCTTTTATCTACAGTGTATGCATGTGTATGTGTTTGCTTAGGCATATAAAGCAATGTATCAAGAGAATGTTGGATGTAAGCATACCTCAACAACGGCAACACCTTCAGAAACCTGAACCTTCAAATTGGAAACTCCCTCAATGTCCTGAAAGAACAAACAAGAGTTGGCTATTGGCTTTTCTTCACTGTTTTTGAAGACTAAAGGTTAATTATTAAGGAAGATATAAAGAGTGTTAAGAGTAAAGTGAACACTGAAACTTGGGAGTTTAACACAGAGATTCAATAGAATCTGAAAAGAAAAAATTATAGTCGCGCTCTGCACAAATTTGCTAGTTCGAGGAGAGATCTCAAAGAACGAATTACCTGTAAGGCCCTTGTTACATTAGGAATAGCTGCTTCGTTCAAAGTTCCATCAGCCTTCAAAATCAAGCAAAAAAGCCAACAACGATCAGACTCAATTTGAGGCCACACTTGTAAATTCCAACAGACTTAAAGGATCTTCAAGACAATTCAAATACCATTTGTGCAATTATGCTCGTTTCTAAGACCTGATATTACCATGAATCAATCAAACTGCCTTACTGTATCTAATACCAATCCATAAAAAGGAGAGACTCTTAGATTTTGTTACACAGAAACACTCATTCTTATAAACTCGTGCAAATAGATACAATGTGCTATTTATATACAGAGTATCCTAGCTTGTCTACTCACTAACAGTGCAAGTAACTTGTGAATTGTTTATATCTAAACTTAATTGAGATTGGGGATAGTAATCGCATAAAGTCACTGGATCATAATGTACCTGAAAAAACATGGTGAGCATGTCTGAAGGAGAGACGGGGACAGAGACGGTCTCTTGCTGTTGTTGTTGTTGCTCTTCCTCTGCAACTGCAACACCTTCTCCTCCTTCCCCAACCGAAGAAAGCTTCCTCAATCCGAGGCGATTCTGTTTCGTAAACCCAGCAAAACTGCAAATTCTGTTGTTCACGATGGGTCTGGCTCGAAAGCTGAGGTTTTCCGGTAGAGGAAGAAGATGGGTCGAAGAAAGATTAGGGCTTTTGGTTGTTGAGAACGAGTGAAAAGTAGAAGAAGCTGCAATCGACGCCATTTTCGCTACTACCCAATCTTCTCACTCGATAAGGTTTTGCTCTTTCACTGTATTCTTTCTCTTCCCACATTAACCACACGAAGGATATTATTAAGCAATCATGTCAAAATACATAAACACCCTTGAGAAACGGCATGCCATGTCTGTCCACACTTTACATGAAAAATCTGAATTCTTAAATTTATTATCACTTTTTTCTTCTTCTCCAGTTTCATTGATATTAAAGCCCAAAATGGGTAAAGCTCGGTACAAAGCCCACTCAAGTCTTAAAATTTAAAATTTAAGTTTAGGGAATTTTTGGAATTTTCTTACGAATAGAAAAATATTACAGAAATCCAAAAAGTTAGTGTATTTTTTTTTGTAAATAATCGGGAGAAAACATTGATCAATTAAAAAATATTTCATTTTAAGTAGAAAGAATTACATATAAAATTTTTTTGCAAAATAAAAAAATACAATTTTTTTTCCGATCTTTCTTCTAAAACGTCTCGCCTTTCATCGGTGCATCGCACGTTAGAAGGAAACCCACGAAAAAAACAGAGAAGCGCGTGGCTTTTACTTAATCAGCGACGGCGCGTAGTTATCGTTGTCAAAATCAATGGAGCATTTGGTGGAGACCGGCAGAGACGGCGCCGTGAATCTCATCGAGTAATCACGATAAGGAAACTCGTCCTCGAAATGACCCGTCTGTCTTCCGTCGTCGAAATTCAACGAGTAACTCCACGAATCGTACCGGACATCAACCTGATCCGACCGACTACAACCGTTGTCGCCACCGCAGCAGTGACTACGGCCGAAACGGCGGATGAAAGTCTTCCACTTGGGCCCAGCCATGATTTCAGACCACTCCCTCATCTTATTCCACCCGGACATCCACCACCGATCTTCGGGCTCCAGTTTATCAACGGCTCTGATTCGTTGCCACCAAACAGATCCGTCGTGACCAGACGGCTGAGATGATCCGAAACACGGGAGGATGAAACAACAACCTCGCTTGGCGAACATCGCTTCGTGCAAATCGTCCGTCGCGTCCATTTCAGAGATCGGAAAAGATTGAAGCACCATTGTATTTTTTCCGAGAAAAGAAATCTCGATGATGGCGTGTTTCGAATTCTGCGAAATGATAAAGAAGGAAAGATCGAGAAGATTAAGAGATAGGGAGAGACAAATGCAGAGGTTGATTGGATTCTTCCGATTCTTGGAATCCTTCCTCTGTTTCTCTGCAACCCTAACCCTAATTTTCTCTCTCTCTTGCAAGAAATTTCCTTCTTCTTCTTTCTTTTTCTCTGCCTCTCTGTCTCTTACTCTGTAACGAATCCGTTTTTTAAGGAGGAGAAAGAGAGGGACGGAAATAAATGGCAACTAAAACAATAGCTGGAATTGCGTAACTGCCAAGCTGGTTTTGAAGAATCTTTGCTTAACCGATCTTCCATTTCTAACATTAACCGAAACTTAACCGGTACATTTTTTTAATGTTTAATGGTCAAGTCTCATAGAATCATACTTTGAATGGATGTTTCTTTGAAGAATCTTCCCAGAATCCGAGCCGGCCAAGTTTATTCCACCGACCATTGATCTGTATTATATTTTGTTCGAATTAGAAACACCATAAAGTCCTGGGAATAAAATAGCTACAAAAACCAGTTGAAATATGACTGACTATGCATGCATACGTATATGATTTAAAAGCATCTTACAGAAAAATACAATAAAGTGAAAACTTCAACTATTTAAGACTAATAAAAGCTGTAAAACGCCAAGCAATATATTACACATGCTCTAAGTACACGATGAAAATTTGATTTGGTGTTCAGTAAACATGAGAAGAATATCCCATGTAATTAATTCTGGGCCGTAGATTGCGCTGATCATTCATTGCTTCGTTGAAGTCAACGGCCTTGATCACCATGGCTTCTCGGCGACCGTCCTGCTCCTGAACAGCCCCAAACACGATCTCGTTCTTCTCTCGGTTATCTTCGAAAGATGATGCCGTATCGCTCACGTTCCGTTTCTGCTGGTTTTGGTATTGGTCGTAATCTTGGTAATAAGACCGGTTTTGGTTGGTTCCTTGTGCTCTAAGGTAGGGCTTATCCGGATTTGTGCTGGATCTAGGTTCTAAAGCTGGCGGTCCGTCTTCCTCCGGTATAGCAAAGCTCTCTTGTACCGGCCACTGGTTAGGTTGTTGCTGATGGTGGTACTGGAATTCTTGGGGAGCTACATTCCTAGAACCAGACATCATCTCGGAAACCGAAGAACCGGTTTTCACCACTAGCTTTCCAAGCGAACCGAGAAATCCTTCTTCTTTTTCCGGTTCATGCTGTGGCGGGATTAACGGCTGTCGAACCGGTCTTGGATAACGCTGATATGGAGCCACTGTCATGTTCGGTTTTGCTACATACCTCTTGTTATCCTGAAGACATAAAACAGAACAATGATGCTAACTGGTTTTTTTATTCCGGCTTCCGAACCAAATCAAACCAAACCGGTTCACTCACGTGGCGAGACGAAGAGAACAACGATCTCACTCTACGAACTAATAAAGCTAACATGTATCCAAAGAACCCAGCAGCAACGAGCAAAGCGGTTCCTGCAAACATGCAAACAAAAACGGCATCGTTTTAAAGCAGAGCACAACAATGTCAATGATACGGTTCCATTTCTAGAAGAGAATCAAATGGCGACGTTTTCCCGATGTTTACCAAGATGGAGATCTGTGTCAGCGGGTGGTTCGTGATGAGAACAGTCGTGATCGTGAAGCTGAATCTCTCTGATCATTTGATTTCCTCGATCAATGACTAAAAGAGAGCAGCTTGAAGAGACATAGATCAAATCAAAGTCATCGGAGAATCTCATCGACTCCTCTTTAGATCCTCCGCTCCATCTTCCTCCGGCGGCGATGGTTGAGATTCCTGAAGTAAATATATCAATTAAAAAAAAGCGTTGCTGTTATGGCGTTTTACAATTGCAGACGCAAAACGCTAAATTGTAGATACCGTCGTCGCTGATCTTGCGTATGGCCATGTTCTTAGTATCGGCGACGTAGATGTTCCCACTGTCGTCGATGGCTAATCCTCGAGGACGATTCATTCTTGCTTCTTTGAGCTTTCCATCGACGTGTCCTATGTAGCCTTCTTGTGAACCAGATACTAGCTTTGGTTTACCATCTTCAAAATATTCAAAAACCCAGATATTAAATATCCTTACTTTTTATTGTGAGGTCAGTTTTGAAGAAGATTAAGAACGTAAAAACAAAACCCAGAATCTGAATCCATCTAAAATGAATAAAGTTTGTTAACTTGACGACCAAGAAACAGCAGAAAGAATCAACCTGAAGAACAGAGAAACAGAACATGGAAAAGCTATTGAGTCGTGTTGTGGACTAAAGTGAAAAAGTTTTAACCTCTAAAAGGCTTTTGCTGTCGAAGAAATACACTTTGGAACCTAAAATGATGAAACTCACATTTTTCACTGAACTAGAAAAAGCAAAAGAAAATGAATCCCCATCTTGAAGCAAAGCATAAATGTACATATATATCATAAGCAGGTGGGTCATATTTAGGTGTAGACAGATCGAATATCCCAAAAAGAAAGATCATTAATGTGTGATTGTATATGAGTTTTTCTTTTACTTTAGTCAATTCCATTTCAAGATTAGCTATCGAAATCGGTAAAGGAAAAAGAAGAAGATGAGCTTACATTTAGAAAGAGGCATGGAGATTTTGTGGATGTTACTGTTCTCGGAATCCAAGACAATAAGCTCTTCTCCATTAGGGGAAACTTCGATTGCATAGGGCTCGATCCCAAGCTTGCTTCCATCAAACACTGTCTCTATGTTATATCCACTTTCATATTTCACCATCGAACGGCTAGAAAGACCTGTCCCGTTTTCTCGATTAAGATTGAAACTTTGACAAAATCAAAATCATAATAAACAGCTATAGTTTTTGTTGTGGGTCGTCAATA
Source organism: Erythrophleum ivorense (assembly GCA_026724425.1). Classification (NCBI taxonomy): domain Eukaryota; kingdom Viridiplantae; phylum Streptophyta; class Magnoliopsida; order Fabales; family Fabaceae; genus Erythrophleum; species Erythrophleum ivorense. Next base: position 4,512,832 of record JAIUCV010000080.1, on the reverse strand, counting down.
ACATTACCCGATTTTGTGGTGGTTGTTGTGGTTGTGGATGTTTGAAGAGACCACAACCATTTCCACAAAATTGATGCTACATTCGTCACAAGCCCACTTACAATCTCTGCTCCCAAAGCAAAGAAAAAATAAGAACATTTTTAGACATTTATTACAACAAAAATGAAAACATGTAAGATGTTGTTTTTTTGTTTGAAAGTAATCAGTAACTTACTAACAGGAGGAGGTTTAGCTGAAACTGAAGACAACCCACAAAAGAGAAACATGAAAACCAGAGACAAAACCACGAAATTTGCAATTTTCATCAATTTTTTTATTTTAAGGAAAACAGAGCAGGGCTTGCTCACAGGTAATACATGTGTTTCAAAGCAGTTATATATACGATGAGAGAAGCCGACAAAAGAGAAGATTTGAAGTTAAAGAAACATAAAGAGACAAGAATCATATGCTCTCGAGTCCTGTGTGCTGATTTTTCAATCTTCTCTCTTGGAACTTAATTTATCAGTAGGGACAAATCATTACAAAAACAAAAAGCATATCTTACTTATGCCACAAGCAACTCCAACATCTCTAAACAAAAATTACAACAACAAAAAACCCTGACACTTTTACCTTTAGCATCATTTACAAAATTGAAGTTTATTCAAAATTAACCCATAACAAACTATAGTCACACGATATAAACCATACCAACTTCTAAAGTAGAAGCGTGAGGAGTAGACAGACCATAACAGGGTCCTCTCGAGTTTCTCCTTAGAAAATCATATCCAAAGTTAATAGCGATCTTCTTCATCACACTCGATCCCGACTTTGCCCTCACATACGAATGTCCCATTATAAACGCCATCCCTGCCTCACGCGCCTCCGACAGCTCCGTTAACTCCTCCTCGGCAGATCTATCGATCCTCGCGCTTTCCGGTAACACAAACCGTACCCTTTTCTTGACTCTCGGCGAATGATTATGTGGCTCTACCGCCACCGTGATTACCTCTGAAGAAGACGATGGTTCTTCTTTGTCATAGCCATCGTCTTCATAGAATTGAACACCTTCCAGATTGGAGGAGGAAGCCGCCACCACGGTTAGCCTCTCGTTACTTCCGGATTCGTTTTCAGTGTCCGGGAAGTAATCGAATGGCTTGTCCGAACGGATAAACTCTGCGATACTACAAATGAGGTCTTGCTCAAACTCGACGTCATCTTTGTGCACGTCCCGGTATCCATACCGGGCAATACACCGGTACAGACGGTACTCCTTCGGTCCCACCCTTCCGACCAAGAACCGCTCTTCCGGTTTAACATGCGGTACCGGAACAGATTTGACGCAGAGAAAGACGACAACTTGGTGGAACGCAGGTAGGTTAGTGATGAAATGGGAGAAGATTGCAGGAATGCCAGAGACAAGCTCGGTGTTGATCACTCCGATTCCGCGGACACGGACGATCCCGAGGTTCGAGGAGCCGAAAAGCGTGAGGAGCCAGTTGACCGAGACCTTGTTCTGCACATCGAACTCGTAACGCTTGACGGTTCCGTAGTGCCAAACGTACATGATGAGGAGGAAGATAAAAGAGAGAGCGATTGGAACCCACGCGCCTTCCCGGAACTTGATGAGCGAAGCTGAGAAGTAGAGAGCTTCGATTGTTCCGAAGAAGAAGATGAAGGCTAGCGCGTAGAGTGAGGTTTTGCGCCAGCATAAGACGATTACTAAGGACATAAGGCAAGTCGTTACGAGCATAACGGTAATAACTGCCAAACCTGAATACAGAAAACAGAGAAGCAAAGATTCAGAACCGGAGAGTTTCTTGATTTATGGCTATGGGGTTATTGATAGTGTACCGGAGGCGTTGCTTATGTGTTTGGTGTCGCGGAAGCCTAGGGTCACTGCCAAGCATAAGATCATGAGAGTCCAGTTGATCTCCGGGATGTAAATCTGGCCGTGCATTTTCGACGATGTGTGCATGATTTTGACTTTGGGGAAGCAACCTAGAGAAGTGCATTGCTTGATGATCGAGAATGTTCCGGTGATTATCGCCTGGCTTCCAACCACAGCCGCCAAAATCGCGATTGCCAAAACCGGCCATCTTATTTGCTCTGTACACAACATACATAACAAAAGTGAGATTTGCATTTTAGCCGGTTAACAAGATTTGATGAGTTTGATTTACCGGGGACTGAGACATAAAATCCAATCCGGTAATCGCTCTGGAGGACATGGTGTTTAGATAGATATGCAGCTTGACCCATGTATGCGAGGATTAACGACGGGTAAACAGCGAATGTGAACGCAATCTGTAGCCAGAGAAACAAAACAAATATGGATGGGAACACAAAGAGTAACAAAATTTTCAAATAAAGTCATAAACTTTGCCTGTATTGACAACTGAGTGAAGTGTCCTAGATCAGCAAACATTGCTTCTGAGCCTGAAAAAGAAAAAAAAAATTATGAGAAAAGGCTTGAAACTGGAAGAAGAAGAAAAACAAAATTCCCTTCTGTTTTACCTGTTATGCAAAGGAGGATGCCACCTAAAGACATCCAGCCGCGTTTACGAGTTTTCTTGAGGAACTTGTAGATGTAATAAGGAGACAATGCTTTGTAAACATGAGGATTCCAATGGAAGATGTTGTATACACCAATTGCGCTGATGCATATAAGCCATGCGAGCACAATTGGAGCAAATAAAAAGCCTAAACGATGTGTCCCGTAGTGTTGTAACGAGAACAAGAGTATCAGTATTGCGCAGACCACAGGAACCTCCACATCTGCAGAGTTGCAACGGGTAATTAGTTGATTCAGTAACGAAGTAGCAAGTTAATCAAACAAGGTAACTTTAGATTCTAACAAGTATGTATGACCTGAGAGTCTTATCCAATCCAACAAACCAACTAACTTTTTCTTTGACCACTTGTGATCACTTTTCAAAAGGTTTAAGCTTTTACGACTTTTATATTCCTTTTAGCTTTATATCTTTGATTATATAATCATTAACTCCTGAACCACATTCATTATCTTATGATTATAAGAAGACCGCATCTACATCAGCCTAACCTTCCACACCAAGAAAAAGTTAACATATTTTAATTAAGAAGCTTCCTGTTGATCCTACATGGATTCAACCTAACATGCAACTAGCCATTTGACTGTGTGGACAGAAGAAGGACCAACATATCCGATTTTGGCATCCGACTCGAAGCAATAAATCAGGAAATTGTAGGCTTGACTGCTTCTAAAGCTATCCGATGCAGCAATTCCTCCTGCTCCTAAACTATTTCAACACTAAGGATTACACTTAAAGACAATAAGAGACTTGAGAGGAAACCACTAGAAACAGCATAATTTGACATTTTTGGGGATCTAATGATTACTAAAATTTCCATTTTTAGCCTCTACACGCCTATCTTAGCAAACAAGTAGAAAGCTTACATTGATGTTGCTCCTTGGACATGGATAACTCTAATCCAGAGACTGCTGAGAAAACTGCAAAACTCACCCCCAAAAATCAGCCTCTAAGATCTTGAAAAAACCACACAATTTTCAAATCAAATCTGAGAAAAGAAACAAATTTTTTTTTTTTTTTATTTACCAGAGATTGCTGGTGTGAGAACACCATCACCAATGACCATACAAGTCCCAATCAGAGCAAGAACAAGCAGCATGTTCTGCAGAACCTTATACTTCTCAAGCGTGTTTTTCAAACTCCAACCCGGAGCTTTCAAATTCCTCGGATTGGCCCCGGGATTTTGCTTATACTCAGAGAGGTCCTCATCGGCGAGCTGGAAATTGGGCAGAGAGCTGATTCTGGCATGGCGACACAGTAAAGAGTAGAGAGCAAAAGTCCCACCTTCTCCATTATCGTCAGCACGGAGAACGATAAAGACGTATTTGACGAGTGGGATTAGAGTTAGTGTCCAGAAGATTAGAGACAGAACACCAAAGATCTCTTCGTTTGTCTCTGAATGTTGGATGTCTTCAGCGAAAGTGCTCTTGTAGACATACAATGGCGAAGTTGCTAAATCTCCATACACCACACCTAAGCTCTGGTAAGCTAAAGTCAGAACCGTCCACCAAGATTCTTTCTGCAAAACAAACAAACAAACAAAAAAAAAAACAGAAAATTTACAAATTTAGCAGCTAAAAACAAAACAAAAAAAGGATTTTGAAATCGGAATTGGAGTGAATGAAGTTGAGAATTTTACCTTGATTTGATTCCTTGGGCTCAGACGCTCGAGATCCATGATGGTGTTTTTGCTCTTAAATTAGAAAGAGTTTCATTTTCGGGGATAAGAAATTCGAGATGGGGAAGAAAAAAAGAAAAATGGGAAGAGATTTAATTGGGTTGACGTTACACAAAATTTTGTCTTTGGAGTCTTTGGCTGTGTGATTGTGATTTAATGCATTGAAAGTACAAAGCTTTGGCCAAAATCGATAGAGAGAAGGAGAGAGAGGGAAGAAACACACAAAACATATGAAAGAATCATTAAGATAACTGCCACAAATATAACTGCAAATATCATACTCCTCAAGGAAACGCTGGGGCCTTCTTTGTTATGGAAGAATGTGCAAATATTATTAATGGTTTCTTATTTATCATTATAAAATTGTATCTTTTACTATATACATGTTGGGGTGCACATATGATTGTGTAAGATTTAAACAGTGAGAAAACAGTCCTACTAATTATAAGTGTTTTTTTTTCTGGTATGAATGTTAAGAACTTGGTTATAAGAGTTCTATATGTTTTAGTGTTTTACCAATCCAGAATGTATTTATCGTATTTTTTTTTAGAATAAAATTTTGTTTAACAAAGATACCACAAATTTTAGTGACCCAAATTATGGGTCAGAGATTGATGGGAGATGGTGGGGAATGAATAGATTGGTGTCTTCGTCACTTTTTTTGCTTTTTCTATTGTTTGTTTTGATAGTACCAAGAAATTCTATTCTTTTCTTTGATGGTTTATTTTAGGGTATATTATGTGACCTGTTTGTTCATCCTCTCCGGCTCTCAAATCCACAAAATTATTCACACATATCTAAAGATTATTTATTCTACAAATCTTTAAAATAATTTGATTTGATTTTGATTTGTTTGATTTAAAATCTCTGGACACGTGTGTATGTAGGTTGCAAGGATTGTAGTGTGGCACCACCTTCAATTCTTTTTTATCAAGACCTAACTCTTACCACTTTGAAAGCAACTTCTCTCTTTTTCTTTAGATAATTATTGATAAACGAGTGCTTTAAACTTCAGAAAAATACAATATATTTTTATTTCAATAAAACAAAAAATATATAACTCTTTTTCATTTGGGTCCCAAATGATTAATATGTTCACGATCACGATATTTCTTCTTGTGTCCGTAAGCATTTATATAAATCAAACAAAAAGGCAAATTGTTGCTTCCTAGAATGGGAAGTGGGAACCTTTGCCATCTTAATAAATGTTTAAAATCATTTTTTCTTTCTTTCTAATCTGTTCCATAAACACCAGCGACTTCACTAGAACAAGAAAAACCATTTATATTTTATTTTGAAAGGACTATTTTTTAGGGGCTTTGTTTCCTTATCTTTATTTTAGTAAATAAATATATATTATATAAACAATTACTGGCAAGAATGCTACTTTAAAATATCATTTTTATAATTTGCTGGCAACAAAAAAAGAGTTTTAATTATCCCCCTAAACTAAACAATAACAAACTATTCGTATAGTCTACTCCTAGTCTCCTCCTACTCCACATGAAGAAAAAAAAAAAATCATTAGATACAAATTTATTAATTAATTATGGTTATATAATAATCTAGTGGAAAAGTGGGATAAAAAAAGAATTGGATCCCGTCGGATTCTATATTTTAACATCTCTAAACATTTCAAATCTGCCACACGTGGTCATACTTAATAGCCATCATGGAATCATAAACAGTTAATTAGTCGGTAATAATGTTTAACCAACATTATATATATTTGTATATCCATGCATAGTTGGCCTACCATCAATTACGTTTACGGTTTACTAATCCTCCTTCTAGGTGAATAAGGATAAATCTAAAAATTATATTAAAATTTTGTATTAAAAATGTAAAACAATACTTATAATAAACAAAAATAGAACTCTAAAATATACTTAATATGAAACGGAAAGAGTATAAAAAAGTTTCATTAATACAAAGAGATTGTTAAATAACAAAATATTTTGTTGAGTATCAGAGTAACGAAAAATATCGAAATGAGTAAATATTTACAGAAAATCCAAGAAAACTGTTTAATTCCTTTCTTTATTGTTTCTAATGGTTTTTGCTCCTTTTTGTTATCTTATGGTGTCAACAAGCATGTACACTATCTTCCCACTATCATATTTGTTCATGGAATGTTTGGTACGCGTGCTCTATACATAAAAATTGTTTTTCATGGCTAAATTGTTTTTAAGACAATCTAATATAATTGCTGTCAAAAACGAAAAAGAAAAGACAGTTTAATAATTATAGCTTAAAATATTAGATTATATAACGGGCCGATCTATATAGCTATTGGGCCGGTAGGTCCCCAATAATTACTGATTATAAGCGTTATGCCGATCAAAGTTCTGGGAAGCGAAACGTGTGCTGTTTTTATAGCATAAAAATAGCACAAGCAAACGAGTCCATTCATGAAATAAGTTTCCGTAAATACCCTCATTGTCCCATCGTATTTCCGAAAACCTACCCTCTCTATTTCCATGGCCATTCTCCAAGTTTTCCCGCGAGAAATCCTCTCCATCTTCCATAATCATCAAAACAAAATGAAAACCGAAAAAAAAAAAAATCACGACGCAGCCTAAGTGCCGTAAACACTCCTTCTCTCTCTGTCCACCAATCTTTCTCTCTCTGTGTCTCTTAATGCGGAATCCGATTAACACCGGAATCCGCCATGGAAGATGAATAAGATCCGGTCTCTCCGCTGCCTCCTCCCGGAGAACACAACCTCCGCCGCCTCTAATCGAGGATCTGACACCGTAAACGGTAGCCAAGTCAGGCTCCTTCTATGGCGGCATCAGATCCTGGACCCGGACAGCAACATCGTCACGTATTGGAACCACGTCTTTCTCATCACATCGATCCTCGCGCTTTTCCTAGATCCCCTCTATTTCTACGTCCCTTACGTCGGCGGCCCGGCGTGCCTCTCCGTCGACATCAAGCTCGCCGCCACTATCACCTTCTTCCGCACAGTCGCCGATCTCTTCCACCTCTTGCACATCATCATGAAATTCAGAACCGCGTTCGTCGCCCGGAGCTCTCGGGTTTTTGGTCGCGGTGAGCTCGTCATGGATTCCAAAGAAATCTCTAGAAGGTACTTGAGGTCCGATTTCCTCATCGACGTTGCCGCCATGCTTCCCCTTCCCCAGGTACTAATTTCTCCAAATGTAGCTTCCAAAATTAACAATTTGTAAATCAAGCTTTGTGACAACTCTTGACCTAAATTCGAATTAGATTTTGATTTCCATTGTTTCTAGTGGAAGAATTATCATACCAAAATTGGGAACAAATGGATTATGGTTTCTGAAGATTAATTCGTTTTATTATAGAAACTTAGAAATTTTCCCCGAGTAAATAAGATTGCCTTACTTTGATTGAATATGGAAGCAAAAAATGTTGATTATGGTCTAGCTAAGATATACATCATCGGAGACTCATCTTTGTTCTGACCAACTTTTGATCTCAGCTTGTTATTTGGCTAGTAATACCAGCAGCCACAAACGGGACTGCTAATCATGCCAATAGCACACTCGCACTAATCGTTCTCGTTCAGTACATTCCAAGATCATTCATCATATTCCCTCTCAACCAAAGGATTATAAAAACAACCGGTTTCATCGCCAAGACTGCTTGGGCTGGAGCTGCATATAACCTCCTCCTCTACATCCTCGCTAGTCACGTAAGCTCTTCTCTATCTCTCTCTCTCTTACTGTGTGTCTCTGTTCAGTTCAAGAATCTCCATTTTATGGGGCAGGTGTTAGGAGCATTGTGGTATCTATCATCAATCGGGCGGCAGTTCTCGTGCTGGTCCAACGTGTGCAAGAAAGACAACGCCCTGAGAGTTTTAGATTGTCTTCCTAGCTTCTTGGACTGCAAGAGCCTGCAGCAACCTGAGCGCCAGTATTGGCAGAACGTTACTCAGGTCCTTTCTCATTGCGATGCTACAAGCAGCACTACCAATTTCAAGTTCGGGATGTTTGCTGAAGCCTTTACCACTCAAGTTGCTACAACAGATTTCGTCTCCAAGTACTTGTATTGTCTTTGGTGGGGTTTAAGAAATCTAAGGTATCGTAGCCCTTTGATCCAACAAATTTTCTGGTCTTCCTTTGGCTTTCTAATAACGGTTTTGTTTCACAGTTCTTATGGCCAGAATATAACCACAAGTGTATATCTAGGCGAGACCTTGTTCTGTATTACAATCTGTATTTTTGGTTTGATTCTCTTCACACTCCTCATCGGTAACATGCAAGTAAGTTTCAGAGCTGGTTCATGACTCTGCACAACTTGTTTCTGTGTTTCTAATACTTTTTAAATTGGTGGTAAGACGTCTCTGCAATCGATGTCGGTAAGAGTTGAGGAATGGAGAGTTAAGCGACGAGACACTGAGGAATGGATGAGACATCGTCAACTACCTCCGGAGCTTCAAGAACGTGTCCGTAGATTCGTCCAATACAAATGGCTTGCGACTCGTGGCGTCGATGAAGAATCAATCCTCCATTCTTTACCTACAGACTTACGCCGCGAAATCCAACGCCATCTCTGTCTCGCTCTTGTCCGCAGGGTACATACATGCATTAACTCTCGCCCTTGTTATGGATTTGATTGTTTTCAACTTGAGAACTCATTCTGTTTTGCTAAGTGCAGGTGCCGTTCTTCTCTCAAATGGATGATCAGCTTCTTGACGCTATATGCGGATGCCTAGTCTCGTCTTTAAGCACGGCAGGGACGTATATATTCCGTGAAGGCGATCCGGTGAATGAGATGCTCTTTGTGATCCGAGGACAAATAGAGAGCTCAACAACAAATGGAGGAAGATCTGGTTTCTTCAACTCCACTACTCTAAGACCTGGCGATTTCTGTGGCGAAGAACTTCTTACATGGGCACTAATGCCAAACTCTACACTCAATCTTCCGTCTTCAACAAGAAGCGTCCGTGCTTTGTCTGAAGTTGAAGCCTTTGCCTTGAGTGCAGAGGACCTCAAGTTCGTTGCTCATCAATTCAAACGTCTTCAAAGCAAAAAGCTGCAACACGCTTTCAGGTAAACCATAGAGCATCTATTCGTAAACCGAACGGAGCTAAATCAGATCTTATTACATCCATTTATCTCAGGTATTACTCACATCAGTGGAGAGCATGGGGAGCGTGTTTTGTCCAATCCGCATGGAGAAGATTCAAGCGAAGAAAGCTGGCGAAAGAGCTCAGCCTTCACGAGAGTAGCGGCTACTATTACACGGATGAAACTGGTTACAACGACGAGGACGACGAAGCCAGAGAATACTACCATGGAAGCGACGACGATGATTTCGAAGGCGATACTGTTGACAACACACACAACAACCAGAATTTGGGAGCCACAATCTTGGCATCTAAATTCGCAGCAAACACAAGAAGAGGCACAAATCAAAAGGCTTCAAGTAGTGCTACTGGTAAGAAAGATGGATCTTCAAACAGCTTGAAGATGCCTCAACTATTTAAACCAGATGAGCCTGATTTCTCAATAGACAAAGAAGATGTTTAAAAGTGTTTTTAGATGGTAAATAGTTAGGAAAATCCCATAATTATTTAAACTTCAAATACCTTTTTTTGTTTCCGGATGTTAGATATAGCGACAAGAGTGTAGAGTAAAAGTATATTGTTCTTCAACTGTCTCAATGTTATATATTATATTATTATATGATTTTTTTTTTCTCATATCAGATACTGTTTTCGCATACAAACTCACTATGAGATTCAGAAAAACAATGCGGTGACGAGCTTCTTCGGATTGAAACAGAGAATAATACATAAACCATACCACTGAATGTAGTCTTACAATTTGCGGACCCAAATTAAACCTTATGAAATTCTAATATATATAGGTTCCCAGTCTTGTGATCATCATGGCATGAACCAGACATTTTTATTGGTTTAAATTTGGTTCGGACATACAGTATAATGGTCTCTCAGTCTCTCTTCTCATCGCTTGACAACTTATTAACACCATTTGGCTCTCTAGTCTTGCATAGCTCTTCAAGAAGCGAATTCAAATTCTTCCAAGACGAACCAGTCCCTTGAGCTAAAGCTTTTTTCGCCATTCCCGCATACTCTTTCACATTCTTCCTTGCAGTCTTTCCCATCTCTCCTTCCATCAATTCATTAATCTATAATAGCCCAAATAACAAATAACATAAATGAAACCAACCACAAAGAGGAAAAAAATAATAATAAAAAAGAATCCAACCACAAAAGCCTATTTTTGTTAATTTGTTGGTCAGAAAGCAAAACTTTAGTTACTATATTCTAATATTATACTCTTTTTTTTTTCTTTTTCATATTATGTATTGTATATTTGTATATTCAAAACATTTTGATAGTATACCTTTCGAGTAAGTTCTTCTCTTGTCACGAGCCCTTGGACACTTCCATCTTCTGTTTCGATTCTTACTCCGATCTTTAGCTCCTCCGTGACCAACTTCGCATTGAGCGGCTGCTCGGCCATCATTGGCCAAGCGAGCAGCGGAACCCCGGCGCAAATACTTTCTTGCGCCGAGTTCCATCCACAATGGCTCAGAAACCCTTTGACACTCTCATGTGACAAAATCTCCCATTGGTCCACCCAATCTCTCACAACCATCCCATGCTCACTCACTCTCTTTTCGAACCCTGATTCCCCAATTAATTCTTTCGAGTCCTCTCTCGTGACCCACAAGAAAGTTACCTTTATTCCATTCAACAATCAAGACCACGTTAATAAACAAAAATGTACTGTTCTTTGTCAGTCTACATATGCATTAATGAATAATAAGGTAATTTTTATAGTTTTTGTAAGCCATTTTATAATTTGGGATATAGATTGTTTGACGTACCTTGGAGTTTTCCAACCCTAGTGCTATTTCCTTGAGCTGCTCGTTCGATATTTCGGCCTGCGTTCCAAACGCCACATACAAAACCGAGCATCCTTCCTCTTGCTTCCGGTCCAACCATTGAATCGAACCCGGTTTATCACTCTCCGGTTTAGGATAATCTACTAAACACAAAGGCCCAATACACCACGGTTTGGGCTCGTCGGTATTATAGATATAGTCAACATAGGTTGACTCGAGCTCGTAAAAGCTGTTCACTATAATTCCACGGCTTTTCTTCGTGGACGCCAAATGGTCGATCATTAGCTCCAAGTCTGGAGTCAATTGAGGGTCGCTGAAACTCGGGACAAACTCGCACTTCTTAACCTGTATCCATGGCAAATCCGGTAAACTAACCGGTTCGGTATCGGATTTAACGATTTCCGGTTTGGATGTAAAGAGTTTGTGTAGCGAAACGGAGGAGTAGATAGCTGATGCGTAGGAGTTCATGCCGTAGAAAGCGAGTCTCGGGATATCGAATTTAGCGGCCGACTCCGATGTCCACCACAGGAATCCATCGGAGACCATGAAAGAAACTTGTGGAAGATTCTTGAGTGTTTCTTCGAAGAAAGGCTGGAGAGATTTGGTAGCGCGCGTGAAGGGCACGAAGAGTGACATGGAAGGGAGCTTGTCGGTGCTCTCGACTCCGGGAGGGATTCCGGAGATGTTTCCCGGGAAAGGGAGGGAGATTACTTTGATTGATGACGTCGTGTCGTTTGAGACGAAATTTGAGACGAAGGATTGGTTTTTTGGGGTGGTGAAGACGGTGATGGAAATGGTTGGTTCTTCGCCGTCGCCGGAGGTGAAGCGGCGGTGACGGAGTAGGAGACGGGCGAATTGGAGGAGAGGGATGGTGTGACCTTTTGCCATGAAAGGGAAGAGAACCACATGATGAGAAGATGATGACACTGCCATTTTTTTTTCTTTTTTGCTTAACATTATTTCACAGGAGTTTGTTTAATTATAGGTCGAGTTTTACTTGATTGTGTTTCCAAAATGTAGTTATTGTTGTTTGACTTGTTGGTTCCGAGGAGTTAGTTACTTGTTGTGGTCACGTAGATATTAAATAACACTACACAAAACATAAATAGTTTTTGTTTCCATTACAAAATATTTAGTAAAAGAGTTTATGGCAGTATGCAATTTATTACAGCTTTTGGACACGTATATGAATCAGTTTTATTTGTTGGCAACCATTTTATTGTCTAGTGGAAATGGTGTTAATAACAAGAATTGTTAAAAAAAATAAGAAAACTTATACGTTACAAAACAAAACATATGTGATCAAAAGGGTAATAGAATCAATTTCGCAACAAGAGTCCTCGTGAGTCGTGTTAGGCCATATGTCTTTCTTTTAAATAGAATCTGTTACGAAAAAGTGATTAAACTTTTTGCATCAAAATGTTAACGCAATTTTTTGTGTATTCACATATACACTTCTAGAAGCTCACTGCTTTCTAGAAGTTATTTTCATATCTTGACATCTCTAAAACAGAACCATATTGAGATGGGCCTAAATAATCAAGAGCGTACATAATATTGGGCCTTGTACTCAGCATACTATAAGCCCATAAGACCCAACGTGTTTGTAAAGCACTGCGTAGTTTCTGCCTTCGCTGATGGAAATGAGGAAGCGGAAGAACGCCGACGGCGATGGCTACGGTGGCGCGTCAGTTACCGGCGGAGGTGATCGGAACTCGTTAAGTTATTCTTACAAAACAGGTCGAATACGGTCCCCGAGGCGGATATTCTTCTTCTGCCTGGCGTTTCGTTTGGTAAATGCTCTGTTGATTCAAACTTATTTCAACCCCGACGAACATTGGCAATCCCTTGAAGTAGCTCACCGCAATGTGTTCGGGTAAAATTTCCAAAAAACCAAAGAACGCTGAATCAATTGGTATTAATTTTTGTTATCAAAGTTGACTGTTGAATTCGATAAATTAATATCAGTGAATGTGTCTCGAAGTATAAATGACAGAGTCGAGTTGAGAAATGTGACGAATTGATAACAAGTGAGTGATTTGAGCTGTGATTGCCAACATTTTGAAGATGGTATCTTGATTGACAGGTATGGTTACTTGACATGGGAATGGAAGAGAGGGATAAGAAGCTATTTGCATCCCATGGTATTCGCATTCTTGTACAAAGTTCTCCAAGTCACAGGCCTTGAAACTCCCTACGTTATGGTCAGTATAATTAGAAATCATGTTTAGTTTCTTGATTGATAGGTCGTAAACAATGTGTTTCAGAATCATATCCTCTTTCATTTGTTTTTCTTAGAGCTTTTGCTCCATGCTTTAAAATTTTGAATTCTAAAGTTCCATTTCCAAATTAATTGTTTTAATGCTTTCATTTTTTGCACTGCTCAAAACTGTTATAACTAACTCTTTCCTATCTTTGCAGAGCAAAGCTCCACGTCTCATGCAATCCATATTTTCAGCTCTTGGTGATCTCTATTTGTATAAACTCTCTGATGCTCTATACGGAGAAAGTGTTGCAAGATGGTCCGTATCCTTTTTCTATTGCAGCATACCAAGTCAATTGAATGATATGGCAATGAATTTGTGTTATATTATTGCTTCCTTAACTTTGTGGCAGCTCTTTTGTGAAATGGCAAACTGGTTCATATTCTTCTGTTTGAATCGTACTTTTTCAAACTGTTTGGAGACTGTGCTTACCATCATGAGCCTGTACTACTGGCCTTGTATTAGAGATTCTTCAAAGGACTATCCGGTGAATCGCAAATGGGGTTTGGTCATAGCAGCCTTGGCATGTGCCATAAGACCAACAAGTGCAATCATTTGGTTATATGTTGGGATGCTTGAGCTATTTCTGACGCCTAATAAGATCAAATTCTTAATCCTAGAGGTGATCCCGATTGGGTGAGTGTAATGTAACTCTGCACACTTGAATGTTAATTTCAATGTTTCTTATTTGAAGATTTCATTGCCCTTGCCCTTACTTGCTTATGGTGTTTAGGTCTTTGGTCCTCGGTTTCACCTGTTTGGTGGACCGTCTGATGTACGGCTCATGGGTCATTGTGCCTCTCAATTTTGTCAAGTTCAATTTCCTTTCATCCGGTGGAGACTACTATGGAACTCACCCATGGCACTGGTACTTCACCCAGGGATTTCTTGTCATGCTTTTAACCTTCACACCCTTCACCATTGCTGGAATCATCAAGTCTAAGAATCAGAAGCTTTCAGCTCTTATTCTATGGGTTATAGCGATTTACAGCATACTCGGCCACAAGGAATTCAGGTAATATGGATGTAGAATGGATCACTTTTCCGTTCATCATGAATTATATTTTCAGTGTTCGTCTACTTAGATTATGAATGATAGGTTTGTGCTGCCTGTGCTACCCGTAGCATTAATGTTCTCTGGGTATGCATTTGCTCAAATGGAAGCATCTGATTCATCATCATCAGTCACAAAAAAGAAGCAACTCCCACGAAAGAATCATATCATCAAGTGGTCTCCTAAACTAAGTCTTTCAGTCTTGTTTTTGCTTGTGACCAATATCCCAATGGCACTATACATGAGTTTATTCCATCAGGTAAAAAAAAAAAAAAAAAAAACATTCACTTGAGTGCTCTCTCCAGTTTCTGAGTTTACTCTCTCTCTAAAATTGTGCTGAAGAGGAATGTTTTCGTTTCCAACAGCGAGGAACGGAGGATGCGATGAACTACTTATCGGAAGAAGCATACAAAGGGAGAGTAAAGAGCATTCTCTTTCTCATGCCATGCCATTCTACTCCATATTATTCCACTCTCCATAGTAACATCCCAATGCAATTTCTTGACTGCACGCCATGGTAACAAAATCACACTTCTTGCTTCTCTGCACTATTAGAATCTAAAGGACTCTTCTTTCTTCTTCTCAAACAGCGACGAGAAGGGGAAACTTGATGAGTCAGACCAATTCTTGATGGACCCTTTAGGTTTCGCATCAGAGTTAGCTAGAAAATGGTCAGAGCCGCCTAGTCACATTGTATTGTTTTCATCAGAGGAAACAAAGCTCGAAGATTTCATGATCCAACATTCCTTTAAAGAGGCAAGTTAGATGCAAGATGATGAAAATAATACTTCTTTTTTGTTTTTTTTTACAGCATTTTGTCAACTAAAGAAAATTATATTTGTTGGCTATGAAACAGGTCAAAAGATTTTTCCACGCGCATTTCAAGGTTGATCGAGATCTTCAGTCCTCAGTGGCCGTTTATACTACTCCACAAGACTGATTGACTACATTTCTGTTTTTTGACTTAGGCCTTGATTGTTTGCAGATTTTAAAACAGATTTTGGTTTTTGTTTTTCCAAAAACCACTTTATTAGCCATTCAAGTTTTTGAACTAATAGATTTAGCCCTGTGCATTTCGGGACGGGAATCCCGTTCCCACCCTTACCCGTTTAAAATTTCCCAAACTTTTTGGGAATGGGAATTTGTAATTTCCCGTTTGGGAACATTTCTTTTATTCAAACGGATAAGGGAAGGGTTCGGGAAGGGTACGGGATTTCCCGATTTTCCCATTTAAAAAATAAAAAATTGAAAATTAGATATATTTTTCTTAAATATCCCGATTTTTTCCATATTTTCCTAAATTTTCTCATAATTTTCTGAATTTTTCCGTAATTTCCCGTATTTTCCCGAATTTTCCCATAATTTCCCGAAATATCTTTATTTTTTCCGATTTATTAAGACTTCGGGTATTAATATTTTATTCCCGAATTTCCCGTTCCCTTCCCATTCCCGTTATTTCCCGTCCCATTATAATATGGGAATACTTCGGGTAGCATATTTGGTTTCCCAAATTTCCCGTTCCCGTCAATTCCCGTCCCAAAACCCGAAATGCACAGGGCTAAATAGATTCTCTAAAATATAGGGAAACTAGTTTTTGACAGTTTTATTCATTTTCTACATAGACACCAAAAACCACAATTTATGGGTTTTCTAAAAGATTTTGCCGTTAGTTATTTTCTTCCAAAATATTTTATGCAAATATTGTTTCTTAATTAATTAACAATTATTTAAATGCTGTTGTTCTTTATATAAAAACAGTGTTCATACTACATACTCCGACCCAAAAAAAAAAATCTAATATCTACAACAACGTAAAATAAGGTATTTGTATCTTTAAAAAAAATTATAAACTAATATGTATAGAAGAATATTTATAAATTTGTGTTTGAAAAGAAACTATTATATATTTATTTTATGTAAATTTCAAATCTAAAAAAAAAGAAAAATTGGTTAACATAATTGACGTTTTAAAAAGTATAATTGTAGATTAAGAAAAACAAAAACTATTATTTTTATAAATTCATAGTTTTTTTTTTATGAAAAACTAAAATATTGACAAAAACCAAAAACTAAATAAATCACCATTCAAGTTTCTTAAAAACTAAATCTACAGCAAAATCAAAATCTAAAAACCAAAATTTAAAATCATAAACTAAAATCCAAAAACCAAAAACTAAAATCTAAAAACCAGCAAACATTCATGGCCTTAGTGTCGTTTTGGGTTGGTTTAAGTTTTTTAAACTTTAAATCGATTGCCAGAAAAACGCCGTGATGTTCTGATGATTTTTGTATGAACGACACGATTGTATTGTTTGTTTGTTTTTTGCCTCACCACTTTTAAGCGGGCCTTTTATATATTTGTATCCCTTTGTTTTATTGGGCCTTAGTAAACTAATTGGCCCACGTGATCTGCACGTGTGCACTTGTACTGATCTCTTTTAACACTTTTAACACTTGAACTGATTCAACTCTTTAACACAAGCTAACTAAAAATAAAATATACATAACCTACGTATCCTAAAACCTATCCTTAATCAATAATTTTCCGATGGAGATTCTTCCGATACCGGCGGAGAGCTTCAAGGTTGGGTTCATCGGAGCTGGAAAGATGGCGGAGAGTATAGCTAGAGGTGTGGTTGCCTCTGGTGTGCTTCCCCCGAATCGTATCTCCACCGCCGTACACTCGAATCTCAATCGCCGTGATGTCTTCGAATCCTTCGGCGTCAATGTCTTCTCTAGTAGCGAAGATGTAAGTTTCCTTTTATTAAGGTCGTCTCATAGATGTGTTAACTTCATCTGCTGGCGTGAAACTAATAGAAACTAACGATCTTCGAAATGACAGGTCGTCGAAGAAAGCGATGTTGTGATATTCTCTGTGAAACCTCAAGTTGGTATATTCCATTTCCTCTGATCGAATTTAAAAATAAAAAATAAAACTATGTAATCTATATGATCCATTCATCAACGGAATTTTGTGTTTACAACAAAAGTTTTACCTGTCATATGTAGTTAAGAAGGCCGTCACAGAATTGAGTTCGAAGCTCTCGAAGAACAAGCTTCTGGTTTCTGTTGCAGCTGGAACCAAATTGAAAGATCTACAGGTTTGCTTGCATCTTACAGTTTCATCAGTCCTGATTAGTAAACTGCCATATATCTCTACTTTTTTTATTGTCACAATGGTGTTATGTAACTATCCATAGTGTTGTAGTTGTCAGTGTTTGCATCAAACTTGTTTCTAGAGTTTAATTTGGTTAAAAAAGCCGAAGATATCTTTTCCCTTATGTTAGGAATGGTCTGGTAATGATCGATTTATAAGGGTGATGCCTAATACACCAGCCGCAGTTGGTGAAGCAGCTACAGGTAGGTCCAATTTGTGTTATTTCAAATTGTCTACCGAACATACTTTCTCTCTGAAACTATCAAATGCTTACAATTTTCTGCTCTACGTCGTGTGTTAAATAGTTATGAGCCTCGGAACAGCAGCAACGGAAGAGGATGGAGCACTTGTTGCTAAGTTGTTTGGCTCAGTGGGGAAGATCTTGAGAGCTGATGAGAAAATGTTTGATGCTGTCACTGGCCTCAGGTACACTAAAACCGCTACAGTTCCTGAATGTTAAGTTGTTCCAAACCACTAATCTAGTAGTTATGTGCTGACTTTTTTTTGTTTGGAAATTTCAATTTTTCTACAGTGGAAGTGGACCAGCATACATATACTTAGCCATTGAAGCTTTAGCTGATGGAGGAGTAGCTGCTGGTTTACCACGAGAACTAGCATTGGGTTTAGCTTCACAAACCGTTAGTTAACCGATC
Source organism: Erythrophleum ivorense (assembly GCA_026724425.1). Classification (NCBI taxonomy): domain Eukaryota; kingdom Viridiplantae; phylum Streptophyta; class Magnoliopsida; order Fabales; family Fabaceae; genus Erythrophleum; species Erythrophleum ivorense. The sequence goes on along the minus strand of JAIUCV010000080.1, from coordinate 4,494,613 downwards.
TACACAGCTTCTTTAGTCTGTTTTTGTGCTATGGTATTGAATAACCGAAAGTAGAAAGAGAAGCCTGAGCTTTGTTGGTTTTTTTCTTCTGCTCGGCAGGTTCTTGGAGCTGCAACAATGGTGAGCAAAACCGGGAAGCATCCAGGTGTGCTGAAAGATGATGTTACTTCCCCAGGCGGCACTACGATAGCCGGAGTTCATGAACTGGAGAAAGGCTCTTTCCGTGCAACACTTATGAATGCTGTTGTTGCTGCTGCTAAACGAAGCCGTGAGCTCTCACAGAGCTAGATAACATATAGTTGCAGCTATTGCTTCACCTCACTAGATTCATCAGAATAAGGGTCTATGTTGACTTTTCACGGTAGAGGTGAAAATTATTATTTATCTCGACTCTATATTGGTTCTGAACTCGTATACTTTTTTATGTTTTCTCAAATCTAATAAAAGCAGTGTTGGGTATTAATAAGGGTGATAAACCGCATTATAGAAGAAAACATAATATCTGACCACTAAGCCAAAGCTTGAAAATGATTAAGGCGGATTTGACTAACTTAAACCATCAAATACTATGAGTCATAGCTTAATCTAGACAAACTCGAACAAGGAAGACGCATAACAACAAGTCAATAATGATGTGAAGAATGGAAACCGACTCTTCAAAGAATCCGACCAATTTGCATTAAACCAAAAGACTCGGACCATCTTTACCAAATCATGGTATAGAGATATATACACATAAGGGGAAAGGAAAGCGAATGGTAAATACTGAAAAAAAAAAAAAAAAAAAAAAAAAAGATAACCCAACAAAAGAAGAATAACCCAGAAAGAAACCAAGATTTTTTTAAATAAACGGTCTTCACTCTCTTCATCGGTCCATAATTTGCCAATTTGGTAGATCACATCATATGCCCGGAGAATACCATGTAATCATATGATCAAACGGTTTCAAAAGAAAAAAGAATTTCAAAATGTAGTCGAAAAGGTTTATAACTGGGATGAAGATGATGGACCTGTAGTAACCAAACCCTCCCGAGCAGTCACGGTCACGACGTTGGTGACACGAAGCACCGCTTGTGCACTCAGAGCCGATAGTTTTGACTGGCAGAAGATTTCCCAAGTGATTGGCTCTGCCTCTGAGATTTGCTCTTCCGCTGGCGATGACGATGATGATGGTGAGGATTGTGTCTCGAGTTTGATGAGAGGATGAACTTTTTCGTACACGGTCTGAAGTTCTAGTAGGGCGGTCCGTGCAGCCTCACGGGATTCAGGGAGCTGATCGCTAAGCTGAGATGCGGCTGCTTGAAGTATTTTGTCGATTCCATATTCTTTAATACCTTCAACGCCCTGGAATATGTTAAATAAAGAGTTGATGCCTTTGTGAGAGATATATCTGGAAAGAGCAGAAGTTGAACTTTGTATTTACCAGTCGGGGAACACTTCGGGAAAAGCATAATGATGCTTTTGCACGGATCCGGGGATTCCGGTTCTTGAGACATGGTTGCAGCTTGGGCAACAGCAGAGTTGGGGAAACGTATTTGGTCATTGCTGTTAAAGCTTTCTCTGCTGCCTCGCAAACAAAGCGTTTGTCTTGGGAAGACTTGAGGAGGAGTTGAGTAAGCTGAAAGCATAGAGCGTATGAAAAGATGTTAGAAAAAGTAAAATATCAATCAGCAAAACACAGTGAAAGAGTAAAAAAAAGAAAGATAAGAGAGTTACCAGAGAATCCAACAAATCTGTTATATTGTTATTATACGCACTGAAGATGTCTGCAGATGTCATGCATGCGGTTTTGCATACCGCACTTCTTGGATTTTTCAGTGACTTCACGACGAGTGGTATCACTTTGTCACTGTTAAGGGAATAGGATGAGACTTGCATTGTTCAATCTACTTTAAGAGATAATAGTAAAGTCAGAGAAATCAGCATACAGAACATGGCTTACAGCATATGCAGCATTTCTTCCTTGTGGAATATCGAAAGCCGACGAACATTATTAAGAGCATCACAAACTGACACCCAATCCTTGGAGTCAAGTCCAGCTAGGACCGACTGAAAAACGAGACCAAACGAATTTATCCTCTTGTGTAAACAATCGTATTTCCAATCTCAAAACAGATGGATAGAAATGGTTTCATCACAGAATAAATACCTTCAAAACTGCATCAGCATCGTCTACATTATCCAAGTTCTCAGAATCGATATATTCAACTTCCACGGTAGCTTTCTCTGCATCGGGTTTCTCTGATTCTACAACGCTGGGATGATCACTGGGAGACAAGGAATCAGGCTTTGGCAGTGGCCTATCTTCAGATTTTCCATTCATTTTGCCAACACAAGGCTTTGTTAAGCTTGCTTTACATTCACTTATTTTCTCAGTTACAGGAAAACTATTCATATCTTTTAAAGTATTAGTGGCCATACGTGAAGTTACCTGCGTGAAAACATAAATCAATCACCATCGAAACGTTATACAGAGAGTTATAAGAATCGCATGGAGATACCAAGTGTTACACTGCAGTAAGAGATCTATGTTCAAAACAATGAACACCAAAATCACAATCTACTTACTTCCACAGCAGAATATACTGGATTTTCGCAATACTGTCACACTAAGCCTAAATTTTGAGTGACACTCAAATCCGTTTCTACCTCATCTGTCAATAGATCTTTGGAAACTGTGCACAGATCTCGATGAATTCAAGTCGACAAAGCTTTAATCAGCCAAGAAACTCCACCAGCAAACAGCAGATTAAGAAAACTATCATCTGGTAAATGCCATCAATGGACCACGAAAAAGTAGAAAAATCTGAGTATCTCTACTTGTCAACTTCACAGACTGTGGAATAAGATCACAGCGGACTAATTCAACAGCAAAAATGGAACCTAGCATAGATCTACATTTCGAACTCAAATTTGAAGCAATTTAACAATAACGACAAAAACACGATCTCACTCGAGGACTCTCAGAAGATCTCAATTTGTTCCCAAACAAGTCCTCGCGATTCCAAATCCGATTTCAACCGGATGACACATTCTAGAACTCGAGGGATCAAAACCACATGAAAATACGCATATACCAGTTCGAATTTGCATTGTGCCTTTACAAAAAAAAAAATGGAGGTAAAGAAATTTACCAGCGACGGCAAAACGTGAGCCTCTGAGTAGAAAAACTGAAGGCGGAGTAGAGAAAATCAATGGACTCGAATAATCGCCGACCTTCAAAATCTAAATAAGGAAATGAAATTTGAAATGCGAGAGAAAATAGAGAGAACCAAAGAGAAAACTAAGAGAGAGAGAGAGAGAGAGAGAGAGAGAGAGAGAGAGAGTCTTTGATTTGTGTAGAAGACGGAAAATATGTATTAACCGGCGAGCCACTTTCACGAGTCGTATTCAGATGGTGTGCTTCGAAACGACGTCGTATTTGTTTGGAGTGAAATGAAACGATGACGTATTGTAGATTTAAATGGGACCCATGTGTACAAGAGTTATTTTTGTCGGTTCCCAGTTACCATATGCGATTGCCTCGCGGTTGAAATCAATGTTTTTCTTTCTTGTTCACATTATTCCCAAAAATATCCACTGACCAAATATTTATTTCCAAATAAAACTCTTTTCGCTTTTTTCAGTATTTATATTTAATTTTTAGCAATTATAATTATGTTTATTAAAATAAAGTTCTTTGATTAGACTTTTGATTTGACCCTCCAGCGCCAAAAACATCCTCATCAATTGTCGTTGCGAATCTAGCATAATCTTTTAGAATTGTTTATTTTCAGCAATCTCTTATACTCCTATAATAAATTTATTGGAAATGTTGATAACAGTGACTTGAAAAAATGGTAGGTTGGAGAGCTTTAAATCCATATCGTACTTCGCTATATAAGAATAAATTCAAATTTGGTCAGTATCCGTGTCATAATTAACTTGACAAATTTGTAATATTGAGTTTTGACTAGCGGGGTATAATGTGTGATTTTAAGAGATAAGTCTAATAATACTAAAAAAAAGTTATTACATAATTCTGATTGCAAATTCCTAGATTCTTTTGTGGAATGGTGATTAAATAATTTTGCGATTCTACGTGTTTTATTAGGGTAACATTTTTTCTTTTTAAGTTTATTATGGTAACATTTTCATGATATTTTGTATGTTTTTCAGGATGTTTTATTAATCTATGATGTGGTGAAAAAACAAAATAAGACACATGAGAGGAAGGGCATGTTTGGAAAGAAGGAGAAAAAAAAGAAGTTGGGTGTCACCATATCTAACCACTGTTTGATCAAATTACAAACTGAATGATTATCATCCCACCCATTCTCGCAATTATTTATATTGTGGTTTTAATACCCATAATATTGATTGATATAGTTGTCAAAGAAAATGAATATCGATATATGGACCCACGTTGCAAAAAATTTGTCGTAATATCGTAGTTAGACCAGTGTCGGTGTAGGTCAAGCCAGTTGATTTTCGGATTTAATAAGTTTCTAAATTAGAGATCATCGTAATTCTCTTCTTTTAACACTACGTAACCCACTTCCACACAAGTGTAAAAAAATAAACATTATCACACTTAACAGTTAACTATCCAAATGGCTTTTTCATTTTTCAGAATGAATGGGCTCTAAAGGCGTAACGAAATTCTAATAAAGCCCAAAAACTCGAGGATGAAGAAGATTGATCAAGAGCTTCGGTCACCATAAAACAAACAAGCGCACGGATAAATGTAATCCAAGACTCAAGCCAGCCCTCAATCGAAATACTAAAGTAGCATTTTCATTCAAATGTGGGAACTGTGGTTCCTTGCCTCCTTGGACAGAATAAAAAGATGACAAACTGATGAAGTAAAGCAAGATTAATTTATCTTTCCTCATTGGTTCTCGACTCGAGAGACATGTCTTGTTGGTTTATTACAAAGAAACAAAAATATAGATTGTTTATCTTATTTAATAACTCAAAGCTTTGCCCTTTGGATACTTGAGAAGAGTTATATATATATATATATATATATATAAAAAAGGGCTTTACCTGTACTGAGGAGCAAGTTCACCGTCCTTGACGATATAGTTCTGAGCTGGGAAGTCTTCTCCCTTAAAGTACCTCTCCAACATGTCTTTCGTCCCCGCCGCATATCGTAGCTGTTTTTTTTTTTCAAAAACAAAAACAAAAAGATTTAGTACCTCTAAATTATGAGTGTTCTCGTTCCTAATAAACCACATCTTTAATCAGTCTTGATCCATAAAACAACATATTTTGAATCGTTAGCATATGTTTTCAAAGCGATTTATGTATGTTATTAAATGTTAATGCTCAAGGAAAACAATGTTTACCTGTGCGTCGATGGTCGTGCCGGAGATATGAGGGGTCATGGCTTGGTTAGGCATGTAACGCCATGGATGGTCTTTAGGAGCTGGCTGTGGATCCCACACATCTCCACTGTACCCTCCGATATGTCCACTGTCCACCGCCTCCACCACCGCTTGCCTATCCATGATCGCTCCTCTCGCGTTGTTCACTATCAAAACGCCTTTCTTCATTTTCCCTATCAGCTCGCTGTTGAACATTCCTCTGTATAAACAAGAACCCATTTCTCAAACTCAGACCATAAAATCAGTCTTCATTGTTTGTGATAGTAGCGTTGGTACCTAGTCTTCTCCGTGAGAGGAGTGTTGACGACTACAACGTCACATTTAGGGAGCATTTCATGAAGATTCTCAACGTACTTTGCTCCAATCTCTTTCTCCAGCTCCGGTTCCATCTGAAGCCGGTCATGGTACAATAAGTTGCAGCCGAATGGTTTCAACCGCTGCAGCAAAAGCTTTCCGATTCTTCCAGCTCCTACAGTTCCTATCGTCTTCCCTTCTAGATCGTAAGCTCTATAGGCAATGCCCGCAACGTTCCACTCGCCATTGATGACCTGGTTGTACCCTGGTACGAAATTACGCATGAGGATCAGGATTCTCATGAGCTCGTCTTCTGCTACAGAGACCACGTTGCTCCCCGTGACTTCGGCAACGGTCAGGCCAGCAGCTGCAGCTGCCTGGAGGTCGATGTGATCGGAGCCAATACCAGCCGTGAGGAGAAGCTGCAGGTTCTTGGCTTTCTTGATTCTTTCAGCAGTCACATATGCCGGGTGGAATGGGGTTGATATTAGGACGTGGAGATCCGGTATATGCTTCTCAAGCTCTGCCATTGATAAGAGTGGCATCAGATAATAAAATCAAAGATGCAATGATCTTCAAGTAATTGTTCAAAATATCAAACTTACCGCAGTCAGGGCCTTCTTTGTCGTCGGTGACAATGTATTCATGTCCTTTTGATTCGAGCCAGTCGCGGATTCCTAAGGCATTCTCAACACAGCCAAGGAAGTTAGGATTCTTGGAAGCGTATTCATTGGCCTTGTAGAAAACCCCAACAATCTTTTTGCTATCACCAGAAGATGCCTGTTTCACAAGCCATTTTCAAGATGTTATTTAACATATTACATATACAAACTCCAAGAATCTAATAAGAAATACATAAAACTCTGAAATATCGTCAGAAAATGCGTCTTTGCATTACACTGGGAGAAACCACATTTTTAAACTACATGCTTTATACAAAGCCCAAAATATTAGAGAGCTATCTCACAACATCATGCCGTTTAATAATTCTAGAAAGAGACACCTTGTAGTCTTTGCTTTAGAATGAAAAATTAGCTGGCTAATCAGTAACTACAGTTGTGCTTTATTAATTTTTAGTCACACGTTTCAGTCATGCACAGTCTGATCTGATCATATCGCAATTCACAACGAACTGGGTTCTTCAAAACCAAATTGTAATTCCTAAATTTTAGTGAAATCATACGGCTAAAGATCTAAAAACCTCAATCATGCATACAATCGGAACCGTCTCTCACCGCAAAAGAGGCGTATTCAAAATTAAAATGAAAACAGAGAGCTACACCAGTAAAATCAAGCTGAGTCACCACACAAAACTCGGAGAAAACTACAACATAAGGTTCGATTGAGCGCGATTTCTCCAGAAATCACTTGATGGCCAGCTTAGAACACTAATTAGCACCAGGAAATCGAGAGGGAGGAAAAAGGAGAGCAATCGAAGAGATCTTACATGAAACTGACGAGCGAAGTAACCAGTAGAAGAAGAGGAAGCACAGGCTCTGATCGCTGCTCTGGAGGCTCGTCTCATCGCCATATTCTCAGTAGATCGGCTCTCAAGAGTTAAGAGTTAAGAGTTAAGAGTAGATTATTATTAACTTTGTTACTTTTCGTCGATACTTTTTCTTTAAAATCACTGATTGGAGAAGAAGAAGAGAGCATTTATACAGTACGAACGTTCATGCATCGGCACGGGAACCAGATCATCGTTTTCTCCGGACCACCTACAATGTGCCACGTGGATAATAAGAGATATCTGACGGCTCCAGAGACATTTATGTAGTTTGTAATTATCGTTTGTTAACGTCGCTATACGTTTTGGATAAGGCGTCTGATATAGCATCGCATTATCAATTTATGTACAAATGACTACTATAGATCCGGCAATGCAAAGCTAATTTTGTTTTGTTTTATCTGGCCCAATACAGGCCCGGTTATAAAGAGATGATTGTTAAATTTCTTAAAAAACGACATCGTATTATTAAACCCCAAACGGCGCCGTCGGAGTATTCGTCGTCGAGCTTCGAAACTACTTTTCTCAGTTGGTCATGTTTAAGGGAAACGATGCGTCGTCACAAGCGGACGCCATGAGAGCTAGGAGCAGTCTCTGGAGAACTTTGGAGATTTAGATGAACTCCAATCCCGCTGCTGATAATGATAAGGATTTGGAATAATTATACGGGAAAATACAGATTCTTTCTCTCCAGTTGCCGCTCTTTCTCGTCAATCAAACGACCCCAAATCCCGGGAAGCGAAGAGACTAGCCTCTTGATCTCAGAACGCAGATTCGACACTAATTTATCTCACAACAAGACTCGGGTTTACGTCTCTCTCTTTAGCACCCTCTTTCGGCTCTATTTAAGCTGTGGTAAGCTCTACGGAGCTGCAAGGACGCTCTCTGCGATGTGCACCTTCGGTGTTGTTCCGGATTTGCGTCTCTGGAACAGTTTAATTCACCATTTCAATGTCAATTGTTTGGTACCCCACCAGGTATCGTTGATTTACAGCAAGATGATAGCTTGTGGAGTTTCGCCAGATGTTTTTGCTCTCAATGTGTTGATTCATTCTTTTTGCAAAGTGGGTCAACTGAGATTCGCGATTAGTATACTTAGAAATAGAGTAATCAGCGTCGATACTGTTACTTATAACACTGTGATTTGGGGTTTATGCGAACATGGTTTAGCTGACGAGGCTTATGGGTTTCTCTCTGAAATGGTGAAGAAAGGTATACTGCCCGATAAGGTTAGCTACAATACTCTGATTAATGGGTTTTGTAAAGTTGGAAACTTTGCTAGAGCGAAGGCTTTAGTTGATGAAATCTCGGAGCTAAACCTCATCACTCACACTATACTCATAAGCTCTTACTACAGTCTCCATGCCATTGAAGAAGCCTACAAGTATATGGTTATGAGCGGGTTTTATCCGGATGTTGTTACTTTTAGTTCGATTATTAACCGATTGTGCAAAGACGGAAAAGTGCTGGAAGCGGGATTGTTACTGAGGGAAATGGAGGAGATGGGTGTATATCCGAATCATGTAACTTATACTACTCTTGTTGATTCTTTGTTTAAAGCAGAAAGTTACCGCAATGCTTTGGCTCTCTACGGTCAAATGGTTGTGCGTGGGATTCCTGTAGATTTAGTTGTATATACTGTTTTGATGGATGGTCTGTTTAAGGCCGGGGAACGTAGTGAGGCTGAGAGAACATTTAGGATGCTTTTGGAAGAAAACCAAGTTCCTAATGCAGTGACCTATACAGCTTTGGTAGATGGCTTGTGCAAAGCTGGGGATTTAAGCAGTGCGGAATCTGTTGTAACGCAGATGTTGGAGAAAAGTGTCTTTCCAAATGTTGTCACCTACTCTAGTATGATAAATGGCTATGTGAAGAAAGGGATGCTCGAAGAAGCTGTTAGTGTTATGAGGAAAATGGAGGACCAAAACATTGTGCCGAATAGTTTTACTTATGGTACAGTAATTGATGGTTTCTTCAAGTCAGGTCAACAAGAGATTGCTCTTGAGATGAGTAAGGAGATGAGGCTCATTGGGTTGGAGGAGAACAACTACATACTTGATGCTCTGGTGAACCACTTGAAGAGAAATGGTAAGATCAAGGAAGTCGGGCAATTAGTCGAAGACATGGTTTCTAGAGGAGTGATGCTGGATCGCGTTAACTACACATCTTTAATTGATGTGTTCTTCAAAGGGGGAGATGAAGAAGCTGCTCTTTCTTGGGCTGAAGAAATGCAAAAGAAAGGGATGCCCTGGGATGTTGTTTCTTACAACGTCTTAATCAATGGTCTGTTAAAGTTTGGCAAAGTCGGAGCAGAGTGGGCCTACAAAGGAATGAGAGAGAAGGGTATAGAACCAGATGTCGCTACTTTTAACATAATGATGAATTCACAACGAAAGCAAGGGAATTTCGAAGGTATCCTTCAGCTTTGGGATAAGATGAAGAGCCGTGGAATAAAACCAAGTCTGTTGAGTTGCAACATTGTGGTTGAAATGCTATGTGAAAATGGTAAGATCGAGGGGGCAATTGACATATTGAATCAAATGATGTTTATGGAGATCCGTCCTAACTTAAAGACATACCAAATTTTTCTCGACACATCTTCAAAGCATAAAAGAGCTGATGCCATATTCGTAACGCACCAGAGACTCCTGAGTTATGGAATTAAACTCAGTAGGCAAGTTTACAACACTCTTATCGCAACTCTCTGCAAACTAGGTATGACGAAAAAGGCAGCTATGGTTATGGAGGATATGAAAGAAAGAGGCTTTGTTCCTGATACTGTTACGTTCAATGCTCTTATTCACGGGTACTTTGTAGGCAGTCATGTAGGTAAAGCTCTTTCGACATACTCCGTTATGTTGGAAGCAGGAATATCTCCGAATGTTGCAACTTATAATACTATAATAAGAGGTCTCTCTGATGCCGGACTAATAGAAGAAGTGGAAAGATGGGTGAGTGAGATGAAGAGTAGGGGTATGCGCCCTGACGATTTTACATACAATGCTTTGATTTCTGGTCAAGCTAAGATGGGGAATAAGAAAGCAAGTATGACGTTATATTGTGAGATGATCGCGGATGGGTTGGTACCGAAAACCAGCACTTACAATGTGCTTATCAGTGAATTTGCTAAAGTTGGGAAGATGCTTCAGGCGAGAGAGCTAATGAAGGAGATGGGGAAGAGAGAAGTGAGCCCCAACGCTTCAACTTATTGTACTATGATATCTGGTTTGTGCAAGCTTTGCACTCATCCAGAAGTTGAGTGGAATAAGAAAGCAATGTACTTGGCAGAGGCAAAAGAGTTGCTAAAAGAGATGATTGAAGGAAAGGGATATATTCCTTGTAACCAAACTATTTACTGGATATGTGCTGCTTTTTCTAAACCTGGAATGAAGGTTGATGCTGAAAGATTCTTGAAGGGGTGTTACAAGAGAAAGAATGCTCGCTTCTCAAATTCGTGAATCGGGTAATTCTGTTTGTCCTTAAAATCCTAGTCTCGCTCCAAGATTCAGTTGCAACTTTTTACTCAAATGTTTCATTTTCTCAGATATATACTACAGTAGCATATTTGGGTCCAAACAGGACATCTAAGCAATTGTGATTCCGCAATTGGGTTAGTGCTGGTGAAATTATGTTTTTCAAGATATCTTTATTCTTTGTAAAATCAAGCCAAAACTACTTGCTGAGAATACTCGGTGGATTATTATTGTAGCAGAACGGGAATGGCAGCTGCAGAGTAGGGAGGACTAACTAGCTGGTTTCTGGATGAAACTAGTAACTAGGTTGTTTTGAAGCGGCATTGAAGAAGTGATCTCTGTTTCTTAATGGACTTGCCTTTGTGCAGCCTTCTCAGATCTCATCCCGGTCTAGTTGAAGAAGACAGGACGAATTAATTCATGTTTGGTCTGGTAATGGAATCCCTACCGAGCTCGGAGCTCGCTATATCCTCAGGAGAAGGATGGAAGCTTCTTGAATGGTTTACTCGGGGAAAAAAAGAAACTGAGGATATGGAGTCAGTGAAAACAAGACTGCTCTCTTTTTGCTTGGGAAATCCACATACACTACACATTTGTTTCTTTTTGCTCAGAAAGTCATCAATAAACGATAGCAAAGGGATTGAAAAATAGATTTGTCACAATGATTCATATCTTTGATTTGTAATGTATTTTTCTTTTGTATAACAGAGTGTCGGAGATTTCTTTCGAGTTCCAAAAATACAAGAATCAGAAAGGATTTTATCTTCAAATAAGAACAAAACTCCAGCAGTTTTAACAATCAACAAAGTGAGCTTCTGCTTATATTCTGCAACTGCCTTGAGCTCCAGCTAGCTGTTATAGGAGAAGATGGGAGAATAATTGTGGGAATCCGCTTGCTTTCTTCCACATAAGGAAAGTCAGTCGTGTAATGAAGACCGCGGCTTTCATGTCTGGCCAACGCGCTGCTCACAACAAGCTTAGCGCAGCAGAACAAGTTTCTCATCTCACAAGCTTCAAGAGCTACCACTGTCTGTTCCCATCCATGTTCAAACAAAAACGTTTCCCATTTCGCTTCGAGCTCTGCGATTTTCCTCTCAGCGGTATTGAGCCGAGTGGTCGATCTGACAATACCAACATACTTCCACATCACTGCCTGAAGCTCTCTTCTCACTTCTCTAGTCAAAGCTAGAATCTTTGATATTACTTCGTCTCCTAGAGACCTAGCAGTCGCAACAACAGGCCTCGTCCATTTCTCTGATGCGCTTAGATCAAGTCTTGTGCGTTTCATGAGCTCAGTCGAAGGCTGAACAGCGCGTCTCGCGAAAACCAGAGCTTCTAAAAGCGAGTTACTAGCAAGCCGGTTTGCTCCGTGAAGACCGGTGCACGCTACTTCACCTGCTACAAACAATCCCAAGACATTGGTTTCGCCTTGTAAACCAGCACGAACTCCTCCACACATGTAATGCGCTGCAGGCACAACCGGGATAGGCTGACGAGTGATGTCAAGACCGTGTTTAAGGCATTCGGAAGCTATGTTTGGGAAATGGGCAAGGATCTTATCTCTCGGCTTATGGCTTATGTCAAGTAACACATACTTTTCGTTCCGTTGCTTGAGCTGGTCATCGATGCTTCTTGCAACCACATCTCTTGGAGCAAGCTCAGCTCGTTCATCGTAGACGGGCATGAACCGCTCCATTCCTAGATTGTAGAGAATGCCACCGTCGCCTCTCACGGCTTCGGTGATGAGGAATGCGTTTTCTCTAGCGATTTGTGGTTTGATGGGAAGACCTTCGTCGGCTAAGGCGGTTGGATGAAACTGAACAAATCTACCACAGACAAAATACAAACACAAGTTTTTATTGTCAACAAGTTTCTTCAGACTTTTTTTCTTTTTGGTGTTTACTTACTCCATATTTGAGATCACAGCTTGAGCTCGGTGAGCCATAGCCATCCCATCTCCAGTAGCCACCTATAAACAAAAAAAACATGATTATAATATAAGAAAATGGATAAAAGCAAACAATGTCATCAATGCAGTATGTTTATGAGAAGTAGCACCACCATGAGTGATAAAAATGAGAAGTCACTTTTGTTTCAGTAACTTTGTCACTATTACATCTAAGAGTCCAATGCAGTATGTTTATGTAAATCAACAAGTGATAGTTTTTTAAGTAGAAAATGTTACCAGAGGATTTGTGGTCGATGGATAGATATGCCCAGCTCCACCTGAAGCAAGCAATGTCACCTTCGATATAAAACGTACAACCTGAAATAAACATTAGACCTTTTTTTTTAACATCACAATCTAAGCTACAAGGCCAATAATCAAACCGACAGAAACAAGATCTTTTTGTAATTGTACCTCATCTGTTTTGATATTCAAAGTGTCAACACCATGACAAACTGTGTTCAAACCATCCTGTTTTACATGAAAAAGAAAAAAAGAATGATCTGATAAGCCAAATTAATCACATTCAAATTAATTTTTCAAGGGTGTCGTGAAGTGGAACCTGAGAAGTGAGCAGATCGATTGCAAAATGGTGTTTGAAGACAGATATGTTGGGATCGTTAAGTACAGCTTCAAGCAAAGCTCTCTCAATTTCTCTTCCTGTCATATCAGCTGCGTGAACGATCCTACGATGCGAGTGACCACCTTCTCTCGCCAAATGCAAGTTTCCATCCTCGCCGTGATCAAATGATGCTCCCATCGCAATCAGCTCGCGAATCCTTTCAGGCCCTTCTGTACACACAACCTGAAACAGGACACTCAAACAGATTAAAGCATTTCAAGCCAAATTTATCAACAAGTATATATGATCGGTAACGAGAAATTACTCTAACGGTTTCTTCATCACAAAGATGAGCACCGGCGACCATAGTGTCCTGCATATGACTTTCAACAGAGTCCAAAGGGCATAAGACGGCACTAACACCACCTTGAGCATAGTTTGTGTTGCTCTCGTGAGGCTCGTCTTTGGTGATCACTGCGACTGTCCCTTGCTTTGCAACTTCTAAAGCATAACGCAGACCCGCCACTCCACTGCCGATTACAGTGAAATCGTAATACTTTGTCGAAGACGCCCTGATACTTGTCCTGATACTTGTACATGTCTTTGAGCTCTCTTTGATGGCGGAAACACCACCACGAGAGTAACAACCACATCTCTCAGCCTTTATAGCCTTAGAAACGCCACTTGACCTATGCACACAACAAGTTTAAATCTATTATGAGCAGCCACTAGAGGTCTAATAAGTTAAAAGCTGAGAATTTGGATTGAAAGTAAGAAGACAAAGTTGTGATACCAAGAGAGGTGTTTGAATGGATTTGCTCTGAAAGTGAGCCCAGAGCTCCATGAATCTTGTCCCCTGTAAACCTGCCCGGCAAGATAGAAAGCATGAATGTTTCCAGCAGAAACATTAGCCGCCATTTTCCGACCTTATATAGCTCCTACAACATCAGCAAGATTTTTTTCATTTCATCATCAAAAAGAAAACATGAAACATTGAACAAGGATAACAAGTGAGGAAAATGTGTTACTCGAGATCCAATCTCAGATGGACAACCAAACCAAAAAGCTTGTGGAAATCTCGCAAAATTCCAGAATTTAGGAACAGGGAGAATCGAACATCACACGAAATTTCGGAATCCTCTCTAATCCAAAGTCGAAAATGGAACTAACACAATAAATGAAACACATAAATCTTACGGAATTACGGGAAGCGGCCCCTGATCTAAGCACGAGGAGAAGACGAAGAAGCCGAGTGTTGGTGAAATTGAAATCTGGGAATTCAAAAGTGTAGCTGAATCGATACTGAGAAAGACAAGACTTTTTTCGCAGAGGAAAATATCAAAGTACGACGCAAGAGAAATTAAGCGAGATTTGAGAAATTTCCACGAAGAAGAAGAAATTTGTTTTGAGAAAAAATGAAAAACATAAATGTCGCAGAGGCTTCTGGTCCTTGAAATTCGCGCCTTCCTTTGTTGGTCTTTTTTATTCTTCTTTTTTTCGCTTTATGGTTTTGGGATCTATAAAATAAAATAAGACCAATCAAAATATTTCAATAAAATATCTAACAAATTAATTTGTTGGGAAATTGGTCAGGATCTTGAGTTAAAGTAAGTATCTAATAAAATTGACAGAATCGATCCTGATTGTGAAAAGCAATACACTAACAATTTAATTGTATAGAGAGACCATTGATAGTCGTAACTCAAGATCGCCTCGTAAGAAAAATTACTACGAATACAGTTTTCATGCATAGATATAGATAGAGACTATAACCAAAGATATATTACATAAACACAAATTAAAGCTAAATAAAATTAAATATATTCTAACAACTTGCATAGAGCTGTAATATGTTGTTGATGCATGCACCAAGCATGACCTTGTAAGTTGAAGTAATTAGAATCATGGAAAGAAGAAAAAGAACAAACACTTTTCCATGAGTCGTGGCCAATGAAATCTCCAACGGCCATTTATTTAATTTGTTTATTTATTTTAAATTATAAATTCTGAAGAAAATGATAGACGACTTGGTGTTAGTGGTGCGTCTTCTTTGAGTCTTTTGACTATTGATTTTTGTTGTTGATGGCTTCTGAATTTTCCCATCGGACAACTCAAAAATTTTCAAAAATAAAAATACAATTTTTTAAGAAAGAAAATGTTGGCATTTGAATTTTGAATGGCTGTTATTTCGTTTATTAGATTATTATTTTTGTAATTTCTCACAAAACATTCTTCTTCTTTTTATTTTTGTCTCGCACAAAACATTCTTCTTTATTCTCTTACAACGACAACATGCTTCTTGAGCTCAACCGGCGAAGCCCATTTCAAAGTTGGGCCCATAATAATTTAGATTTGCATGGAAGTGGGCTCACCTTTCCTTATGGGCCAAATTCATGAGCACGGTTAGATACCGTCACGGGTTATATGTATGGTTACTAGATGATTTACAGTACGGTTGATGTTGTACTTATAATTTAAAAATCTACCATTTTACGAAGCTTGTAAAGTTTTCTTCACCGGCTTGTAAAGAACGTACCATTTTCAGGAAAGAAACGAATGCTCCCAAAAACTCGCACACATGTAAAGACCAGTTTCCCACATTTACATTCCAATGATATAAGGATACGAGTAAATAATTTCGGGTGAATCAGATTGCAATTTCACCACGTAAACTATAAAACTAAACAACTAGAATGAAGATTTAGCTATATTAACCTTTTTATTGTTATTAAAATAATAATATGTCGGCCGTAGTTACATAATTGAGTGTATCCACATAGATCATTCAATTCGTAGCATAAGTCATTACAATAGTTATTGAAAATATGGTAAACATGTGAATCACAAATTCTTTGGACATGGTATACCCAGACCTATTAGTAGAATCAAACGAATTTACAGTAAATTTATATCTACCGAATTCCTCGATAGTTATCAGTAAAAAATAAAGAGAACATAGATAGTTATTACAACGAAATGGTGCAGAGAATTATTACCCCTCTTATTGACTCAATTCAACAACTCCCAGCGTTAAGAGTTTAATATGCCTAGAAATTTAAATGTGCCAGCTATATCCTTGCCTCATTTTTTTTAAAAGATTATTTTCTGAAAATAAATCTAATTCAAATGTCACTGCATTTGCCCAGATTTTCTTCGCAGCAAGCTCTACAAATTTTTCAGTAGTATTATATATGGATCTTATCAGTATTATTTTCTTGTTATTTCAAGATAACTTATTTATTGTAATAGTATTTCTATTTCTGAAATGGTCAATGAAAAACACGCATTTTTGTATATATATAGCCGTAAATTCTCAAATAAACAAAGCCGCAAAACAAGGCGTGAAACAAAAGATTCATAAAAACAGTTCTGAATATGTTTTCTAAAGAGTACTTAACATAGATTACTTGCTTACAAGTTGCATACAATGATTTTTTTTAAATATGAATCGCACATGCTATTTAACCAAAAAAAAATAACATATCTATTGGTGGGGCACAAAGATCAAGGTTTTTTAATGATAAGAGAGGGAGCTTCTATTCTCTCTTTCTTTCTTACAATAATACTGTTTATTTTCGTGAAAAATCCTAATCCCAAGAGAGTCAAACCATCTTCTAATTAAAATATCTCCCCTAACCGAATTCCTAACTCTCATGCAACTTACTTATAGTACTGCAAACATATTAGTCATTAATTAGTAAAATTAAAATTAAAATTAATAAGAATGAATAGTCTAATCCAGGATTCCCGGACGCTTGTCCAAAGGCATCATTGTACCCCAAAAAAAAAAAAAACTGTTAGGCATTTCAATTTTTTTGTTTCCCAATGGCATATAAATATTTTTTGATGAAGGATGTCATATAAATAATTTTGTTGATAATAGCAGCAAGAACCTTCACTCCTTGAGTTATATTTCGCGTTTGTAATATTCTCAGACTTTTTGGGTTTCATGAGTTTAAGATTTCCGTCATCATGGGTTTCGACGATAGAGTGTAAAACAATAGTGGTGTACATGTTTTTGCTCCAATTTATCTTAACGGTAAAATTAACAACAAAAAATATAATTTATATTTACACTAAAACCAACAACGAAAATCCTTATTCATTTCAATTAATCAAGGTTCAAGAAGATATTTAAACACTAGTCTGACACATGAAACTTCGATGCCGAAAGAGCTCTAAGATCAAAGACGAATCTTTTTAAACATGCACGTGATTTTTGTGTCCCCCAAGACCATCTTAGGCGGTCCATGTTTTCATATCTTAGTAGGAAATCTGGATTAAGCCATTAAAGATTAAACTAATCCGTATCATAACTAATTACCAGCTTGCATCTCAGAAGTCCATTATCACTTACAATTATCATCACATGCCCTGACGCAACACACAATCAATATATTATTTAATGAGCCTATATCAAAAATATACTACATATATATCATTATTATTATTTAAACTCTACGAATAAATATTCCACTAGGTTCTGAACTTGTAGTACTATTTAATAAATCCATCAAAGAACTACTCACAGAATCTCTTTATTTATCTGTTTGTGTGATCTCTCTCGTCTATCTTCCAAATAAACAAAAAGAATGAGAAAGAAAGTAAGTAGTAGTGGTGAAGAAGGAAACAATGAGTACAAGAAAGGTTTGTGGACAGTAGAGGAAGACAAGATCCTCATGGATTATGTCAAAGCTCATGGAAAAGGCCATTGGAATCGTATTGCCAAAAAGACTGGTATCTTTCTCTCTCTTTCTCTCTTACTCCCTCTCTCTCTCCAACATTTTTTGTGTTTGGGGCGAAAATTGACATTGTAATCTTTTTTTGTTAATGATCTTTTAAATAGTTAAGGGTTCTGTATATTATGATTTTTTAGATGTTCCTCTTAATATTAGTTAATAGGCTTTTCTAATGTTTAGGATATTAAGTTCGTATATCGCAGAAGTCTAAACTTGAATATGGATACAATAGTATCGTGTTTTTCGGTTCAAACCATTAGACTAACAAGTCAACTCTACTTGATTATCTCGTTAGTTATTGGAAATGGAACTTATCTTTTATTCCTGTTCATGGGTGATATAATCGATTATGTTAACTTTATGTTCCTTGTATGTTTTTTTTTTACGAATTAAGCTCATAAATTAATCACATATATATATTAGGTTTAAAGAGATGTGGGAAGAGTTGTAGATTGAGGTGGATGAATTATCTCAGCCCAAATGTGAAAAGAGGCAATTTCACCGAGCAAGAAGAAGATCTAATCATAAGACTCCACAAGTTGCTTGGTAATAGGTATAAATTCAGTTCATTTAATTATATTTCTCTTCTTTTTTCTTTTTTTATATACTCAATAAACTAGCTACTATTTCGAGAAAAAATATATATAGCTATTTTCCATTTCAATCACTATAAATTTCAATAAACCATTTACAGTGATATGAATAAAATTAATATATAATTGATATGCTTATTTATTTAGGTGGTCTTTGATTGCTAAAAGAGTGCCGGGTCGGACAGATAATCAAGTGAAGAATTATTGGAACACACATCTTAGTAAGAAACTTGGAATAAAAGATACAAAAACCAAGCAGAGGAATGGTGATATTGTTTATCAGATCAACCTCACAGATCCTACTGAAACATTAGAAGAAACAAAAATCTTGAATATCGACGATAACAATGATATTCCCAGAGATGAAATCCAAGAAGATCGTCAAGGAAGTAACTATTTGAGTTCACTTTGGGTTCATGAGGATGAGTTTGAGCTTAGCACACTCACCAACATGATGGATTTTATAGATGGACACTGTTTTTGATGTTTCTAATTTTGTTCATTTTAGATTTGGTTTTGTTTTGTCTTGTTATCTTTAAAGCTGATCAAACACTAATACATCAACAATCTTAGATTAAAAGTTGTTGATGTGGTAGTGTATGATTGGCTAAGTCTTTTAATTTAGTAAACTGTCTTCTGTTAAATCCTAAATGTACATGCTTTAAAACTCTATGCATAAAAGTTAAAAAAAAAAATTGTTTTACACCCCAATCTTCCATATACCATTTTTGCGATAGTAAATTTCGAAAAAAAAAAAAAAAAAAAACTGTTAGCTCAACATATAAGCCCTTCCTTGATGAAGGTTAGAAGTTGTCTGTATAATTTTATAAAAATGGGAAGAGAAACCCAAATGTGGATACACAAACTAGTACATATATATATATGATTACAAATCACCTTGATATATTCATTTTTCATCTACTAACTAATTTAACTCAAGAAATTATTTGAATTTTACAAAATTTCGATGTTAGTTAAAACGATATTAATGCGTATGTAAATGAAATTAGACACAAACTTTGATTATCATATCGACCTTAATTAAAACAAAATTAAATTGAACTGTAGTCAGAAAATATAATGGGTCAAATTTTGCATTCACATCTCCCTATAGAATTCTATAAATTTATGACAGAGCTGTCCCCATTCTTAATAGTTTAATTTTTGTTGTTTGACATGTCTGTCTTTGATTTTAATATGTTCTTTGAAAGCTTGTCCCCCACCCTTCCCTGATTTTAATTTATTTTTTTATTTTTGGTTAAATCAAGGAAAAAAATCCTTCATTATAATTATACAAACATATAAATAACAATGCATGATACTATTACATACTATTGTGATACTTTTTTAATTTCGTGGGTTTTTAATCTTTTACTACGCAAATTCAATGAGAACACAAAAACTTGAAATTTCGATTATGTTTTTTAATGAACATTTTATACTGCTTATTTAAAAATAATTTCCGATTTTGTTACTCCCCCATGTTATATAAATCGAAACCAACTTAATAAAAACAAACTTAAACGACATCCACAAAATTACACATAAGCGTTGATACATTATTCAGATATTCCTCTTTATTTATTTTATTTATAAGTCGGACTGGTAATGAAGAAAGAAACAGCTCATGGCAAATGATAAAGGTGCACTACAATTGCATGTACGATTAATTAAGATGGGAGATCAGAGTAAACATGATGAAGATGATGATGATGATGGTAGTGATGTATTGGTTCAAATATAATGAGCAGGAGAGAGGCCAAACTGGAGTCCCCAAAGCTCAAAGGAGCCATTAACAAAATCATAGTATCCTCCCTTCAAAGAAAGTGTTCCCTTCACAACTCTTTCTCTCACAAATGAATATGTCAATAGGTTTGTCAGTGACACATTCACTGCCTCCTGCAATGTTCATACATAATTATATTAGAAACATTGATATAACAAGAATGATGATATTCAACAAAAATATTTCGACATCAATTACTAATAATTTTATTTTGAATATAAAACATATTTTTCATAGAATAAGTATACATACTCTTTCACATCGGCCACATTGGTCTTCAAATGCTGAACTTTCATTTTCTGCCAAAACCTTTGATTTTGCTGGCAAGCAGATTTTGACCCAGTCCTCTATAAAATCCCTGCAATTTAAGTACACAGATGATCATAATTAACAAGAATTTTAATTTCCATCTGATTAATTTACAGAAAATGTTAGCTAACTTAAACATAAAAGTTATATAGCTGAAACAAATTATACAATTATAAATGGGGAGCTGACCAAAAAAAAAATAAAAAATTATAAATGGGGAAAGAAAAAAAAAGTGATTACGTGGAGTTGTTTCCGTCAAGAGGAAATGACATAAGCCCCTTGATGCCACCACATGCACGGTGACCTATCACCACAATGTTCTCCACCTACATTCATAAATTTACAATAATCATCAATTTATACATTAATGCATACACACACGTTGGATATACATACACACGCACATCACAAATTACATCCCCTCATATATATATATATATATAATATATATATACTGTGTAAAATACACAAAAATACACACTAAAAGGGCCCGGCCCAATATGACCCTTATATATAACCCATTGCATATGATCTGGCCCTTTTACATTCCCTAATCATGACATGAACTACGCATTTGTGATTTGTCATTCATTTTTCCCAAAATTAGCTACTTACAGTATGTAAGATATATAAGATCAATATGAAAGAGAAGAACATGCGTTATATGAATCAAGCAATTTTCAGAAAATCAAGCAACAATCTTGAGTGAGATTGACCTTGAGATGCAAGACAGCATATTCAATGGCGGCTCCAACTCCTGCATACTTGACCTTCAATTATATATATAAAAAAATAATTAGAAAAGCCATGTTATGCCTTCAAAAGTCAAAGTCAAACACTCCGTTCTGAGGCAGAAGGTTCTTGAATTATTATTAGTGATGTAATTAAAGTGTCTTGCATGAGTATGAGGAAGTGTTACCTTGTCAAAAGGAGGAACCATATTAGCGATGTTACGAACTAGGAAGGCATCTCCAGGATGAAAGTTTAGCACGTGTGATGGGCACACACGTGAGTCCGAACAAGCAAACACCATGTACTGCACCATTAATTCATAAATATGAGTGACCATGTAATATAAATTATATATATAATATATCACATACATATAAATAAACAAATAAACTATACTGTCTTTTTAATTTCATCAATTGAAATTTTTCTTTCTTCTTTTGTTTTTTTACCTTTGGGCTTTGACCTTTGGCGAGCTCACCGTACAATGCAGGATTCGTTCTGCAGAAATCAAGATAAAATATTATTTCAGTTCACATTATGACTTGATTATATATTATATGGTACTAAAGCGTATATTAATAAGAAGAATTTGTTAATTACTCGTATTTCTCCTTCTTGAAGGTGGCGAATCCTTGCTTAATTCTTTCGATGGGATCGAAAGATTTGCTGTCTGATGAAGAGACTTTCTGAAGTTCCGCCGTGAGCTGCTCCACCTTGGCTGCAGCCACCGTCTTCAGCTCATCCTTCTCACTGCCCGTATAATGTTATTACACGAAATATTAGGAAACTCTACCTAATAGGCAAATATACAACAATAGTTCCATTGTTTTCCTGATTTCCCATTGGATGAAAAAAATAATAATCATATTCTAGTTTCTTATAAGCCTCCCATTTTACAATGTCTTCTGTCGGGTTTCACTTTTCAGTATCTTATATTTACTTACGTGAGAAGCTTCTTGAGAGCTTCGATAGCGTCTCTCAGTTATCTCTGCCTAGTCATTGACCCAAACAAGTTACATATAAGAAATGATCTTACCAGAGAAAGAAGAAAATAACAAAAATTTACTTTGTGTTTGGGTGATGTTTAAAGACCAAATTTAAAATCAAAAATTAAGTTGAGTGTCAACCCTACAATTAAAATTTTTAATTTTATTTGCGCCATTATTACTACAAACATTAATTCCTCAGAGCGTATATACTCTATACACATATGAGATGTATGTGAGAGATAAGAGAGAGATGAATGTATTATATTTATACACCATACCCAATTGGATGTGACTACGGATGCTGGTGCAGAAACGGGCTCCGTTCGGGAAGAGGAAGACAAGAGACAGGCGATGGCGATGATGGAGGGACTAAGAGAAGGGTATTTATAATACATAGTATTAAGATAGTACTAAGAAGAGTACAAAACATTGTAATAGTGTAAAGATTATAGGACGAGTAAATACTTCAGTAGTGTGTGGATGTATTTGACAGATTGGTTGTTTAGAAGAAAGAACATGGGCGGTAAAAAAAAAAAAAAAAAACTAGGGAGGCTTTTAGGTTCTAATGGATAAGGAAAGCG
Source organism: Erythrophleum ivorense (assembly GCA_026724425.1). Taxonomy (NCBI): domain Eukaryota; kingdom Viridiplantae; phylum Streptophyta; class Magnoliopsida; order Fabales; family Fabaceae; genus Erythrophleum; species Erythrophleum ivorense. Next base: position 4,471,731 of record JAIUCV010000080.1, on the reverse strand, counting down.
AAAGGTGAGGTGAATAGAAAAGTGTCTTTCTTTTCTTGTAGTGGATGAGGGAAGTTGTGGAATTTGCTTAGTTACATATCCAACTAATTTCTCATCATACCAATTAACCTTTGAAAGTAACAAAAGCACTAACAACTATAATTCGGCTATAGCATGTCTAATGTCCCAGACAATACACACAAATCAGTTCAATATTTGTTACGTACAACAGTGTGCCTTTAGATTATTATCCCTCCAATCTTATAAACCATAACATGTCTCAAATGTTGTTATTTCATTCAACTGGTTGAAAGGAGACTATAACGCCCCGACCGCCCATCCCGGTGAGTCACCCACGCCCTCTCTCAGCCCGTGGGCCCCACCCCTGTCCGACGGTCGGTTTGTTATTTTTGAGAGGCTCTAACGACTTATTTACTATCCCTGCAATCAACACCCGACCTTTCCCCGTGTTTTGACCTCACTTACACGGTTCCGCAGACCATTTCCCGGAAGGTCACCCATCCTTCCACTACTCCAGCCCAAGCACGCTTAACTCTAGAGTTACTTATGGGCCTTTGACCGAAAAGGTAAGTGCACTTTGTTGACATAGGTAGCCAAATCAATTCTCTTAAGCCTCTCCACAAACCGGGAAGTTACAATTCACCCCACTCACTGAGCGCAACGTCCTCGTTGTGCACCTAGATCGTCACCCCCTGACGGTGTGAGTCAAGGCCACTCCACTTGACTCCACACTCACGTCTGGGTTCGGCTCTGATACCAAATTATAACGCTCCGACCGCCCATCCCGGTGAGTCACCCACGCCCTCTCTCGGCCCGTGGGCCCCACCCCTGTCCGACGGTTGGTTTGTTATTTTTGAGAGGCTCTACCGACTTATTTACTATCTCTACAATCAACACCCGACCTTTCCCCGTGTTTTGACCTCACTTACACGGTTCCGCAGACCACTTCCCGAAAGGTCACCCATCATTCCACTACTCCAGCCCAAGCACGCTTAACTCTAGAGTTACTTATGGGCCTTTGACCGAAAAGGTAAATGCACTTTGTTGACATAAGTAGCCAAATCAATTCTCTTAAGCCTCTCCACAAACCGGGATGTTACAGAGACGATATTGGTCTTACCATATCGGAGTTGGAGTTACCGCACATATAATTTTATATAGCCGCTAAAGCCATTATCAAAAAATTGCATGGTTCCAAACCTAGCTAGGGAGATTATTGATCGAAAGTTGAAATTAAATCGGATAGAGAGAACACAAACCACAAAAACAAGTGGTGGCGATGAAGAAGGGATCGATGGGTGTGGGTTCACTATATAATACTAGAGGATAAGATCCTATCCACAAAACAAGGCTCCACTTATATATTCATTTTCTTGCCAACCTTATCTAAATAAACACCATCACTTTGCGTTTGTAATTATTCTAACTGTTTGTGGCTTTAGAGGCAGATGAAAGAGCCGCCTCTGAGTCTGATGAGCCATTTAGAGAAACTGCAACCCGAAAAGGAACAAATTTACAAAGCATGGAGCAAGTAGAGCTTTACTAACTCAAAATTCTATGTTTCTTATGAACAAAAAGTGAACCAGATATATGAGAACAAGATATATATCTTTGTACAAATTTGTTTTGCAAACAAGAACTTATGAAAGTAAGCTTAACTAGAGAAAGAGATTGTAATAGCGAAAGACGAACAAAAAAGAAGGGAGATAAACTAAAACCAGAGAAGGAAGAAGAAACAAACAGTCTGTCTCTCTCTCTCTCTCTCTCTCTCTCTCTCTACATCTTATTATAAAACACATGCGACTTCTCCCATATTTCCCGTCTTGTTGATAAATCGATTCAAACAAAAACATGGAATGCTTGACGAGCTTCTACTTGCTCTAGGGATGGGAGAGAGGAGAGATAAGAGAATGTCCATAAGGGTTTGATAATTGCTACTTATATGTATTGTGTTTGTGTGAGAGATGAAACTATGTCGACATTTTCATGCAACATGTCAACATGCTCCTAACAATATTATGTCAGACAAAAAAACTATGAAAACGAAGCCAGGCGCAAAGTCTTGTCTATATTTACTTGCTTTCTTGCAGGATAAGCGCACAAAAAGAAAGAATTTCACAAGATTTTAAGAATAAGGGAGGTGATAATAACATAACTTATATGCCATATAATTCAAAAACGCACGAGAATCCGTCGTACGTCCGCTGAGGAAACTGCCACGTTTGCATTCCAGAAAGACGTAGAAGCCATGGTTCCGAGTTGAGTCGTCGGCGAGAGATCCATTAACCGGATATTCTCTGAAGAAACACCATACTTGATACTAGAGAGAGAGTGAGATTTATAAAATGTGAAAGCTATGGAGGAGGCGGGATCAGTTTCGCGCTTGAACTCCGGGGAAAAAAAAAACTGATCAGAAACAAGCTGTCGACGTGGCTTCACGTGGGTCCCGCTTTCTCGTGGACGTATACGTAACCTCTATTTCTTCGAATGTATAACACGTGGCATAACGCTATAGAAAACAAACAAAAAAAATGAAACAGGGAGCTATTTGTAAGGCCTTGATTGTTTGCAGTTTTTAAAATAGATTTTGGTTTTTGTTTTTCAAAAAACCATTTTTTATCCAATCGTGATTGTTGTTAATTTGATTTCCTATTTTTTAGGGAATCTAGATTTTAAATAAAACTACTCATTTCTAAAGAAAAACCAAAATCCATGTTTTGTTGGTTTCTCCCTATGAATCTACAGCAAAACCAAAATCAAAAACCAAAATCTAAAATCAAAAACCAAAATCCAAAAACTAAAATCCAAAATTTAAAAACCAGTTAAACATTCATGGCCTAATTTTCACTAGTTTAAGCAACAAATTTCGTTAATAACGGAATCTGCTCATTCCGGCGAAAACGCCGATCAAGTCTTGCCTGTAAGGTAAGTAAGACTTTCTTCTCTTATCCACTTCAGGCTTATACAACGCCGCTTTATTCTTCCCTTTCACTACCGGCGATCCATTTTCGCTCGGCGTGATCGAGGACCCGCTGCCGCCGCCGCCGTCACTGTGGCTTCTCCTTAGAAGATCCTTGAAACGGCACCGTTTTGGTGAGCTCGAGGTCGAAACGCCTCCGTGGCTGTGGCATCTCCTCAATAGATCCTTAAAACGGGACAGTGTCGGTGCACTCGAAGATTTACTCGTCTTCGACTTATCGCCTCTCGCCGGAGACCTGATCGGGCTCCAGAAACAGAAGTACCTGCTGGGGGAGAGGTTATCAAAATCGTCAGACTCCGACGATGAATGCGACTGCGACGGCGAAGATAGAGATTGGTCAATGGTCCATCCGCCATAGAAAAGATTCTTCGAGGTTATGTGGTCGGCTGCCACGTCATCGTCGTCGGATGAGCGCTTTAAAGTAGTCATAGTCGTCGGGAAATGGAAGAAGCTCTCTTCGCGTAACGGTGATGTTTCGAACTCGAATTCTGTGTCGTCATCGCCGTCAACTTTAACGGAATAATAACTCTGGGACTCACGGTCAACTCTAATGGCGGCTTCGACGATGTCACCGTCACCGGAGACGTAGAAACTGAAGCTGGGGCTAAACGACACCGTAGAAGAAAAATCCTGCATTGTGGTTTGCTCTTCGCTATCTGTAACAAAAATTGTCTTCTTGACTCTGTAACTCTGTTCATACACTTTTGACTTGCTCTGTGTGTGTGTGTGTGTGTGTATATATCAATATATGTGAATGTGCTTGCGTATGTGTGTGCGTATAGAAGTGAATGAATTGGCTTACTTGCGCATCAAGAGGAGGCGGCTTTGACAAGAAACGTGATCTATTTCTTTGTCTTTGTTTAAGGAGTATTGAATATAATTATCGAGATTTGTTGGAAGTGTTGCGTCAAAGCTGACGATTTACGGGAAAAGGGGCATTTTTAAGAAACAAGAATACATCTGAATTAAATGAATATCAGAACAAGAACAAAAAATTGTAGCGGGATGTAGCTGAAGAAATGAACTGCATGATCTTATTTTTGGTTTATTTACCCTTTGTAATTTTGTTTCATTCAATTCGTTTGTTGTTCATGTTTAAGTTTGACTATTACCATTCATATTAGTGTAAATTGCTTGAAAAATTGCGGTTAAAAAAATGACATGCATATAGGTCTATTTTAACTTTTTAATATTTTTTCAAAATTCAGATAGATCAAACTTTTCAAAATTTTCGGTCATTATGATGCTAAAAACTATAATTAAAGCTTCAAATTATGTTATTGCTACATTTTAGATGGATTAAGCTTTTGGTTGAACAAAAAATATGGATTAAACTTTAAATTTTCCTTCGTTCATTTGGATGCTAGCCTAAACATGTTTATGATTGAAAGAAACTTCAGATTATGCTATTGCTACGTTTTTTTATAGCGATGCTTGGGTCCAAAAATCTTATTATGAATAAAATACGCTAGTTTTATCAAATTTTGTTCCAGTTGAGCGTAATTCGAAATCACAACTACTTTGCAAATACACTAAATTAAAATTATATTTCCAATGAACCCTCCAGACTATTATCAATATCAACTATGTTATGCACTCTTGTGTTGATCCAACTTGGACATAAAAACATGCACAAACATTTATTAGTCCACTTGATAATATTTATTTCTTCAAACAGCAACATTATTGAACATTATATTGGCATGTTCTCAAACACATACATCCTTTTGTTTACGTATTGAGATATTTTGTTGCAAAGAAAAACTTAAAAAAATTTAAATACGTTAAAGCCTTTTACAAAAACAAATATGTTAAAGCATGTAGTATTGTTCTCCATGTTATAATTTCCTAAGCACATGCGGAGAAAGACAACAGGAAACTGTTATCAACTTCTTTTCTTTTTCAACTGTAATAGAGTTTTATTTTGTCAACATCAAGTGTGAGTTGTAATAAAGTAATCATCTGACTATAAGTATAATTATCTTTCCGCTAATTGGCATATTTGCGAGTATAATTCTACTTTATACTTGACTTTTTCTGCGAATATATCTTTATTATTTTCATTATTCACCAAAACAATATTTTCCTTTGTAGCAAAAATGAACTAATGATTGTGAAAAGCAGAACTTCCACCCAATCAAGAAGCGGGGTTGACCCCAGTAACACCACCCGGTCCACCCTTGTGAAGCAATCATCTTTTCGCCAGCCCGACAAGTTCGAGACTTTTTTCTTCTGCTTAATTTAGAATGGTACGGTATTTAGCGATAACGATAAACAGAACTGTAACCGGAAGTTCGGTTCAGTACTCATCACTCACAACAAACTAACAATTCAAGTTTTACAATTAATCTAAAGTAAAAGTTTCAATTATATTGCAAATTTTTCGGTAATATTCGATCTTCTAATCCATTATCTCGTATTTATCATTATATTTTTACCAGAAAATTGGCTAAATACCCAAAAAAGCCTTTTTTGTTTTATTACTTTTTCACATTTGTCTTTTGTCCCCTTACACATTTTTTAAGGTTTTAATCCATTTTTATCCTCCAAATTAGTTAGATAAGGTTTTGTTTTCAATTTATTGAATTTCCTTACAAACAAATTATAAAATTAAACAAAAAAAAAATTTATAAGGGATGTCGTCGTGGTTTATTTTCGGATAGTTAGAGGAAAAAAAAAAGAAACAAAGATTTGAAAAATATTAGTTAGAATATTTTTCTCGATTTTGGTAGAAGATAGTTTATACAAAAGATAGATGACACTTATTTTAGTAGAACATATAGTAAAAATATGAATACTACAGATTTTAGAAAACTTGTTTTTAGTAAAACACTAATTCTGCAGGTGGTAAAATGAGCTGTAATACGTAGAACACAAAAACTACGAAAGGTATATGTTAGTGTTTAGCGTAGAACTTGAAATTCACGATTAGCAGAAGATAGTGTATTCTGTAGAATATATTGAGAGCAAATTCTACCAAACGGTAGAGCCTATAGTATTTGGTAGATAATTCTGATTGTGGTAGAAATGTAAACTACTTGTAGATATCATATTCTACAGTCATTAGACGTCCGACAAACTAATAGAAAACGTATTATACTTTGAGTTTAGAGATATGTATAACCAAATTTCAAATAATTTTCTGAACATGAAAAACAATTTTAAAAATGTTCAAATATTTTAAACAGTTTTTAGATCATTTTTAGGAATTTTAGAAATTTTATTTATTTCTAAAATAATTTAGTATGAATTTTTAGTTACATTGAAGGACAATATTGGGAAAAAATGACAAAAAAAGAAGTAAACGGACAAAAAGAACTTTGTTTTGGAGTAGATTGACAATTCTCTCTATTTTTATTAGTATAAACTCTGAAATTATACTAATAAAAGTATACAACTGTCAAGATTATCTATTGCTTTCAAATTCTCTCTAAGATCTATTGCTAATGTCCAAGACAATTAACTTATAAGAAAATGATTTAATTTTACTTTAGATTATATACGACATATAAATTGAATGCGAAAACGCTATACAATTTTACTGTATATTGTAGCTGCTTAAAATGTAAAGTGATTATCTTTAAATTGAATATGAGTTATTAATTTATTATCACAGTTGTTGTTACTTAATAACAAAAATTTCTTTAATTAAAAATAATATATTTATTCTTGTGTAATTTTTCATCAATTTTATAATTTCAAAACATCCTATTTTGTTTTTAGATTGTGTCCGGGTGGATTACTTTCCAGTTCGTATGCGAAACTAATCCAATCTAATCCAACTAATTCTGTGATTTGGTAAATCCGAACCAGAATCGGTACACAATTTAACCAGTAAACTTGGTTATTGATACTGAGACGGTTAAACCGTTTCTCGTAGCTCTCCCCTCGAGATTCTTTCTGCTAAGCGAAAACCAGACGACAGAAAAGCTACACAACAAGAGGAGAGAACTCGACGACGAAGACGAGAAAGCGAGATTCTAACGTATCTCGTGCTTCGAATTCAAATAATTTGTTCTCCTTAGCGGATCGATCGCAGATTATCAAGCTCCGCCGCCTCTGCCGCAATCGACGGCGGTGTCTACGTTTCTTTCGTTTGTGCGTAATAGAAGGAGCAGCAGCAGAAGAAGTCAGCTTCAGTAACGCCTCCTTTAATTTGACTTGAGGTCAGCGTTGTTTCTTCCCCAGATTTGTTTTTTTTTTTTCATTTCGAATTTCATTTTGGTAATGGTAGGATTATCGGAAGAGTTTCAGATTTCTTTTCTCTTCCTTTTAATTTCTACGTAGTTTATTTTTCCATGATTCCTTTTTTTTTAATCATTTTCTCAAATCTGATTGAGAGATATGGTGATGATCAATTGTGTGGTGTATAAAACTTTTGAGATGAAATCTGAATGCGCCTTTATAAAATTTGGTGTCCATAGGCTTTTGAGTTGTTCGTTCGAATCGCATTCCCGTTTTATTCTAGAACTTGAAAAACAGCTCTCTTACGTGGTCAACTGTTTATATATTGTTTGATTTGGCCGATGCTGGACATAATTGTCCCTTTGCAGGATTTAGGGAAGTTTGATGTTTCTGAGTTATAAGTTATAGGATTTCGGATTCTGCTCTGTTATCAATTTGAAATGACATGGAAACATGTTCTTCGTTTTTGACTGGAATTGCTCTTTTCCGCAGATAAATATTTTGGTGATATGGCGTTGATGATATCTCCGCATTTGCTCTGCTTTGAAGGAAAGTAAAATGGTGGCGAATTGGAAGAAACCACACACAGATTGATGCGCTCGTCAGTCGACCGCTCTTGTAAATTTCTTGGTACTTACGGGGTCAAAGGTGTATAGCATATGCTTTAAGAAGATTATATAAAAAAAAAAAAAATAGTGATGGAGTCGGGTTCAGAGAAAAAATTTCCTCTCAGTGCAAAAGACTACAAGTTATGTGAAGAAATTGGTGATGGTGTTAGTGCGACTGTGCACAGAGCTTTGTGCATACCGCTTAATGAGGTAGTTGCTATCAAGGTTCTTGATCTAGAAAAGTGCAACAACGATCTGGTAGGCACTCTAATTCATTCTTGCTCTGAAAATATGAAAGAACGGCTTGCTTATTCCCAGTTTCTAGGTGTCTTTGCCAGTGTACTTTTTCTGATATTACCTATCGAAGACAGGATTTAGCCTTCTCTCTTCTTTTTTTTTGTTTGTTTGAATGTTTCATGCCTTAATAAGCTTACGCTAGTTATAAGGAAAGATGCTGTTGTGAACACTGTGGAACTCTCGTCTCTGTTATTCCGAATGAATAGAAATTGACTTGCTTGTAGGATGGGATCCGGAGAGAGGTGCAAACAATGAGTCTGATCAACCATCCAAATGTGTTACAAGCTCATTGCTCATTTACAGCTGGGCACCAGCTGTGGGTTGTGATGCCTTACATGGCTGGAGGATCCTGTCTCCATATCATAAAGTCTTCTTATCAAGATGGTTTTGAAGAACCTGTTATTGCTACTTTACTCCGTGAGACCCTGAAAGCTCTCGTATACCTTCATGCTCATGGACATATCCATAGGGATGTCAAGGTATATGGTTGCATTATTTCCCTTCAGTGTAGTTTTTTCCTCAATTATCTCTGGATGAAGGTTGTTTTGGTTTTGTGCCTCCTCTATTGAGTGGTGAGAATGTGTTATCGGTTATATCAATACACGTCTCCCTTTGCAGGCTGGAAATATTTTATTGGATTCCAATGGTGCCGTTAAGTTAGCAGACTTTGGAGTATCAGCGTGCATGTTTGATACGGGAGATAGACAACGTTCCAGAAATACATTCGTTGGGACTCCATGCTGGTACTTTTTTCAACTTTAGTAATGCCATGTTCTGTGGGTATCTAAGGAATTACGTATGCATCTTATTTCCAATTCATGTTTGTTTCTGCATAGGATGGCTCCTGAAGTCATGCAACAGCTACATGGATATGATTTCAAGTAAGTTTAATTATCTGTAAAGTCTAAACTCTGCATTTACGCTAAAACATTCCGTCCCTACCATATTACTCAGGATTTTTTTCTTTTACATTTCCCTGTCACAGAGCAGATGTATGGTCATTTGGAATAACGGCACTTGAACTGGCACATGGTCATGCTCCATTTTCCAAGTATCCGCCAATGAAAGTATAGTTATGATGATGCCATTCGATTTTTGTACTGATTTTCACTGCTCTCTGGTACTCAGTTTGTGTATTTTATTTTTTACTGGTAATCATCGGCAGGTTTTGCTGATGACCTTACAAAATGCACCTCCCGGACTTGACTACGAGAGAGACAAACGATTCTCAAAAGTGCGTGAGTGGCCACAGTTTGTTTGTAACATTCTAGCTTCCTGTGTTTTCTTCCCACCTTAATGATTGCTTTGGCTTAACAGGCCTTCAAGGAAATGGTGGGTACATGCCTGGTGAAGGACCCAAAGAAGCGTCCAACTTCAGAAAAGCTTTTAAAGCACCCTTTCTTCAAACAAGCACGTCCACCTGATTACCTTGTTCGAACAATTCTAAATGGTCTTCCTCCATTAGGTGAACGCTATAGAACGATAAAGGTCTCTGGCCCATCCTTCAAACTTATTCTGTCTCTTACTGGGAAGGAATCTGCTGGAAAAGCTTGATTGATATGTGAATTCTTTTTTTCAGTCAAAGGAAGCTGATCTTCTAATGCAAAACAAATCTGAATACGAAGCACACTTATCACAGGCAAGGATTAGGAAACAGTGGTTTCACCCTTCTGTTTGACATTATTCTACAAAATGTCTTTTAAGCTGCTAATTTTTAGCCTGAGAATATGAAAGAAGCATCTTCTGGTAGTTGAGTTTGACTGATGTGTTTGAATTACTTTACATCTTTACTCAGACTTCCTGTTTCTCTGCAGCAAGAATACATTAGGGGAATAAGCGCTTGGAATTTCAACCTCGAGGACCTAAAGAATCAGGCTGCCCTTGTAAGTTAGTAATTTTATAGTTTAGCTAATTATACAGGGCAGGGGGATAATTTTGCTGGCCTTGTAGATTTCGGATGATGATAGTTCACACGCTGAGGAGCCCGAGTTCAACAGAAAGCAATGTGAAAGACAGGATGAACCAGCTCTTTCCCCTGAAAGGGATAGCAGCTCAGCTACAGCTCCCAGTCAAGATGTATTTATTTGAAACGATTCTCTATACTCTTATCTACCTGCTTTTGGGAATCGAAAGAAAGTTTCTTAAAGTGTGATCTTGCGCTGCACGATGTCAACTCAGCATGTGTTTCTTTGTTTTCTTCTTCTTTTCAGGAGGAACTGAACGATATTCATGATTTAGAGAGTTCTTTCGCCACGTTTCCAATAAAACCTCTTCAAGCACTCAAGTACATCTCAATCTCTAAAATTATTTTTCTAGCTCCTATAGATCTGTATTTCATCAAACCCAACTCCATTGAGTAGTAGAAGTATCCCTTCTGTATAGTATTGTGAAGCTACAATGTTTCTGAATATTTGAACGAAGGATTGAACTTTGTTCTACCTGTGCTATGATGCAGAGGCTGCTTTGATATCGGTGAGGACGAGGACAATGCAACTACTCCTGATTGGAAGGATGCAAACTTAGTGAATTCTGGGCAACAGCTTTTAACAAAGGCTTCTATTGGATCTCTGGCGCATACCACGAAAGAAGAAGACACCGCAGCACAAAACTCTTCTTTACCACGTCATGTCATTTCCGAACAGAAAAAACATTTGAGCGGTTCAGTTATACCTGAGAGTACTGTCTCTCCAAAAAGAATCAATTCCGATGCTGACAGGTTAGCATCCTGAAAACTCAATTTTTAGTGTGTAAACCTACCTTGACATGCTTTATTGACTTTGAAGCTCTTATGATGTACTTGAATGATGAGTTGTTTTTAAAGCCCACTTGATTTACTTCTGCAGGGAGTTTCAACAGCGTAGATATCAGACAGAGCGGAGCTACAGCGGATCGTTGTATCGCACCAAGAGAGATACCGGTAATAAACCTCCCATCCGCTTATTAGTCTACATGTAATTTTTGTAGAGCCTTCAATTCCAATATGATCCTATGCAGTGGACGAGACGTCAGAAGCCCCTCATGTGGAGCACAAGGGTCGGTTTAAGGTCACATCAGCAGATCTGAGTCCCAAGGTATAACAAGTACCGTTAGTCTGTAAACTTCTTATGCTTAAAGAGCATTGTGTGGAATAATTAATTGTCTTTATGAAAACTGAGGATGTGTTTGGGTTTTTGGTACAACTAGGGATCTACAAACACTACATTCACACCGTTTGGTGGTGGTTCGAGCAGCCCGAGCTCCCTCAATGCTACGACTGCCACAATCCTCCCCTCAGTTCAGTCGATTTTGCAGCAAAACGCCATGCAACGGGTAAATTTTAAAACCACAAGGAAAATAATTTTACAGTCCTTAGTTAAATATCCTTCTCTTGGCAGGAAGAGATCTTGAGACTAATCAAATACGTGGAGCAAACCTCTGGTACTATAATCCTCTTTATCTATTGATTGATTTTTCTTAAGGACTTATATATCCTTTTTGTTGAAGAATTCAAGATCAAATGTTCTGAGTTTGTTTTTGTCTTATTCCGTAGTCAAGCAACCTGGATCACCCGAGACAAGCATCGATGAGCTATTGCAGGTAAAAGAAGAATGAACAAAAAAGGAATACATTTTCTTGTCTATCATAAAATCAGATCATATTCATATTTACTAAATTGAACTTGACATCATCTATTATGTAGACGCCTCCTGCAACGCTGCGAGAGAGAGAACTTCAGTCTCAAGTCATGCTACTGCAACAAAGGTACATATATATCCATCTCTTTCTTTCACTAAGAACCTGATTACTAATCATGAAATTAAAGGATGAAATGTCTCGAAATTGTGCGAACCAACGTGACCAAAGCTGAAACACGTCTTATTCCTACTGAACATCAACATTGAGTTATTTATTTACTTTTCACTCTTTGATGTAAAAGCTTTTGGAGCTTAACAGAAGAACTAAAGAAACAGAAGCAGAAAAACGGGCAGGTTTGTCTTTTCTCACATTTCCTACACTGAATTATATAATATGAGATCATGAGTTAACTTCATTCACTATCAATTGCTTTTGAGATAGAATTAACTTTAGTTATTGGCAATTAAGTTTTGAGACAACTCTATAATAAACCCTTACATTTCCATGGTATGCAATATATGCGCGCTAAAATGAAAATCTTATTCTGATTGTCTGCAGTTAGAGAATCAGCTAAACGCATTAACACACAGAAACGATTGAGTCACATAAAGTCAATCGAGACAACAAATCACAAGCTCAGAGATGAAACTGGGGATCTTGAGTAAAAAAACCCAAATTCCCTTTCAAGGCAAAGAAGAAAGAGAGATTTGTGTTTAATATATATTTATTTATTGGGTGTAATTTATTGTCAGGTTTTTATATTCTGTGTCAACTACTACAATGTTTGACTTCGTTTTGTGGGGTTTTTCCAACTCTCCTTTTGGTCACCTATGTGTGGTTTATGATTTGCTATATTACAGCGTTTGTATTTTCCTTTTCTTCTTTTGTTAAATGAAAACAAAATACTATTATTTGTGACGAAAATATAAGTGGAAAAAAAGAAAATACTTAACATAACTGTTATCTGAAAACAAGGTTATTTTATATCGTTGGATTACCAAACTGATTGTGAAAACAAATTAGCAGAACTCGTTGCTATTTGCTAATAATATCAACCAAGAACAAAAACATAAAAGATCTTTTTCGTTATCCTTACAATGGTTAACATATGTATATTACCAAAGGCGGTTCTCGATCACAGCCGCTACTATTTGCTTCAACGTCTCCTACAAAAACAAACACACAACCTCTAAGTACCATTGGGTTTTTTGGCAGACTTTTCCAGAATCGTTTCCAAGAAAAACGTTAAGTACCGAAGAATGATCTTTGAGACCAAGTGAGAGAACCAGAGGCTTCGAGGGAACATAAGAACTGGACAAAATCAAAAGAGATTGTATCATTATAACACACTTTTTGTTGTCTTCCATTTTAATCAGACAACATAAAAAGAATGGAGGAAAATGAGCAATAATCAAGAATTGAAGGTGGGAGAGACCTTATGTGTTCAATGAGTCTTCGAGCAGTCGCTATCAGCATTGGCTTCAAGAAACATAGTGCGCAAAATTTTTAGTAAGATTTTGGATAGGTATTAGCTATATAACCTATGATAAGATAAACAGTTTCACCTCATCTCGCTTTCCGAAAATCACTGAGACACTAAATGTTGGTTCAACAGACATTCCTTCTTCCTTCCTGTCAACAAACAAACACCCAATTCGAAACATATGCTACTCAGATGTTCACAATCGATATCAGACTTATCGACAATCAAGAAAACTCAATTTCATTCCTCAAGACAACCTTATAAGCATGAACAATAACTAAAAATATCACAGACCTTGCGTGCAATATAGTTCCCATGGCTCCAATCTGCGTTGCTATGACCTGAGATTCAGAGAAAACAAAACTATGACTTCAAAGATCAAATGAAGTAAGCTCCTTACACACAGAAAGAAACACTCACAAGGATATGATCTTCATAGCTGCAGATCACAATCTCTGTCTTGTTTCCCTTTCAGAACAAAATTTAAACAAACACTGCAAATTACTCCATCTGATTATATTCACAAACAGTAAAATGGTTTCAAAATAACAAAAATCAATTCGAATGAAAATAGAGAACCTACAAAAATTCAACAGATTCACTATCAAAATAACAAAATAAAAACAGAGTAGACATAATTTGAACGAAGAAACGATCTTCACATAAGAATCGACCAAAATCAATCGATTGTATTAGATTTACAAATTACCTTACTTTCTAATGAGACCTTTCTGTGTCGCACAGGAAAATTAGCGTCCAAGCTCTCCATTATCAGTCTTTACAATACAACTCTCTTTTATGCTTCTTCTTCTTCCTCCTCTGAGTATCTCTACTCTATGTTGTTTGCCTCCCAACTCCGACGACAAGAGAAGAGAAGCGGTAACACGTTCGTCTCCGGCCGAACACGACATCGTTTGGATAAAAGCTCAGAATATTTTAAGCCCTAGTAAATAAGTCCACTAACAGTTGATAAAAAAGCCCATTAATAAAACTCCCTTTTCCTCAATGAAAAAAAAAAGTTTGTTTGCCGTGAAATTGATTTTTAGTTCGACGACTTCGCCTGTCACGTGACCAATGGACCCGGCCGACAAAAATAATTTTTTTAGGACAAAATTGAAAATTTACGACTTTGTAATCAGTTATAGGGAAATTCTTAAAAATGATAATCATATTTAATCATGCGACAACATGAAACGATGGATACCACACGAATTATTAAATTTTGGTCTTTCTCATTCTCTTGAGAAACCGGACCAAACCAACCGGGTGGCTCTGGCCATCAAAACTAACTACCCACTGAGTTTTGTTGTTGTTGTAGTAGTTGTAGTCATAACGTGCCAATGAGAAACTTCCACGTAAGCACAGTTAATTTACTTCCAAAACAAGCCCGTTATTTTAGTGACACGGCATCAACTAACCATACCTCAATTTCGTTCAGAAATGTGAAAACAGAAATCCCGTGCGTGTCTACTCGTCATTCAACACGTGTTTGTCAAACTAACAAAAGTCTAAGCCATTTAAGCCGAGCATTTTAATTCGATCTCGATTGCCACATCACTTTTTCTTCCTTCAGAAAATTTAATAACTTTCCAAATAAATGAATAATACATACAATTAAATATTTTTAGTTCAACACGTATTTTATAAATAATCATATACTCCCTCTATTGCACTATATTTGATGTTTAAGATTTTTGTTTTGTTCCTTATTATTTGATGTTTTAGACTATTAAATATATTTTTTGCTAATTAATGTCATAAAAATATTAACTTCAAGAGAATTCTATAATTTTGATTGGTTAATAGTTATTTAAAGTGAAAAAGTAATGCATTAATAGTTAAAAATTTTTAATCTATGTGAAAAATCTATAACATCAAATATTGAAGAATAGAGGGAGTATCAAACATATTGTGGACCCATGGAAATAAGAGAAGATAATACGTGACATATAATTTTCACTTTTAAAAAAAAAAAATTCAAAAGTTTAATGGACTTTAATGCAACTTTGGTATTCTTTTGTACTTATTGTAACTTACAAAATAAAGAAAACTATTATCTTACTGCAATACTATTAATTACCTTTCAGCTTCCATCTTAAATCACTATTAAAAATCTAAATTCTCTTAATATACAAAGAAATTTTGGATTCAGCGGAAAGCTATGGCAGGGGAAGTAGAGTTTGTTCCATGTAGCAATGGATAAATAAAGAGAGTCAAGTGAATAAAGACATGTGGTCTTATGCAATATTATATATTTGAAAGTCAGTCGCTAACTAAGCAAATGAGAATTAAAATACGGGTGTTATTTGAGTTAAAGTATTAATCACAAATTTATAATTGTTTAATAGCATTCTTCTTAAACTATAACAACAGAAAAACTTCAGCATATGTGCGGACATTAGTCTAGTAGTATAATAATACCCCACCAATTTGGATCCTCATATAGAATAGGAATATTGCTGTTGTAAAAAAAAAAAAAAGAATTTGAGGATATAACATCACTTATCCATAATAATTATCATCTTTTAATTTAAAAAATTCCTTATACAACTTTGGATCCAGCTTTCTTAACGAAATTAATAAAATACAATTATAACCCATAGTTTCAAAATTGATAAATAACCATATTCTTATAACAAATGTTCTTTTATCCTCTTACAAAATTTTGAGTTAAGTTAAGTTGCGTTTTTAAATAAAATTTAATAGATATTGTGATTTAAAAATTTTACAGTTAAATTAATTGTTATAATAAATGAGTATCGTTTGATTGCTTATTTTATAATTAATGTTTCTAATCATTCGAAAGTGTTGCCGATTAAGAGTTTAAAACCACGTTAAAAAAATACATTTTTTTAACATAAATCTATCTAGTGGTTAATGCATAAGATATAATTTTTGGATAAGCTCATATTTATACATATATGACTTAGTGATTAATGCATAAGTTAGAGATTTGACCCCCCAAAAAAACATTTTGACTAAAGATTGACAATTTTCGTTAAATAAAAACAAATGCCATAATGTTTGACCATTCTCTAAATGATTCTGAATTGTAACTTCGTGGTCATAGCATACAAAAGTTGGCCCAAAAGCAGAATTGCAAAAAAATTGACCACTCTGCATTTTCAAAAACAAAATCCCCACTCATTAACTGTCAATAGCTTAAGATAAAGTCGATATAGTAATGCATGATTATTATATGTTTAGATTGTGTTTGTACTTATTATAGTATAATTAAATTATAATAAAATTATTTTAAACATATTAAAATTTGATATATATGGATTCCGAAATTTACAATAAAAATTTGTGAGTATTTTATAAAGGATAAACCATTATGGAATTAAATGTTAAATTTTCTCAATTTGTAAACGATGACAAGAATTAAACCAAGATAAATAATATGTATATAATGTAAATAAATATCTTCTAATAAAAAAATCAATTCAGAAAATATCACTTCGTGCAGAGCACGAGTTAAATCTTAGTAATTAAATTATAATAAAAACGATTTTATCATATTGTGGATAATCTTAAAAATGTCTCAAATTTATCATTTATATTAATTACTATTTCCTTCGTTCATTTATTTGTTATTCCATAAAAATAAATATCATAACATTTTGAAACACTCTTTCAGATTTCAAAAAATATTAATTGTATTTATTGAATTTCTATTGGTTTAAATTATAAAAAATGTTTTATTGCAAAAATTTATACAGTAATGATTGAAAATAAACTTTTTTTAATATGTGTGAAAAAATTATAAAATTTATGTCATCCAATAACAATTATTTTTTCTTATAATAATGGTGAAACTTATCGCGAAATAGCTTTAATGATTTCCCGAGCAGTAAATTTTGCCTTTTTCTCTTTGGACTTTGGCCTTACGAGACCTTCTAAGCAGGAGCAATAGATTATACCTTTTTAATTAAAACAAGTAGCAGCCCACAATAAAGTAATAAGAGTTGATTACAATGTGTTGCACGATTAATTCACTTGTGTTCAAAAATAAGACTCATAGGGTTTAAAACGTGAGAGTTCTGTAAGTTTTGGCAATTTTTTCCAACGAAAATTATTGTTATTTTGTTCACTTTTTACTTATTTAATTAGTTTTAACAGTAACACATGAAATAACAAGAGAGTTGGTGAAAATTTGTTTCATCGTTAATTCGCTTGCATTTAAAAACAAGTCACAAACAAAATCCACTGTAGATCTGTAGATAATAATTGATCTAATTTCGGAAAAGTTTCCGTCCATAATCATCTAAAAATCATTGAAATCATGCATGTGATTTAATACAAAATACCTTCAAAAAGAAGATCAAGACAAAAAAAAAAAAACTACATAATGCATATGTGATACAAGATCTGAACATATGTATATAAAAATTCATGCTATCACTAATAATATATAAAGTTAATATAAAATTTACAGCCACCCAATGGCCGATACAAACTTGTAACAAAGTGATAAAAAGTATAATAAATTAAATTTTTATTCTTACATTTCATCTCAGAATCTTATATATAATAGCAATTCATCGAGATGATAATATTTTTGACATTTTTATTGTATCTTTGTTTACGAACATATAGTTAATTTATATTCTTTGTCTAAATCCAATTATTATCATGAACTAATTTGACCTTAATGATGGGGTTGGGGAGAAGCCAAAGTAGATGCAAAATAGCCAGCCAGTCATGTAATACGGCAACTCAATTTTAATTTAAAGCCACTACCACTAAATTAATCTAGTTTAGTTTAATGGTGTTTTTGGTTTTTTGTTTTTCATTGTAACGTATTTGACTTTATAGTTTATAATACTAATAATGCGATAAAAAATGTCAAACAAAGTTAGAATTTTTTTTTTCCAACTTCTATTACAATTAGCCCATATAAGTATCGTGTTTGCATAGCGACAAAAAAAAATATCGCGTTTTTAACTTTCCACATTATCACGTTCAGTATTTTCATATTACAACTTCTAGTATCGTGTTTGCAATTGCATGGCGACAAAAAAAAATGTATCGCGTTTGCAACTTTCCATACCGTAAGAAGAAAGCCATATTACAGTCAAGCATTTTAAAAGGTTTTTTATGGAACACTGTTATTAATAAAACTAATTTTTTTAAAAAGTATCAGGTATAATATTATTTTATTTAATAACATAAATATTAATGAAAAAAATCTAATAGAGAATTATTATTGGTTGCCAAACGAAAAAAAAAAAAAACTATAATCGGCAATTTGGCATGGCGTAGTTATATATATTTTTTAAGTAATGTATTAATGGCGAAAGCCGTCGATGAAGCTAAAGCCGAGCCGATAAGCTGTTTTCTAAAGACATCTCTTTTTTCGAAAGATGAGAATCAGACTCTTTGCATCTCGTGTCATGTGTAACAACTAACACGGCCTCTGCTCTTCCTCTCTATATATATCGTCTTCCTCATTTCCCAATCCTCTGTGTAACTCTCTACCTTCTCTGAGCTTGATTAAGAGCCAACGAATCAAAAATAAGCAGCGAACAAAGAAGATTAATATCTTTAACTCGTTCACTTGTTGTTTTGTTAATCCAGACTATGAGGATTGTACGTGCGACGGGGAAGTTCTCGGCGGAGCTTAAGGAGTTCATGTGCGCCGCCGTGCAGAGGAGGAAAGACGACGACGGACTCCGAGGCTGTGGTGGTGGTAAATCGAGAAATGCGATGGATCTGGATTCCGACGCCGGGAACAGATTGGTTTGTGTAACTGGCGGCGTATCCTACCTTGGTCGCGCCATTGTTAAGCGGCTCCTTGTTCATGGATACTCTGTTCGAATCGTCGTCGATTGTCCAGGTAAGCATCTTCAGGTCCCTGCTCTGTATATATCGCGGCTCTGTTTGGTAGATGAGGATTTACTAATTATGGATTAACTCTGCAAAATCGATTAACGGATAAATCTTGAAATTAGTAAAGAATTCAACGAGAGTTTAGTTTAGTGCTTGGATTCTGGAGTTATTAATCTGAGTTTGATTCTGCTTGAGGATTTGAAGTTTAATTCTCTTTGTCCGGTTTTTGAAAATGCAGAGGACGAAGAGAAAGTGAGGGAGATGGAAGCTGACGCTGAAACGTCGTCGTTTAGCAACAGGATTAGCTCAGTGGTCTCTAAATTAACAGAGGCGGAGGGTTTAGTTAAAGCATTTGATGGTTGTGCTGGCGTTTTCCACACCACTGCATTTGTGGATCCTGCCGGAATCTCTGGTTATTCGGTAATGTTTCAATCTCATCCACCTCTCTATGCACATGTATATGCGTGTATTCGTGTATACGTACACTCATGCACACGTACCAAGTCATCACGTGGAACTGGAATGCCATTTATTGAGTTTAAACCTCTGTTTCACGGCATGCCATTTATTGAGTTTTAATTTATTCACCCAAACAATGGGTTTTCCAAGTGAAATAACTTTTTCGTTGTTAATACACTGTTGCATGACGTACGTGTCAAGGTGTGAATATAAATAAGAATGTGTCAAACATGGATGGAATATTATCCTTTTCCAACGTTTTCGTTTCTAGAACACTTTTTTTTAAACAAAGTGGTTATGAGTTGAGGTTGGTAAGTAAGTACCTGAGATTTCTGAATGTTTGTTGAGGAATTAAAGTACATATTTCCAAACCATGATTTTCAATGCCCTAGCTACTCTTCCTTTCAAAAGCTTAGATTTTGTATATCTTTCGTGTCTCCTTGCTTGGTTCTGTTTTTTTTTTTTGTCTCTTTTCGTTGAAAACAAAAAAGCCGAATGATATTGAAAGAGTTGATAGCTCTTGCACAATGAAATTTCAACACTTCTTTTTTTTAATAGATTGACTTTATCTGAGACTTGAGTGATTTCTCTATTTTGTTGACACTTGACAAATATTCGTCGTCCTCAACCACCTAATTCAGAAGAGAGTTAACTGTGAACTCCCTTATGACATCTTCTCTACCTACTAACAGGGACAGCTATCTAAACAAGTCTTTTTTTTTGTGTAAGTTTGATTACGATGTGTTTGGTACCCATTTCTTATCTGTGGCCAATATAAATCGTAACGTGTACGAATCAAAACATTTATTTAGTATAAAAAATATACCATACATGTCATGTCATCATCAGACTGATAACAAAAACAAAACTAGACCTACCAGTTTGTGTAAAAGTATACCTAAGGTGTTCATATTTTTTGATGATATTTTTTCAACTCGTTCTAATAAATTTTATCTTACCCATTTCATTTGTTAATGTTTTTGCAGAAATCAATGGCGGAATTAGAAGCGAAAGTGAGCGAGAATGTAGTAGAAGCATGTACAAGAACAGCGTCAGTGAGAAAATGCGTCTTCACATCATCTATCTTAGCCTGCGCTTGGCAAGACAATTCCTTTAACAATTTTGATCACTCTGTTATCAACGAAGAAAGCTGGAGCGATGAACAACTTTGCATCGATAATAAGGTAAATTGAAAGAGAAAAACACATAATGTTCATGAGTTCGCGCGTATTAGCTCTGGATTTATTTTTTTAAAAAGACATTACTAAAGTCCCTTATGCTAACTTCCACAGCTTTGGTATGCACTTGGAAAGCTGAAAGCCGAGAAAGCTGCGTGGAGGATCGCAGAAACAAGAGGATTAAAGCTTGCCACTATATGTCCTGCTCTTATAACTGGTCCTGACTTCTTCCACCGTAACTCCACATCAACCTTGGCTTATCTCAAAGGTAAATTATATTGAAACAACATTACAATTAATGTATATGGATCAAAAATTTAGTATTTTTATTATATAAATAGCTGCAGCAACCAAACAAAAAAAAAGTATTCGAATATCTGTACGTAGTTCACGGGTGGTCCATTCGATAGAGGGACAAAGACAGCTAATACGATTTGACTTTTATTTACTTTTATTGGCAAAAACGCAGGAGCCAAAGAGATGTATAGCAACGGATTATTAGCAACAATAGATGTGAACAGGTTGGCTAAAGCTCACGTGTGTTTGTGGGAAGGTTTGAGTAATAAAACAGCGTTTGGTAGATACGTTTGTTTCGACACCATTCTCTCTAAAGATGGTGCTGAAAAGCTTGCTAAGGATATTGGTGTCCAAATCGAAAAGATTTGCGGTAGCAGCGATTCAAACGCAAGCGCAAACGCAATTGCAGATGAAGAAGCTTATTCACCTAATTTACAAATATCAGATAAAAAGCTTTTAGATCTTATGGCAAGAACTCTACGAAGTTGCTATCATGAAAGTTAGCTAGAATCGACAAAAACTAAAAGGAGCAGATTTAAGCTAGTGATGTAATTTTTTGCTCTTATTCTTTTCTTCTTTTTATTTTAATATTATGCTTTAATAATTATTTTCCCCCTTGTAATCATTGTTTAGAATCATTATTATTGTACGAATGTGGTTTTACGTGTAGAGTGAGGTTGTTGTAAAGGGTGGTAGAGTTGGTGTTCGTGGAAAATTTCTAATTTTGATTGATACTTTTTTAATTAAAAATCCAGTTTTGGGTAGCTAACAATAAGTCAATAACGACCAAATGCCATTCTTAATTTTGTAAAGAAAATATATATTATCTTGATTTTTATTCAGTGAATTAGTAATAAAATTAATTATTTTTTAAATATTTTTTTTTTTATTATGGAAAGAAATTGATGTTTTTCTCTTATGATTTATCCAACATGCAACCGGTTCATCTAACAAGCAATCTGTTCGAACCAGGGACGTACAATATATAACACGTGTCGTTTTGTAGTAGGTGTCTTGGTGATCGTTAGAAAAAAGAAAGAGCAGAACGAATGATTAACTGAAGAAGAAGAAGACTGATGTGTGTAATGTACTAATGTGTGTACCTTTTTCTTTTCTTTCTTTCTTTCTAGAAAAGAAGAGCATCTCAGTTGCCAACGTGGCGATCTGAGAGTCGATTGCAAGTGCAGAGGGTTTTGAAGACAAAAGTCACACCAAAGAAAGGCTCCCGCAGCAAATACCAGAGAGACAAAAAAAGGCGTGAACGACGCTGCTATTTTTTTTATTTATGTTAAAGGCACGGAAAATCATAAACTTGTAATTTATTATTTTCCAACATTAACTAAAATGCTTCAAAAACAAACAAACTTGTAATTAAATATATCACGATTTTATAAGATTATGCTGCTAAGAGCACATAATTTTTTTTTTAAGTTCTATATGAATTGTGATCAAACTTCTCCATATTGTTGACATGTATACACATGAAAGGATGACACATGACATATAATTTTTACTTTAAAAACAAAATTTCAAAAACTTAATAGAACATCAATGCAATTTTTCGTCGTCTTCTGTGCTCATTGTAACTTATAAAATAAATCTTCATATAATTTTTACTTTAAGAAAAAAATCCAAAAGTTTTGATATAATAAATCTTATAAAATAAATCTTCATATAATCTTCATATAAAATTTCAATGCATTATATTACTCATAGACTATTATTTTTCGGCTTTTATCTTTAATCATTATTAAACATATAAATTCTCTTAATATATAAAGAATTGGATCCAACAAAAAAGCGATGACGAGGAAGCAAAGTCCGTTCCATGTAGCGGTGAATAAATAATGAGAGTCTATGAGATATGTGGTATTATGCAAAATTATATATTTGAAAGTCAGTCGCTAACCAAGCAAATGAGAATTAAAATGCGGGTATTATTTGGGTTAAAATGTTAATCGCAAATCTATAACTATTTTATAGCATTTTCTTAACTTATAACAACAACAAAATTCGCGCGTATGCACGGAAATTAGACTAGTAAAATAAAAACTTAAAGTTGTATCAACTCCGCAATAACTCAACTCTTAAATGCATCACTGGAAGTGTAGAAACTTGAATATCACTTTCATTGGCACTGTTATCATTGTACTTACATCCATCATTGAACGCAACCTTTAAGTGCATACTGTAACATACATTTGGTCATAATTTTAGTACTGAAATGTTCAGATTTCTTTAAAAATTTATAATACTATGAATAAATATTTCTCATTTGGGTATACGTTCCTTTTTTTAGTGTTAAAATACATGGAAAGCAACACAAATTGGGCCGAGTTCCCATGATTTGATTCTCTCTGTTTTCGGGACTCATCATACACCATGCTTCGATATTTCCTATAAATTAGTACAAAAACTTATGCTTATTAGTTTATATTTTCCGCAACTCGAATAGGTTTACAATTATGTGAAACTATATGAGAAAATATAGTTTAGCTTTAAT
Organism: Erythrophleum ivorense; assembly: GCA_026724425.1. Lineage (NCBI taxonomy): Eukaryota > Viridiplantae > Streptophyta > Magnoliopsida > Fabales > Fabaceae > Erythrophleum > Erythrophleum ivorense. The sequence goes on along the minus strand of JAIUCV010000080.1, from coordinate 4,448,294 downwards.
AATTAAAAGAAAAAAATAAAAATATACTCCATAGATTTTAAAATAATTTAATAAAAGTTTTTCTGTTGCTTTTCTTTCTTTTTACCTTGAATTTGTTTTTAAGAAACCTGCTAGCTAGCCTACGGTAGTTAACATATTACTATTTTCAGGAAAGCCCTTTTTATTGAGTTTACAAAATTTCTGAATAATGATTTAGAACAATTATTTTAGATGGCAGTATCGACCTGTACGTAACTAAAGTCTATAGCACTACAGTTAACAAAGTAATGGTACTTCGATTTTCAATCATCATGTTGTCGAGGGCCTCGAGGTTAAAAAATTATTCACAAACGTATAATTTAAATTTAGACTAGCCACTACTGCACTACATGACATTTGCTCTCTCTTTTTTTTTACTGCGGGATAATTTTAGTATAGATTTTTATCAGTCTAAGTAATATCAGTATATGGTACTGTAAGTTATCAAAAACCTTTAGAGCTGACCAATATTTTAGTAGTATCATTTACATGTAAAAATACAACTTGGTGCCGTTGGACGTTGGTTTTTTTTCTATAAGAGACGAAAACAACCGAATGTTTCTCACCTATCATATAAAAAACTTCAAAACATCGAATTATTTAGTGTATATTATACATGATATAATATCGTAATCTTGATGCCCAAACACGAATATTCTTATCAGTATGATCACGTCATCGTGTCAATAAAAAATAAAGGCAATAGTATGAATATGCGAAAACCTCAATCGATAATACCATTTTAAAGTTGTCGTTGCCTCGTTGTGATTTGCTAATTTGCACTTGTCTATACATGCATTAAAATCTATTTGATCACCAAGTTTCCCTTATCATTATCGTGAATCACTGAATCTTTGAACATATCACACATTTCTCGGCTTTTAATTTGATAGTAGTATTTTTCTCGTGTGATAGCTCATAGCGAATACTAGTTTACTAGTGATAATTAAGTTTTGGTTAGGTACTTGCCTACTTAGCTTAAGCGTAAAGTTTTAGGCGGATATTATAATTATAAAGCAGATGCAAACTAATAATTTCCGTTTACTTAAATAAAAAACCTGGATACGACTCAAACCCTAAATTAAAAATTATACAAATATTTAGTAGTACATTTACAGAAACCTCTAGTGAAAATAAAATACACTGTATTTACGATCGAGACTTGTATTTACTAGCAATTTAGCAAAAATGTTATATTTACTATCTTATATATGTACATATATTTAGCTCTTTATGTTGTCTTATATGATAAAAAATATTATCAACTCTTTCAAATAAAGATTTACTCAGCTGCTAAAATCAATATTAAAATTATTAGCAACGTAGTTAATTGATCCCCGCAAACGTTAATATGCGTAAAGGTATATGAAAGATATAATATATATATGTAGAGAGAGAGAGAGAGAAGTACAAGTATATATATAAATAAACGGAGCATTTGCTGGATCAAATAATCTTTCTTCATCCTCTCCATACTGTTCTTCTCCTCTCCTTTTATTGTTGGTTTTAGTCTCCTTTCTCTTTTCTTTATCGTGTCCATAATACATATACCACAGACCATATCGAAGTATTATCAGCGTATCACAATATACAACACATACATGAAAATGTTTTTCTGTTGATTCTTCATATATATGCGTACACAATATAATTATATATATTACCGCAAAGAAAGCATCCTCCAAGGTAATCCGCCGCTGACTTTCTCTACATTTCTCTCATGACTCATCATATTACCTGAGACAGTAGTGTTCATCGCTGATTCATATGTCCGAAGAACTTTATTTACTTTTAATCCTGATTATATGATTAGTTAGAGGGATTTCTATGTTGCATGTGTGTCGTTTCTACGTATTGATAAAATTTATAATTGTTTGTTTTCTTATGAAAATTTCAACAAATAATTAATTTTAGCTTCTAATAATTATAGACAATATGCACAATTATATTTATATGGTCATGCGTCTGTGTACATCAGTATATGTGTGAACATGCAAATTATATTTTAAAATTTTTATCCACCATTTTAAACTTTTACCTTAGGCAAGTGAAAAGGAACAATAGTACTATAGCATACTTGGTCCACTCCAATAAAAAAGGGAAATATAGAAATACAATGTTTTTAACTAACTAATCGCCAAAAAAAAATAATATGATGTTTTGTAAATTATAATATATTATAATGAACTTATAAATATTTGATTACGATTTCAACTTTCGATGAAGCAGAAAAATATAGCTCTACAACCATTGCAAGAGTCAAAAGCAAACCCTTTTCATTTTAAATAAAAACAAAAGCAACATCTTCATGATCAATAGCCTATCAAAAATATAGTTTTTTGGGTTAAACATAAATATAACTAATAATAATACTAGTATTAAACTTAATAAATAGAAGTTCTCACTTCTCACATATCCACAATGTACATCATCGTTTTCTAAAAGTTATGGCAGGGAGATTCCTGATAGACTTTATAGGACTGTTATTTTATACGCTATTGATTATCTTATATATCATTCTATTGTTTCATATGTTAAGGTCGAACTTGAAAGGCTAAACTTTAAATGCACAATACTCTATCTATTTTATATTGCTCTCTAAATTGTATTTTATTACGGGCCACGTAATTGGGCCAAGAAGACCCGACAATCCACGTGAAAGAGAATCCTTCCCACTAACCATCCACGTTAGCACATTAATCTTTTAATATTTTCTTACAAGTTAAATTTTGGGTTGGATATCTATCTTTTGTTTATGGCTTAACTATTTCAGACTAAAAGATATCATTATACTCGTTATAATCAAATGACCATTACTATAGCACAACATAGACGATGCTTTGTCATAGAGTAGTACAAAAAAATCTGATAAAAAAATAGTACAAAATTGCTACAATCAATAAAACTTTTTTATCCGAGTTCAAAACCAAAAGTTACTTATCAAAGAAACTAGTATAAATTATACCTACTGGCTACCACAAACTCAGAGACCCCAAAAAAAAAAAAAAAAACCATTAATCATTACATATCCCTAGAAGAACTTATTTTTAAATCATTCAAAAACTTTATCATTTCCGATGCTAAAAAATCCCAAAATGAATAATATGGATCCGTTCCACACGCGCTCCTTGAATTCTCCGGATCGTAAGTTCATAATCATTAGACCAAGCCGTCCAATTCTAATTGTTTTGGTTATTAATTTATACGTAAGACGTTTGCAGGCCTTCAATTATTTGAAAATTTAAAAGGAATTGATTTAAAAAATAAAAATAGTACCTTCACGTGGTTTACACACGCCTAAGGAGAGCGTGACGAAGTAGTGAATCTAAACCTGAACTGTCTTGAGTCATTAAGTGAAAGTGCATGGAAAATCTCGAGTTGTTGTTTCCTACACCTCTCTGCTTTCTTCATTTTTTACTATTTCCTATACGTATCAATTTGTAAGCAAAACTTTTTCAAACTTTGATCCATAAACTCATACATACATAAATATATATATATAACAGAGTGACTAATCTCTATTTCTTGTCGACCAGGATTTAGTTTTGATGGAGGAAAACCCGCATCGAGTTTCACGTAGGAACCACGGTGGGACCCACTGTCAAAACGACGCGGTCGACGAAGAAAACCGTCGCCAACGGCATTACAACCACCACACTCAAGCCGACGAAGTCAAATGCTCCGGCAAGAGATGCCGGTCTTGGGCGGCGGCAGCGATTGCTGACTGTGTAGCGCTTTGTTGCTGTCCATGTGCGATCATAAACCTTCTTACTCTCACTTTCGTCAAGGTCCCGTGGATGATCGGACGGCGATGTCTCCGCGGCTGCGGCATGAATAAGAAGAAAAAGCGGAGGCTACTACGCAGGAGGAGATGCCGCGGAAAAATCAACGGAGAAGATCATCATAATAACCATCACCGCCGGATTGAGACGGCCGATGGGGATGAGAAATGCGGCGGTGGCGGAGTATGTTGTGGCGGCGGAGATGATGATGATGATCACCGGTTTGTGGTGGAGAGAGATGGGAGTTTAACGAAGGAGGAGGAGGTGAAAACGACGTCGTTTAAAGGAGATGATGAGTCAAGAATAAGTGCAAGAGTTGAAGCCGAGAGAGTGTGGTTAGAGTTGTATCAGATTGGTCATCTTGGATTCGGTAGAGTCTCGTTCACTGGAATTCAGTGATTAATATGTAGGAATTTTTTAGTTTTATTCAGAGATTTCGAAAAAATATATAACGTGAAATTCCTAGGCTGCAACTGGATGTATATTTTATGGGATGTAATTGTGTGGAATAGCTAATTCGAAGAGATTCCACAAAAATGTTACCATTTAAGTGGAATGAAAAATAAAATTTATTCCATCAATTCCAGTGGAATGGGTGGGAAAGAAAATGAAACACGTTGAAAAACATTCCATAGCAAAAATCATCGTGAATGGAAGAGATTAAATTGAATGAAAATAAATTTTAATATTACACAATAATACTATTTAATTTAAACAAAATTTATTTTCATTCCACTATATTCCTTTCTATAGTCACCATTCATGTTACATAAACAATTTTCTGAATATATTCATTCCATTTGTTTTATTGTCATAACTACTATTATTCCATTTCGTTGGATCCCATTTTTCTAAATTCATCTCATTCAGTTTATTCATAAATTTGATATCCAGTTACAGCCCTAGTATATGTGTTCTATGATAGATTTATTAGTTAGCTTGAAAAGTACTGGTCCAAATTAATAAACATCTTGATAATCAAAATATCTTCAAAAATTGTTCAAAATGTGTTATATAACTACTTCAAAAACTGTTCGACAGCTTGTAGTAACTAACTGGTATTCAAATTTTAGTAACGACAAAGTTCTAAGTAGCAGACAATAAAAGTGTTCATTCCATCAAAATATTATAAAAGCTGGATCCATGCTAGTTTAGTGATTAGGAGTGTGCCTATTTATAAGGATTCATACGGTTCAAGATTCGATCCATATCCGTAACATAACATGACAGAGATGTAAAAAAGCAAATTATTCTAGAAAAAAAGTCAAACAATCCTCGAAATGGGCCTATTCATAAATATATTATAGTATCGGGTTAAATACGAGGCCCACTAACAAATGATTGTGCGTATTTTAGTAAGCTCCCAGAATTATTGTACTTTCGTGTTCTAATTTGCGCCGTCCGCGCACAATACCTCTTCTATGATCCTTCCTGCTTGGCAGAGCTTTCAGTTTATTCCCTCTTCCCCGCCTTCTTCCTCTTGAAAACGACAGAGTCGACGGTTTCAGAGAGTCGGTGAAGAAAATGGAGAGCGAGCCGACTCGAGTGATGGTGGCCGTGAACGAGTCGACGATCAAAGGCTATCCGCACGCGTCGATAAGCAGCAAAAAGGCGTTCGAGTGGACACTGAAGAAGATCGTTCGGTCCAATACCTCTGGCTTCAAGCTTCTCTTGCTTCACGCACAAGTGCAGGACGAAGACGGTTATTTCTCTATTTCGCATCCTCGAAAACTTGGAAATTTGCTTTTTTGCATAATGTTGGATTGTAGGTTCTAATTCAGATGTACGATGAATCTGTTTAGGATTTGAGTAGATCACTGTAGAGTAAATTCGGTGTTTATCTATGCTATTATCGCGTTTTAGCTGTTTGTGAATGAGGTCGCAGAGTTTCCAATCGAAGTTTCAGAAGGATTGAGTTGTGATTCTGCTCTGTTTAGTATACATTTTCCGAATATCGTTCGGTGGTTTGCTCGAATAGTCTCCTCCTAGAGATTTAACTAGCTCTCCTTTGTTTTTGTTTTTGGCCCTTGTTGTTACTCTAGTTTTGATGTATATTCTTTGCATAAAGTTGATCTTAATTGTTTTAAATCAGGTTTTGATGACATGGACAGCATTTATGCTTCCCCTGATGATTTTCGACAACTGAGGGAGCGTAACAAGGCAAAAGGACTTCACCTTCTTGAGTTTTTCGTCAAAAAATGTCATGAAATTGGGGTAAGAGACTCTTTTAGCTCTTAGATGGATCCGTATCTGTCTTTATGTCCCTCACTTGTATCATAATCTCATCAAAGACACGGTAACTTCTGATGGCTCTGATACATGTAAGTTGTTGAACTTGTAGGTTGGGTGCGAGGCCTGGATCAGGAAAGGTGATCCCCCAGAAGTGATATGCCATGAAGTGAGGCGGGTCAGGCCAGATTTTCTGGTTGTGGGAAGTCGTGGTCTCGGTCCATTTCAAAAGTATGTACCATCCTCACACATGCTTCTAGCAGACACTTATCGCTTTATAGTTTATAAACGCATCAATTAGTCATTTGATCGTAGGAAAGAAGTGGTTATGTTCTTCACTTTCTGATCATATGCGTCAAACACTGCTTATGCCCGCGATGATTTTGATTTGACTAATGTATGTTTGCATTGACATTATGTATATAGTTATAACTCGAGCTTGAAATCACAGACTATTGTGTAATTTAATTCACACTTGTTACTATTTGGACAGGGTATTTGTTGGAACTGTGAGTGAATTCTGTGTGAAGCATGCAGAATGCCCAGTCATCACAATCAAACGCAGTGTTGAAGAATCCCCACAAGATCCAGCTGATGATTAAATTCCATAAGCAACACAGAGCCATGCGGTGATTTTTAATATCTGCTGATCCGGTAAGCTTCTGAGAGACGAGAAATAAATGGTGTGTTGCAGTACAGAAGAAGAAATAAACAAAGCTATGTTGATTGATCTAGTAAGTTCCTAGATACTCGAATATTCACACATCATAGAAATATTGTGTGTGCAGTGCCTCAAGCCTTCAGTCTCTCAAAACATGAAAACAAAAGTTCCTTTATTTGTCATATGTGATCGTTTGACACTTCCATGTCTTTCATACATGGCTATCCAGTGTGTAACCTAATATTCATATTAGATTCAGTTTTGATTATCATCCACGCTTTGTCCTTCCTGCTTCAACTTCCCTTCTCTCCAAGTGATGGCGGGATATTTATTAGTGAACTTTAGGAGAAATAAAACGCAAATAAAGATAAAATATACCAACCCGGTAGTTTATATTCTAAGAGGAAGGGTAACATATCTACTGCTTACGAAGAGCACTTGAATAAATTTGGAACACACAAAAACGAAACGGTAAAAGTAAAGAAACTATCACAAATCCTTTATAAGGATAGAAAGAGTTAGTTTTAGAGACTACACACACAAGGACGCAAACATCAACGGACGGTTGAAACAAGAGACACAATACTTGTTTCTTCTTCACTCTCTCTTCTCCACAATCACTAGTGGTCCTTTTCAAGTGCAAAAAAGTGTTCCAGGAGCTTCATCATGCCTACGCAAATCAAAATGAAGGTTTGATCAATATTCATCAAGCATACTAAAAATGTAACACATGAGTGACTATACTATCGTAGCCAGAGTTTGCATATGGAAACGAGCATACAATCTAAATCCCTTAAAGGCGTTACTTAGGGCATCGATGCTATCAAAAGAGTGTTCCTTTCAATTTTCTACTTAGTTTTACAAGATGGGGTATTTAGTTAATTACCTTGCTAGCGATGTTGTTGGAGAGCCAATCAAGGCCTTCGTAGAGACCTTCCCCAGATGTGGCACAGGTGCTTTGAATGTACCTGTTAAAGGAAAAAGAAGTATAAAAGGTACACTCTACCGCATCAATCTAAGTGTCTAACCACATTAAGGACTAAACTCTGAAATAAGATAACTATACCAATGGCGTTGGCGGAGAGAGTGAAGGCCAAGCTTGTCGGTTATTTCCGCAGCATTCATTGCGTTGGGAAGATCTTGTTTGTTTGCAAACACAAGAAGGACAGCATCCCTCAGTTCATCCTGCAAACAGGGTTTTAGTCAGAATATGGGAAACTGTTTGTCTTACCGTGATACAAGAGAAAACCAGAAAGAAAAGCTAACCTCATTCAACATGCGATGTAACTCATCCCTCGCCTCCACGACTCGGTCCCTGTCGTTGCTATCAACAACGAATATAAGACCTTGAGTGTTCTGGAAGTAGTGCCTCCACAGGGGACGAATCTGGTTTTCAAGGAGGTCGCATACTTATTGTCAAATAATAGAATACAGAAGACAAACACTAATAGCAACTGGACTGAGAGATTAAAAAACCATGTGAATGTAGAAATTTACTTTTCAGATTGCGTTTACATGATACATATAACTGTGTAACATGAAACATCAGTACTAGTCATGCTAAGAATATCATTGACATGCTGAGCAGCTTGCAAAATCTCATGTACATAAAAAAGTATTCCGATAAAATATATACTACGATCAGGCAAGAGTTAGAATGTGTACCTTGTCTTGACCCCCCACATCCCAAACAGTGAAGCTGATGTTCTTGTATTCAACAGTCTCCACATTGAATCCTAGAAACAAAAACTTCAACATTAAATTTGAGAAGAAAAACTTCAATAAGCAGAAAACAGGGGCAAGCAGGAGAGGAGGAGATAAAATCCACAGAGATAACTAAGTAAGAAACCCACTAGAGCAAGATCTAAGATACACATTGACAAAGGCTCTTATTAGAGGAACCCTCAAAACTTACCGATGGTCGGGATGGTGGTGACAATCTCGCCAAGCTTGAGCTTGTACAGGATAGTGGTCTTACCAGCAGCATCGAGACCTACCATCAGAATCCTCATTTCTCTCTTGGCAAAAAGCCGGCTGAACAACTTTGTGAAGTTAAGACCCATTTTCCTTTAGCTAGACCCAAAACAAGAACACGAGTCAAGCAAACCACAATACAATACAAGAAAAGATCTATTACAAAATCAGAAAGTCTGAATCATCAATCAGGTACACAAAAATTCCATTCTTATAGATCGAAACAGTATAAATTATCAGATCCATGATTAAAGGAAAATTCTTACGGAATCAACTGTTCTAAACTGGGGAAAAGAATATCTCGATCAATAATACATCTTACTTGCACAATACTAAATACAAAGCAAACTGAAAACGATGAATTCAACGATTAAAAATTCAATAGAAGAAGAACCTATAAAACAAGAAAGATCTATCGATCAATCGCTTGATACTCTAAGAACGATGCAGATCGAAAACCGAAAGAAATTACTATACCAGAGATGATGATGAGAAAGGATGATACAGAAACTTGAACAAAATTTACCTATCGAAGAAGGATCTGTCGTAGAGCAAGCCGCGAGTTTCGAAGAGAAAATGTCTCCCACTCTCTCTTTTCCCACGACCTCTAATAATAGAATGTCAATGTGTGGCAATCCTTAGAATTTTTCATTGCAGATCTGCCCCTTTAATGTACCAATATTTCAGATTTCACTTGAAATTGAAGAAACATTACAAACAAGTACATACTCAATCGTTACTTTCTCTCCACACAAATTCAGTTTTACGCTCTCTACTCCGCTAGTCGGAAATTACTCTTTCTGACTAGCCATGGCCGTCTGTAACTGCTTCCTCCAAGCTCCACCACTCTCTCGCTTCCTACTACCGGTTTTCTCTCGCCGCGCTGCGAGTCTCTCCGCCGGTTACGGTCGGCTCAAAGCTACCGTCATGTTCTCTTCCGCTGTGAACCGGACCGGACCTTTGACTTCTCCGGTCCGAGCTGAAGTGAAGCGCGCCTCGCGCAAGGACGATGAAGTAGCTTTGGGTAACTTATTTACACACTGGTTTACATCTAGAGGATTGAGATGATAGTAGTTGTGAATTGCTCTATGAGTATCTTATAGTTTTATTTCTGCTAGTATCTTGTGCTGGTGTGCTTGCATTTTTTGGTTAATTTTAGTATAGATATGATTGATTTTAGTTTGTTTTTAGCTTCTGATATTCAATTTGAGACGCCGTTGAAGATTGTTGAGTATCCGGATCCTATCTTACGGGCTAAGAACAAGAGGATTGGTGTTTTTGACGAGAATTTGAAGAACTTGGTCGATGCTATGTTTGATGTTATGTACAAGTAAGTCCTGATAAGGAACATAGTACTTACTCACACAAACAGACTCAGAATGTGACACTGTGATTATGTGATGTTTGACAGAACGGATGGCATCGGGCTCTCAGCACCACAAGTAGGTCTCAATGTTCAACTCATGGTGTTTAATCCGGCTGGGGATCCTGGTGAAGGAGAAGAAATCGTTCTTGTGAATCCGAAGATCAATAAATACTCGGACAAATTAGTAACATTTGACGAAGGATGCCTATCCTTCCCGGGGATCTATGCTGATGTAGTTGTATGTTCAACCTTTCTCGACTGAATCACTTTGTTCACCAAATTCCTCACCGCTGTCTTGGAAATTGTTTTTTCATGTGATTGGTCTTGCTTTTTCAGCGACCACAATCTGTCAAGATTGATGCAAGGGACATTACTGGTGCAAGATTTTCAATCACTCTATCACGTTTACCTGCACGAATCTTTCAGCACGAGTACGACCATCTCGAGGTTCTTTCTCACACTTTGGTGATTTTGATATCATTACTTGATTGAACTGTAAAGATAAAACATATAATATATTTACGGACAGTTCAGTGGTTGCAATTGTGTTTATATACAAGTGGAAGAAAGTAGAGAGAAAGCTGACATGTTTAGATGTTAGTACATTGTGTGTTACTGGGCATGCACTCTTTCTTGTTTCTGTCTGATAGAACGATCTGTCAATTACAGGGAGTTCTCTTCTTCGACAGAATGACGGATCAAGTTCTTGACAGCATTCGTGAAGAGCTAGAGGTGAATCACACTCTACCAGTAGTTAATTTTCTGTACATTAGTAGTGAATTTGGTGAACATCTTTGCATAAGTAGTCCATTTTCTTGAAATGTTTGTTTTCTAAATTCGTTCTTGTACCGGCACCGTAGGCCCTAGAAAAGAAGTACGAAGAAAAAACTGGATTGCCAAGCCCTGAAAGAGTACAAGAACGACAAAAGAGGAAAGCAGGAGTTGGGTTTGGCAAACGTTGATGAGTACAATATTCTCGCTCAAGTTCCATTTTCGTGTAGGATGCGGGTATAACTGTTATTTCTGAGTTTGAGTTTTTATTCTTTTTCTATTGTTTTTTTTGTCCTGTAAATTTTCTTCCTATTTTCAGCTGCAGGATTTAACTATGGTATAGGAGGCAGACAAGAAATCCGTTTGCTTTTCTAAATCCAGAGGAGCATATCACAATGTATGATGCAAATCTCCAAAATAGGATGTACGGTTGAGACTCAGATCATATATGTCAGAATCTTTTTAGTCAGAGTAATATATATTCAGATTGTCTGTTTAAAGCTGCTATCTAATGTCGGATTTTTAGCTTGAGCTATGGAACTGCGTTTAGAATGTTCTTGCCGACTAAACTCTACCATGTTATAGTTTATCCTTTGTTACAAAGTAAAATGCATTAATTTGTATACTTGTGTTGGAATCTTTGGTAAATAGACTTCTATATATTGTTTAGCTCTCATTTTGTATATTTTCTTTGCATCTCTCAGATGATACAACTTGTTTTATGGAGTTTATATGGCTTGTGGTGTGATCTGCCATAACTGGTTCAAAAGTCATAACTGTTAGATTGTTGCCTCATAGATAAGATCCTTCCTTAGGCTATGGGTCGGGACCTCTTGTTTTGACTTATGACCAATACAATAACTCCCACTAGTCTATAACAGAATGCAATACATTAACATGCAATATGCTGCATTTTGTTTGCAGCTCATTTATACAAACTACTATAATATAAACTAAGGGAATGAATCCTTCATTATTCGTATTATCCTATCTTAGCATTTTACACATTTCGTGCTCTAATATCAGCAAGCATCATTGCTAGCCTGAGTTGCAGCTCCTGTTGACTTTTCTGTTTTCAAACATTGAATTGGTGGAAGAGTCTTAGTTTTCAGTTCGCCGTGTGCTTCCCAGCAGAAAGGATCACGTGGACTTGCTTTTCCTGTGGCCGGCTTAAGCTCTATGGTCGACATTGAGATCCCTGTGCATGGCAAGCTATCACTGCAGGCAAAGCGTACAGGTTCCTTTGTGTAGGTACCTTTAATGTTTATGTAGTTTATGTTTGATACAGCGACTGCTGAAGTCTGATTGTGGCATCCTCCACCATCGCAGTAATATTGATCTATTATTATTGGGTTGGCTACTTCATTGACTTGAATATTTGAAAACATAACTTGTTTTACAGACCCTGACCCTCCCTGCCATGATTTTATTCGAACGCCATTTGTAGTTTCATGCATCGTGACATCGCGGACAGTAATGTTTGAAACACACGCCTTTGTGTTGTCCTTTCCTAGTCCTCCAATACTAATTCCATGGCCAGGCCCACAGTCTACATCGTGTATGTAGATATTCGAGCATCCTGTTTGAATTGATATACAGTCATCTCCTGTAAAATGCAAGAGAAATTGTTATTTCTCCAGCATAGCTATAAGAAGTAATATAAATTTATGATGGTTTGACTTGTAGTGTGTTATTAAGAATGAGTTGGCTTGTAATATCTTTAATTTAAACAAAATGGGACATGTTTGAAGTCTGTGGTTACCACAAGCCAGCGTGCTGCGGTAAATAACGGCATTTTGAGAGTTTTGCAGGTGGATTCCATCTGTGTTTGGGGAATCTCCAGGGGATGAAGTTGTGAAATCAGACACTTGAATGCTCATGCAGTTATCAAACTTGAGATGGGTTTGAGGGCTGTTCTGTATGGTTATTCCACTGACCGTTACACCGTTACTCCCGTAGAACCTCAGAGCCTGCATACCAGACCAAGGTAATTCCAAAATAAATTTTAGTTTCAAATGTTGATTTTAATTGGCTTCTCCATCTATAAGACGAATCAAATGAAACTTACTGTTGGTTTAGTTCGTGGCATTTTCGTACCCAGTTGAGCCTCCACCATCTTTCAGAAATCAAAAAGTAGAGTTATCTAGATTTTCCAATTTTGTTTAGCAAAGAAAGATTGAATTTATTTTTACCGTGTCGTTCCTAGTTATTGACACTGACTCATCTGCTGGATCATAGTCAGGGGAGTTATTCCACCATACTGATCCTCGTCCATCTATAACCCCTTTTCCTTTTACAGTGATGCCTTTAAGTGATTTGAATTCTATCCATTGCAAGAGACCTGATCCCCATGCACTTGAACTCGTTGGAGCTATGATCTTTCCATCTAACTGAAACACGATGTTCTCTTTACATTCTTTCCCCAGGAAGGAAACAGGTCCAACAAGGAACGTAGAACCAGATGGAACTAATAATTTCGATGCTGCCACTTTGCAAGCTTCCTTCCAAGCATCTTCAAAAGCCTGCAATATTTATTGGTACGTTGATCATTAAAATCTTTGTTTTCTCGACTGTATGATTCCATTATTTATCAGTAAAACAGGTATATACAACCATAGAGAAATGCTCATTCACCTTCGTGTCATCACTTGTCCCATCACCTTTTGCGCCATAGTCAAGGACATTGAATGTTTCGGAAGTTTTCCCTTCAGCTATAGACCTGCGGTTTCCTCTCCAGTATACATTGTGCCTAGCTTCACAAGTTCCGAATTTGGAAGAGAATAACGAGATTGCAAGGAGAAATTTCAGGGCAAGACATTTCAAGGTTAGTCTATACATTTTCAATATCGAAAAAGAATGTGATTCTAGGAAGAATGTTTTTAGATATTGTATGAAGAGGAAGTGGTAAAGCGAGGCTCATATTTATAAGTAGAGAAACATACTATTACGCATTTTAGTTATGAATTCATGATACAGTTAAACAGTTGGATGAGGACAAAAAGCCTTAGAACTCTCTTCCTCTTCAAGCATGTTCCACTCATTTGCTATATTTATTAATTTAATTGACAAATGAAATAAAATGCTGATTGGGTTTACTTGCTTGATCAACTTGTTTTATTGACCGCATCATCACACTTTACTTGGGATTTAGCTTTTGATTTGTTCTTGAATATCACCACACAACATCAACATTTTAACTTTGATTTGTTCTTAAACATGAGTGTTACTTAGAATTGTTCTGGTAGCTACCTACATCTTTTTTTTTTTTGATAAAGAAAGCTACCTAGATCTTAGGGTTCTCTAGCATTAAATTCGAAGTTCGTTAAATGGCTATGTATTATAGACGTTGAGGTTTGTGCGCAGTTCTTACTTCTTAGTCGCTAGAAACAACTAATCACTTTAGTTTATAACAGAACATGGGTCCGGTCAGGTACTTAACCGGTCTTTGGTTTACTGAAAACAAAAATCCATATAAATGTCGAAGGCTTTGATCAAGAAGAGTCAAGAAAAGCTGCCATACAATTACAGGTATTTCACGTAAACCTCATCATAAGATAATATTTTTTATTTTTAGTTCCTTAAATCAAGCACCGTAATTTAGGTAGAAATCTATGGTGTCACTGAATCTTCTAATTAAAATCAATTAATCCTTTATGTTCAACTGATGAATATTCAAAGACAAAGACCCATTAGTTGCATGACAATAGGAATGCTCAATACGGTTTTCTGTTTATTGTTATAGAGAGAATATTAGACCAAAATCAAGAGATTTTATGGTATATACCAAAGAGTAAGATTCAATGTATGAAATTAAACTCGTGATATGAAGATGCACTTTGCATGCAGCCCCAGGTGGAATAGGCTGCTATATAGAATATAGATTAGCACGTTGCTACGTGTATGCATCCCATGCGTTGACGTTGACAAAAAAGTTTGTTGAAAATTATTCTATTTGATTTCATGATCTTGAGAAGCCTATTGGTCGCCAAGTTTATACTAATCTAACAACTGGTTCTATTTGAAATTGTCGTTACCATTTCGTTAATTTTCTGTTGCTTTGGCAGTTGAAAGTGTGATTATATAAAATAAAATGAATTGTTCCAAGTAACTGATTTCTTGTCCTCTTTCTCGGGATCTTGAATATATCAAAGTACGGGGTAGGTATGCTGCCCCAAATGTTACGAATTTACAATTAGCGCGCGAGAAGATTATGTTAGCTCTACAAGACAACTTTTATCCTGATCATATGTCTGGTTACAATATTTTTTTCACGAGGAAGAGGAAATATTTGTTGGTAAAATCTGTTTTATATATTTTACGAGGGGTGAAAAAAAAAAGTTGCCTAGCACTTCACGGGGGGAAAGTGGTCATAAGACTGTTTAACACGCAAGTCACATGAACAATATTTTCTTGCACTTGGTAGAGGAATTCTGGTAAGTCCAAGTAGTCGCGCAAGACGTAATATTTGAAAGCTGGTCCAGTATGTATTCTTAACCCGTGATTTGATGTAACGTTTATTACATCCTTATTTACGTATACAATGCAATGTAATTTCGTCTTTATCTAAGTCTATAGCTGTGCATAGGCGTATATATTGTACATTATTTAATAATCACGTGTTTTTTTTTGTCAACTTTAATATTAATGTTTACATGCTTGGATTTGTACGCAAACGCAAGGCATTCGCTGTGTATAACGCCAATTTGTCTGATAGTTTTGTACAATAGCGTGTACGAATTATCTCGCTCTTTGGTCGTAACCAATTTATTTATAATTTTGGTAATTCCTATCAATCATTTTCAATATTCAACGAAACGATCAAAGTGGCTGTAGTTTAGTGGTAAGAATTCCACGTTGTGGCCGTGGAGACCTGGGCTCGAATTGCAGCAGCGACACTTACTAAGATCCTTATTTTAGATATCCTTTAAAAAAAATAAATATTCAACGAAACGACGATAATGTAAAAGCTTGATTCTTTATTCAACACAAATAAAAGCCCAATTATCACTATTGGTCCATAAAAGCCCAAACCAATTTAAGGCCGATCGATCTCATGTGTGAACAATGGTGTCGTAAGACACAACATCGTTTAGCGAGTCAATTCTTGTCGCTTTAATGCTGACTTGGCGATTTCGTAATTCAGATTTTCCTTTTCTCTGACAAAACAACATTCACACAATTAACAACTACCGAAAAAGTGAGGAACGAGAATCAATGTACGCAGTGCTTCACTACACGTTTCCTACTCTTCTCAAGCGTAACCGTCGATTATTCCTTGTCACTTTTCCTCACTTAAATCTAACCGTCTATAGGAGAAGCTTACCATACATCCAACTGCAGGAAAGAAATTCAAATACATTAAAAGCAGTCAACACAAATGACGTGAGTCTTAGTTATTCCAACCAGAACACGCCACGTGTTGCGATACTCTTCCTCAAGCGCGGACGTCAAAACTAACTATCAACTAAAACTTTGAAACTACCTATTGGGGTCCGATTTCTCTGCCATCAGAAGAAGAAAAAAACAGAGAAAACTCAGAAACACACAACACCGAGAAAGATTTGTCGTTTTCGGCAAGGAAGAGTTTTCTAGGGCGCAAACGTTTGCTGCCGACGCAAGATGTTGGAGTGATATTGCGGCGGAGACACTCAGGTATGACCGACGTGGCGGTTTCCTCTTTTGTTTTGTTCACTTGTTTAGCTTGACGCCGAGAGATTATGGGAAATGGAACTTTTAGTTTTGTTAGATAAGTGTTCATCTCGTTAGGAGCGTTAAGTTTTGGAATATATATTCTGCCTGAATCTATGGTAACTGGATCGGAATTAAATGCAGCTAGTTTTTTTGTTTTTTTACTTTTCAGATCTCCTTCACAGTCTCTGTGCTTAGTCTGTGAAAGTGATTTAGCGATAACTGATCAACTGTGTTTTTCGTTTGGCCTTCACAGATTGACGAATTGAATCCAAGTGGTTGCAAAATGGCGTCTGTGGGAACATTACCTTCTTCTATGGCTACAAAACAGAACAATGCTTCCATATGCGCTGACAAACTACCTGAAGGGATTAATGACATGAAGATTAAAGATGATAAGGTTGAAGAACTCAGATTGATTCAAAGTTAAAGCTTGAGCAAACTTGGACTCTTTATTCTGTTCCTAATGTGTTTTCCTTCTCTCTGTATAGGAAATGGAAGCAGCTGTGGTTGATGGGAATGGAACTGAAACAGGTCACATCATCGTTACAACTATTGGTGGTAAAAACGGTCAGCCTAAACAGGTTAGCTTGTCTAACACTATGATAAAGGATTATACATAGTTTCTTTGTTCATAGGAAGATGACAGAAAGATCATTCGTATACATTAGTGGAACAAAGATTAAATCTTTTGCAGTTGCTTAATGTGTAAAGAAAAAAATATCTGACAATTGTTTTTCTTTTTGGCCCTTTTCAGACCATAAGTTACATGGCAGAGCGCATCGTTGGACAAGGTTCATTCGGAATTGTTTTCCAGGTGGTGTTTCGATTATAGTACCCTGAATAGTTTATTTTACTTAGCGAGTAGCTGGTGAATAAACTCGATTTTTTACTTGTGTATATGCAGGCAAAGTGTTTGGAAACGGGGGAAACTGTTGCAATCAAGAAAGTTTTGCAAGACAAAAGATACAAGAACCGTGAGCTGCAGACGATGCGGCTTCTTGATCACCCTAATGTTGTGTCCCTCAAGCATTGCTTTTTCTCAACGACGGAGAGAGATGAGCTCTATCTCAACTTGGTCCTTGAATACGTTCCTGAGACCGTCTATCGCGTCTCAAAGCACTACAGTCGAGCAAACCAAAGGATGCCCATGATATATGTTAAACTCTATACTTATCAGGTAAATTTTTGTTCCGCCCAAAAAACATGTGTGTTTTCTCATCTTTTGAAATATGATAGTTAATTCAATGTTGTTGTGGGTGCAGATTTGCAGGGCTTTGGCATATATTCATGGAGGAGTAGGAGTTTGCCACAGAGACATAAAACCACAGAATCTTCTGGTTAGTGTCCTAGGTTGAGATGTTGGTCAAAACTTTGCATGATCTACATGCTTTTGCTTGATTAAGTTTGTTCTTCTCCTAGGTTAATCCTCATACACATCAGGTCAAGCTCTGCGATTTTGGCAGCGCAAAAGTTCTGGTATAGCATCTACCATGCATAAGATATATGTTGATTTTGTTTTCTTATGAAAATGTTGGCACATATCTGGTGCTATACAATGTTGCTTATTAGTCCTAATCTTTGTTGACAGAAGAGTAACACAAACTGTAGTAACCTTGTTAGCTATGCCACTTTGTATCAGGTGAAAGGCGAACCAAACATCTCATATATCTGCTCACGTTACTATCGAGCACCTGAACTTATATTTGGAGCCACAGAATATACAACAGCTATTGACATATGGTCTGCAGGCTGTGTTCTTGCTGAATTGCTCCTTGGACAGGTACTTTTGACACTCCAAAATTCCCTTAATTTACATAGGACGTAAATCGACGGATGATGTCTAAAGTTACGTTTTACCAATCCTTGGCTGGTCCAACTTTTGGACAGCCTCTATTTCCAGGTGAGAGCGGAGTCGACCAGCTAGTCGAGATTATTAAGGTATGCTTAAACCGATAAAGTCGGGTGTAAAAACCATAATTTATCTATGAAGAGGCTCCATTTGGTACCATTGGTTGTGATTGCTTTTCTTTTATTGCGTAATTACAGGTTCTTGGAACACCAACTCGAGAGGAAATCAAATGTATGAATCCAAACTACACTGAATTCAAGTTCCCTCAAATAAAAGCTCATCCTTGGCACAAAGTAAGCAAACATATTCATAAGTTTCTCAACATTCTCCATGTTCATTATTTGCACCTTGCTGATGGAAAATTTGTTGTTGTGTTCCTAAAAGATATTCCATAAGCGTACACCTCCAGAAGCTGTAGACCTCGTCTCAAGACTTCTCCAGTATTCTCCAAACCTCAGATCAACCGCTGTAAGTCCATGAAATCTCTACAGTTTCACATATAACATTATCTTTCGATATCCGTTTGGTTGATGCAAAGTGTTCAATAATACTTTGTGACTGTAGATGGAGGCAATAGTTCACCCGTTTTTCGATGAGCTACGTGATCCCAATACACGTCTGCCTAATGGTCGTCCCTTGCCTCCTCTCTTCAACTTTAAGCCTCAAGGTTTGGTTTCTCTCCTCCCAAGTATAATATACAATACGCTTTTGTTTGTTTTCCAATTTTACATTTTCAAGAAGATTAAACCTAATACGTATTTTGGTTATCTTGTGAAATTGCAGAGCTTAAAGGAGCAAGCTTAGAGCTGTTGTCCAAGCTTATACCGGACCACGCCAGAAAACAATGTTCCTTCCTCGGTCTTTAAATCACTCTCTCCAAAACACGAAATATGTGCTGTATGCAGTATGCATATGGTGATCAATATTACTTCCTCGGTCTCTTACTTAAGTAACGAAGTTAGCTTCTCAGGATTATATGATTAGGTTTCGTCGTTTTATGTATCTGTGACTCTGTGTTGTGTATTGTTTATTTATTTATATATATATACTGAATCCTTTCTACTTTATATAATGAGGATTAATGTATGTAACGGTCTAAGAAACACAAAGAAGCAGTTGTTATTATTAGAGCGGTTAAGGTGTCGTTCATTGATTTCGATATATTTTCGTTAATTCAAAATATTTTGGGTTTAGTTCTTGTATTAGTACATGCCCTTGACTGGATTGGAAAGGAGAATAAGAAACTATTCAATTTGAAATTCATGGCATAGAAAACCACCGAAATTCTGTTCGAACTTAATTAATTTAAGTTTAAATTTGGTAGTAATTATCAAAGTGTATATTTTGGGAGCGTAACCTTACATTTTACAAAGTAAACGATATTACAAAAAATCATTTCAAACCGGAAGAAGTGGTAAATTTTGTTATTTTGGTGGTAATTTGATAAAACATCATAAATTGTGATATTCTCTAGAATTGTTTATTTCGCTTTTTTCTTTTCTTTTCTAACAGAACGGAAGACGCGACGACAGACAGGGCTCTCTCTCACCGACGGCTACCGGCGATTGCAATTTTGCCGGCGGCGGGAGTGCTTCTGCAGCTTACCTGTAGCTCAAAATTGATTTCTCTTTGGGTAGTTATCTTATTCTCGTTCTCGATTTCTGGTTTTCTCGTACATTCAACTCCCTCGGTTTGTCGTTGAACTCGGTGAGAGCTCGAGATGAAGGCGACTTCGCTGTCTCGGTTTTTATCTTCTTTCAAAACTTTTTCTTTTGCTTCTGGTAGAAAACCACCGATATCGAACAGAATTTCGTAGAAATCTCAAAATTTGATTTACTCTTTGCTCTGCGATTCTCAAAATTTGATCTTTACAAATTCTTTTTGCTGCTTTTTTTTTGCGTTTCGTTGATTTCCGAGAACATGTGAGATTCTGTAGAAGTAAAATAATTGGAGGCCATGCACGACATTGCATAATTATGACACTCGAGATCTTCACTTTCGATGGTAATTTTGGCAGGTTTACGGCACTCAAGATCCTTGCTTGAAGCTCAATTGCATGTCTTAAGCCCATCATCTCACTACGACAATGGTGCATTGCCACTACTTTTTCAAATTTGTATATGGTTGATGTCGCACCATTTGAGAGTGGAATTGTTTGTTGAACTTACAAACTCTCTACCCTTTTGTTTCTTTGTACATTTAATGTTTATGTAGGCGCAAGATTCTTCTGGTGATGGCGAGATTGACTGGAATACAGATGATGACTTGGAGGTCGATAACTTAATGTTATTGTCATCTTCTGTACAGCCCAGAGCCGAAACTTTAGAAGGTGTAGCTGTGGTAAGTGTCCTTATAAACACAATATATCAGTTTATGCTCAAATCGAATTAACTTCATCATTCCTCAATGCAATTCTTTCTTGTTTATAATATGATTCAGACAACCACTTCTTCGAGCTCTCCTACGGAGACAACTCCCGACTTAGTTCAGATGGGATTCTCAGATGAAACGTTTGCTGCATTGGTTGAAATGGGATATACCATGGAGATGATTGCTAGAGCAATCAAGGAAAATGGTGAGGCTTTTTCCTCTTGTTTATGTTCCTATCTGAATACACATGTTTATTAGGTTTATCAAAGATGTGATGTGAATGATTTTGTAGGACCAAACGTAGAAGCTTCAGTGATTGTTGAGACTGTCATGAAGTACTCAGTGAGTTTCTAATATCTGGATCGCTTGTAAATTTTCATGTGCTCCTGTCATAACAGTTTTGGATGTCTTTTTAGATAGTGTATTTCTCATTTCTCTTGTATTTCTTTGCGAAGAGTGATTGTGAAGCTGGTTCTTCCAAGTCCAAGGCTATTGATTACTTCCTTGCGGCGGGATTTGATGAGGAAAAGGTTATCAAAGCCATTCATGAGCATGGTAATTACATATCTGTTTTTTATTAAGTACAGAGTAATTTTTTCTTATGACCTGTTTGACATTTGCTTTGTAACTCGCAGGAGAAGACAATATGGAACAAATAGGAAATGCACTCCTCTCTTCTGCGGTAAGTGAGTTTTGCAAAGATATCATGTCTCCAAACACTAAGAATGGATCTTAAATTTTGTTGGTGGTTTGTAGGAGGAAGAGAAATTGCCAATAGTAAAAGAAGAGAAATTGCCAATAGTAAAAGAAGAGAATGACATTGACTGGTCTGAAAGTGATGATGAGATGAATTACTGTGATTTATTGAGCTCAGATGATGAGGTATATTGGTTTCTTGGTGGTAATTACATGTATCTAGCAGCACACGGATCAATTGTATATAAATGTATCTCAGTGTTGTTTGCTGATTATTATATTATGTGCATTTTTTTCAACTATGACAGATGGATCCAGACTCCAACCTGGAAAATGGCAGTCAGTGGCGTTCTTTGGTGAAAATGGGTTTCTCGAAGCTGGAAGCTTCTCTAGCTCTGGAGAGATGCGGTAACATTTCCTTAAATCATTACCATTAGCATAAAACACTTCTTTTTTATTCAGTTTTCTTCCGGAGGAGGTGGCATAAACCATATGGTTAAATCAAATCATACTTAGCTATCTGATCTAGGTTGAATTCGTGGTCTTAGGCCCTGGTTCTGTGATGTGAGCCTTAGATGCGTGTGCATGCTAAATACTGTGATCGTGTTTCAGTAATTGATACAGCTCTTAGATGTTATGTATATCTCTCAACATAGCTAACATGTGGTGTTGCCTTCTCGAAACTTATCCAGACTTCTCTGATCAAAATTTCAGGAAACGATGTGAGCGTTGAAGAGCTCGCAGACTTTATTTGGGCTGCTCAGTTGGCTCGAGCATCTGACGAGTTTCACGCTGACCCTGAAGCACAAAAGGTATGGATAAAAGTATGAAACCTTTATGAAAATTCGTTTCAAAAGTTTTCTGTACTGTACTAGTTTTACCAAGAAAAATGGCACTTGTGGGAAATTGTTGTTGTGTTATCTTGTTACATTAACAGTTTGTGGTGCATGTTCTTTGGAAATCAACAATCTAAAACCTATAATTTTGTGTATGCAGCCTAGACATGCCGCCAAGAAAAGGCGGAGAGATTCAAGAAGAGAGCCTACTTCATCTGCTGTTGTTGAGCAGGTTCGCCTACCAAATCCGATGATAGGGTTTGGACTGCCAAACGAGCCAGGACTCATCACACACAGATCACTTCCTGCCCCAGCTCAACGCCCACCGTACTTCTACTACGAAAATGTTGCTCTCGCACCTAAAGGCGTTTGGGAAACGATCTCAAGGCTTTTATATGACGTTGCACCGGAGTTTGTAGACTCAAAGTACTTATGTGCTGCAGCAAGAAAGAGAGGCTACGTTCACAATCTCCCCATCAACAACAGATTTCAGATTCAGCCTCCTCCAAAGTACACAATTTGCGAGGCATTTCCTCTGAGCAAGAGATGGTGGCCAACGTGGGACAAAAGAACAAAGCTGAACTGCATAGTGACAGTTTACGCTAGCGCCAAGTTAACAAATAGGATCCGCGTAGCCCTTGAGAAGCATATTGGAGAACCGCCTGATCATGTAAAAAGGTATGTCACTGAGCAATGCAGGAAGTGGAATCTTGTATGGGTGGGAAAAAACAAAGCCGCCCCACTGGAGCCAGATGAAATGGAGAATCTTCTGGGATTTCCTAAAAACCATACACGAGGTGGTGGCATCAGTAGGACCGAGCGCTTGAAGTCACTCGGGAATTCTTTTCAGGTAACTTTACAACACCGCATCTGCATAATAATATTTTGCATTCACTGTTTGAAAGCTATCTTAGTATTTGGCTTTGTGTTTTGGATCTGCGGAATGGTGCTTTTAATCGTTGGTTTTGAATGTGGTTTAATGCTTTTTTGTGTTTGAACATGTTTAAGGTGGATACTGTGGCATATCATCTCTCTGTCCTGAAACCATTGTTTCCTAATGGAATCAATGTGCTATCACTGTTCACTGGAATTGGTGGTGGAGAAGTGGCGCTACACCGGCTGCAAATCCCGATGAATTTAGTTGTCTCCGTGGAGATATCTGAAGTGAATCGAAACATCTTGAAGGACTTCTGGGAGCAAACAAACCAGAGAGGACTCTTGATCGAGTTTGTAGACGTGCAGCAGCTAAGTAACAGCAAAATTGAGGAGTTGATGAAGCAGTATGGCGGGTTTGATCTGGTCATTGGAGGTAGCCCGTGCAATAACCTCGCTGGTGGTAACAGATGTACCAGGAGTGGTCTTGATGGTGAACAGTCTTCGTTGTTCTATGAGTATTGCAGGATTCTGGAGGTGGTTCGTGAGACAACAGCTAAAATGAGAAGATCTTGATCGTAGTTGGGATAAAAACCTCGTTGAACTTTGTTATGTTCTTATGATTATCTGGTCTGTCTAGGGTGTTTAATAAAAGTAGGATAAAACCTCGTTGAACTTTATTATTATGATGTTGTTATGTTCTTCTGGACTTTTTAGTTTAGGTAGTCGAGTTGCGAGTCTGAGAGTCTGTTGTTAAAACTTATTAACTTCGAAAATGATTACGATATATATTATCGCAAAGAAAGAGGGCGTCTCTTACTACTGATATATGTACTTCTGTTAGGTTGCGATTGATCTTGAAATTTCATATGATTCAAATATATCTGTGTATTGTGTACTACTTGAAATAGACTATTTTCTATTATTATTAACCAATACAATCAAAAGAACGCTAAGTTTTGCTTAGGGAAGAAATAACGACAAGCTTGAGCGTTTTATGGTCGAAAGGCATTCTCCAATTAGATAGATAGATTTCTTAACAGCAAGCGTATAGAAGGACACATTTACGAACACCAATAACCAAAACAAACTTGTTACTTCAAAATAATATCAAAGTCTGAGAGCATCCTACTTAAACACCAACAAAGAAGAGAAGCCAGAAGGAGTCTTTTGTTATAAACAAAAAAAGGTTTCTCCGTAGTCCGTAAGACTAAACATTAAGCAATCTTTCTTCTTCGTCGTGTGTGGTGTTAAAAGTAATAATAACGTCTTGGCTCCACACACAGTCACAAAATGATAATTAACCGAAAGAGGGGCTCTTTAATATAAAATATATATATATATATACCCCACGATCTTGTGCAAAAACCAATAAGTTATCTTTGTCTCATCATCATCGCCTCGTGAAAGCTGCGAGGTGGAGAAGAAGTCGACGACGGTGGTGGACCACCTCTGTTGAATCTCTCCGGACTACGGCTTCTCTCTCTTCCCCATCCCGAGCTGCCACTGCTACAACCACACACGAAAAAACAGGTTTTAAGTTTCTATGAAAACAATTGCAGTAATGAGATCCAATGGAGTCGTTTCTATTTTTATTTACCTGTCACGCGAAGAAGACCAGCTTCCTCTACCACCAGAATCACCACCACGCCCACCATAACCAGAGTCACCACCACGCCCACCATAACCAGAGTCACCACCACGCCCACCATAACCAGAGTCACCACCACGGCCACCATAACCAGAATCACCATAGCCGCCACTTCCTCCTCCACGGCCACAACCACCACCAGAAGGTGTACCCCAGCGGCGGAACTTCATTCCACCACCACCGCGTGTAGCCATTTCGCGGACCTCTGGAGGGACTTTCTGGCTTGCTCCTTCCAAGATCTTGATCAGATCTGAAGCATGTTTTGCATCTTGGTCACCGAAGAAGGTGTAAGCTAAACCGGTTGCTCCAGCTCTTCCGGTTCGTCCAATTCTATGGACATAATCTTCAACTCCATTGGGGAAATCATAGTTGACCACCACCCTGTGTATCAAGATTCTCCATTACTATAATTTGTTTCAACTTTCTTACGATAAACAAATTTGGAATCGGAATCATATATTCATCATACCTGATGTCCTTAACATCAAGTCCACGAGCAGCTACATCGGTTGCAACGAGAACAGGAGTCCTGCCACTTCTAAACTGATTCAGCACATCGTCTCTCTCAGGCTGAGACTTGTCCCCATGTATAGCAGCAGCTCCAAACGTGCGGGTCAGGTTCCTAGCGAGAGTGTCACACATCCTTTTGGTCGAACAGAAAATGATAATCTTGGAACCCGGTTCCTGAGACCGCAATATCTGCTCCAGTCTTCTTTGTTTCTCCATAGGTGCTATGACTTCAATAGCCTGTATCAAATAAAACAAACCATCAATTGTATCAATGTTAATTATGTCTCAAAGTATAAAAAACACGATGACTAACGATATCGAATCTAATCCAAACCTGAGTGATGGACTTGTTCGCCACAAGCTCGTCGACATTACCAATGTTGACCTGAGCAGGGTTAGACAGCAGATCAGCTGCTATTCTCCTGACCTCTTTAGGCCATGTCGCTGTGTACATGAGGGTTTGACGCTTAGTGGGAACCTCATTCACAATTTTCCTGATCTGAGGCTCGAACCCCATGTCCAACATTCTATCAGCCTCGTCTAGCACAAGATAAGATATTTGATGTAGACTGATTTTCCTCATCTCAAGGATATCATTCAATCGCCCAGGAGTTGCAACAACAATATCTACACCTCTCTCTATTTCTCTCAGCTGAGGACCCTTTGGTGCTCCACCATACAAGCACTACAAACAACCATAAGGAAAAGGACTCCATAAGACACTACTCAAGTAGCAAGTTCATCAATTATTAGATTCAAGGAGTTCCAACTTACAGCACACGAAATTCTTGATGACTTCCCAAATTTCACAGCTTCGACTTGGATTTGTGTGGCCAACTCCCTAGTAGGTGATAATACCAAGATCGTTGGGCCCATTCGTGAATCATTGCGGTTCCGCTGGAGATGCATAAAGCCTGGAATCAAGTAACCCAGAGTTTTTCCAGAGCCAGTTTTAGCGATGGCTACTATGTCTCTGTTTTGCATCGCAATTGGCCACGACTGAGCTTGGATTGGAGTTGGAGCTGAGAATCCTGCACTGTATACCTGCGAAAACAAAAACCAGGATGCCATTTTGAGAAGAGGAACACAAAGGTTCTTTGGGGCTTACGGAGCCAGAAGAAGCATCATCCTCCCATATGCAGGCAACACTAGATAGCTGTTGAAACCTGCAGCAGGAGGACGAATCTACTTCTATCTAGACCCAACGGGTAATTCAATCATCAACATCAAAAGGTTCTGCCACGAGCTTTGGGTGAATTTGAAAGCCCTTACCAAAAAATTTGGTCCAGCAAAAAGAGCTCTCCAAATATTTTGCAAGGACCCCAAAGAAGTGGCACAGCGTACGACATTAGCTCCTCCAAGAGCAAATATCGCACCTGGGACAAAAGAGAGCGCATATGGCATAAAATTGTGACACTACTAAACGTAGACCCCCAGTATCTGCTAAATTTGTACTCTCAAAGACAACTATGGCTAGTAGATATAATAAAAATCTGTAATAGCAGGCAAAATAGCTTCCTCCATAAAAAACTAATCCAATAAAAAACAAAAAAACACTCAAATAATCCAGCTCACTAGCAGTACAGTATGGGAACAGACTACAGCCCACTCCCCCAAACAAAAACAGTTAAAGCTCGCAGACTTAAAAGCCTACAAATAGACAAAAACAGTTTTTTCGTAAAACATTGAATCCAAAAGAAAGTAAAATTCAAAATAGTCTACCTCACTAGCAGTGCAATGTGAGAAATAGACAGTTTCACTCTCCCCAACCAAAAACAGTGTGAAGATAAATAAATAAAAACTGATGTTATATGGAAAGAAAGACGACTCCATACCTCCCGTAGAAGTTCTGGAGGGAAACCAGTGGCTTCAAAAGACATCAAGGGTGGTGGTACTTGGCCTCCCTAACAATAATGAAAAAAATGAATACCAGAGTCAGTAGGATATAGAAAATTATAAAGTCGATAGCTTGTTTTCTAACCAACATAATAGGCATGTAAATAGTTTGTGTACCACCTCGGAGGGGAAGTAAACAGATAAAACCCAGAGACACAAAAATGAAGGTTTTCCAAGAGAGACGCATATATACTTACAGTGACAGTAATTTCATGACGGCGACAGTAGGCCTCTGGGGACAATTCATTTCCTGCAGCTGAAGAAGGAGGCCTTGTGGCAAATGATCCACCAGATGCAGCATCATTGGAATTCATTGTTCCACTTCTGCTAGCCTGTCCCAGATGAAAGAGAAGTTTCAGATACAGGACGACCAAGAGGGATAAAACGGTAAAACGACAAGCACCATGAACAACTGGTATACATGGCAGAAGAACAGAGATAGGTTAATACCTCAGTAAACCTTGAGACAGAGTCAGTCTTAGGCCCATCACTGCCCCTGCTATACTTATCTTCCTCCTCTTTTCCAGAGTTGAGATATCCAGAGGAAGGTTGCTGAGTCTGAGCAGAAGAGCTTACAGGAACGGCAGAAAGCTTGGGAGGAGCTGGTCTCTCGTACTGGGTAACATTGGTCTCTGGATTCCAAAAGTACAAGTAGCCAGTTTTACTATCCACAAGACCTTTCCATGGCTTAGGGAGATTTGGATCCTCAGGTGCGTAACGGATTGTAGAAGCGGTAGCTGTAGCAGCCATTACTCAAAGTCCTGGAAGAAGAACATTTCAAAGCGATTATTAGCTTCAGTCAAATGAAACAACAGAAAGAAAAAAACGTAATCTTGGCATCTCACATCACTATCAGAAGAGGAAAAACAAACCCTAACAACACTAGATTAAGCTTTCCAGGCATTAAATGGCATAGCAACACAGACTCGGATACAACTCGAACGAAAACCCTAGCATGCAGAAGAACAGATTCGACCAGACCACAAGAGAATCTAGCCCAGAAACTATGAAAACGATAAAATGCAGCTAAAATCCCCAACTACCCGGAAATGGTACGGAAAATCGAATCCGGTGAGAGATATCGGGATTCAGCACGAGAAAAAAATTTCTACAAAGTAAGTTTTGAATGCACCTACTGGATTTCACTGTGGAGAGATGTTGCCGATTAGCCAAAGAAAAAATCACAGAGACCTTTGATCCACTCTCTCACTCTCTAGAATACCTACGCCACAGAGAAGGTGCGTAGAGAGTGAAAAAAAATGCGTGCCTGTTCGATTCCAACAAAATTCACCTTTGAAAGAAAATATCTCTCTCAGTACCTTAGCAGGCTTAGTATTAACTCGGTCCATCTGATTAGGCCCAATTATTTTTAGCTATACTTTGTAATGGAATTTGTTGGAAAAAATAAAAATAAAATGTTATTATTGAATCTATTGGGTATTGACAATGCTGAGGAATGGATTGAAAGCAGTAGGAAGAGACAGGACAAGAATGTGAAAGACAGCCTCAGCATCTCCTAAAGTGGTCTCCTCCTCCTCCTCTTATATAAACTGAAATACAATATTCGATGCTTCTTGGCATGTGGAATCTGAAAAAATGTGGTATTGGGGTTCTACTTTGTGATGTAAAGGAAAGTGTTCTGTGGTATGGAACAAAAGCTTACCTTAGAATTCAATCTTGGTTAGAAGCAGAAACAACTGGCTTGCCCTATGGACGATGTCATGTTTGGGTAATCTTGGATTTAAATAGGTTTCAAAGGTACTAGTCCAAGGCGGCGAAGGATATATTCTTAGATGGTCTCGATATCTCGTACACGAAAAAAGTCTTTTGGTACTAAAAATAAAAGTTTGAAGGTTTTTTAATTTGAAACATAAGCATTGACATAAATGCTAAAAGAATCTATTTGTTTGTTTGTTAAACTCTGCAACTCTTGAATGTAGTACTACTCCTCATTGGCTTGTGCCAAGTGTTGAGAACGAGAAACCTTTGTATGTTTTCAAGTTTAGTTGATTAAGAATGATATGTTTGAGCTTATTTTTGTTTTCTTTAAAAAGAATCTATTGAAGATTGAGAGTTTAGCATAATTACAAATTTAAATTACAAAATCTATGGGACACGAGAAGGAAGAACTGGTACTACAAAAGGCGCCAAAACAGACGAATCTTTTTCTCTCTTCTTCATTGACTTTTCTGACTCATCTCCTTGAGATTTCTCCAAAGGTACCTTCCGCTAGCCATATCAACAAACATCCATAACCCGTCACCCATCTTCCTTTTGAAATCGAGTCCTCCTTGCTCATCCTTCGCTTCCGCCGCTGAGTCGTCTGATATAAGTTCCGGCGAAGAATTCACCGTCCTCCACGCGAAATACCCGGCGAGTACAACTGAGAAGAACACTACTACGAACCTCAACGGACACATTTGTTCCTGTTGGAGAAAGGGAAACGAAGAGAAGAAAAATAAAGAAAGTTGATCCCAGGATTTCGAAGAGTCGGTTTCTAGGCTTCGTGAGGTGTCTGGTAATCGAAGTTTGTGTGGGAAAGAGAAGCCAACAGAAGCTTAGATATTTATAGGCTCTGCATTACTTGTCGTCTCCCTCTCCGTTCGAGAAAAGGAAACGCGTTTCTAAATTTAAATTACTTGCTTAGCAATCTATTTAATCATGTGCATGTGATTAGATTTACGATTTACATGTATCTGTAGAAGCTACCATTGCTTTTTTTTTTTTTTTAAAAAGGAAATCTGGTTTTGTCACTACCAAATTCCAAGAAGTGTATTAAAACAATCAAATTCACAACAATTGTTTTATAAAAAAAAAACAAACTACAATATGATTGGAAAATCATGCAATATCTAATACATGATAACTTCGATTAGATATCCGACTTTTTTTTGTTTTTTTTTAAAAAGTTGGTATTCACTCAGAAGAATATGGACTAAGATAGACACTGGAGTCTAGCGAACGTTAAGTAGCCGGTGTGACCTCTAGCCTCGCTACAAGGCCGAGCCATGACCACAGAAGTAGCTGTCGCAGGAGCAATAGAAGAGTTGTCATGTGAAACGGTGTTGTCTTGGTTTGAACGGTGTTTTCTCTTGCAAGGTCTCTGTTCTCCATTGTCCTCGTCCTGGCTCTGACCAACCATACTAGTATCCACTTTCACTTCCTTGACTTCATATGTTCTCAGAAGCACCTCGAACGTCCTTATCTCTGCAAAACGATATCATAATGAATGAAACTTAGGAAACAAGAGACTATATGCTTATGGCAACAAACCACACAAGCAATCCTTTTGACTAGATTAACCCAAAAGATACGTGACAATGAAATGAGGAATCACTTACCAATGAACTCTGATCTGAGGACTTCACAAGTCCGTTGTACTTGCTCGATGCAAGGTGAGAAAGAGCATACAACTCCATCCTGCTTCAACATCTTTGCTGCAGACGGAACTGCGAGCCAAGGCTGTGGAAGGTCTAGAAACACCGAATCAGCCAAACCCGATAGTTTCTCAGGAAACCCTTCACCTTGAATGTCTCTAACCTCTACGGTTACCAAACTGCTAATCCCCGTCTTCTCAAAATCTTCCCTGTTGCAAAGTAAAGAAGAGAACTTTTTAAGTAAAAAAGCAAAGCGAGGAGAGAGAGCTAAACATTACAGAGGCTTCTTCTACCTTGCAGAGTCAGCTCGTTGCTCATGGAAATCGAATGAATAAACATGTCCAGTAGGAGCCACAGCTCGAGCGAGTGAAGTCGAAAGCGAACCACTTCCCGTGCCTGACTCGAGAACAACACATCCAGGGACGAGTTCTAGATACATCACCACAAAGCTGATATCCGCAATGTAAAGGATCTGAGTCCTGTGGCTTAAAACCAGTGTCCATAGCTCCGGAGTGGGAGCCAACAGGTATACGAATTTGCCCTTGTTGCTGAATACTTTTGTTCCTAGTGGCTTCCCGATCCAATCCGAGTGTTTATACACTCCAAAACGGTTCTGAAGCACACCGTCTTTGCTTACTTTCACCGGTTTCATCACATCATGTCTTTCGTATACGATAACCAAGTCTCCATCTTCAATACATCTTTTGAAAGACAAGGCCTTCTTTGACTCCGTTGGTAGCATCCTTGAGATTATGAATCACTTGTAGATTGATTGATATACTGCTTATGTTCTGAAAATTTAAAGTCTCAAGTTAATACTACAAAACGCAAAAAAATGTATATGCTCTCATCAATCACAATATATAATCCAGATTTCTATTATCAATGCGCATTATGAAACATCCAAGCACGTTGATATTCGAAATTTCGTAATAAATCAGCTACATCGAAGAAAAAAACAATTTAATGTTATGATGACATTAAAAATCTAAGAAGAAAGCTACCGAATGAGCCGTAATCAAGAAAAAAAAGAAATCCAAGAACCCTAATTTCAACAAAGATGCACAAATTTCTGATACAAGCGGTTCATAAACTGGAAGTAAACACAATAACCAGAGATAGCGACGGATTCTGTAAGAATGGAGGCAGAAGAATAGCTAAACGATAGTGAATACGAGATAGAAATACTCACAGTGTAAATCTAAGAAGACAAAGTTTAGAACTTGAGCTGACAATGGAGTCTGTGTAATGATATGACGACTATCATGTGCCAACACATCTGACCAGACGAGAGAAAAACCTCTGTACTCTGTAGGGTTTTCGTTTTCCTTTTTCAAATCGAATCCGGATATGGCAACTAACCGAACCAGATTACAATTTTGCTACATTCGAACCGGTTTGGGTTTATAATTTGACTGGGCTTTCGTATTGTAAGTTTTAATTTGGGCCCACTGATATAAGCTTTACGGTTCTCTTTCCATTTCGCCGAGTAAACTTGCCAAAGCTTTTACTGTTCAGTGATCGAAGTTGAAAGAAAGAGCGGAGCGCGGAGTCTCGGATGCTGAATAATCTCACACGCGGCGGTTTCATGTACCGTGCCGGCGCCACCATGTTATCTTCGTCTACTGCTTTATCATCTTCGTTGGTTTCTCCTCGGAAGTCTCTGGGATTTCTCAGTTCCGGTATGTTCTCGGGTGGCGCTTCGAGGAATCGCGTCTCTTTTCCCGTTCAGTTTCATCGCGCTTCATCTGTTCGTTGTTTTGCTTCTTCTGGCGTTTCTGATAGAATTCAGGTTCAGAACCCAATCGTCGAAATGGATGGTGAGATTCTTCGCGCAACTAGTGTTCTTTACTTGGAATTTGAAACTTGTCTATCCAACTTTTTGATTATTGTTTGTTTCATGAAAATTCCATTACTAACATAAGCTTGGGTCTATTAAATTGCAACTGGTTGTGAGTAAATTGATCGGCACTTAGTATTACAGATTAGCTTAGTTGCCTGATAATTGATTCGGTTGAGACGATATCTTAAAATTCATTTGTTTATGTTTCCTTGCTAACTTTGATATCTCGAGAGACTGACTTAATTTGTTTATATCTTGTGAAAATTTAGGTGATGAAATGACGAGGGTGATATGGAGTATGATAAAAGATAAAGTAAGGATGTTAGTTATCACCAAGTCCCTACCATTTGATACATTTCTTACAGAGCTCACACACACACGTAGCTTTCTTATGTTTGCAGCTTATTTTTCCTTATCTGGATTTGGACATTAAGTATTTCGACTTGGGAATTCTGAATCGAGATGCTACTGATGACAAGGTTACAATTGAAAGTGCTGAAGCAGCTCTTAAGTAAGTGCTACTGATTCTTTGCATTTTCTCAAGTAATTTGGTACTGTTTGGGGTATTCGTAAACATTTTATAGACTGAATTTAAAGTGCCTCACATTTCGCCTTAGCAGAGACTCCTTTATCAACAAATTATATATCCTTTTTGTGTGGCCTAAATTCGATATTACTCTTTCTCTATGTGAAAAAATGCTGATTAGTGCTTAAACCTTTCCTGTTTGCAGGTACAACGTTGCTATCAAATGTGCCACTATTACTCCTGGTTTGTTATTTTCTCTCATTTCCAATACATATGCTGCTTTGTTCGCTTCAGAGGAAGCATTTATTATCTTCCTTATGATATTTTTTTTGTAGATGAGGGCAGAGTGAAAGAGTTTGGACTGAAATCAATGTGGAGAAGTCCTAATGGGACAATCAGAAACATTGTAGATGGTTTGTCTTTTTATTACCCAAGATTAGAGCATGTTTGCAGAATAGAATTGTCTTTGTTAAATTGCTTTGCAACTTAATATCTTTTTTTTTTTGTAACATAACGTTCAATATTTTATAGGAACTGTTTTCCGTGAACCTATCATGTGCAGCAATATCCCCCGGCTTGTTCCTGGTAAATTATTTTGCCTTGTTATGAATCTGTATTGAAATACCACATGAGGACTCAGTTTTTTTTAATTTACAGGTTGGAGAAAACCTATATGCATTGGTAGGCATGCCTTTGGTGACCAGTATCGTGCCACTGATGCAGTGATTAAAGGGCCAGGAAAGTTGAAAATGGTTTTTGGTAAGGTCATACTAACTGGCCATCAAATAATAGAGATTCTTCAACCATATAATGCAGATTGTAAGTGCATAAATTTTATTGTCTAAATAAATAGTCCCAGAAGACGGGAACGCACCTGAGGAACTCGATGTATATGATTTCAAAGGCCCGGGTGTCGCTCTTGCTATGTATAACGTAGATGAGGTCTGTCTCTTTCATTAATTGGTTTAGGGTTCTTCACTCTGGTTGTGAAGATTGTTTTATTTTGTAACATCCGTGGTGTGGTTTTGTGACATGCCAGTCAATTCGAGCTTTTGCTGAGTCATCTATGACGATGGCACTTGCTAAAAAATGGCCATTATATTTGAGTACCAAGAACACAATTCTCAAGAAATATGATGGCAGGTTTGTTTATATCTTCTTGGTGATTTCCAAGTTCCCGTTTTTGCATTAAGTGAGCTGCTCTTAAATTTGGTGGAACAATACAGGTTCAAGGATATATTTCAAGAAGTTTATGAAGCGAATTGGAAGGAAAAGTTTGAAGAGCACTCAATATGGTTCATAGATTTTTGCTCTCGTCTACTTTTATGCATCCTCTTTCTTTTCATATCTGGTAAATGTAACATGTAAGTGGCATTGTTGTTTTAGGTATGAACATCGGTTAATCGATGACATGGTGGCTTACGTAGTAAAAAGTGAAGGTGGATATGTCTGGGCTTGCAAAAATTACGACGGTGATGTTCAAAGCGATCTTCTTGCCCAAGGTATAAATTCAAAACCACAGTTCTTAAACTGTTACTTGTGTATTTGATTAAGCCAATAGCATACTTAACACTTCTTGTTTTTTGCTTCTTCAAATGTAGGGTTTGGCTCATTAGGCCTCATGACCTCCGTTTTGGTTTGTATCTTAAACCAAAAGCCAAGATTTAGTTTCCTTTGCAAATAAAAGTCTTTTACATGATATGTCTTGTTCAGTTGTCCTCTGATGGGAAAACACTCGAGTCTGAGGCGGCTCATGGAACCGTTACTAGGCATTTCCGACTGCATCAGAAGGGTCAAGAAACCAGTACTAACAGCATCGCCTCCATATTTGCATGGACACGAGGCTTAGAACACAGGTCTCTAGCTTCTTTCACGCATGGCTTTTATTGTCCTTTGTTTTGGGGTTCTAGCAAGATTAGTTGCTAACAGAGTTCTGCGTTTCTTAATGCATTTACCTATTCCACTTGCAACGTTTGTAATCATCTTTCTTTTGATCATCATTTTGATGGATTCTTTGCTCTTTTTTTGCTTCTCAAGGGCGAAACTCGATAAGAACGAAAAATTGCTGGATTTCGTCAAGAAGCTCGAGTCGTCGTGTGTAAACACTGTTGAGACTGGGAAAATGACCAAGGATCTTGCCCTTTTAGTCCATGGTCCCAAGTAAGTAACATCTCTTTTTCCCACTAGCTGCAACTATTCCATTACAATCTGGTCATTTGCATGAAATACGAAAGAGCTTAAACCTTCTTGATTAACCAAATCAATGAACCCGAATTCGGAACCCAAAATGAAGTTTAATCTGAAATTGAATCGAAACTAAACCGGAAAAGCTGAAGAATGTGCTGGAAAATCTTCAAATGAAGTTGTATATTTTGATAGAAAAAAACCATATAGATGACGGTATTCTGATTTTGTTCATGATGGTTTAATGCAGGGTGAATAGAGATTTGTTCTTGAACACTGAAGAGTTCATTGATGCAGTAGCCTCCAATCTCCAGTCACAGCTCAATGAGCCTTCTGTTGTCTGACCATTTCTGCAAACAATATCAAAATAATGCTCGCAATAATTTCATAATAAACACAACCAATATTGGCGGGTCGAATGATTTTTTGGAAATACACGTTTTCGTTAGTTGTTTTCAGAATTTGAGTGACATTATCATACTTTTCAAACTGAGTTTCCCAGCTGAGCGAATTTAAATTAACGGAATATCTGAAGAAAAATACAGTCATTCTGGAGATGAACAAAAATGTACAGCCTCTGTAAAAGACGATAATAGGCGCCGGTTTAATGCTGGGAAAATAAAATTCGACTAATAAAACCGTACCGGACCGGCATCGCTAAAACCCTTCATTTTTGTTTTCTGTTGTCGGCTCTCATTCTCGCCGGTGCGTTAAACCTTAGCTTACGCCATTTCCGTCTCCTTCTCTTCTCCGCATCTCTCTCTCTTTCTGTATGTATAATGTCATCGATTGTCAGCCGAGCTAGGTCAACTTCTCTTCCCAATTTACTCGCATGGCGTGCTTTGGGTTTTCGCACCATCTGCTCCGGCCGCCTGGGTTTCGCGCCGTCTGATCCAGCCTCGCCGGCCAGTGCAGGAACCAAAATTTTGGAATCGTTCAAGGAGGAATTCGAAGTCGGATCTCAGGTCATCACGCTCGAGACTGGAAAAATAGCCCGCTTTGCCAATGGTTCCGTTGTGCTCGGCATGGACCAGACCAAAGTTCTCTCTACCGTTACTTGTGCTAAGACCAACTCGCCTGGGGACTTCTTGCCTCTCACTGTATGTTACAATTCTTTCCTCAGTTTCCATCTCGTTTCCAATTTTGAAGCTTTCATGGTTGTTAGTATATGTTCACTACTCAGAAGGAATCAATGATCTGTGAGGAATTAAGAAATGGTGTAGTCGTAGAGATGTTTAGTACCTTTACATTGTATGTATTTGTAGGTTTCTCTGTGGAATATTTGATCTTCCCTGAAGATATTTTCTTTTTTTCGTTTAAATTGCTTGTTCTGTATTGGGTTCATGTTGTTTTGCTCAGAGTGATGTTTATGAATACTAGTTGGAAACCAACTCGTTTGCTATATACTGTCAGGTTGATTATCAAGAGAAGCAATATGCTCAAGGCTTGATTCCAAATTCGTATATGCGAAGAGAGGGAGCACCAAAAGAGCGGGAACTGCTATGTGGCCGGCTCATTGATAGGCCAATCAGACCTTTGTTTCCTCCAGGGTTTTACCATGAAGTTCAGGTATGAAGTTCTCTTAGTTAATTAGGAAACAGATCTATGTAAAAGTATTTTTTTTGGTAATTTCATCTGTAAATGTTGTGATGTGTAGATAATGGCAAGTGTTTTATCGTCGGATGGGACGCAAGATCCAGATATACTTGCAGCTAACGCAGCATCGACTGCGCTCATGCTATCGGATATTCCATGGGGAGGGCCCATCGGAGTCATCCGACTAGGAAGGATATATGGGCAAATTGTTGTCAATCCAACTATGGATGAGGTAAAAAGCTATGTATTTTGGTATATTCCTCAAAATTTACAAGTGGTTGCTTCTTTCTCATTTGTTGCAATGGTCAAACTCTGTGTAGCTTAGCGCAAGTGATCTCAATTTGATATACGCTTGCACAAGAGACAAGACTATGATGATTGATGTTCAAGCCCGTGAAATCTCAGAGAAAGATCTAGCAGCTGCTCTGAGGCTAGCTCATCCAGAGGTATGTTTGAGAACCTTATTGGATTTTCTAGTACAATGTAATATTATATAGTCTTTTATCTTTGTTGACGCAGGCCGTTAAGTACATCGATCCCCAAATAAGATTGGCTGCGAAAGCTGGGAAAGAAAAGAAGGAGTACAAATTGTCCATGCTTTCTGAGAAAATTTTGGAAAAAGTGACTGACTTGGCTTCAACGCGTATTGAATCCGTCTTTACTGATCCTTCGTATGGCAAGGTGCTGCTAACTTTGTTTCTGCCTCAAAATTAGAATTTCAGCTGGCCTGATAATATTATACATACAGTTTGAACGTGGAGAAGCTCTAGATGACATTGGAAAAGATGTGAAAAAAGTGTTTGAAGAAGAGGGCGATCAAGAAAGCTTGAGCATCCTTCCAAAGGCTGTTGATACAGTGAGAAAAAAGGTAATCTTTTGTAAATTAACATTTGGAAGTATGCTCTTGTTCCTCTTTGCTTTTGTTTTGGCTTATCCTGTTCTTGAAAACTTGACATAGAACTTAGTGCTTAAATCATATGATGAAATATGTTTCATTATGGAATTGCTGTATCTAATTAGTATTTCCTATTCTATAGAGGTCTTCTTTTTTTCTTAGATAGTTGAGATGCTCTTTTTTACTTTGAGATGCATTAAGACATTGATTTAAGACTTTCAGAGAATTCATAAAATGTCAAAAGTAATGAGTAATGTGTCCCTTTAATTGAAATATCAGGTAGTTCGTTCAAGGATGATATCAGATGGATTTCGAGTCGACGGGAGACATCTTGATGAAGTTAGGCCCATCTTTTGCGAATCGCATCACCTACCTATTTTGCATGGGTCAGCACTTTTCTCACGTGGAGATACACAGGTTCGTACTGAAACTTCAGTTGCTTTTATTTCCCAATGACTCTCATAAATGTAAAGACCTTTTGACCAAAAGTTAAGAAAATCTGAATATTTAGAATGACATTACTCTTTACTCTGTATAACTTCCATGAGTTGCTTTCCTTTTACGAAGCTTAGTTTCAGTTTGGGGTTGCTTCAAAAGTTGTAGGACTGAATTGTAGGAGACAAAGCTAAATCTTATTTATGCGTTTAATGAGAATCCCTCTTGAATATGTTTCTCATATGTGTTAAAAGGTGCTATGTGCTGTCACGCTTGGAGCCCTAGGAGATGCACAAAGCTTGGATTCTCTTGTTGGCTCCCCGAAAAAGAGATTTATGCTTCACTACAGCTTTCCTCCGTATTGTACAAATGAAGTCGGAAAACGAGGAGGTCTTAACAGGCGTGAAGTTGGGCATGGAACACTTGCTGAGAAAGCATTACTTGCCGTCTTGCCTCCTGAAGAGGTTTTTCCTTTTACAGTTCGTATAAATTCAGAAGTGATGTCCTCAGATGGTTCCACGTCTATGGCAAGCGTTTGTGGAGGTATTTATCCTCTTTCACCCACAAATTTCGTTTGTATTTTTTGCAAAGCCATAAGTTCATAATCAATGGTTTTCTATCTCAGGTAGTATGGCTTTGATGGACGCCGGAATTCCTCTGCGAGCTCATGTTGCAGGTGTTTCCGTTGGTCTTGTCACTGACGTTGATCCATCAAGCGGAGAAATTAAAGACTACCGCATAGTAACCGATATATTGGTGGGTTTCTTCTTATTTACTTTGCTGCTTTTTCTTTCTTCTTCAGTTCTTCTTTATTAGATGATTAATCCGTGAGGTAGGTTAGTATTTTCATGATAGGCTAATGAATCGTTACCATTCCTAATAACTATTCTTACTTTAACATTTCTTTGCGTGCTTTTATGATGATTTAACATTTGTCTTCTCAACTGAACTGTGAGATGAGTTGTATTAAGTTGGTGGAATGATTTTTATAGAGAGACATACATTTGCTTTTACAGGGTTTGGAAGATCATCTCGGAGATATGGATTTCAAGATTGCTGGCACACGAAATGGTGTGACAGCAATTCAATTGGATATCAAGCCAGCTGGAATACCGTTGGACATAGTTTGCGAATCCTTAGATAATGCACGTGAAGCCCGTCTTCAGATTCTTGATCATATGGAGAGAGAAATTAACTCTCCACGAGTCCAGGATGTTAATTCCCCTCGGCTAGGTTTCTTTCCCACTTGTTTTTTTGTTTGTTCACCTTATAGCTAATAAAACTTCACTTGTTCAAACTGACGAATTATGTCTGCCTTGCAGTAACTTTGAGGTACACCAACGATGCACTTCGTAGCTTGATCGGACCTATGGGTGTCGTCAAGAGGAAGATTGAGGAGGAAACAGGTTATTTTATTTTTAACTTGGACTTTATTCGTCAAACCTTATTTCTTGTGTCCTTTAAACACTACGGAATTGACGAACTCATTTTGAACATCCACTTGGTTTTATATAGTTTGATTTGAGACCTTCTCTCTGATGAATAAGTTTCAATTATTCAGGTGCAAGATTGTATGTTGATGATGGAAGATTAACTATTGTAGCCAAGAAACAGGCTGTGATGGAAAAGGCTCTAGAAAAGGTATCTTTCAGTCAAATGAGAATTTAGTTGATAGATGATGTTCCAGAGATTTGATTTGATGCATGTCCGTAGGTTGACTTCATCATTGGTCGTGAAATAGTTGTTGGTGCCGTATACAAAGGCACAGTGACATCTATAAAAGAGTACGGGGCATTTGTTGAGTTCAATGGTGGTCAACAAGGCCTTCTGCATTTGTCTGAGTTATCTCATGAACCTGTAAGCTTTTCTACTCATAAACTGTGTCCGCTTGTAAATCGGTTTTAACTTACTATTGATTGTCTTATGGAATCAATCTTCCAGGTCTCCAAGGTTTCAGATGTATTACATATTGGAAAGTACATTACTATGATGTGCATTGATACTGATGTCCGCGGTAACATTAAATTATCTCTCAAAGCACTGTTACCCAAACCTGAACGAAAACCAGCATCTAATCCTGAAAGAAAACCGGTGGTGAAAGAGTCGTCTACAGTCTCCGTAGAAACGTCTAGTGTTGGAGAGGTAGTTGCAAGCATGCCCAGTGTTGTAGAGCCACCTCAAAAATCTAAATTAGCAGTTCCTGCAGTTGTCATCCGTACTGCTGTGGAGTGTGACGAGGCAGAGAAATCTTCTCCTGTGGACAAGATCACTAAACCTAAACGCGCTGCGAAAGTGAAGCCAGACCGGAAACTCAAATTCACTGCCTCTAAACAGGCTGGGACGCAGAAGGAAGAGGAGGCACTCGAATCCACTACACCTGAAGAAATTCCAGCTAAATATGGCGAGACACTGAAGCAAGACGAGAAACTCAAGTCCACTTTTGCTAACCTAGTGTCATCTTCAAAAACTAAGAAATCTGCTAGGAAGGAGAAACAACCAGAGAAGGAAGGTGAAGAGAGTGCATCAATTAGTGCCCGGGAACTGAAAATAGGAACAGAAATGACGGCTAAAGTCCAGCAGGTTCGAGCCCGTGGATTGGTTCTTGATTTAGGTGGTGGAATCCGCGGGATGTACAAATTCGAAGTATGTTTCAGAGCATCCACATTGACTCTCCCTTCTCCCATATACTTAATACTTACACATCATTGTATTGTTTGCTTACTACTACTATATACGAGTTCAGGGCGACGAAGAGACAGAGTTTGAGATTGGAGACGCATTGAAGGTGAAATGTACAAGTTTTAGTAGCAAAGGAATCCCTGTGATGGCTTTGGTTGAGGACGAGGAAGTTTAATGGTAAACTCTCTTTCCTGTTCAGTAGTTTTTAAATCCAAGAGATCACTCGGAAATCGATCAGATGAGTGTTTTGTTTGAAATGGTTTATCATTAGCTGTTTCTGGTGAACAATTCTTGGTAGATAAATTCATTGGCTTCACAAAGGTTTTTCTTGCAAGAAAAATGAAATCAATTACTCTAAGTGTAACTGTCTGTTTTGTTTGTTTTTGCAGGCTGAGTAGTTTGGAGGTTTGCATTTGGTCGGGTTTACTAGCGATAACCGGAGAATTTGGATCGAAGAGAAATTGAACCAGATCGGTGATTTTGGCGTCTCGTTTTTTTTTTGTTTCTCTTCTATTGGGTTCATGTGTTGTTTGGGGGAGGGGTTGTTTGGTGTAGGCGACGTATAATGACTTGTGAAATTAAAATAGGTGCGTAATTTTTCCCATTTCTGCAAAAATACAAACATCTCGGTAAGAGCTTAAAACCAAAAGGTACGCACTCCAAGTCTCCAATATTATCCTGTCCGTATATATTATTTTTAAAAGAAGAAATTGATGTGAAAGATAAATTCATTTAAGCCACAGTCTTAGCAAGATATTTTGTTGCGGGGGTTTATCAATCAGGATTTTAAAGTGTTTGGTCCAATACTAATTTAGCCTGTTCATAAAGATCTTAATTTAAAGACAGTGCGGTGGTCGTTT
This sequence comes from Erythrophleum ivorense, assembly GCA_026724425.1. Classification (NCBI taxonomy): domain Eukaryota; kingdom Viridiplantae; phylum Streptophyta; class Magnoliopsida; order Fabales; family Fabaceae; genus Erythrophleum; species Erythrophleum ivorense. The sequence continues at coordinate 4,406,726 of JAIUCV010000080.1, read as the reverse complement.
TTTTATAAAGAAGTTGATTGGTCAGCAAGATTCTTCGCTCCAACAGTTATGGCGCCATCTCAACGCAACACCAAAACGTCGTCCTTTTCACATTTTACTATCCCGGTGGATTCCAACGGCCGGGCCACCGTTTTCCGGCCATTCTCTCTCTCCTCGCCGCACTTACGCGCCTTTCACCTAGCCTGGCTCTCACTCTTCTCCTGCTTCTTCTCCACCTTCTCCATCCCTCCACTCATCCCCGTCATCTCCTCCGACCTCGGTCTCTCTGCCTCCACCGTATCCGCCGCCGGAATAGCCTCATTCGCTGGCTCTATCTTCTCCCGCCTCGCCATGGGCCCTCTCTGTGATCTCATCGGACCACGGACTTCCTCGGCGATCCTCTCTCTCCTCACCGCTCCCGCCATCCTCTCCGCTGCATTCGTTTCCTCTCCGGCTTCTTTCATCCTCGTCCGTTTCTTCGTCGGCTTCTCCCTCGCTAATTTTGTAGCTAATCAGTACTGGATGTCCTCCATGTTCTCCAGCAACGTCGTTGGCTTCGCTAACGGCGTCTCAGCCGGTTGGGCTAACGTCGGCTCAGGTATTTCTCAGCTCCTTATGCCTCTCCTCTACTCTACCCTCGCCAAATTCTTCCCATCCGCCGTCTCCTGGCGCGTGTCCTTCCTCTTCCCCGCCATTTTCCAGGTCGTAACCGCCGTCCTTGTTCTCCTCTACGGCCAAGATACTCCCGACGGTAACAAAAAAACCTCGGAACAAAAGAAAATAAAAAATCCGGAAGAAGAAGAAGAAGAACATTCCGATTTTTTCGAAATCCTCTTCGACGGACTTGGTAATTACAGAGCATGGATCCTGGCGCTACTGTACGGGTACTCGTTCGGCGTTGAGCTCACGACTGACAACATGATCGCCGGGTATTTCTACGAGCGATTCGGCGTGGATCTCGAGGTGGCGGGAACGATCGCGGCGACTTTCGCGATATCGAACATTGCGTCGCGTCCGGCGGGAGGGATGATTTCGGACTTGCTGGGGAAGAAGTTCGGGATGAGAGGGAGGCTCTGTGGACTCTGGGCTGTGCAATCGGTGGCTGGATTGTTGTGCGTCTTACTCGGACGAGTCAACTCGCTCTGGGGCTCAATCGCCGTCATGTGGGTCTTCTCCATATTCGTTCAAGCTTCCTCTGGTCTCGTATTTGGCGTCGTTCCCTTCGTCTCCACAAGGTTCATTTTTTTTTGTGTGACTGTTAATTCCGGTTCAATTTGTATTAAATTCAGTTTCGGTTTGATTTCAAATTGGTTTATTTGGTTATAAAATGGCTACCATTTCGGTTCGGTTTTAGTTATCGGTTTAATTTATGTTTCTGGTGACAGATCTCTAGGAGTGGTGGCGGGAATGACGGGAAGCGGCGGCACTGTAGGTGCGGTGGTGACGCAGCTTTTGTTGTTTTCCGGCGATAATGTTCAAAAGCAGAGAAGCATTTCACTTATGGGTTTAATTACTTTCGTCGCTTCTCTTTCTGTTACACTTATTTACTTTCCGCGATGGGGTGGAATATGTTGTGGTCCTTCATCATCTTCAGAATCCAATGATTTTTCCGAGAAGCTCCTTATAGACGACAACGAGGAAGACGAAGTTAGTAGTGACAGACTACGTGCCGTTTGTTAATTCGCACCTGAACTTACATGCGTTTGGCCGAAACATAAGCGTATTAGGCTATTAGCAGCATACACTTGTCAAGTCAAATAGCCTATCAAATATTGCGTAGTCGAAATGTTTTTTTGTGTGGATGTAATAAAATTGAAGTACTGAAAAGCAGTCATTGAATTACACATTATTCTGTCATTTGAATAAGCAAATCATTTAAACACTTGCAAAATATATGTACATGTAGTTGACTACTATATATGTTGTAATCGATTTTATATACAACGTAGTCGAATTTATATATGTTTAGGCTTTAAATATTTAATAGATAATTTTATATATGTTGTACTCAGGAATGATGTAAGTTAAACCTCCCCCCCCCCAAAAAAAAAAAAAAGAGAAGACAAATGACCACGAAGGCACTCATAGTGAAAAGACCTTTTGAAGCTACGAGGATAAACCTCTTGCCACGTAAGGCTAAAAATGATCTCTAACTGAGTAACTGTCATATATTTTGAGCGATGAGAAAGAAATCTTTATTTGTTGCCGGAGTTTCAACTTCTAATTTTTTCACATGTTCAAGTTTACCAAAAATTTCCGAATCATATTAACAAAAATATATACGGAAAAAGGTAATAAAGTGGTTTTTATTAATTCGCAGGGTATCAATTGGACCGGGCTTCAATTTGATACTGGAAGTGTAGGCTTTACGATACCAGACAGGCCCACCTCACCACCTGCTCCGTCTCTTTCTCACTCTTCAAGTTTCCACCTGAAAGGTCATCTTCTTCCACGTGATTTGTCCTCCCGATCACAAGCTTTTCGCTGTTGCTCTCCCTTGCATTCGACTCCACCTGCCCTGGAGCTTGCTTCAATCAACCGGTATGTGCCACTGATTTTACTGCGATACTTGAAGAAGATTCTTCCATGTTCGATCTGATTCGCCTCCAGAGATCGAGAGTTGAATTGCCTCGAAACAGCTCGAGTTTAACCAGAAACGAACTAGCAAGAGAGATAGAGATATTTGAATCTGCGTATGTGAAGCCTGTTTTACGGAGAGGGAAATGGCGGGAAAATTGACTTGAGCTCGATTTCACTGGGATCCAGATGAAGAAGAAGGCGTCGCAGCAGAAGTTGATATACAGATGGAAGAGGAAGGTGTTCGCGACGTTTATTTTTGCTTTCTGCTTGGGGAGTTTCGCATTTATTCAAGCTCGTTACAATGGAATCACTGCGTCGCTCGAGTCTCTGAAGCCTCGTCTCGATCAGAAACCACAGATTGCCTTCTTGTTCATTGCCCGGAACCGGCTCTCTCTCGATTTTGTCTGGGATGCATTCTTTCTGGTATACACTACTCCTTCTCTAATCCGGTTTAGATACTATAGATTGGATTCTTGTCTCTGAGGATCAGATTAGTCCATTGTCAGATGTGAAATTCATAGCTACAGAAAACTGACGAGGCAAGGTGTAGAGATTTGGGGATCAAATTAACTGATTCCCTGAGAATTGAGAATTGAGAATTGACACTAAAATCAGCTTAACGTTATTGGAGTTGGAAACTTTTGGACGCTTTCTCATTTGGAATGTGTATTCTAAGCAATAAATCATGTGTAATAGTGACAATGTCCGCTTTTAATTAATTCTCTTTGTAATACCGAGGTTGAGACATGTTCTTTTTTCAGGGTGAGGATGGCAAGTTCTCAATATATGTTCACTCTAGACCTGGATTCGTTCTCAGCGAGGCTACAACTCGATCCAACTACTTCTTGAATCGGCAAGTTAACGACAGTATACAGGTTCCTGCCATGAGAATGTATCAGTTTTCCAAATCATCAAGTTTCCGTTACCATCATTTCGTAAAGTGGTTTGATTCACTTGCTAATTATAGGTGGACTGGGGGGAAGCCACCATGATTGAAGCAGAACGTGTGTTGCTCAGACATGCACTTAGAGATCCATTTAATCACCGCTTTGTTTTTCTTTCTGATAGGTGAGATTGGTTCTGTAATACCTTTTTTTCTTGTCGGGGTTGTAGTTGATGACTTGCCTTACTAAATTTCAGTCGTTTGGTTTCTTCTCAGCTGCATACCTCTGTACAGTTTCAGCTACACTTATAACTACATCATGTCAACACCAACTAGTTTCGTTGATAGGTTAGTGCTACCTATCTTGTAGACACTGACAAGGAAAAATGATTATGTTGAAGTTTCACCAATTTTTTTTTTTTTTTAATTGCAGCTTTGCAGATAAAAAAGATAGCCGTTATAATCCTAGAATGAATCCCATAATTCCTGTTCACAACTGGAGAAAAGGATCACAGGTGAAGTTACAATAGTCACTAAAATAATGTGGATTCTCATTCTGAAGATTTGCCGTTTTGCTGACCTTCTCTTTGCTCTGTTTTCTTTATGCTGTTATCTTCTCGTAGTGGGTCGTTCTGAATAGAAAACACGCCGAAATTGTGGTGAATGATACCGTCGTCTTGCCTATGTTTCAGCAGCATTGCAGGGTAAGTTGCCGAAATCTTGGAAATGCTGTAATTAAGTTTATGAGCTGTCCTTCATTATGGTACTGTAAAGATCATTAAGTTTTTTTTTTTTAAAAAAGATGGTTTAGCTGGTAAGAACGACTTAGAACCACCAATTCTAGAATTGGGTGTGATTGTGAGAGTTGATTTGTTAGTGGACTAATCACTGTCCGTTTGCTCATAAAATTCTTTTGCATATGATCTTGCAGAGGAAATCACTTCCAGAGTTTTGGCGAGATCGTCCTGTAGTAAGTTGTTTTTCTTTTGCATAATGGAACACCGTACCATTTTAACAGTTCGTTCATATCCTGCACTTTGTTGACCAGGACACAGGGTGTGTTGAACTAATGCAGTCTTATTGTGTAGCCAGCGGAAGGTTGGAAGGAACACAACTGTATACCTGATGAGCACTACGTTCAGACATTGCTAGCTGTAAGTTTGATGTTTGATCCAACCATATGCATAGTCGTTTAGTTTAATTGTACTCCTATTCAGATCTGGTAATGCTTCTTGAATTCCAGCAAAAGGGTGTAGAAAGCGAACTCACACGGCGGTCACTGACACATTCAGCTTGGGACCTTTCTTCTTCTAAAAGTAATGAACGTCGTGGATGGCATCCCATGACTTACAAGTTTTCCGATGCTACTCCTCAGCTTATACAGTCCATTAAGGTAACACATCTTTGTCACTTTAAGAGAATTTGGGTTCAGTTCTTAATTTCAGACTCTCAGTTAAGTTGTGGTGGTCTAATTAAAATTATGTTCATGTGATATCACATCGTTAAAAAAGAAAAGCGTCTATTTAGCAAAAATTTATTTGGTAATACGTAAATTTTCCGTTGCAATATAAGAATTTTATATTTTCTTGCGATAGCTGCTCTACAGAAATAATAATCTCTAACCAAAAAAAATGATTCACAGGGAATCGACAATATCAACTATGAGACAGAATACAGGCGAGAATGGTGTAGCAGTAAAGGGAAACCGTCACCGTGTTTCCTCTTCGCCAGGAAGTTCACTCGTCCCGCCGCTCTCCGCCTCCTCCGTGAGGTTAGCTTTTCTTCCACAAATTACGCAATCAACGCTGAAACTAAGAAACAACATTACAACATTTGATGAACTCATTGTGGGTTCCTTTCTTCCTCTGTTTCCTTGGCAGTCTATCTTGTTGAGGGACAAAGAGCAGGAAAGTTAAGTAGATTCCTTCACCATTCAAAAGCATATATTATATATACATAGGTACGTAAAATTTCTAAGAGTTGTCATGTTTGCATTTGTGATTTGTAATATTAATATTATCATATCGAAATTACTTGGAAACTTACCATTTGATGAATGAATAAAGAAGCTACACACAGTTGATAGAAATGGACGGTAGAGAAAGAGCTCAGCAGGGGTGACCTGAGAACACATGAAAAAGAGAGATTGTAAAAATGACGTGGCATCATTACAGCCGTTGATTGCACATGTGTTCTCATATCGACCCTGTCGAGATCTTCTACCAAGTATATTTTTCTCTTTATTACACTTTGAGTTTTCGATTCCTTCAAATCTGCTGAGAACTATATATACTCGCATTGTGTAGTACACAATAATACAAAAGATTAAATGTAGTACAGTTGGCCAAGTTTTTTGCATTCATTGCGTTTTGTATAGTACAAAAAAAAAAACTTCGGACTTGTGTACTGCAAAAGAAAGAAAAGGAAAACCAACATTGTACTTCTCTGAAAGTACAACGGCGAGTTTTGTACTACTAGCAAAAAAATTCGGAGTTTTCCATGGTAGTCCCTATATTCTAAATTTAGATACAAGTGACCTCACAACTGCAAAAAGGGAAAAAGTAATAAAAGCACATATTATTCAATTTGGTTTAATGACTTGCGTAGAGATTGGTGCTTGTGAGTAGTGACGAAGACTACAAACGAGAGAGCGCGAGTTTATACATGTTTTAGTCCCACATCGTAAGTACACAGAGAAAGACAGAAAACGAGACATGTATAAAAATGGAGAGAATCGCACATCATAAAACTCACGGAGCCGTGCGATAAGCACATAGCAAACTATTCTTTCGCCTTTTACTAAAGAATACCGTGTGCTTGTCGTGCTAAGCGGCATAAGCCTATTTTTGGAGGGTTGTCTCTTACAGAGAACAACTCTATCAATCAATCAACTAAAATTTTATCTCAAAACAAAAATCTTCTCAAAAGTCATCTCATAAACTTTAATTTTCCCAGTGGTTCAATAATACACTACTTTAGTTTAGAGTTACTTTCCTCAAAGCTGACGTTTAAGTTTATCATAGTAAAGTGTTAGCTCATGTTAGTCCCTCATCGGAAGAGTATTTGCAAAACAAAGGTGAAGTCTCGCTTTAAAAAGAATTACAAGCTTCAAAATAAAGTATACCTTTCTCAGCCTTTTGGCTAAGATCAAGTGTAGTATCTGTTCTTATCAGTTTTATATCTGATATGTGAACCAATAGTGAGGCATCAAAATAGCTTGCTATCGCCCTTGTGTTGTACTATTGCAAGGGCGTGGCTTATCCTACCAATCACAGTTTTAAATTATTTCTGGTTAGCCATGTTAGAATTTGATCTCTTTGTTTAACGATTTCACTTACTCCGTTACTCGCCGCCATTGTTGGATCATCTCTGGTGGTTTTATCTTTTGTCCCACAGTGAGTTATGTTACATTTAACGTCAGACAAAGTAAATAGTCATGGGCCTATTCAAGTCTCTCCAGGCCCAAATGGTTGATATTGTTGACACGCTACAATAGAAATCTGACTTAGGACAACAGCAGCAACTTGACCGATCAAAATTAATTTTCCCAAGGAAGTTCGAAAATCATATAAAAATATTAAGGGAGACCATTATATAATGTAAATTGTTTTCGCTCGATCGATGAATACGGCTTTGTTCTTGGATAAGCAGATAATGGATCTGATGAACGACAATAATTCACAGGACGGCGATCACCAGAGGCAGCATGTCGGCGATAATGGTCTGGAGTCGAAGAAGGAAGCGATCGTTCCTAGCTATGATTTCCAGCCTATTCGCCCTAATGCCACCGTCGGATTGTCTCACTCCGCTTTAGATCTCGCCGGATCTGTCAATTCCACGGCGGCTAGGGCTTGGGCTTCTGATTTACAACCGGTTCCAACTTCATCCGCTAGAGTAAAATTTCTAAACTCTCATCTCTCTCTCCCGGTTTATGATTTGGGATCAGTCTTCTTTTTGGAGGATTGTCTGTTTATTAGGACTACGTTTCTTAATGGAATCGGTACTAAGGTTTAAGAATGTCTGATTTTGGTATACGGCAATAGTCGATGACGTAAATTTTGATCTAAGTTTTAGTACTAGCTGTCTCCTTGCCAAACTTTTGACTATGTTAATGGAAGTATACTAGTTCTGGCTCCAAAGTTTTGCTCTGTGCTTGTGTTTCTTCACTGTGTTTACACTATTAGGTGCTTTTAGATGACTTAGTGTGTTCTTTTGTTCATCGTGTGGAGTTGAAAGCAATGGAGACTAGTCGTATAAGCACAACTATTACTTGCTTGTCTGCTTCTAAGTTTGATGATCTATTAGGTTTTGTAGAATACTACCTGATCTTTATGTACTGTATATGATCGACAGCTTTTGTGTTCCTTTATTATCAGGTTGCTTGAATCTTGTTTGATGCTTGCATGGTTAGGAAAATGATAATTATCACACTTACGAACTCACATCCGCCCAGGTCTTACTTATGGCATTTCATCTGTTTGTCTCTGCAGAGTTATGGATCTTTCGACTCTCTTGAACCTTCGAAGTTGTTTGCTGAGAAGGATCGAAATGCCCCCGAGTCAGCAGATATTATATCTGCGATCGATCGGACGGTGAAGACACATGTTGATAACTTGCTTCATGTTATGGAAGGTGTCAGTGCGCGTCTTACACAGCTGGAGACCAGAACCCGAAATCTCGAGAACCTTGTAGATGATGTGAAAGTTGCTATTGGGAACAGTCACGGAAACACGGACGGCAAAATGAGACACCTTGAAAACATCCTGTTAGAGGTAACTTAACGCTTTTGGGAAACCTTATGGAGATTAGTTTGAGACTAGAGTAACCAAATGAATGTGAGATATTAGATAAACTGTTAACTACTCTTTTCTGCCTTTGAGATGTAAGTTCTAGCATGTTCTGGGAATTATTGACCTGCTAACTTCAAAGAATTTTTAGGCTTTATGATTTTCAGTATTCTGAACCAGAAGCTTTTATACTTTTCAATTAATACCATCTTTCAATTTTCTAAATTCTTCAGCACCTTTTTTGTATAAATGTATTCAGGTGCAAAGCGGTGTACAGGTGTTGAAGGACAAACAAGAAATAGTTGAAGCGCAGCTTCAGCTTTCAAAGCTTCAGGTATCAAAGTCCGAGACACACTCTACACATATTGAACCCACTGCTCAACCTCCTGCATCACCGCCTCAGCCACCAGCTCCTCCGTCTTTGCCTCAGCAGGGCCTCCCGCCACTACAATATATCCAACCGCCCGCCTCACAGCACAGTCTCCCTGCACCTTCTTCACAACAGTCTCAGCTTCCCAGCCAGTTTGCTCCCCAACAAGAGCCTTATTTCCCTCCGCCTGGTCAGTCCCAGCCGCCTCCAGCAAACCAGCCTCCTTATCAACCTCCTCCAACCCAGTCACTGCACCAACCCCCTTACCAGCCACCTCCTCAACAACCACAATACCCGCAACAGCCACCTCCTCAGCTTCAACAACCGTCATCAGGCTACAACCCGGAAGAACCACCTTACCCTCAGCAATCTTACCCGTCAAACCCTCCTCGTCAACCACCTTCTCATCCACCTCCGGGTTCCACCCCATCTCAACAGTACTACAACGGTCCTCCAACACCGCCATCAATGTACGATGGACCAGGTGGTAGACCCAGCTCAGGTTTCCCTTCCGGGTACTCTCCTGAACCTTACCAATATTCCGGGCCGCCTCCTTCACAGTTTGGAAGTTCCCCATCCCTGAAACCATCACACCAGAGTGGAAACGGATCTGGTTATCCACAACTCCCAATGGCTCGCCCACTGCCACAAGCTGTACCAATGGCTGCGGCTATCAGCAGCAGTGGAAGTGGCGGCTCCAATTCTCCAAGCTCCGGAAGCAGAGCCCCAGTGGATGATGTAATTGACACGGTGACTAGCATGGGCTTTCCAAGGGACCAAGTGAGAGGAACTGTGAGGACATTGACCGAGAGTGGTCAAGCCGTTGACCTCAATATTGTTTTAGATAAGCTGATGAATGGAGATAGAGGAGCTCTGATGCAACAGCAGCAGCAGCAACCGCCAAGAGGCTGGTTTGGTGGTCGTTAGCTGTATCTCCCATTGGCGGTTTCCGCTGACATTGTATAGTTTTATCACTCATGTCGGATCTCTTGTTCGAGCATATCTACCGTTTGGATTTTCATTATTTTCTCAGAGCTTTCCCTGTGTTTAAAACTCGAAGCTTCAGACATTTTATTTTCCTCAGTGTTTCATTTGTGTATTTGACTCTTTGGAAATCACAAACTTTACGTTATTACAAAATCGCTGGTGTGGTACTGTGAAGGCTTCTCATTGGTAGACCAAAACGACATGTAGTCCTAGGTTGAACGACAAGCAGTTTCTTTATTCAACAAAACGCAGCAACGCTCATAAACGCCGTTTTAAATTGTTTTATTTGCGTCGCTTTAATGCTAAGGCGGCGTCGTTTTGAGACCCGCGAAACCCATACTAAAGTCTAAGCTCTAGAGTTTTCCGTTCTCGCTAGCCTCCTCTCTCAATTAGTCTGTCGGAGTTTCTCGTGCTTCAGTGTTTGTTACCGATGTCGTTGACGGAGCTAGACGATGGACTGGTTCGCAGGATGGCCATCGGCGCCGTATTCTCCGATTTTGTACGGACGAAATTTTGTCATTCTCATTTGTATTCTGCTTATATCTCTGATTAACTTTGCCAGAATCCAGTTTCCGGGATTAATAGGTTCAGTTTTCTGTTGCTGGATTGACAGGGAGGGAAGATACGTTCGATAGGTTTCCACAGGACTGATGATCTATTGGTAACATCGAGCGAGGATGATTCACTTCGCCTCTTCGATATCGCCAACGCTAAGTCAGTTCTTCCTCCCCTTTTAGGTTTTCTACTTAGCAAATCAACTTCTAGAGAAACTAGTTCGCTTACGGAATCGAGAACGAACTTAGAGATTAACTGATTAGCTGAATTTGTGTTAAAACGTAGACAGCTCAAGATTACATACCATAAGAAACATGGCACCGATCGTGTATGCTTTACCCATCATCCCAGCTCTCTAATTTGCTCTTCTCTATACAATTTGGAGTCCACTGGAGGTGAGTCGTCCTTTTCACTTGCTTGAGTTTGGATATATAATCAATAATGGCACTTAACTTGAATACTTGTTCTTGTACCAGAATCCTTGAGATACCTATCAATGTATGATAATCGGATCCTTCGCTACTTTAAAGGGCACAAAGACAGGTCTGATTATATAACCTCTGGAATTGGGGAAAAGATATATATACGTTTACCTACTTTCACTTAGTAATATGATGGATACCTTTTCTGTTTCAGGGTTGTATCGCTTTGTATGTCTCCTATAAATGATAGCTTCATGTCTGGTTCTCTCGACCGAAGTGTCAGACTCTGGGATCTTCGTGTAAATGCCTGCCAGGTCCGTTTCCAGTTTCACAAATTCTGTATGGAATAAGTCTGAATATGCTAGAGTTTTGATCGGGAAACTGCTTTTTCTTTTTGTTATTTAATTTCAACATAATGAAGATGCCGGAACCATGTAACATGTAGAACAAAGTTTTCTCGATTTAGGCTCTCTCTTCCTTAATATCCTCTCTGTGATTGTATATGGTTTCATGATTTATGCTTACCCTTTTAGTCTATAGGGAATTCTACATCTACGTGGTAGACCTGCAGTAGCGTATGACCAACAAGGACTGGTGTTTGCAATTGCTATGGAAGGAGGTGCTGTTAAATTGTTTGATTCCCGGTGTTATGACAAGGTTAGCTACTTGCTGTGATTTCACACAACCTCACACATAAAATGCTCTCTTGTAGTTTTTAACGTGTAAACTCAACTTTGATCTCTTCTCTAGGGTCCCTTTGACACATTTCTGGTGGGTGGGGATACTGCTGAGGTTAACGATATAAAATTTAGCAACGATGGAAAATCCATGCTCCTGACAACCACAAATAACAATATCTACGTTCTTGATGCATATCGTGGAGAGAAGGTAATCATTGTACTATGTATCTTTCACTTGAAGAAGACAAAAACATTTTGGTTTATGTTGGTAAAGCCGGTATGTCAAATTTTGTTTTTGTTTTTGTTTTGCAGAAATGTGGATTTAGTTTGGAGCCTTCACAGGGTACATCCATTGAAGCCACCTTCACACCAGATGGCAAGTATGTTCTGTCAGGTAATATGGACAAGATCCACTTCTCCAAGTGATGCTTAATTATCTTTTATCTTTTATCATGACTCATCCTCACAGTTGCTGTTTTTTGTATTTGATACAGGTTCAGGAGATGGAACCTTACATGCGTGGAACATCGAGAATCCATCTGAGGTAATAGAGAAAGTTGTCGCCACTGTTTTTTCCTCATGCTTGTCAGTTGTCACAGTATCTAAATTTAGTCTAAAAAGCAGGTGGCGAGGTGGGAGAACAACATAGGAGTAGTGTCGTGTCTGAAATGGGCACCTCGTAGAGCCATGTTCGTTGCTGCCTCTACGGTTCTCACTTTCTGGATCCCCAATGACGGTGAACCACCTGCCCCCGCTGATCCCCCCGCCGACCAACAACCTCCTTCTCAGTGACGACGTCCCTGTTTCCATTGTATGCACTTGCGTATTATGGTTTTTAATTTTGACAGTTAAACAGAAAATGGAAGCAGTAGTAGTGTAATCACAAAGTACAAAGATCTCTCAGGTTTATTTTTGTTTCGGTGCTACTTCCCTAGAATTTTCCTTTTTTAGAAAAGAGTATTCGGAAACTGGAAATATGAGCAACCAAGATTAAACCTACTTACGTAAGGTTAAACGTAGTTTAAATTGTTTTGGTACGGTGTCGAGTTGATGAAAATTTTGTTCGGTTCGGTTCACGTCATGTTCTTCTGACAATGAGACAATTGGGCCTCAAAAGCATGCGAAAATAAATGGCACAAGAACAAGATGAGGCCCTAAGAAACCCATTATATATAAAGTCCTCTTGCAGCCCGACATAACTATTTGGTTTTGCCTAAAACCCTAATTCTTTCTCTTCTTCTCACCATCTCTCTCCTTCCCTCTTTGGTGGCGTGCGTTTCACCATGCCGAAGCATTACAGGCCTGCGGTGAGTGTTTCTGTTTGATTGAAGCTCTATTGCTCCGATGATTCGTTGAATTAGAGCTGTTTTGCTCGAGAAACTTTTTAGCTGAATTGATTTTCTAAAGATATAGCTGGTGCTGTTCTTCATTTGCAGGGAAAGAAGAAGGAAGGAAATGCCGCTAGGTATATGACCAGGTCGCAAGCTCTCAAATCCCTCCAAGTTAACCTAAATCTATTCAGGTTCACTCTCTTACTTCTTTGCTATATTTAGGTTTTTGAGGTTCAATGATTCCTGTAATTTATCCTCAATCATGATATTATTATAATTTCAGTAGGACTTATATATCATCTCTAGTTGATTTTTGGGCTTTGTTTCTCTACTATTCATGTTTGCTCAATTGGACCTATCAATTTGCGCATTTCAGGAGACTATGTATTGTGAAAGGTATATTTCCCAGAGAACCGAAGAAGAAGGTGAAGGGAAACCATCACACTTACTACCATGTGAAGGACATTGCTTTCCTTCAGCATGAGCCTCTTCTTGAGAAGTTCAGGGAAATCAAAACATACCAAAAGAAGGTTCTTAAAGCCAAAGCCAAGAAAAACGAGGAGCTCGCACGTCTTCTGCTCACTCGCCAACCCACTTACAAGCTAGATAGATTGATCCGTGAAAGGTTTGCTTCATTCACTTGAATCTATATTTCTGTCTCTGACACAAATAGTTTTAGACCGCTCACTCCCGTTTCTGCTTGTGTTCTGAATATCTAGGTATCCCACATTCCCTGATGCACTGCGCGACTTGGATGATTGTCTTACGATGGTTCATCTTTTTGCGGTGTTACCTGCTTCAGACAGGGAAAAGCTTGAAGTTAAACGAGTCCACAACTGTAGAAGGTCAGAATCTTATAACTCTGTTGTGTCTTTACTTATTAGCAGCTTCTCTGATAGTCCCGTATCCGTAAAGCTTACGTTTGTGTTTCTTTCGTGATTCAGATTGAGCCATGAATGGCAAGCTTACATTTCTCGTACTCATTCACTACGGAAAGTGTTTGTGTCTGTTAAGGGAATATACTATCAGGTACTGTGTTACTTTATCTTGAAATTTTATAATGGGATCTGTGGAATACGTTTTCTTTACTAAAACTTCACTAATTTATCTTGATAGGCTGAAGTAGAAGGTCAAAAGATCACTTGGTTGACACCTCATGCGATTCAACAAGTCTTTACGAATGATGTTGACTTTAGTGTCCTGCTAACCTTCTTGGAATTTTATGAGGTGAGAACTCCTAATCTCTTTTTCCCCTGGCATTTGCAAACTTGATTCACCAGTTTTGTTTGAACTCAATAATTTGAGTTCTCTAGTCTAAATTGAAGCCTGGGCTTATGCTGACATGTTTTCATTCATCTATTGATGCAGACTCTTCTTGCCTTTACCAACTTTAAGCTTTACCATTCTCTGAATGTTAAATACCCGCCAATCCTTGATTCTCGGTTGGAGGCGCTGGCTGCAGGTATGTTGTCCTCTCTCAAGCAGCTATGATTTTGATTGAAATTTGGGATCTGTTACTTTGATTAATAGTTGGACATGTATTCAATGTTGCAGATCTCTATGCACTGTCGAGATACATTGATGCTAGCTCCAGAGGCATGACTGTGGAACCTAAAGTTGACGCTTCGTCTAGCTCACAGTCAAACGACCGTGAAGAGTCTGAACTGAGACTTGCACAACTTCAGCACCAGCTGCCTTCGAGTGAGCCTGGGGCATTGATGCATCTCGTTGCAGATAACAATGAAGAGGTGGAAGAGGATGAAGAGACAAGAACGTGCAAGTCACTCTTCAAGGATCTGAAGTTTTTCTTGAGCCGTGAGGTATGTTGCTTATTCATTCCTTCAACCAAATATGTTTTGCTTTTTAGAGATATTTAGATACTAATTACCGAGAAGATAATTAAATATATTCATCAATGGTGTTTGTCTCTAATAGTTTTGTATTCTTGTGTAGGTTCCAAGAGAGTCCCTGCTCTTTGTGCTTCCGGCTTTTGGTGGGATGGTGTCTTGGGAAGGAGAAGGTGCACCTTTCAAGGAGGATGATGAGTGTATCACACATCATGTAAGCCATTTAGCATGTTCTTGAACATCGACTATTGTCTCCTAAAGTGTAGGTAGATAGTTTCTTAAAGCATCCATTATTTTTTGTAGATCATTGATAAGCCAAGTGCGGGTCATATGTATCTGTCGAGGGAATATGTTCAACCACAGTGGATCTATGATTGTGTAAATGCTCGCATAATCTTGCCAACTGAAAAGTATTTGGTCGGAAGGTAACACATGCATAACCCTTTGCTAATTTCTTCTTTTGCTACCATTTTTGTTTTCATTTCTCAGCTGTTTTAACATTCGTTATATGCTATTTTCAACAAGCAGAATTCCACCGCCACACTTGTCACCATTTGTGGACAATGAAGCAGAAGGATATGTTCCTGACTATGCTGAAACCATTAAAAGGCTACAAGCTGCAGCCAGAAACGAAGTTCTTCCGTTGCCAGGTGTTGGGAACGATGATCTCGAAGATCCTCAAAACTTGTTGTACGCCGGTGTTATGAGCCGTGCTGAGGAAGCTGAAGCTGCTAAGAACAAGAAGAAGGTTTGACTTGTGCTAGCTATTATATATGAATAGTAACTCAAGTCTGTTACATGTGTTGATAACTTTGTGTTGTGTGCGTGTTTATTGTATGTAGATGGCAACGCTGGAGAAGCAATACCATGAGGAACTGAAGATGGAAATAACTGGAACTGCAGTTGATGTAGCGCCTGTGGAGGAAGAAGGTGAGGAGGGTGAAGAAGAAGATCCTGATGCAGCTATTAAGCAAATGGCTAAAGATAACGATACTATGTCTAAATCGGCGATGTCGAATAAGAAGAGGAAGCTTTACGAAGCCATGAAGGTAGGATTTTACATTTATCAATTCTTTGTTTTTGTTGATAGTTTGTGGCTCCGTGGTTTAAAGCTGCTTGCTTAATCATTAGCAATGAAAGTTTCTCTTACTTACTGTTTATTTGATGAAATCTTGTGCAGATGGGGCTGGAAAAGAAGAATGAAGGTGTTAAGTTAATCGAGGAGCGCAAGAGAAAGTTGAAAAAGGCTCAACAATAACTTGTTTGTTTTTGGTGTTCTGTTTTCTGAGGCTATTTCCTAAAGTTTTGTATCACTAGTCTTTCGCTCAACAATAACTCCCAAATTTTTAAGAGTTTTTGTTTTGATTATTGTCATACGTTGAACTACAATATATATAAAATTCCAAAAAAACAAGCAAGATTATGTCATTCGAAACTTCATCATCATCACTTATCTATGAGCATCTGGTACTTTGTTATCTTGAAGAATGATGTGAATGGAATAGCAACCTAATTTCTTTTCGGTTGCATTTTTAAGGCTCTATTTCATGCAAACACTGTAGGAAGAACAATAGGCAAAGATAAAAAGAAAGTGTAAAGCACTAAATAGTGAAGAGGGGGATCCAAGTAATCATGCAAGCAATTAGCAAGCCATCAAATAAAGTCAGTGTTGAAACTTGAAACACAAATACAAGTCGAAACGCAAATGTGAAAGTACACCAACGGACTTCCCTTCCTCCTAAAAATTTCTTAATTCGCAAATTTGTTTTTCAACTTAAAAAGCTTTATGAATATATTATGCATACATAAGTTTTACATGCAATAGCATTTATAACAAAAAGTGAAAGAAGTTTTTTTTTTTTGTTGTTGAAGAAAGAAAACAAGAATTTTGGTAAAGACAAAGGCGCCGTATAAGAAATCAAAAGAACATTGTATTCCAGTTTTATTAATTTTATAATATTGGATCTCCTTTTTTCTGATCCATGACCATGAGTACATTCAAAGAAATAATCCTATCCACCTAATAAATTCGAATAAAAACCCGTAAAACAATGATCACATACTTCGCATTTAATTCGAGTGGAAGTTCTTACAAATCTAGCGTAATTTATAACTGATTTCTATTTCTACATTATTTTAGTAAACGATATTGTATGATGATAATAAGGTATAAGAACTCTTCATTGAAAATATAAATTTTAAGGAGTGATATATTATGGGTCTGCATATTTGAATTCCATACTTCTAACTGAAGAAAATTGAAGCACTTTTCTCTTACACGTATTCGGAGAGGGGACCAATGGGGGGGAAAGAAACTTGATCGTATTCTCCGTCCTAACGAGAGGAGAAAGATTTAAGAACATTAAAGATGTAATATGTGTTCTAATATGGACAAGATTTGCTTAGGTAAAACTGATTATAAGCACCACTCAAAAAGCTACATATATTCAAACTCGTGTCATGCATGTGTCACACGGTCATTGTTTACTAGTCTACAAATCCCAGTCTTTCATATCAGGTTAGATTAAAAAATTATTAAAATCCATAAATGGGTATGATGTGTCAGTTTATGTAGATTAAAGACAATTGAATTGCATGCCTTTTGCATTTATAACAAAAATTGACATCATTACCAGAAATCATATAATTTGTGCGTTTAAAACAAGAAAGATACGCATTCACACCAACAAATGTCTATATTGCCAGTGTTAAGTTTCCAGTTTGAAGATAGTTAATCAAATTACAATACTGTAACTTTTAAAAGAATTACAACTGCAAATACGATAATATAAAATGGCCCAACAGATTTTGGATAGAAAAAGTAATAACCTTGTCATCGCATGAATAATTTAATTTCTTGGGATCAATGACACTGGATAATGCAGATAAATTTACCTTGCTTCTACATGAGGAAAGCTAAAGATTCAATCTCCAGGAATCAACATTGGATAGATCATGCAATCAAGAACAAAAATATTCAACCAGATACTTACTTTCCCTTCTAGAAACAAACTTGATATACAAAATATTTACATAACTAAAAAGAAAAATGTATTGGCTAAAACAAAAGCTTTATGTGAGTTTGCTTCAACATGAAACAATGGATGCCCAAAAAAAAGCCTAACATTGCTTGTTAATGCAACCAAATTTTCTATGTTTTATTTTTTTCTTCCTATTATATTTACTTCAACCAATCACCACCATACCTTCCCTCACTCTTCTTCCAAGTGAAGTTATTAACCCAAAATTTACAGAGAGGAAGAAGAGTGCTGCAATGGAGGAGATTGTGGTGGAGAGTCTTCTCAGCGGCAACAGAGAGGCTCAGATAGAAGCAGCTATAGAGCTGAGTAATCTAAGCAGGAAGCAAAGACAAAAAATTTCAGAAAGAGAAATCATTTCTCCATTACTCTCAATGTTGCAATCTCGCGACTCTATCACCACAGAAGTTGCTCTCTCTGCATTACTCAGCCTTGCCTTTGGCAGCGAAAGGTTTGTGTTTCTCTATCTCTCTAAAACCATGCATATCCTTGTGTTAGTAATCAGGTTTGTTTGCTGAAACTTACAGGAACAAAGTCAGAATTGTGAAATCTGGCGCAGTTCCAATGCTCCTAGAGATTCTCCAGTCAGAGACGAAGATGGTTATAATCGAATTAGCTATGGCGTTTCTTCTGATTCTCTCCTCATGTAACAAAAACAAGATCAAGATAGCATCATCGACCAGGTTGATTCACCTTTTAGTAGGACTAATTGGGCTTGATAGACTAACAACTCAAGCCAAGCTTGATGGCATAGCGACTCTACACAATCTATCGACACTCCATCAGATCGTTCCCCTGGTCATATCTTCAGGAGCACCGTATGCGCTGCTTCAAGTCATCAACTTTTGCGATAAATCATCAGAATTAGCTGAAAAGGCAACAGCTTTGCTCGAAAACATAATTACCCAATCGCCAGAATCGATTTGCAGCATCGGCGGAGCAATTGGGGTTCTGGTGGAAGCCATCGAAGAAGGATCATCGCAGTGTAAAGAGCACGCAGTAGGAGTGTTACTCTGTGTTTGCAACAATGACAGAGAGAGAAACAGAGGAATGATTCTGAGAGAAGGAGTGGTGCCTGGATTGCTTCAAGTGAGCGTAGATGGGACACGGAGGGGTAAAGAGATGGCGAGAGAGCTATTGCTTCAGTTGAGGGATTGTTCTGGCTATGTCATTAAAAACAAGCAGTCCAAGAGTGAGATTGTTGAGCAGATTATGAGGGAGATTGATCAAGAAGGAGAGCGAATACCAGGAACTATGTTGAAATTGGTCGAAGAGATGATTTCCAAACTCACCACGTAGCCCTTGGTTTCAATTTCCAGCTCTTGTATGTATATATGTTCAAAATCATCCATCTTCTTTTTCCCAGAAAAGAGTCTTCTTTACCTATCAAGTGATGTCGTTTCATCTTAATAGTTGGCCGGGCTTTTTCTACTGTCACTCTATCTGGCCCATTGGGCTATATTTATGGATAATTAGTGAAACGCTCGACCCAGTGCTTTAATTGTTAAAATCTTCGGAGGCAAAAGCCCATAAAAGAGAAATATAAACCCAAACAAGTAAAGTAGTTATACATGAACGAAACTAAAACCAAAAATACAATCCAACAACAACTCATACTCGACCCAAAACAGTGAGAGCGACAATGAAGTATGAACGGACGAAAATGAGAGAACATGTAGAGTGACAAACATTTGTTAATAATAAAAATAAAAACTTGTCCATGAAGGCACGTAGTTCTTGAGTGGCACGGGCATCTACATTCTACACTTTCGGTTTGCCTTATTATTTTATTTTTCTTTGCTTTCAATTTATCAGTTGGTGATTATTTTAATTGATAAAAAGACGTAGAACGCATTATCCAGCCCCCACCATTGATATAGTTAAATCGATAATATTCTATAGTGTAATGGGTGAATCCATCGACTTGTTTACATTCTGTTAACCATCACATAGATCAAAATAAAGGTTACTATAGTCTAATGTTTATTCGATGTTCTCCTCTTACGTAATGTAGCGGAAATCAAAAGCCAACTAATACCGGGGGGAAAATAATCAATCCATTGCACGCTGTTTTACCTCTATATTATAAAAATTAAGATTGGAATTTTGTTATCGATGTAAATATAAAACCTTTAAAAATAAATAAGATGTGCATTCATGAAGTTATGTGCCATTATGCCGTATGGTTTAATAGTTGACTATGAAAAAATAATTGCTAGCTTAGGGAAATCAGACATTTAATAGCCAAATATTAAACCATATGGCATAATGCAAGTAACTTCATCAAGATCAAATTAGCAAAAGTCGTGAAAAAAACAAGTATTTTTTCGAGTATATACATATTTCGTTTTTTTCACGACCGGCTATTGCTAAGTTGATCTTCATATGTTCCCTGCTACCTTTAATTTTTTGTTACCTTTTTCATAACTTTCGCAAAATATAATGGGGCGTGAAGAGCTGTAATTGCATTTCTTTTTCTTTACTGTTGGAATGGAATATAACGTCACATAAAGGAAAGGAATATTGTTTTTGTTAGAGGAGAACAAGCGGCTATATATGGTTGGTAAATAATTTGTTAACCATCGTCACATTGTGATGTACTTTATTCATTTCAGAGAAATACAAAGAATTTCATTGTGTGCTATCTATGAAAGTAAAGTTGGTAGTTTTGAAACAACTTTGTTACTGTTCTATTATAATATTGTGTCAAACTTTGTAACTCCTCTTTTACCAGATTAACATAAATTTAAATTATCGCAATTCCAACAAAAGTTTGGATTTAGTGAAAAGGTTTGGTTACATTGATTTTTTTTTTTTTTTGTAACGCTTCAAAATGACTATTTTTTCCGTTCTGTTTTAGTTGTCGTTTTATGTTTAATTTTTTTTTGTTTTGTTTTAGTTTCGATTTGTGTTTTCAATGTAGATATATTTTACAATTTCATCAATATTTTTTAAACCTTTTAATTACTTATTTCGAACAAAACAATATATTAAATAAAGATAAAATAACAAATTTGCTTAGTTTCTTAATAGATGTAAGGAAAAAAAATATTAGTTTCTTAATATGCATAAAAAAGTTGAGAAGGATAAAAAGAAACGAAGTTTTTGTTTTTGGCTCAAACATCAACTTTGCATTAAGCCATTAACCCATTCATTCAAGAGTACAAGCTTGTTTATCGAATTCTACAAGAGATAATCCAATTAGGCATTATAGAATCTACCTTAAGTACATAATTCTCATAGGAAAGAGTCTCCTTAGCTATTCTATCCGCCACTTCATTGCCTTGTAGTGGATAAAGATCACCTTATGAGTTTGGAGTCTTGAGAGCAAATGATGAACGGCGAGCGTAAATTTAGGAAGCCAAAACATTATGAAAACATATATATATAAATGTAATAAATATTTTTTTTTTTCCAAACAACAAATGAACACGTGGCAGTATCGGAGCTTAGGCTGAAATACTACAAAATGCGCACAAGCCTTCTTCTTCTTCTTCTTCTTCTCCTTGTTCAAGCTCCCAACTCAAACCCAAATCTCTGAGAATCAAAGCCATATTTGATTGATCATCCAACATCTCAAGGTCAGCATTTTCTACTGCATCATCAGTCTCTCTCTCTCTCTCTCTCTTTTATTCGTATCACCCTCGGTCTCTCAGTGTCCATCTTCTCTCTCTCTCCCGTCGTAGTTCGTTAAAATCTCAGCCGATCACTAAGCTTTTTAGGTTTAACTACGTAGTAATCCATAGAGATTTTCCACTATCAGTCAAACTTGAGCTGAATCTAATCCCTTATGTATCAATCAATCTCATGTGGTCTCTTCATATCCTAATTCCTTATCGATTTCCCCACTTATTTTGCGGATTTATTGGTTTCGATTTTTTTATTTTTTTATTTGTTCGTGTTTTTTTTTTATTTAATCATGATTAGTTTGATTAAAGCGTTGGTGTTAAATAAATAATTTGAATAAAGCATGCATCTGGGTTTTTGGGATTATTGTGTTGGTGTAGCTGGAGTGGAAGAAAGGGAAAGGGAACCCATTGGTGAGGGGGATAAGATCCAAGTTAAGGCCAAAATCAATGCCTTTGAATGCAGTCAACGATCGCGATGCTTCCTCTCGCATTCTTTTGACCGACCCTGCCGGATCTTCTGCCGAGGTTTTCACTCTTTCCTCCAAATGGAATTTTGGTCATAGTGTAAGAAGAATCAACTTAAGTAAACGGCGGTGATCATGATTATCTCTCAGAGTCAGAGATTAGCATTTGAGCTTACTTGTTGAATGTTTGTACTAACAGTGGTTTGATCAGGTGCTCCTATATGGAGGACAAGTGGTTTCTTGGAGAAATGAAAGGAGAGAGCAGTTGCTTTATATGAGCAGCAAGGTAAAACTGCAAACAAATCATCTTCCTTTTAAACTCGGATTTGGTATCAATCTTGGCATTAAGATTTGTAGCATGTATCAGATAAATCTGTAAATTGTGCATTTTAGAGTAGAAGAATGAGCTAATGAATTGCAGACTTTTCAACAGTCAATAACACTCTTTTTTTTTGTAATGTGAAAATTAGGCGCAATTGAAGCCACCTAAGGGCATCAGGGGAGGGTTACCAGTCTGTTTTCCACAGGTTAGGCATCTGAAACCATTTCGAGAACAAATGACTAGTCTTTTCGTTCCTCTGCCAACCATACTTTATCGTCTTTGCAGTTTGGAAATTATGGATCACTTGAGAGACATGGATTTGCGAGGAACAGAATCTGGTCATTTGATAAGGATCCTTCGCCTCTGCCTCCCGCTAACCAGCAATCAACCGTCGATTTAATATTGAAGTCTACTGAAGATGATTTGAAGACATGGCCTCACAGGTTGTGCACACTTGCTGTTTTTCTGTTAGTCCATCGTCTCTAGGCTCAGTGTTTCGCTGTTGCTTTACTTTGTTGCAGCTTCGAACTTCGTGTTCGCATATCTATCAGTCCTGGCAAACTTACTGTAATCCCGCGTGTGAGGAACACCGACCCCAAAGCATTCTCCTTTATGTTTTCACTTCGTAACTACTTATATGTATCTGACATAAGGTACGTCGCTACTCTTGTTTTCTTGGAGTTTGATAATAGACCCTTTAGAAACTCTTTTGTCTAAGTAACATCAAATTTTACAGTGAAGTTCGGGTTGAAGGTTTGGAGACACTTGATTATCTGGACAACTTGAGGCGCAGAGAAAGATTCACGGAGCAGGCAGATGCAATTACCTTTGACGGTGAAGTAAGCGATTCCTTTGTTTTCAGCTCAAACTACTAAACAAACAGAATCACAACGTGCTGAGTGCGTTCCAATGCAGATTGATAGAGTTTACTTGAATGCACCAACAAAGATTGCAATCATAGATCACGAGAGAAAGAGAACTATCGAGTTGCGAAAGGAAGGCATGCCAAATGCAGGTGCGTGTAGAGATTTTCCTTAACAATAAGCAGACATGTTTGTGAAATGTGAAGCTTGTTTCTAATGCATTTGATGGTATCATCTTTGGCATGAGCAGTTGTGTGGAACCCTTGGGACAAGAAGGCCAAGAGTATTGGAGATATGGGAGATGAGGATTACACAACGATGCTCTGTGTAGATTCTGGTGCTATAGAAACCCCGATTTTGTTGAAACCATGTCAAGAGTGGAAAGCTAGGCAAGAGCTCTCTATCGTATCATCAAGCTACTGCAGCGGCCAGCTCGATCCACGCAAGGTTCTTTACGGGGATCACTGATTGTCATTCTCATCAGTTCATCACTACAGATTTAACATATAAAATCATCAGTCTTATAATTTAATGGATAAAGCTATGATGCCCTAAACAAATCTGATAATGATTTGGTTTGGAGCTATTGCTGCTTCTTTTTCAGAGTTTCTGACTGACACACAGAGAAACTGGTAAATGTAGTATTTTGTGTACCGGTTTACCCGGAAACATCAAGTCTTATACTGAATCGTCTTCTTCATTGAACATTTTGACTTTTCTTTATTGAATCGTCTTATTTAGTCAGGTTGTACCATTTGATTCCCAAAAAAGATGACAAAAAACGAGATTCCGAAAACAATATGGGCCTGTTATTATTATAAAGAGGCCCGTGTATAATCTTCAAAGGAAGCCCAAGTAAATTATTGAATTGGTTAAAAAATATATCGCCGTTGCCGGAGATCGACCCCGGGTCACGATACTACAACGACTTTTTTGTTCTTAATTCTATATGACTATATGCTATGTTCTAAATATCCCCGATTTTTCTGATTAATCGTTCGATTAATCGCTCCAAGGGGGCTAACCGTAGCGATTCCAATTTTGCCCGATTAATTACAATAATCGCCAATTAATTCTGTAAATCATAGGTCAAATTTATACTTTTCTGAAATCTGATTAGCTCAGTTGATACTTGATTGTAAAATTCGATCCAAAAATAAAAGTTCATTCTGTTTAGAGTTATTTTAACCAAAAAAATATGTGATTAATCGTTTTCAACAAATCAATTTTGAGATTTATCTTCTAAACACAAACCTTGACTATTTTTGTCTTATGTAGTATATGTGAATTTGGAAAAATATTTAATCTAGGTTGGAAATATATGATTTTCATACTAATGTGTTATTTTATATATTAAATGTCTAAAAATATATTAAAATAAACCTAAAATTCTGCCCTGATTAATCCCCGTATTATTAACGGTTTTATGAAAAATCGCTAATCGCTGCTCGACCCGAATAATTAGCGAGAAGCGATATTTTGAACATAGACTATATGTAGTATCGAATTCTTACTAAACATGAACGCAAGCAGATAATTCTTTAATGTACTATACACGTAAAGTCCAACAACCAATATATATTTGTTTTATACGTACAAAATTTACATCTATTTAATTTTCGAAGTTTTTTTTTTCCTTTCTCAATCTAAAATTTCAAAATTATTGTAGTACAAAGTTTGTTTTTGTTTTTTGGTTTTAATATTAAGGGGGTGTATTGAAAGTGGGATTTGATTTGATTTAAGGTGATTTGTATTAAAATGACAAATTCAGTGTTATTCAAGCTTGAATTCTAAAAACCCTTTTTAATTCCAGTGTTATTGAACTTGTCATTTTAAAATCCACTTTCAAATCCACTGTTATTGGAAATATTTTTAAAAGTGGATTTTAAAAGAAAGATTTGATTTTAGAGTGATTTGGGAAGATTTCCTTGTTAAAAATAAGAGATTTCAAATCACATGATTTTAGGTGGGATTTTAGAATACTTTAACTAAAATTACTTAAACTTCTATGATTCACACAAAATCATCTAAAAACTCACTAAAAATCAAATCACTCTAAATCACTCTAAATCCTACTTTCAATACATCCCCTAAAATTGTAGTACAAAGTTTAGGGTGTAATTAGAAAATGACATGAATGATTCCTTTTTTTAAGTGTGTTTCTTTCACACAAGAAAATTCGTCCAGTATTGACAAAAAGAATCATCAACTGCAGGCCCGTGCCTACATGGAGAAAAAATAAGCGTTCGCTTACGGCATCACTTTTTAAAAAAGAAATAAAAAGGCATCAGTATTATAAATTTATGTGCAACCTTCGATATATAAACGTGATGCTTGTGATCAGAAAGAGTTAACGAGATGTCTAATAAACGATTGCATCATTTTTCATGGCCATCTCTTAATTTACAGTTTTTGATTTCTCAATATATACAAACTAGAACCACATAATATATTTTTCATTAAAATTTTGTTTTATTTAATTTGTATTTTAACTATTTTTTGTTACACTGATTTTTTATCTATTTGGGATGATGATGTTTTTTTTTATTAAATGTATTTATATGCATAAACCATTTTTTTAACCGTCTATGGCATCAATATATGTAGGCACGGCTCTGATCAACTGATCTGCCAATCATAATTTATTATAGAAAGTATATTAATATAGTAACAAGTTTGAACTAAATGTTTATTTAATAAATGATCACATCTTCTTATTTCATTTTTAATAAGTTTATAAACATCTGTTTTTTTTACCAAAATTGAAACAAGACTAATTCATTCTGAATTCTTAGGTAAACCAAATTCATTCATTTTTCTGTTTGGTGTCACCGTGACCACCATTACCGCTGCCACTAATCATCACCGTTATCTTTCCTTTTTTTTTTTTTTTTTTTTTTTTGGTTTGTTCAAGTGAGCAGAGAGAATAGTATTTTTATGTGAATAGTATAAACAAAAAGTTGTCCGATTCTGTCAGTTAAATATGACATTAACTGAGGTCATGTATTATAATTTATATTTTATTTTTGGGGAGAATTGGTTTAATATTCTAATTTTTATAATATAAAAACTAACATTTAAAAAAAAACTTTGAAAACTAACATTTTTAATAAGTGAAAAGACAATAAAACCATTATTTATTTATTTTGAAATTATAATTAAAAAGAAAAACAATATTTTTTGATAATTTTTTTAATTTTAAATATCTTAAATTTCAGAAACAACATTTTTATTATAAACTCTCATTTTAACTAACTTGCCTCACTTCCCGTAAATCATCACTTAATTTCAGAATATATATTATTTTTTATTAAAAAATTTATATTAAGAATATAAATTGGTCAAAATAGTCTTTATGATCAACTTTTCAAAAAGACTATTCATTATCAATTGGTCAAAATAGTTTTTTGATGGGATAGTATAAACAAAAAAGTGTGAGATTTGTCAATTAAATATGAGGTCATAAATTACAATTTTTCTTTTTATATAAAAAAATGTAATGATTAAACTGTATTATAAATAGATATGACGATATCCCTAATATATTAAAAGAGAATTAATTATGAAAATAACATATTTCATGTAGTATTAACAAGTTTGCCATGTTATGTATCATCACAAGGATCATTCTCAAGTGGATTTTTAATTAAAACAAATGTTATTAAACAATTTACATTATATGATATTCATATCTGGTTAGAGAATAAAATATTTATTATTAATTTAATCAGAAAATTAATTTTAATTAAAAAATTATATTTTCTTAATTGGTATTTATTAGCCAATCAATCAGTAAAATATTAAAAATTTTATTTTAATTATATTATATTTATTGTTTAAAAATTAATTTATTCTTCTATTATTTTTGTTTAACTTTACTTTTCAAAAATAAACTATATTGCATATGCTATGGTTTGAATTTTGTCATTTTACTAATCAAATTTC
The DNA here is from genome assembly GCA_026724425.1 of Erythrophleum ivorense. Classification (NCBI taxonomy): domain Eukaryota; kingdom Viridiplantae; phylum Streptophyta; class Magnoliopsida; order Fabales; family Fabaceae; genus Erythrophleum; species Erythrophleum ivorense. The sequence goes on along the minus strand of JAIUCV010000080.1, from coordinate 4,380,044 downwards.
ATGTAATTACGCTTTATTTAATCAGTAGAAAACAACATTACGTGGTAAAAAAAGTTAAAGGTTAAACCGTAACTATTTGGCTTGGTGATCAAGATAGTCTGGCCCTACAAAAACCACTTATTTACGAATATCCATCCAGCTCGACTTCCGAAGCTCTCCAGCTTCGAAGTTGCACAGAACTTTACACTACAAACCTCAGGTTCCTTATCCGAACCTAACATTAGTCAAGCAAAGTCAACAGTACAAATAATCTCCGAGCCTGACGTTTGCTAGTTGTGTTCTTAAGAAGCTTTCCTCGAAGCTTACGTTCGGAAGTAAACGAACCTCTAATAGAGTCCACTTTCCCGCTCATCGACACACGTATATACTTCTTCTCTCTCTCTCTCCAAATCCCTGCTACTTTCTCTCTGCTCATCAAATCCATTTTACTTAGCCTAGATGATAAATCATTCTCTCTCTCTCTCTCGCCTGACAAGATCTCCTTCCTAATACCTGTATATTTCTGTTTAACACACACTCTTTCTCTCTCTCTGTCTCTCTCTCTTTGTCTTGGTAGGTCATGGAGAGGTAAGCTTGAAATCCCAATGTTAAGAGCTCAGATTTTGTTGATATAAATAAAATTCACTTAATCCCTAAGCTGATTTCAGTATCTTTATACGATTGTGATACCCATCGTTTCCTGTAGTTATTAAGATCAAGAAAGGTCTCATCTTTGTTCTAAGCTCTTGAAAAGATTGAACTTTTTCTTTAGCTGAGCTATGAATAAATTTGCAAAATTTCACCTATCCTTGTTCTATTTGGGCATTACCTGTATCTTCTCCTCTGTTTTCAGCATAAGAATCTAGGGATATTTCGTGTCATTCGTGAAAAGTTCTTTCTTGCTTCCGACAAGATATGTTTGAATCTAGTACAATGAACATGTTTTTTTTTTTAATCTCATTCGAACAAGTAGAGATGTTAACTAATAACTTTTATACGGCTTTGCTCTTGTCACTAAAACTATGATAACTCTACACAGTACTTGGATTGTGGATGGACCATGGATTGCTAGGAATGTTATGAATGCATCTGTGTCTTCAGCTCTGCAGATAAAATACTGTGGAGCTTACATCAACTGCCCTAACTGCTATTACCGCATCTACAACAACAATGTGAAGAACAATTTTCAACACATGTAATAACAGTAGGCGCTTATGGTTATGGTTTATGTGAATACTGTGTTGGGTTTTGGTTTTGGTTTGTCAGGTACAGTCTCCATGGCCAGGTCTTCCTAAAGGTGTGAAATTCGAGCCAACCGATGAGGAAGTTATCGAGCATTTGGAAGCTAAGTGTGGGATTGATGGCTTAAAACCACATCCTCTTATCGATGACTTTATATGCTCAGTCACTGGAGACGTTGGCATCAACTATACTCATCCGCAAAACCTTCCAGGTAATTTATATTAAGAAAATTCCTCTCTAAATATTGACGTGTCAGCTTGTTATAATGAGTGATTCATATCACTCGTTATAATGTTTTTTCAGGTGTGAATAAGGATGGAATTAGTGTCTTCTTCTTTAACAAGACGACGCAGGCATATCAAAAGGGGAAGAGAAAGAGGAGAAAGATCACAACAACTGGTCTAAAAGATGAATCAGTTCGCTGGCACAAGACTGGTCAAACCAAACCGGTGATGATCAATGGAGTCCAGAAGGGATGCAAGAAGATCTTGGTGCTCTACAAGAATGGGAGAAAGGGATTAAAACCTGAGAAATCCAACTGGGTTCTGCACCAATATCACTTGGGAACAGAAGAAGGCGAGATTGGAAACTTTGTTGTTTCTAAGATCACTTATCAGCAACCAAAGCAATGGGAGAAAGATACGGATCATGAGAGTGAGTGCTTTGGGGTTGGAGTTGGTCAAACAACGCCGATAACATTTACTTGTGAACAACCTAGACCTGAGATTTGTGTTAATGAGGATGAAACAGATTATGGTGGTGATGCTACGATGGTTATTGATTCATTTGTTCAGGTTAGTTCATTTCTCTTCAAGTATGCTTGACGTTTTTCGTCCATGACATACAGTTTTCGTTTTCCGGTAAAATCAGGGGCTCGAGGACACTCCAGAAGCTTCGTTTGGTTCAACATCAGACAAAAGAGTTCAAGTGGCAGATAATTTCAATGTTACTGAAGATAACTTGGTGTGCAAGAAAGTTCAAGTTTCGTCGTCCCTTGTAGAAGAAAGTTCAAGTTACTTGAAACTCACATCTTTTGCGGATTTTTGCAGTTTGCTCCTGGGGACAGTTTATTGAATTGGCTGGATGGATTTGATACGCCAAAATAAGGATTTCATAATGACGTTTTCCAAGATAAACAAGGTGAAAATCTAGAGAATTGAAGACACAGGAACAAAGGCCAAAGCATGAGAATGTACATAGATAAAGTAGCCAGTAAAGTGAGATCTATATCTATCGTCAGTAGCTTCTGTTTCTGCAGTCACCCAAGACAGCAATCATTTTGTTTTTTTCTCGGATTCGCTTGATAATCCCTTCCAAGGTTCTTCGAATCTTTTCTTCTGTTTACAATCATTTGATCTTCTTCTTCTCAATTTATTCAATTTTAAAACCATGTTTGTTGTTATTGTTGTTGGAGTTGTATGGCTCCAACCAAAAAACGTTTTTACATCAAAGTGCATCATTGTTTTATAGTTTCTGAAAACATAACACTATGATTGTTGCCGGGAGTCGAACCCGACTTGACAGGCGGAAGTATTTACCATTATACTACAACAACTTTTTTGTTTGTAACTATATGTAGTATCGAATTCTTTATATAACATGAACGTACGCAGATAATTCTTTAATGTACTATACACGTAAAGTCCAACAACCAAATATATATTTGTTTTATACGTACAAAATTTTCTAAGTTTTTTTTTCCTTTCTCTATCTAAAATTTCAAAATTATTGTAGTACAAAGTTTAGGGTGTAATTAGAAAATGACATGAATGATTCCTAAAACTATGATAACTCTACACAGTGCTTGGATTGTGGATGGTCCATGGATTGCTAGGAATGTAAAGAATGCGTCTGTGTCTTCAGCTCTGCAGATGAAAAACTGTGGAGCTTACATCAACTGCCCTAACTGCTATTACCGAATCTACAACAACAATGTGAAGAACAATTCTCAACACATGTAATAACAGCAGGCGCATATGGTTATGTTTTATGTGAATACTGTGTTGGGTTTTGGTTTTGGTTTTGGTTTGTCAGGTAGTCTCCATGGCCAGGTCTTCCTAAAGGTGTGAAATTCGAGCCAACCGATGAGGAAGTTATCGAGCAATATTTGGAAGCCAAGTGTGGGATTGATGGCTTAAAACCACATCCTCTTATCAAAAAGAATAAAAAATCAACATACAAAGAACAACAAGTTTGATAATATGAGACTTGGATTTGTGTCGTACTTATCGAAGGAGATAAGAAGGAAGACGAGTTAAAGCTTCTAAAGGTCTAGTGAAAGCTCTCTCCAATGCTCTATGCACGGTTTCTTCTTGTCTCAGCTTCCTCTTTAGCTTATCAACCTAATCACAACAACAACATTGTTTTAGCCTCAAACTCATCACTAAATCATTAACTCAAGAATTTTGTCATCATATATACATACATCTTGTAGCAAATCTGTTTTCCTTTCTCTGTTATTAGCATCAGCTCCATTGCCTTGAGACTCCATCTTCTTCTGCTCCTCCTTTGCAGATTTCAGAATACCACGAAACATTACTCTCATATATAGACAAATAAATCATATGAATATGGAAACATTATATCATCGAATTATATCACTCAAATAAAAAACACTCAAGCTCATCCAAATGCCTAGATTTATACTTCTCTGAAACAACCATTTAAACTCAAGAGAAATGATTATGGAAGTACTAAAAGTTAGTGCTGTATAAACTCATGATATCAGGAATCAACCAAGCCATGGCTTGCTTACTACAGGGAAGAACAATGTGTCTGGTAGCAACAAAAAAATCTAAGTCATACAAATTGAATTGTGATGCAATCAATTAGCTTCTGATCAGACATTTTACAAGTTTAGTTATGAACGTTTATCCCAATAGCCGTGGGAAAGATAAATAAAATACTACCTCTTTTGTCAATTGAGTGGAAAATTGGAAAAATAGAAGCTATCGTGGCCATGGGAAGAGTCTGGAGCAGAAGAGCGGTGGAGATGATAGTCAAAGCCTTAAAACTTTTTTGGGATATCGATATGTTGCATGTAACTAATTACTGAAACAAGAACCTTTGCATTACAAGAATTCAATCATTTCGGATTTGAATTTCGAATTGAGAAGAGATGTCCACGAAAATGGACCAAAATGACTCATATACCCGCTTGACCCGTCAGCCCAAACGGACCGGATCGAGAGGCCCGCTAATTTATGGGCTCAGATGGATAGTTGATTGAAACTTCGATGGGCAATTATCCATTTCATTATTTTTTAAATATCCATTTTGTACCTTCCAGAAACAGATAAATTGACGTGAAAATATGAGTAAATGCAGTGAAAAATAATGCAATCAGTATTTTGAAATATTAAAATTGTGAATAATCGCTAGATTTAATCTTTTACATCAACGAGAAAAGAAAGAAAGGAAGTCGTAAGTCGCAGCAACGGTTTTTCCGGTAAATTTCAGATTCTCTATTATGGTCAAGAATCGCAAATGGGAGCAAGATGCCAAGATAAACACTGATGATGCATCGTTATATGTTGTGTTCTTTAGAAACAGTCGGAGGAAAGTCAGAGCTATCGGCGATTAATCATTTAGGTCAAGAATCGTCGAAGTGTTAAGCTATCGCGCGGGGGCAGCAACGGTTTTTCCGGTAAGTCACAATTCTCTATTATGGTCAAGAATCGCAAATGGGAGCAAGATAAACATTGATGATGCATCGTTATATGTTGTGTTCTTTAGAAACAGTCGGAGGAAAGTCAGAGCTATCGGCGATTAATCATTTAGGTCAAGAATCGTCGAAGTGTTAAGCTATCGGGGGCAGCAACGGTTTTTCCGGTAAGTCACAATTCTCTATTATGGTCAAGAATCGCAAATGGGAGCAAGATAAACATTGATGATGCATCGTTATATGTTGTGTTCTTTAGAAACAGTCGGAGGAAAGTCAGAGCTATCGGCGATTAATCATTTAGGTCAAGAATCGTCGAAGTGTTAAGCTATCGGCGGCAGCAACGGTTTTTCCGGTAAGTCACGATTCTCTATTATGGTCAAGAATCGCAAATGGGAGCAAGATAAACATTGATGATGTGTCGTTATATGTTGTGTTCTTTAGAAACAGTCGGAGGAAAGTCAGAGCTATCGGCGATTAATTATTTAGGTCAAGAATCGTCGAAGTGTTAAGCTATCGGCGGCAGTAACGGTTTTTCCGGTAAGTTTTAAGAGTTGGTCAAGTATAGTGTTTCTTAAAACGAATAGGTAGGAGAAAATTTATCTTTTGATGCGTTGTTATTCTAGAAATAGGTTCGGAGAAAGAAAAAACTGTTTCTTTTGTTGGTGAAATGTGTGATCACAGACACGTTTGTGAGTTTGTGACAGTGGTTGACTCGCATTGCTCGATGAAACATTTCCGTAGCCACTTAACTCAAGTATGCTAAATTTCAGTGAGACCATCGTCAATTGTTGTTTTTGATTAGGGTGATTTTTGGTAGTAGTTTTTCTATTCCTTATAATATTCAATGTGTGATCACGGACTCGCATTGGTCTCTACATCGATCTATCTGTTTACGTACATCAAAAGGGTGAAAAGTTATTGAATGCTTTTAGTTATGTAGATAAATATATATATTGATCACGAACCATATTGCCGTATATAAATATGTTAACGTTTTCAGGATGGCCGCGATGCAAAGTTTTACGGTCCGCCATGACCAACACCCGATGACCAGGTGGATGGAGGGGATTCGCGATCTAGGCAATCAAGCAATAAGGCTCATAAACCCGGTTCTTTCAACTGTCATGGCTGGGTTTGGCGTTTCCATCGTTTGTGCATCTCCGAAATTTCGTTTGTACATCGTTTGTGCATCGTTTGTGCAACTGTCATAAACCCGGTTCTTGGATGCAAGCCCCGATAATATTTGCATTGACTCTCTATGTGGCGTTCACGGCCGTAGTTACTTTTGGGACGTGGTCCACGGATTGCTTCTTCCACACGGCAACCAGACCAAACGATGCGATGAGAGGTTTTCTATATATTGTAACTGCGGCCTTCCTTCTTTTGGGTCTTCAGCATAACTTTTATTTAGTCGTGACTATGCATTGGGGCTCGGCGTGGGGACGCTATATATCTATACAAGGGAATTACTTCCTCAGAATACAAGGCTACAAGGAATGACATTGATTCACGAGGACATGAAATTTTGGTTGGCTAGATATGTAGCCTTCGTCGCTTTTGCTACAGCAACTTTGATTTATATCTGTAGGTAATTTACTATAAGATGTACCGCTACTTTGACTCATATCTATAAATTATAATGGTTTTACAATGATGTGGAAAGATGCTCCGTTATAATTGGTTCAGTTTCGCTTTATACAGCAGTTTACTAACAATATAATCTATACTATATAAAAGTTGAGGCTAAATAATTTTAAAAGTGTCCACATAGGATTATAAAACTTCATCTTATTGGTCCACATAAATATTTACATAATTAAGAAATTTTCCTAATTTTAACAACCAATAGTATGTATCTATATCATCACTTAAAATTAAGAAAATTTTCAAATTTTAAACAACCAATAGTATTAATCTATATCATCATATAAAATTAGCTATGTTTCTTAAATTAGTTCATTTCTTTTTTATTTTTCAAGAAAACTAATTTATACTATATAAAGGTTGTGCCTCCCCGAGCGTCCACATATGATTAAAAAAATCATTATTATTACTCCACATAAGGAAGCTAAATGCCTCTAAGAGCGTCCACATAGAATTAAAAAAAATCATTATTATTGGTCCACATAAACATCTTAAAATTAAGAAAATTTCCAAATTTTAAATAACCAATAGTATTAATCTATATCATTATCTAAAATTAAGAAAATTTTCAAATTTTAAGCAACCAAAAGTATTAATCTATATCATCATCTAAAATTAGCTTTAAAATTAGTTAATTTTCTTTTCTTTTTTTTTCAAAAAAATAGTTAATTTTCTTTTTATTTTTCAAAAAAAAAAATTACCATAACCGGTTTAAATTTAAAATTCTACAAATCCAAAGTCATTAAATTAAGATTTTTTAATCTACACTAATAAAGATTGACCGTATATGTATTACAAGGTATCCATTTATGTATTACAAGGTATCCATTTAGGATTGAAAAAACTTAATTTGATTGGTCCACGTAAGCATTAACAAGATTAAGAAAATTTTCAACTTTTAAATATGTAAGAGATAAAGAAATTTTGGGTGTCCACATAGGATTGAAAAACTTAATTTGATTGGTCCAAGTAATCATTTACATGATTAAGAAAATTTCCAATTTTAAAATATGTAAGAGTTAAAGAAATTAAGTATATAAGATTTTAAACTAATAATAATATCATTCCACATCATTAAATTAATTAATTATTTTCCTTTTTATATTTTAGAAAAGTTTATTATTTAAATACTTTAGAAAATTAAATTTTTTAATTTTTAATTAAAACAAAAATAAAACTATGTTATAGTAAATTAGTTATATAGAATTTTAAACAACTGATATTATTAGTACACATAAGATTATCTAACATTAAGAATTTTTTCAAAATTTTAAAATTGTAATATCGATAAAAATATGTAAGAGAAAACAAAATATGTTTAAGTTTTTATTAAAACCAAAAATCTATTTAGAAATAAACTTGTAAATTTTCTTAATATAAAATAAAGGTTTTAATTATCTAAATAATCACTTAAAAATTCATAATAAATATAAAAATAAAAAACTTACACTAAAATTATTTACAAAAGGAATGAAGTTATGTAAAATTTGAAGAGTGGAAAATAGCCCATACCAAAAAGAAAATGAAGTTGAAAAAAGAAAAACCAAGACGAACACAAAGAAAAAGAATAGTAAGAGAAGAAACGGAAGAAGAGCGAAAACGAAGCTACTGAAGTGCGAAGATATAATATAAATAAATAAAAAGACAAAGATGAAAAAGGAAAACCAGAATAAGAGTCTTGCGAAGACAAGAACGAAGGAAACAAAATCAAACAAGAACAAAAAAAAAGGAATAAAAGCGAAGACGAAGAAGAGCAAATGCGAAGATAAGAGAAGATGAATAAGAAACCAAATAAGAACAAAGAAGAAATCAAAGTAGTAGAGATTGAAGAAAAATAAATAAAAGTAACATAAAAAACATATAAATAAGAATAAAGAAGACAACGAAGAACAACGACATGTGTGGATTAGCTTCTCTTCAAATAAGCTTTATACCCCTAGAAATCCAACCTAAATACTAGCTTATATGCAATAATACTAGCTTCTCTAGCTTAAATTTGTTCAGAGTAATTTTTTAGGTTTGGCTAGGTGTATCAGATAGTGAAAATTTGTTCTACATAAAATTAAAGAGGCTTATACTAAACATATTTACAAAAGATATAGTCAAAAAGAATTTAAAGAGAAGAATAACCAATGCATAGAAGAAGAGGAAGCTGGAAGAAACAAATTCTAGCGAAATCTACCATTTTCAATGGAAATAATTAATCATAGAAGAAATAGAAGAATAAGAACCAAGAAGAGTAAAAGTAAAAAGAAATAAATGAAGAAAAGCGAAGACAAAGATAGCAAAGAACGAAAAAATAAAATAAACCGCATAATATAAGGCTAAATCAGAAAACCAAATAAAAAGAAGAAACCGAAGAAATGCTTAGCTATATCTATATGATCGCATAAATTGAATTACTTACATTTTATTAGACATTGCTCATTACATGTGTGAAGATGTAGTTGTACCATTTCTAGCTTAATTTTGTTTCTATGAATCTTTTCATTTTTATGTTTTGTTAAGTGTATTAGATAGTGAAAAATTAATTCTACATAAGATTAAATTAAATAAAATTACAAGAAAATTATTTATAAAAGGGATTGTGGTGAAAAAATTTCAATGGAGAATAATCAAGAAAAAAATGAAGTTAAAAAAAAAAAAAAAAAACTAGAGCCCAACCCTAACAACTTCGATCGTCTGAACTAAACATAGAAGAAACAGAATAACAATAACCAAGACGAGTACACAAAAATAAGAAAAAACATAAAAAAGTGAATACAAAGATATCAAAGACAGAGACATATGTTCACTACAATAATCATGATTCATGACCATACTACTGACGACAAATGTTTATAAATAAAAAATATTACATTAAATTATGTGAAGCTTTTCGGTAAAGACGATCTTGTAGCCACGACGGTCCTCCCACAGTCCCATACTCCCTTGGCCATATTAAAATTGAAATCAAATAATCTATCACTAGATTATATTTTGAATTTAATATTTTTTTCCACAAAATTGACGTATTTCTAAAAGATACCAAATTAGGAAACGTATTTAGTTTTCTTTCCATTTTGAAACAACTAAATTGATAATAACTAGAAAATGAATCTGCGCGGGGTTAAAACTATAAAAAATTATAAATTGTATATTTACTGTAAGTTTTTTTTTACTTAAATATTTTTAGTCATTGAAATGTTAATGAAGTAAATTTAATAATTACCCTAATAGCTCGATTTTGAACTATTGTACATATAAGCAGAGTAACAAAAAATACACATAATTAAATTTCATTTTTTGAACAACTTTATAAAAAAAATTCTGAAAACTTAGTTAGTTTTGTTCCTTCCAAACTTACTATCTTCTAACACTAATTTTCACTTATTTTCGCTTATATAAATCCAATTAGTCTTTATCTGTTTTTCTATTTTTGTTTACCGTTATTTATCTACAATGTGATTTATTTACTCTTACGATGTCTGAAATCGATGTTGGTGTAATCCCAATCGCCGTCAATTACGTCACCTTCGACAACCTCAGCGCTGGTCGCAGGAAACAGTGGGAGCAGCAATCAATCGTTCTTATCTTTGGGATTCATGTCAGAAATACTTGCTTATACAAAACAAGAGGTTGCGTCCTGAGGAAAAAAAGATTCGCATAATGGATTCTCTGAGTAAGAGATGGAGTAGCTCCCAAACAAAAAGGGGTAGAGGATTATGAAGAAGAAGATACGATCGAAATCGCGGAGGCTCTAATGCTCCCAGATAAAGAAAACCCACTTGAAGTGTTGTTGCCATCTATTACAGGTACAGTGATGTTACGAGAAAGGATGAAAGTTATACACCAGGGATGCAAGATTAAGCGACAAGTCTATAGCGGAATACCAGGACGAAAAGAATCAAAGTGTAACCAAGTAAGTCCTATTGAACACATTCTTTTCTGTTCCTATCAGCACTATTAGGTCATCACTCTTTCTAATGGTAGATGAACGTGTCCACAAACGAAACAAACTCAGAAAAGGTGAAACACAAATAAGATCACAGACGAGACACTTAAACAATGACATATAAACGTTAAGAGTGTCAAAGTAAATACTAAAATATTATTAACTAAAAAAATTAAAATATACTCCTACCATCTAGTATTGTGTAATATTCAAAATCTTACTTTCTAACTATCATAAGAAGGTAAGTCTTTAATGACACATCATCATGACAATCTTGTTATTAACACATGAACTAAATATTATTTTTAAAATGTTTACTCTTTTAATATATAAAGAATTATTTATTCTTTTTTAAGACGCAACTTTGATATTGTATATTTTTTTCCTTATTCATTATAACCGCCTATGAGTTAACTGATTAATTTTAATCATTGGTTTAGTTTTTTGACTTTTTAAAATTAATATTGAAAAAAAAAAAAAGGAGCCCAAGCCCAATATCTTAGGAAATTCTTGGAGAGTTGGGAAACAACCTTCCTGTATTCCCGGATCTATTAGGAGTAGGCAACTCAATTGCCCGGTTCAAGATGTTTACATCCAAAAGGTTGTCTTCACTGATTTCTTGTGTTGTTTAAGTGGCTTTTTGGGTTACCAGCGACCTGTTGAGCCGGCTTATTCCGTCTTCGCTGCCTTGCTATTTCTAGGTTACTTTGTTAACGTCTACATACTGGATCAGGCCCGACCCGTCACTGACTTTGTTCATTCTCCTTCTCGGTGTTTAGGGGTTTGATTAAGTTAATATGTTTTTTTTTATTGGTATGCGTAAATTTCATAATTTAATTTGTTTTTGGATCTGTTTCCTTCATTTTTCATAATTTAAGTTGTATTTGGATTATCAACCATTTATAATCCTTATTAAAAGTCTATGTTATTGTTTCTATGATTTTTAAATTCTAATTTTAATCAAGTGTTATTCAATAGATTTAAAATATAGTGAATTTCACATGGATTTCTAAATGCTGAAGGAAACAAACCCATGTAAGAGTTTTCATATTAATTAGTTCACATCACGCAAACAAAATCCTTAGAAAACCAGTTTGCATCGATCAATGATGAGAGAATCTGAAACAATGATAATAATCTAAGGAGTGAATTGTTGGTTCAATAATCGAAACTTTCGTACTCTACTTACGATTACGAATCGTGTCTCCGACTCTCCGATTTGGACACAGTTTACTGAAAGCCCAATTATGTAGAAAAGAGATTGTTGTTGTCTACTATATTTCAACATCTGTTTCCATAAAAACTTTTTTTGACTCAGTCTTGAAAGTGGCGGCGGATCAATCTCAGAAGTATTAAATTTTGTTATTTGATTGGAATTTGCAGTCACGACATTATAGCGAGGAAGAAAATGGCTAAAAGTCTAAAATGAACCAACAAGCCAATTAATCAAGAGGAGATCAAATTAGGAATTAAAAATAAAAAATAAAGATTACAAAGAATCTTAAGGATAATGTAAATGAATCTCTAGTAAATTAATTGTACAGACTAAAAAGCGAGAGAAAGAGAGAGTCTGAAAAGAGTTTTAAAGTAAAGAGAGAGAGAGAGAGAGAGAGAGAAAGAGACAATTCCAAGCAAAACTTCCCAAAACCACATGGGAACACATTGGTCAGTGTATGATTGATTATAAGCAGACAAGGTTATATACCCTCACGAGAGATGACCAGAAGAGACTCCTCCACTTATCATATCAGTTCCCTCTCCTCCCAAGACCCAATAAAACTGTACCACCCTCTGTTTCACACTCGCCGTTTTCCCTCCTAACAACTACAAAAGACTGATAAGCACAAACCCTTATCAGCCACTTTCCCGTATGCAGTTCCCAGGTAACAAGTACTTGTAACTCTCAGCTTTCTCGATCAGGTGAGCAGGGAGATGAACAGCCGAATAAGACCTCGGGATCGGACCTAGCTTCCCGATGATTTCCCTGAACGTATACTCTTCAGGAAGCATATCGAACAGATCAGTCCCTCTGCATATCACATCTTGTATCCTCTTCGGATTCAGATAATGAGAGAACCTGACACGGTCGTTGTGACTGTACGCTTTCATCTTGAATACAAACTCACTAATGTGCCTGAAGCAGAAACTGCAATGCCAGCCCGAATCCGCTAACAGAGTGTCTCCTTGACGGAAATGAGCGTACCGGGTTTGACCGGGCTTGTACCGATGAATCGAAGCTCTCCAGCTTTTGTTGTCGACCAAGTACTCGAACGAGTATAAGTAGTTCTTCAACTGGAGATGAAGAATCGGCGGATATCCATCGCACCATCTAAGGAGATTGATGGTGTAAGCGCTCGGGATCTCGTCGACATCAGACATTATCAAAAGATCGTCTTCTTCGATACCGGCGAGCCTGATCAGCTGATCCAAAGCAATCCTCTGGTAAGCTTCTTCCACGAACGGGTTCTCACCTCTCTTGAATCTTCCTCCGATGTTCCCATAAGTCAGCCTCGGCTCCACGAACTTGAACTTGTCCCGGTTCCCAGCGAAAACCAACGGTTTAGGCAAACCGGTGAAAGTCGAGTTCGATTCGAGAATCACAAACTGCGTTATGTAAGGATACAGCTCTTTCCACCGGATAGTGAGCATGTCGACTTCGTTGCTGAACAAGACGGCGTCGAAGACCCTTCTCGGAGACTCGCGGTGTTTCCAGCCGTGGAGGCTGCAGAGCGTTTCCATGGATGCGTTCTCGTGGTAGTAATGAGGAAGCGTTTGGAAAGGCTTGGGAGGAGATTCCCAAAGCGGTCTCAAGAAATATGTGAGCTTCTGGCCGTGCAAATAGACTCCGAAGATGAATATCGGAACAATGGTGAAGAAGAAGATGTATGTCTTGAAATCGAGCCCTCGTAGTACACATCTAACCCTTGACAAGGCCTTTGCTGCTCGAGAACCATCCTGCAACACACATAAACCAAACCACAGAGATAAATTCAGAAATTAGACTATTATGAATCAAAAATCTCTTCTTGGTATCCAATTCGAGATAACAATAGCACAAATCCTTCTACCGCTGCAGAAATCTAACCCTAGAACATATTACGACAGATTTTTCAGAATTGCAAACCAATATATGTTTGGGGGGATTATCCCAAAGCGAAACCTAGAATTTTTCAATGAAATTTGGGAGAGAAAGAGTTACACATTAGACATTAATGGAGAAATCATCCAATCGTCGTCCTCTCGATTCTTAAATCTGACAATTAGATAAAATTAAGAAACACGAACCCTATGACGATGAACATGTAATCGGAATAGGAAAACAAAAACCGCATTACAACCAATTCTCATCCGATTTCAAAACAACAACTGGGTATCAGAATCTCGATTTGCTAAATGCCAAACGAACGAAAACCAAACCCGATTCATCACGAAATCGAAAAAGGAATTAGAGAGCAGAGTTGGGAGAAAACCCAAGAGAGATTAGGAGTCAGAACTCACCTGTCCACAAACATCTTCGCAGATATCGTCCGTCTTCTTAGAACTGTAGTATCCATCGGACATGGCTACCCAGAAGATGGAAAAAAGGAGGTTTCTCTGGAAATTTTTTGCGAACAAGGATATCGAACCCCGGAAATCGAAGCCCGACAAATCAAAATTTCTCAGAAACTCAGAACAGATGAAAAAAAAAAAAAAGAAACAGAGAAGTCTCGGAGTATAAATATATATCCGGAATAAAACTCTTATAATCTAATCCCTCTCGTCTTAGGAAAACTGTAACGCCAATTATAGCCGTTTGATGCCTTTTGGCTTATATATATTCCCAAAACTGCTGGAATTAATTATTTTCATTGACATTAACCAAGGGAAAGTTTTTTTTATTAGCTTTAAACAAAAATAGAGAAAATTTTATTACAAGAGGAATAATTTCATCCCTCGGATGTTTTTGGACACTGATCCTACGGTCAGAATCTTTTTTACCCTGCTGATCTGTCAATCAAATGCTGCTACCTACACATAATTTGACAGATTTTCAGATTTAAAAATTGTCATAAAAAGTTTGAAATAATAATTTTAAAACTAAAAATCACTAAGAAGATTAAAGTTTAGACTTTAGAGATTGGATTCAGTCATTTTAGGCAATCCCGTATAGTTGGTAATTGTTGTAGAGGAAAGAATTTCAATCCTATCCACAATATTTTCTTTTTAACTGCGGTGATAAATTAGGTAACTAAATAAATTGATGCATACAAATATATTCCCTAGTCAATACTCAATGTGACAAATTTAATCTGGCCTGTCACGCGTTATTAATAACATCAGAAAATCCATATTTTGACCTCCATTTATAATGATAGAAAATACCTGTTTTGAATATATCTATTAGTATTATATGCTACTTGGTACATATCGAAAAATTAGAAATATATAGTTGTTTGATTTTTATTTCTGATGATAATTACTAGCTAGATTGTATACTACTTGGTATATATCGAAAAATATAAATATTTGCTTGAATCCGGTCTTCGTATTTCTATTCTAGCAAGTCAATATTACATGCTCCCGTAATATATAATCTTTGTTTTAAAAATATATATATCACAGATAAAAAATAAAAGAAATCCTCTTTTGTAGAATATAAGATGAATAGCAATTTGATTTCTATTTATGTTGGTAATATTTTATTTGATTACTTGCAATGTCAAACAATTATATACAGTAATTTGAACTGGGTCTTCGTCTCCTCATTTATAGCTAGTCAATATTCCATGTTCCAAGTAGTACTATCGTAATTATTGATGCACATATGAAGACGGAATAACCCTAAATCTTTTCTTTTGTGTGATAAAGACCACTTCTATCAAAAGCTATTCAAACGATTGAAATCTTGATCACATAATTAAACACGATAAAGGTTAAACTATTACAGTATATTGTAATTGTGTTTAAATAAATAGGTAACCTAAACATGAAAAAATGTTGTTTTAGGATTTAACTTTTGAGTGTTTGTTTGCTAATTCTATCTCACTATACATGATTTTGGTTGTCTTTCGAGATTCTAATTAACATGTGTTACCAATAAAATCTATGATGAACGTTATATATATATACGTCACCTATTTCGACCAATATATACTGAAAATCGATCGATTTTTTTTGTTCACAAATATATCAGTCTTGTGGCTAATAATTAACTAATAAGCAACCACAAGTTGAAACACTCAGAACCGGTCATTATGGTAACCCAAAAATCTGGAAAACTTGGGTTCGTGAGTATCACGAAATGATATGTTCTTGTCCACCATACTATATATACGACCAGTATGTACATACTATAACCTATTATTCAATTTTTTACCGCGTACTTATTAATACTATAACCTATTATTCAATTTTTTTTTCAAACATTATAAGTTTCAAATACATAAAAAACCAATATTAACATTTAAAATACATTAAAAAACGATAATGAGGACAAGTTTTTACTTCTGCATGCAAACTACGTCTATATGGACTCTTGTATCTTATCTCTTTACAATTTCCTCTCCTTTTTACCATCGAAAAATATAAAATTAATTATGCTAATATTTTCTCAGCTATTTGGATATCTAAATATTGGAAATATACATAGATGACTGTGCATTGAAATTTGATTATATCTATTCGAAATTAACTATTGTTAAATACGACGTGATTATTGTTTGTTCCGCGTTTGTTTCAACTTTCAACGTCACCAGAAACTTGTCAACCTAAATGAAAAGCGTGATATAAATATCAAGGAACAAGCAAGAAAAGGTGGAATGTTATAGGAAATTTATCGGCAAATACCGTACTAATTAATAGTTTAGATTATAATATATATTACGGCAAAATATGAATTATCCAAAACGATGTTAGGGTTCAAAAAATAAAAGGAACCGTGGATCCAACAACTCTGGACCTAGACTCGAATAGAGTGTTAGTTGACCCAACAAGTTAGATTAGATATCCAACCCTCTTCATACTAATACGTAATCTCTCTATACACATTAATTTTCATATGTGTCGACCACAGTTTACAAAACACGCGTTGACGTGGAGTAGAACCTGGTCCATCAGTTTCTTTTTATACGATCACACCCACCAGTTTTGTAATAACCTGTTTTGTCCCTTTTAAGGTTTTTCAAATCTTTTGTCTTTTGTGCTTACTTAAAATTACTCGCATTGAGTTAGAGCCAATTGGTTGGGAAATCATCCATAGCTGTATTTTTTTTCTGTTTTATAACATGTTTCGAATCATAGGATAGACATGTGAGAAATATGTAAATCACATGTGGGACTTCTGGTTCTAAAATTAATTTGTTCACCTAGTTAGAATGGTTCGGTTTAGTTTAGTTTTGTGTGATAACTGAACCAAGAAAAAAAAGTGTTGTTTAACATGAAATTATAAAGAATCTAGGCTTATTTAGTTCTATTGGACTAGTTTTTCGTTTCGATTTGGTTTATCAGATTAACAAAACACATCAATGACCAGTCTCACTCTGTTACTCAATCTCCTCCCCTCCATTCGAATAATTAGGTTCATGTCCGATTAAATTCCGTTCAGATACACTTTGATTTCGATATAAAGCCCATCCATATATCCAAAAAAACTCAATAATCTATTGAAACAAGGCCCATTTATATATTCTTGGTCAGGGCTCATCAAGTTTTAGAAAGTTACCGAATAGACATCGCGACCTGACGTGTCCACGTCACGTATACGGAGGGACCCACGTGTATGAAGCCCTGAGAGAGCTCTTTAGCCTAAGAAAAATCACTGTCTAAACTAAACTAGAGCTCTTTAGCCTAAGAAAAACATTTTAAAGGATTTTGAGTCCATTATGTAATAAAGGCAGTGGTTACTCTTATCTTGATTGTCCAACTGAAAAAAAGGGTATTATTGGTTCAGTGATCGATCAGTCGAGTAGTAATTAGTAAACCTAAAAATAAACAATTGACTCAAGTGAAGCCACACCGGTTGACCAAAAAATAAAAAAAGTGAAGCTAAACAGAGGACGTGCCGTCTCAGAGCTTTAGGAGAAAACATCGTGCCGTTTCATTTCATCAGTCGACATCATCATCATCTCCGTTGGGGGATGCACTGCAATAATCGCCGGAGGTGGATTTAATATTTGGCCCGTCTCCTCTATCTATCCGTGCTTTCATTAATGGCGAAATCTCTACACTTCACCAGACTAATGTCTTCTTCAGCAAGAATGGCTTTGACTTCTCACCTCTTTTTCTCACTCAAACCGAGAAACATCCATAAACCCTACTTCTCTTCTTCTCTATTCCTTTCCACCACGTCGACGCCGTACCCACTTCAATACGACATGATCATCAATCGTCCCACACAGTCTTCTCTCTCTCAGAACCGCCGTCGACCCGCCCGAGCCATCGAATCCGGTTCGCCTGACTCAGCTGAGCCGGATTTCGATTCGTGGGTCGATGACAAACTGGCAATGGAGCGTGAACAGGGTCGCCCCGGCTCCGGGGATCCGGAAATGGACAAGGCGAAGAGGAAATACTACAGTAAAAGGAGGAAGAGGCTATACGGGTCTGATTCTGAGGACGAGAGCCGGAAATCCGATGACGGATTCGTGGAACTAAAACCCGAAGTGGTGGAATTTGATAGGTTGCATCAGAGAGAAGAGGAATTGTATTTCTATGATACATTTGCGTATCCGTGGGAGAAAGACAAGCATTATAAGATGGTGTATCAGTTGGAGAAGAAGTTTTTCCCTGATCAATGCTTAGATAAGGCGTTTCTGCAACCTGGAGAAACTTCGAAGGTCGATGATGATTCCGGGAGAGTTAGAGGGAAGAAGAAAGCAGCAAATGGTGGAAAGAGAAACGAGGTTAAACGAATTGGTACGGAGAATTGTGATGAGTTGGTGTTTTTCGATGAAGCGAAGGAGAAGCAGAAGAAGAAGAAGAAGCCAGAGGAGGTTGTGAGTGAGAAGAAAGTGGAAGAGTTTTTCAAGTGTTTGACGAAATCCCCCAATGAGAAAGCTGTGGCTAGTGGCGGTGATGGAGAGCCTTTCCTTGTGACGAGAAACGGTGAGCTTCCTCCTAGATGGGATGGTCCTAACGGTACTGTGGTTTTGGTGAACAAACCCAAAGGTGAGACCAATTTCTGTAATCTCTCCCTCTCTTTCTTTTGCTTTTTTTAATTCGTTTCGTGATTTGGTTATGGTATTGCTCTCAGGATGGACTTCCTTCACTGTCTGTGGGAAGCTACGAAGATTAGTCAAAGTGAAAAAGGTTCTTGTTTAGATCCAAGATTTGAATTTGTCGTCTTTTTTGGCAGCTTACCTGATTTAAGTATAACTTCAGGTGGGTCATGCTGGAACACTTGATCCCATGGCTACTGGTTTATTAATCGTCTGCATCGGTAAAGCCACTAAGGTGGTTGACAGGTTTGTTATCCTTTAAATTCAACGTTTTGATGCCTTATGTTTCTGTCTATGATGCGTTACAGAAAGAAAACATAAAAGTCCTCTGTTTCTGCAGATACCAAGGTATGATCAAAGGTTATAGCGGCGTCTTTCGTCTTGGTGAAGCCACTTCCACTTTAGACGCCGACTCTCCTGTACTCCAACGACTCCTTTCCTTACTTTCATGGCTCATTTCTTACATTAGATAGAGTTTGCTCAACGGTACTATTGCTCCAGGTAATTCAGCGAGAGCCTTGGGAGCATATTAAAGACGATGACATTAAGAAAGCTTTGACATCGTTTCTTGGAGAAATATGGCAAGTTCCACCCATGTTCTCTGCTATAAAAGTAAGCTTTGTTCAATCTTAAACTGTGCCTTATCGTGGATTACATTGTTTTCTAACTGTAGTTTATGTTCAGGTTGGAGGTGAGAAGATGTACGACAAGGCAAGAAGAGGAGAAACCGTTGAGCTTTCTCCAAGACGAATCTCAATTTTCCAGTTTGACATCGAACGCAGCTTAGATGACAGGTTTTATCCATTTTCTGTTACAGCGCATAAGCATTTTGAAAACAATGTTTTTGGTTGGGTCTCACTAAAGATCTCTCGGTTCTCTCTTTTTGCAGACAAAATCTGATTTTCCGGGTTGTATGCTCTAAGGGTACATACATAAGATCCCTCTGTGCAGATCTTGCTAAAGCTCTTGGAAGGTGAAAACTTTTGTTCTTTTTTTCACCTTTGATTTACTAACAAATCCAAAAAAGTGAAAGCTCTACTAAATATCATTCCTTTTCGCTGCAGTTGTGCTCACCTCACTGCTCTGCGGCGAGATTCAATCGGTACTTTAGTTCATAAGTCAGCTTACCAATTTACAGTTTTCTTCAGAATCATTCAGAGCTTGATTCCACTCTACAATCTTCTTCAGGTGAATATTCTGCTAACGATGCTTGGGAATTCAACGAGTTAGAAGCGGCAATCACTAAAAACTACTTCTAGAAGAAAACGACTTCCGCTTTGCTATAACTAGAAGCCTTCCATAGACGAGCATAGATACTACTCTAAAGATTACACAGCATTACATAAATCATTGATCGGTCCTTAAACGCTTATTTTATTGCTCTAAGATCCGAATCTTTATTTTTGGTTCGATATACATTGTCGGTTCATCAAGCTCTTCTACTAAATCTCACTGTCTATAACAAGCTCGGGTGATTGGAACTGGAGGGTCTGTGAGCAAACCACTGAGAGTACGGTCAGCCACGTACTTGCTTGCAGCTTCGGTGTAGTGAACTCCATCCCAGCTCACAGCCGTTGCCGGTTTGGGACAAGATCCGCCGTATATTTCGGTATTGTTCACTTTCCCTTTGTTCCCGCACCAGATATGATCATACTTCTCATGGTAGCCGCAACATGGCTTCAATGGGTTAGCAAATCCTGCAATAAACAATATCAAAGTTCAAAACTTTCTACAAAAATAGGCACAATCACACAAATTTACTTTACTGCGAACCTAGTTTCTTGGGGTTGCTCATCATTTCGTATTTGGCAGAGTAGACATCAACATAAGCGATGGCTGCTTTGGTGAGCTCTCTCCTGAGGTTGATGACTGTTTCCTTGAGCTTTCTGTTGAACTCCATGGCCATTTCGTTTTGAGCCTTGACGCAGCCAGATTTGTCCAAGTAACCCGGCGCAGGAGTGCCCATGTAAAACATGTTCACGGGTAAACAACCGAACGGACCTGTGTTGTGTACCCAAAAGGTTCTTCCTCCTTGCTCATATATGTTCTGTGAATCAATCATGTAGTGTAAGTTAGGAGCATCAAAGCCGAAGAGAACAATTAGATCTTTCTTTCATGGACCGTAATCAAATCTCACCCGGACAGCAGAAGCTAAATGGCTGACAATGTCGGGTATCGTCGCCTTAAGTTGATCGAAGCTCATTATCCGAAACCCAACAGAGAGATCATTCTGTCCAATGTCAAAAGTATACAAAGCCTTTGCAAACTCTTCCTGTCTTGGAAGCTTCTCTCTGTCAGATCTAATCTTCACTGTTATTGCAAAGTAAAAAAACAAAGAAGAAACGTCAAATCATTATGACGCAGACAAGTTGAAGATTAACAAAAGGAAAAAAAAAAAAAGTAACTGACTTTGTGTGAAGAGTTCTGCAGATCTTGATTTAAATTGATTAAATTGAGCAATCTGCATATCGAGAGAGAATGGGCTAATGCCATATTGAAAGATGGTTTCGTTCTGTCTTCTGATGGTTGAGCCACCTGTCGCGAAGTTTGCTCCATGTCTGAAGTTTGAACCTAACGAGTTTAAGTATGCGCTCAAATACGGTAGACCCAGACGCTCAGCTGCAGACCACGAAATCAACATCAAAAACTTCTGAGATCATTGAATCAAAGATTAGTTTTCAAAGCTCTGTTTTTTTACTGCAAACGTTTTACCTATGAAATCAATGGTGAGACGACCATCAGAGCCTCGTCCGGCGGGTTTGTGGAAGAAACCTTGACCGTATGGAGCCCTGATGGGCTCGAAAGCGGCGGAGATTCCTCCGGTGTCGGAATTAGAATCTCCGAAGTTGTAAATCGCCGGAAAACTACACGTTGGCTGAACTGAAACAGCTGTTGTTGCTGTTAGTAAGCAGAGAAGAAACCATGAAAACACAGGATAAGATACCATAAGGTTTGCCCTTTCGAGATCATTCTTCATTGCGACTAACTTAAACACGAGAGCGACTAATTAATTAATGGTAATGACACTTCACCCTCTCTCTCTCTCTCACTCTCACTCCACTGTCTTTATATAAGGCTTGATTTTTTAGATTTTTCTGAATTTGGGATCGAGAAAAAAGGGTTTTTATTACAGAATTATAAAAAAGAAAGAAAAAGGAAGTTCCTCGTGTCTTGAGAAATGGACCGGACCACAGTTCAACAGTCATGAGCTGTGTTCTTGTTGGAACCCATAAAAGCGGTTATCATTGTCGGCACCTTTCATTCACACTTTCAAAGTCATAATTTACCTAAAGAGTAAAAATAATAAATATTTCTTCGACTAGATAATCCAGAAAATGAACCAAATATGTTCATAATTTTTAATGAAAAAAACAAAGTTGGTTTTTCAGTTGCCAAATGTACGAGAATAGAAAGGAGCGTGTTTTGTACTTAAGTTTTTGTCATTTGACTTGTTTGGGCTTGTTTTATCACCAACAGGCCCATATAGTGTCTGAACTTTGATAAGCCCATAAAATAAAAGGACGTGCAACCAATCTTAAAAACAGTAAAACGGCAAGTCGTTTCTTTTATGAAACAGCTTACAGTACCTCGTCGTCACATTGAAACGACTTGCGGTGTCCTTTCGGTGAAACACAGATCGCTAAAAAACCTGCAAATCAATGGCGGCTACAGAGGAAGAGACGACGACGACGAAGGAAGGCACTAACCTATTGGGAAAGCCAAAGTATAAGAAACTCGAGAACGGGAGATTCAGATGTGTGCAGACGGGTCACGAGCTGCTCGAGAAAGACAAGGAGGTCTATTCACAGAGCAAACGGTGTCGTTTGGGGCTTATCGATCATGCGGTATCCCACAGCAAGCCTCCGCTCAACTTGTTTGAGCAAGATCCTAGCGCTCGGTAGATTAATCCTTTACCTCTCTCCGAATTTTTTTTCGATTTGGAAAGACCATAACAGTAGATATTTCAACTATTATTTATTATGTACTGAATTAGCGTTCTAAATGCTGTAGAAATGCTCAAAATTTCCCTCTTTCTGTATGGTAGGGTTCAGGGTTTAGTGGAATTGTTGTTTAAGTTGGAAATTTCATTTATGTTTACTCCAGGAAAGACTTGGATGTTGTTTTGGTGCTAGTGCAGAGCTGAAAAGAGTTTATGCTGCCAGATTTTGAGTTTATATTTTGAAGAAATTGCGTTTTAGAAATTTTGTTTAATTTGCTTTTTGGTTTTTGGTTTCAGTTCAAAACTGAAATGTAAGCTGACGGGTGATACAGTAAACAAGACTGAGGAACATATTTGGAAGCATATCACTGGACGGCGCTTCCTCAACAAATTAGGTTTGTAATTTGAACCTTTATACGAGACTTCGTTAGGTTGCTATTTTTTAAAAAGTTTAACGATTGTTTTGTTGCTTATATAACAGAGGAGAAGGAACGAGAGAAAGAGTCTGGATCTGTTCCGGAGAATGGTGGAGAAACGCCGGCGAAGGAAAATGGCGTAAAAGAAGAAAAGAAGAAGAATAAAAAAAAGAAGAAGAAGAACAAGAAGAAGAAAAACAAGAAGTCAGATGAAAAAGAAGAGAATGGAGAGGATGTTACTGATGAGGTCGAGCATGAAAATGATGAAGATGCTGAGGAGCTTGACTTTTGGATGCCTCCAGATGGAGAGAGGTGGGACTTTGACGATGGAAGAGACCGGTGGGGATCAGATTCTGACCCGGAAGAGGAAAAGAATGGTGAAAAAGATCCAATAGGTCTGCTCACTTGTGTATCATCTCATGCATTGTTGACCACTACTTTTAATCTCATGTTGGAGTTTTCTTTTTAATAACCTGCAAAATAGGTGAAATCGATGAAGATGGAAAGAATAGTTTGGATGAGTGCCTGATAGGTGAAATTGATGAAGATGGCGAGGATGGTTTGGATGAGACTCCTGCAAGGTACATGAAAATTCATATATGTTATGTTTAATTTTGGATTGGTTTAGCTTGATATAAGATATATCTGATAGATATATTGGGTGAACATATAGAACTGTGTTCTTTTAACTAGATGAAGGCAGAGTTTGTTCTTATTACTGAGGAATATAACGTTTGTGTACTTGGCAGAAAAAAGAGGAAACCTGAAGAACTTAGTAGCAATGGCCTTCCTTCGAAGAAGAAGAAGAACAAGAAGAATAAGAAGGTCAAAACAACTGCGTCACAAGTCTGACTCTGATATTTCTCTCTCTATTTGTTCTTTCTGTTATTTGTATTTCTCTTTGTACTATGTGTTTTCAGTTTATTTTCTATTCAATTTTAGTCCCAGGTTTCGGTTCAGTTTACCGTTCGTTTCTTTTTTTAAGTTTCTGTTCGGGTTTTTCCTGAGTTTTCCGGATTTTTTGGATTTTTTAAAGTTTTTTTTGGGTTTGAGATATAAAAACTGTTCGGATATTTTTTTTAATTTTTGGTTTGGGTTCGGGGTTTGGGTTTCGGGTAAAATTCCTAGGCTTATAGAAAACAATCAAATTAATTCGCTTGAAAACAACAAATTTCTAATTTATATAAAATCAAGGAAATAAAAATCGCAAAAAGAAGAAGCTTTTACAGTTTTCCTACAACAAATGAATCATAACTATGTAAGAATTGTTGTGCAATTTACAGTTGCTACATTTCTTAGAATTAAAAAAAGTCGAGAATTTGCCTCAGCAATGACTCTGACGCTGAAAAACTCCGTTCACCTGTCAGATCGGAGAAATGGCAGTAAATTTTGTTACCATATTATACAAGGAAGGAAACAGGAGGTGTCTTGCAAGAAAAATGAACCTTTCACAACTCTGAAATGGCCGCCACGCTCCACAGTCTCTTTCTGGCGATCAAAACTCTCTCGTCTTTACTCGACAGAGAATCACTTTTCGGAGTCGCCTCTGTTACCCACTTGTCCCATTTCAACAATGTCAAATACTTCTTGATGTAGCTAATATTTTCTGATGTGTCACGAATTATGACAAATCCTTCTGGGCGTAGTATCCGGTCCATCTCGATGAGCAGATCTTCGATGCTGCATCCACGTGTTTCGGTTTCTGTGAACGTCTTCCACGCGTGGATAAGATCAAATGTTCGTGGGTATGTGTCGAAGGCTTCACACCTGCAAAAGATCATCATCAAGCCACAAAGAGCTAAAGAAAACATTATCTGACTACGCACACACAATGTTTTCAGAGTTTCAAAACATTTGCGTACCAATCATGAGTGGCTCCGATAAGGCCACGGTCGTAGATGATCTTCATTCTCGGAGAGGATTGAACGGGTATGACATTCATTACCCATACGTCTTTGTCGTTTAGAGCAGCTGCGAACCCGCCGAGGTTTGAGCTCATGTCCATCACGTTTCTTATCGAGTTCTTTTGCACCATCGGTTTCAGCAGTTTCCAGTATTCCATCACTCTAAGCTTCCATGTTTCCTACACTCACACTCCACTTTAGTGAGCAATAGACAAGTGTTTGGAAGTAGAGAGGCATGGCAGGTAAGGAGAGAAGAATTACCGTATCTTCAAGGAATTGCTCGGTAGTGACATCGATTTCTTCGAGACGTGGTGGAGGAGCTGTCAGCCTCCGTGGCCATGGAACAAGTCCACTCCATCTTTCTTTATGCATCCCTGGGTAAATATAACAAACATGGAATGAATAACAAACTTAATGAAATGCTTGATACTCTATAAGTTATATGATATGTATACTTACTGACTGAGTAAGGTGATATGCAAGCTTTCATTGAGACGTTCCAAGTTGCATCTGGATCATCTCCAGAAGGACACAGCGGAGGCTGGACACCCGGATCCCTTTTTAAGTAACAACTGTTGGATATCGGTTTTGCCCATATAACAGACTGCTCACGTTTGGCAACGACCTTCCAACACATTCTCTTGAAGAGATCATGCATCGCATTCCCAATCCTTCTGTTTTCTGGGTCGTGTGCGTAAGCTTCAGGCGACGAGTATACAAAGTAGCCGCCAGGTCTGAGCAACCTATCAAGTTCCAGCAACAAGATCCCATCTCTTTGAAGCCAATCTATACGACATCTAGAGCAGTGCGCAAGTTCAAATGATCTACTTGGGTATGGAAGCCGCTTAGTCCCAAGAACACCAAGTGTTGATGGAATCCCTCGTTCTAGAGCAAATTGGATCTGGTTCTGGTGGACATCATTAGGAGCAAGGGACATGGCTATGATGTCATGTGAGAGAAGATAAGCACCAAAGCTAGCTACCCCGCAACCAACATCAAGAACATTCCGAATGCTTCCCCCATTGTTGAGTTTGTCGCCAGGGAATTTCAGCATCTAAAGCAATAAGTAGATTTTTTTTTTTGTCATCTAAAAGAAGAACTTGAAAGAAAAAAGAAAAAAACAGAGCCAGAACTATGCTCCCTGATATAGGAGCAATAGAATATCCCATAATGTTGGGTAGTTATAGAGAAATTTAAGTCAAAGCCTTAACATCATTACTTTGCTATAATAGACTACCCAAGACTCGTTTTGGTCTATGCAATAATCTTGTACCATAAACTTTCGCTCGCTAATGCAAATTTAGTAACAAATATGAACAATCAAACCAAAAAGGCGCAGTGGCTGCCTTTGAGATTCAATAAAGCAAAGAAGTAGCAAATGATGATATTGTAGTACCTGAGCAAGGGAAACAATGTATTTGTCAGCTCCATTGTGGAAATGTGTTCCTCCCCCTGGGAAATTGATCTTATCACCATTTACAACCATCCAATTCTGATCAGATTTCTCTTGCGCAAGATGTGTGTGCGGGATATTCGCCTTCCACACCTCGTCTCTACTCACAGGCCACCTCAAGGGTATCTGAGAACTCCATAAACAGCATCATTATCAACCACTAACACCGAAACCATAGCATATGCAAGAGAAGAGAAACAAGTCCGACCTTATAACCAACTGGAGGGGGAACAAGGCAATTGAAACGCCGTTCTGGAGGAGGGCAATGATGCTCATAGTGCTCCATTAACGTTAAATTGAGTTTCAGTTTCAACTGGTAATGAAGATTTCTATCCAAACACGGTATAAGCTCCGAGTGTTTCGAATCACATATCTGCGGATCAATACGAAAGAGCAATGAGCACGACTGCTAAATTCTACGAAACTCACTAAAAATCGACAAAGATCAATCCACCACAACGTGGATTAACAATTTCGACAGAGTATTTAGTAGAAGAAGGACTTATTCTGCACAGACTATCACTTAAACACTACGATTCTGGAAATTTCGACTCAATTTATCTAAAAAAAAAAAGCACAAATCAATGCTTTAACACGAACCGGAACGCTTTTGGGAACTTCAAAACGGCCCACTCCAACCACACCATCTCGATCTCTAACGGATCCAGTGTCATCGCGGTTAGATCCATCGAACTCGTCGGATTTTCTGGATCCGGGAGCGAACGACGAGCCATAGTAGAGGCAAGTCAAGCCGAGTAGAGCGATGAAACCGACGAGAACGTACGTGAAGAGCTTCGGAGTCGCACGGACTCGCTCGCTTTTGAAGTGCTTCATACTCGACGTCTCCGGATCCGGATCTAGATCTGACCCGTTACGGGGGACCCGAGCTGCCAGTGAAGAGAAGGATAGTGTTGAACAGTGTGAGAGAGCACAGTAGATTCCCGCGAGATAGAAGAAGACGAAAATGACCAGTGTCGGATTTTATTCGCAAGAGAATATTTGCTAGATATATGATCCTCTGTGGAGAGGACTACGAATGTTTCTCTGCTCCTTTATTTAAAGACCCGGTTAAAATTTATGGGCCAGTATTGAGGCTAAAAAATCATAACGTTGGGCTTTGTATTATTTTATATGCATTTATGATTGTGTTTATTTTTTATTCTTATAGAGATACAGTATGATGTAGTATTAGGGCCTGACTGGTTTAAACGCTGCTGTTGCGGTTGCGGTTGGGGGAATTTGCTGAAGTGGGAGTTTGCGGTTAAACGCGTAATTAAGTTGTTTGTACGACTGGTATAGCGATTGAGAGCTGATGCGTTTGCGGAATATTTTTGACTGGTTGACCACCGGGTAAAATAGCAGTTTAACAATAAATTAACAATATAAACACATTTTATAATTATAAAACATTAAAACTATATTATATTGAACAATTATAAATTTATAGTTCAACATAATTAATAATAAAAATTTATAAGAAATAATATGTATATAATATTTATGTTCATCTTTTAATTTCTATAATTTAGATAAAATGTGATTTCTATTAAATTTAGTGTGGAAATTAAATTTAGATTACCACTTTATTTTTTGTTAGATATATATATATATATATATATATATATATATATATATATTAGTATGATGTGAACATTTATGAAGAGAACTTTAATTTGTAGAACTTAGAAATATAAAATTGTAATATATTTTTAATGAATTTTACCAAAAAAATATCAAATATTTTTATTTTTTTATTGTGATTATAATATCTAAATCTTAATTTTTTAATAAAGATTATTATTTATTTTCAGATTTTAAATAAATTTGTATTTTTGATTTTTTTTTTTTTTTAATTATCCACCCGCAACCGCCCGCAACCGCAAACGCTGTTGGGAAGGAGCTTTTGATTTTGAGGAATCTTGAGGGATCTGGAGCGGTTTGAAGCGGTTGAAAGTGTTTGCGATGATTGTTGTCAAACGCCAATAACCGCTACTACCCGCAAAAGCTGCGTTTGCGGGTGGTAGCGGGTTAACCAATCACCACCTTACTTAGCAGTTAGCACTTACTTGGTTCTGTGAAATAGTACTTCAAACTAAATTTGTATAATTTTAGTCCATAATTATAATTTTTTTTTTTTGGGTTAAAATTTAACTATTTTGATTTAATAGTGCAGTCCAGGTAACGGTCCAATAAAGAAAAAGAGCTGCACAAATCACGGGTATGAAGTTGTTTTTTTTTGTTGTTGTTGTTGAAGATGGTAGGAAATTTCATAAATTAAAGTAAGTCTATTTAATTTGCACGTGTCGTGTCTGCTATCCAAAGGAAACAAAAATTGTTACACAAACTAAGACAACATTAGTTGATAATTACAATTTATGAACATTTTCAGGATCTCACGATCAAAAGAAAGACGAATGGAGAATGATTCGAAAGTTAAGTTAAATTAACATTAAAAAAAAAATAGTCATGTTTCAAGATTAATATTCAACAGTACCTATCGAATATCGAAAACTAAAGGAAAGAGCACTGAAAGTTAAAATAACGAACGGCGACAATTTGTAACCGCACGACGAAAGACAAAAACTGAAGATAGGATTGGCACGTGAAACAGAAACTTCTTTATAACCATCCATTTTTTCACATATGAATTTATTACAGTTATTGTTAATAATACTTTTATTTTTCCAGGTCAACTTATCTTTTGGTCAGCTCTATTAAAAAATTTAAAATGATAAATCACCTTTTCTTCTTTTAAGTATTGGTCATTTTTATTCTAAAGTATATTTTGATCTTATTCAGTTTATATAGAAACACTAGTCCACAAATTTTAAATTTGGATAGTCATAGCAATACAAATACAATTGACTAAACTAAACATTTCAACAAATAAAATAAAATTTGCTGTGAAAAAACAGAATATTTATCTATCTTCCGAAAAATAAAAGAATTTTTTTATTATATTTATTTATTGCATAATAGTAATTTAAAGAATTTCAAATATTCAAAGAAATTGTCAATTAATACCTTTTTAAGGCATATTTGGACTTTGGATATCCATAATATTTTATAGGGTCAATCCTTATAACACGCCGTTTTCCACATTTAATCGGCAAAAGTCGGTCAACATTCGTTGACCGTTTTATGGTCCGATTGTGCCCAACTCGCGGTGGTCACCTACCTTTGGCGAGAACTCGGCCGTCTAATCGGCTGGGCGTCCGAGTTTTAGAACACACATATATTCAAAATTAAAGAAAATAATCGGGTGGCTAAACCGGTTAGAAATATTAACCTAACCGACCGAATCAAATTTGATTGGTTTTATTATACCAAACCAAAATGAAAAAACCAAATATGGAAAAAAGGAAAATATATGTATTTAAAGAAATAAAAAATCAATTTCATTCCAAAAATGTTATGAAAATTGAAAAATCTAAAAATCGTGATCTTGTCGTTTTAAGATGAAAAAATCTTATCTTTTCGTACGAGTTTATGCAACAAAATATTTTGATTTCTTTCCATTATTTTTCTCAGATTACGTAGATAATTGAAGAAAACGATTTCTTACAAAGACATACTCTGTTCTGATTCTTATTGTAAAATTTCTTCATCCTCTGTTTTCTAAAGTAAAAACTATTGGTAACGAGAAACCATAAGGACCCCTTCATTCACATAATTGAAACTATAATAAAAAGACAAAAAAACAAAATTTTGATTTATCAGTTTCCCTTTCTTTGAAGTAAAAGAAAAAGAACACAAACCTGAGGATTTTGATCTCTCCTTTCTCTATATCTATTCCCTCTTGCAAAAACTCTGTTTTTTTTTCTTTTTGGTTTTTGCTCAAAATCCTCTCCTTATTTTCTCTCTCATGTTTACATCTACAAAAACTCCCGCACAAACTTCAAGTTTCGAGCATATATAACACAAGTTGGTTGTAATCTTTATCATATCAATATGTTTATTCAGAGCTCAAGATCCAACGCTTGTCTCATGTTCTTTGATTCACTTTTCCAGCTACGTCCATCAGATTTCTCCTCCTCTTCTTCCTCCTCCTCATCTGCTTCCTCTGAGCTATGCCCACCATTATTATTACTAAACAACCCTCCTCCAACAAGAGGGCTTTGTGGAGAATCCGACCTTGACAAACTTATTAAGCTCTGTGGTTCTCTATCTAACAAACCAGCTTGATCCGAGGATGACAAAGTCTTTGTCGGATGCAGCGGATGCTTTCGGATATGCATTCTATATTTCTGCAATACATTTTCACAAATGTCAAATCATTCACTCACACACCAAAGTTTATGATTGGTTAAAAAAGATGAGAGCTTTTACTTGTAAATGACTCTTCACTTCATCATTGGTTAAACCATCAACATGCATCATTTCTCTGATCTGCTTTGGTGTAGCCACTGGTCTCACAACAACAACACAACATAATCTCAGTATAACCAAATCAAATTCATAGTACACTTTTACTGGAATTGGATAAGCAAAGTTGGTTCCTTTTTCCGGTTTAAGGACTAACCTTGTGGCCCTCCAATTCTGTGAAGAGCATCGACGAATTTGCAGTGAAGCTCCTGTGACCATCTCCTTCTCTGCTCTTTCTTCTGAATGTGGTGGTGACTCAGTACCGGTTTGTTGTTGAATTGAAGATGATGATTCTGCTCAATTCTGCTGCAATCCATCATCATCTCTGATGTAGGAGTCATGAGAGACAGAGGAGCTGGAGGAGGAGGAGGAGGAGGTGATGGATTAAATGGCAGAAATGCCCCTCCCTGGTTAGGGTAATTACAGGTCTGAAATGGGCTCTGAGTCACACACCGATCTTCTTCTTCGTTTGTCTGTCATGATCAACAAAAGTTAAAGATCAATTGGAGAATCACAAAACAAAAAAAAAAAAAAAACATCAAAAAGGATTGATTTTTAAATTACCGATTGGAATTGGGAATTAGGGTTGGAGATCCATAACTGGGCAGAGCTCATCCAGTTCTTCTTATTATCAGTTTCCAGTTTTGCCCCTTCACCACCACCGAATTTCCCATTTGATGCCATCACTGATGACGACCCTTTTCTAGCCTCTTCCTGCAACGCTCCAATCGCTACACAGAGAAACCCATTTCCAACACATCAGAAACACGAATCGATAGAAAACCGAAAAACCAGAGAATCGAGAAATCTGTGTACCTTCGTTCAACAAGAGCATGCATAAAGGGAGTTCTCGTTTAAAAACATCTATCTTTTTCCTCTCTTCCTCTAATTTCTCGACATACCCATCGATTTCAGACAGTTTCGAATGATTGTCTTTGATCCTCGACACTTCATCGAGAAATTGAGATAAGGGTTTTGATAAAGAGTAAATTGACAAATTCAAATTAAGCCCCATCCTTCGATCCGTATCTGTTTGCACCATCGGGAAATAACACACGACGAGATAAAGACAAAGAAGCTAGCAAGGCGTATTATATATAGAAGAACGAAAGAAGAAGCTGTAGAAGAAAATGAGATTGGGGAAGAAGAAGAAGGACGCGGTGAATCGTAGCCGCTGTAAATAAGTGGAGACTCGGGGGCGTTTTTGTAAACTTTTTAATTAGATTATCTTTAAATGGAACAAAGAATCTTTTTGTGATGCCCGTACACACGCGGCGAATCGTTACACTCACTTGTATATTTTGTTTTCCCTTTTTTTATTTATTTTGATTCTTTTCCTTTTAAATTTTGACTGAGTAATAAAATAGACTTTTCAGTTTTGGTAAACTTGTTATTATTTGTAAGGTATTCCAAATTATTCAGTTTTGGTAAATTTGTTACAGTGCTTCCTATCCAAGATTCTCATATTCCCTCTATCCTGTATTTAATAAGAAAAGTATTCCAAATTATAAAAGTATTGGGATTGTGAAAGAATGTGTATAGTACAACACTATTTTATGCTTTATCAAAAAAACAAAAAACACTATGTTATGCATATGCAATGGTTCAGGACCTTCCGGCTGAGCAAATCTGATTCTTAAAATGAAATTTTGGTATCTAAATATATAACTGGGTATAGAATATACCAAATATTAATCTTGAAAATTATATAATCATGCTATTAAATATAAATATTTTTCACTAAAAATAAGTAAATAGTTAAATAAAGAGATGGTCTGCCCCTTGTCAAGTACCATGTTAAAATATAACTTTTGATTCCATTAAAAAAAACTATATGTATCATATATATTAGAAAATGATATAAGTTGGTGAACTACGTGGAGTATTTCTATTAAATATTTCTACTTAAAGATATGAGACTACCCAATGTATATAAGAAATAAATGTGATAAAATTATCTTTACGTGTGTTTAAATGCTAGAAAATCTTCTATTTCTTTATTTTTCTTGTAGACCAAGGAGGCAAGGAGTTATAATTAATAAGCTAAATCTACAGTTTTCTTACACTTGGATTATCTTATTAGGTGAATATCTAATTCATCCATTTTTGGACGTTGATCAACTTTGAAAAGTAATTAATTCACGAATAGATGTCTGATTCATCCAGCTAACTATTGACAAGATAGTCTTATCTCTTATTTTTGTAATTGTATTTAGGGGTGTTCAATTTGGTAAAACCCGAACTAAACCGAACCGAACCAAACTGAAATAAGTCATATGGTTTGGATTTGGATACACCGTATAAACTGTATGGATGCAATTTTATATAAACCGTGGATATTGATATGGTTTGGATATTAACCGCAAAACCGAAAAACACTATTTAACTCTATATATTAATATAATAGTATATTATATACACATAAGATAAAATAATAATATAAGTTTAGATAGATAGACTTGTGTTTGCATTTTCTTATTTGAATTTGATTTTTTGATTATGAGCAAAATTAAAAAACCTAAACAATAAAATAATAATAATACAAAAAGTACAAATAAACCGAAAATCGAAATTATTTGAACCGAAAATATTCAAACCGATAACCGAGGCTATCCAAACCTAGCCAAACCGAAGTAAGTATGAATATAATATGGTAGCTATATTTTTTATTAACCGAAAAACCGAAAACCAAAAAATCGATATCCGGATTGAACACCCCTAATTGTATCTTTATCTCTATGTTTGCATTTCTGTTAATATATATATGCTAAAACTTTAAACATAGCTTAGAATGGTATACATGATTTAATATTTTAAACCACAAAAATATAAGCAAATGGAAAGAAAACTAAACACTTGTGTCCTAACGATTTTCTCAGATTGGCAAAACGCACTATGTACGTCCAGCGCTACATATATTAATTCGCCCATTTTATTCTGCACTACTATATATATGATATAACTAGACTAAATAAGAAGACAACTTCAGAAATTTTCTTTTACTAATATGATATCTCCTATATAGTTTATATGAAATCTTTCGAATCGTTTTTTTTTAATACAAAATTATATTATTTTTTCCAAACACGAAATACTTGTTGTACTAGAGATAGACACATATTGGCGTATGTGATTGTGAAAAAGTAAAGTGGTCAAAAGAACTCGGGATAGTCTTTGTAACCACACGCAATGTCCATTTACATTAACATTTAATCATAGTTTAAAGAAATCACGTAACCATTGTGTTTATACTTGAAACTTTCTAGTGCTTTTTCATGGTTTAGTTGTTTATCTTTATAGTATATTACAAACAAGTTATACATTTCAGTCCGGGTATTAATTTTAAAGTAGGTTTTGTATTCTAGTGTCACACCATTAATCGAGTGCTATGCAATTAAATATACTCTTTCTGAATAATATGTAACACTACATATAATAAGATAATCCTGGAAAATGAAAGATTGGAAAAATGAGAAAATGAAGAATGACATAATTTTAAAAATTATAAATTACATAGAATAAAATCGATGAAGTTATTTGAAATTAGCTGGGATTTATAGGGAAAAAAAGTCTGCAAAAAAACCCTTCAACTAAATTTTTTTTGCAAATTAAACCCTCAATTATATTACGTGCAAGTCAATCCCCTAAACTCCAAAGTCACCCGCAATATAGCCCCTGGCTATATTTGTCACAAAATTTAACATATTTTCTGCAAAAAAAACCCGCGAACTATTATTTTTTTTGCAAATTTAACCCTCAACTTAAAAAACACACAAATCAAACATACAAATAAGAAGATGTCATTTTTGTAATTTTTACTCGTTACATAAAATATTCTGTAATTTTTTTTGTCATTTAAAATATTTTAACTATATTTATTGAAAATAATTTAAACAAAAAAAATCATCAATCTCACTTCTCTCTTTGACCTCTACCATTACGAGTCATGAATAAGTTGATTTTCTTCTTGATCTCATTAGGTTTAAAATAAGTTGTTTTGTTTGTTGATATTTATGTTTATATTTTGGTGTATGTACAAAAAGAATTTGTGTGATTTTGAAATTAATTTAGAAAAGTTTATTGGTTTATGTATATTTATGGATTTACAAATTCTAGCTAAAATTCCCCTTTATTAGATTAATGATTTTAAAATCTTTGTCAAACCCGCCTCCCCTTCCCCCCCCTAAATTAATTTCAAAATCATCGATTTTTTAAATTTTAAAAATATAGTATTTTAAATTTTCAATTTTAAAACTACTATTTTAAAATATTATAGTTTTAGGGAATCATCGATGGGTCAAAATTGAAAGGTTATGGTAGTAGGCTTTCTTAGAGACCCTTTTACCCGAAAAAGGTCCAAGATGTTATGGCCTGGGATATTACATTAATTTGCAAGTTGAATGAACAAATTAGTTCGTGTGACCCGTCCAAAATTATCATTGCCTTGACCCATTATAAGACTTTCTTAGGACCCTTTTAAAACGCCAAATGGTCGGAAAAGTTTAGGGGAGTTTATTGTATCAATGATTTGGAGTTATTTGGATAAATCCAATCTATGAAGTTTTAAGAGGATTTGTAAAATCTTACCTCATAAGGTGGTATTTGGATTCTTTTGTTTTTAACTAGAAAATCTCTCACAAATCCCTCAAAACAGTTTTTATTAGTGAAATCCTAATTTTCCAATAAGAGGAGATTTTAAGGAATTTGTATAAATGATTAGTTCAATAACCTTGGATTGTTAGTGATTTTTATAAATACTAGATCCAATAAGAGGTGATTTGGAAAAAAAAAAACAAATCCTCTTAAATCATCAATCCAATAACCCCCCCTTAGTGTTGGCTTTGGACACATTTCCCTCATTGTTTTTCAAACAGCTCGAAATATACTAGTTATATGAAAATCATCAATGATTTCATTTAGTATTTAGAAACCATTGAATAAATAGGAGGGAGGGGGTTGACAAAGATTTTAAAATCATTAATCTAATAAAGGGGGATTTTAGCTAGGATTTGTAAATCCATCAAAATACATGAACCAATAAACCCCCATAAATTAATTTCAAAATCACACAAATTCTTTTTGTACATACACCAAAAGATAAACATAAATATCAACAAACAAAACAACTTATTTTAAACCTAATGAGATCAAGAAGAAAATCAATTTACTCACGATAAAATTAATCGAGAGAAAGACTCGTAATGGTACAGGCCAAAGAAAGAAGTGAGATTGATGATTTTTTTTGTTTAAATTATTTTCAATAAATATAGTTAAAATATTTTAAATGGCAAAAAAAAAAATTACAGAATATTTTATGTAACGAGTAAAAATTACAAAAATGACATCTTCTTATTTGTATGTTTGATTTGTGTGTTTTTAAGTTGAAGGTTAAATTTGCAAAAAAAATAATAGTTCGCGGGTTTTTTTGCAGAAAACATTTTAAATTTTGTGACAAATATAGCCAGGGGCTATATTGCGGGTGACTTTGGAGTTCAGGGGATTGACTTGCACGTAATATAATTGAGGGTTTAATTTGCAAAAAAAAATTAGTTGGAGGGTTTTTTTGCACAAAACCCATTTAAAAACTAGAACACTAGCATTGAGCAAAAAGGATCTTTCGCATAATCCAATGTAAAAGATTCCACAACGCAAAGCAACTTTACCGGACGCTTTTTCCCGCTAGCCAAATAGAAACTCTTTTCAATTTATAGCACTAAAATGTTGCGAAATATTCCGTAACACCCGTAGTCTAATTTCTATACACAATAAAAACCACAAGGAATCTAACGGACGGACAAAAAGAAACGGCTACTGTAGCCAACTAACACATGACACGTGTCCACCTAATCTAGATTTTTCACGGGATTCGATTTTTCTTTCAAGGAGGAACTGAAACGTCTCGACTTGTAATAAGGACGTCGAGATTTTTATACCGTTTGATTGATTAGATTCTCTCTCGTTGGTTCACCGACACGTGTCCCTAGCTTGTTTTCCTGTTTTTGTCTCTCACTCCACTCTTTTTTTTATTTTTCTTACAAAGTTGTAACAAACGATGGCTTTTGCTATGTCTATCTAATTTGAGGATAAGGTTCGTCGTTTCTATCTGAGAGAATCCAATGATATATATGGTGAATAAGCAAGAATCCTATGATTTGATCATCAATTATCGTTTCAATCTTTTACTTTCGAAAAATTCAAACTTATAATATATTTTTATCATCAACCAATTGAGTAAGTACAAAACAATCCAAATACATATAAGAAAAGTCATACTCGAAGAAGTTGTTTATTGGAATATTTTATGAATTTAATCCAATAGCACTAATTGAAAGCTGTGAACGACGATTTCACCTAATCAGTTATATAATCTGAAGATATTTATTGCTAGTCAACCAATCGATGCTTATAGTTTCAAAGATTCTTTCATTCTCTACAATAAATGTTTTGGATGGTCTTAGTTTAATCTTGTAAAGATGAACAACCAATAAGATGCTGTTTTCTCGTGACAAACAAGGAACAAAGATAAAGGAGTGATTCCATTTTTATAGAACAAAAACAAAAAGTGATTCAAATCCAGCATGGGTGTGATAGATAAAAGATAGCGTAACTATGTGTTTACATAAAATATTTGGAAAGTATGAACATAAAATTCCGATGTCGTCCAGCGGTTAGGATATCTGGCTTTCACCCAGGAGACCCGGGTTCGATTCCCGGCATCGGAGCTTTTTTATTTTTGATTCAGAGTTCGTCTTCCGAACCTTTTAAATCATTTAGAGTGTTTGCTTCTGCCGTTATGTTGACGGCGCCAAAATCATTACATGTCTGGATTTTGGAATTACTCCCTGCCTTTGTTTTTGTTTTTGTTTTCTTCGTAAAGATGAATCATTCAAATGCGAGAAAGCTAAGTAATTTACTCAAGAGAAATCTATCCTCTTCTTGTACCTCACAGCGATTTCCTGAGAAAAAGTTCTTCAAATCGAACCAAGAGGACTTTGGTGTTGTTGAGCGATTATGTAGAGCTAATAGATTTGGTGAAGCGATTGATGTCTTGTGTGGGCAGAAGCTTTTGGGAGAAGCTGTTCAACTTCTGGGTCGAGCAAAGAAGCCACCTGCTTCTACTTATTGCAATCTCATCCAAATTTGCAGCCAAAAACGGGCGCTTGAAGAAGGTAGGAAGGTCCACGAACACATTAAGACCTCTGGGTTTGTTTCTGGAGTCGTTATATGTAAACGTCTTCTGGGAATGTATGCGAAATGTGGCAGCTTGGTTGATGCACGGAAGATGTTCGACGAAATGCCTAAGAGAGATGTGTGTTCTTGGAATATAACGGTAAATGGGTATGCTGAGTTGGGTTTGCTTGACGAAGCGAGAAATCTGTTTGATGAAATGCCTGAAAGAGATAGCTATTCGTGGACGGCTATGGTTACGGGTTATGCTAAGAAAGATCAGCCTGAAGAGGCATTGTTGCTCTATAGTTTGATGCAAAAGGTACCGAATTCGAAACCCAATATTTTCACGGTATCAAGCACGGTAGCTGCTGCTGCTGCGATTTCGTGTATCCGTAGAGGGAAAGAGATTCATGTGCATATCGTTCGAGCTGGTTTGGATTCAGATGAGGTATGGAGTTCGTTGATGGATATGTATGGAAAATGTGGATGTATTGATGAAGCACGAAACATCTTTGATAAGATAATTGAGAAAGATGTTGTCTCGTGGACGTCGATGATAGATAGATATTTCAAGTCCCGTAAATGGCGAGAAGGGTTTGCTTTTTTTTTCTGAATTGGTAGGTTCTTGTGAGCGGCCCAATGAGTACACTTTTGCTGGAGTTTTGAATGCTTGCACTGATCTCACAACAGAGGAGGTTGGGAAGCAAGTTCATGGATACATGACAAGAATTGGGTATGATCCTTACTCTTTTGCGTCAAGCTCTCTTGTAGACATGTACACGAAATGTGGTAACATCGAGAGCGCGAAACGCGTTGTCGATGGATGTCCTAAGCCCGATTTGTTTTCTTGGACGTCTTTGATCGGCGGGTATGCTCAGAACGGGGAGCCTAACAAAGCCTTGAAGTACTTCGACTTGCTCCTTAAATCTGGCACCAAACCTGATCATATTACCTTTGTAAGTGTTCTCTCTGCTTGTACTCATGCGGGATTGGTCGAAAAAGGACTCGAATACTTCCATTCGATAACAGAGAAGCAAGGGTTATCGCATACAGATGATCACTACACTTGTCTTGTTGATCTATTAGCTCGGTCTGGAAGATTCGAACAATTGAGAAGCATCATTAGTGAAATGCCGATGAAACCGAGTAAGTTTCTATGGGCTTCCGTGCTCGGTGGATGCAGCATTCACGGAAACGTTGAGCTAGCCGAGGAAGCGGCTCAAGAACTGTTCAAGATAGAACCCGAAAATCCAGTTACTTATGTTACAATGGCTAACATCTATGCTGCAGCAGGAAAATGGGAGGAAGAAGGAAGAATGAGGAAGAGAATGCGCGAAACCGGAGTCACCAAGAGGCCCGGTTCAAGCTGGACCGAGGTAAAGCGGAAACGTCATGTATTTATAGCAGCGGCTGCTTCGCATCCAATGTATAAACAAATAGTTGAGTTCTTGGGTGAATTGAGGAAGAAGATGAAAGAAGAAGGGTATGTTCCTGCAACGAATCTTGTATTGCATGACGTCGAAGATGAGCAGAAAGAAGAGAATCTTGTGTACCATAGCGAGAAACTCGCCGTTGCGTTTGCGATTTTATCGACACCAGAAGGTACGGCGATTAAGGTGTTTAAGAATCTGAGGTCTTGTGTGGATTGTCACAGTGCTATTAAGTTCATATCGAAGATCACAAAGAGGAAGATAACGGTTAGAGACTCTACTCGGTTTCATTGCTTTGAGAATGGACATTGTTCTTGTAAAGACTATTGGTAAAGGAACAAGAAAGGAAAGCGATAATCGAACTGATTAAGGTCGTGAAATCCAAGACGATCTTCGGGATGAAAAGCAGCAAGACGGTCATCGCCGTGACGCCGACTTACGTGAGGACTTTCCAGGCGCTGCATTTGACCGGCGTGATGCATTCGTTGATGCTTGTCCCTTGCGATATAATGAATTTCATTATTACCTTGTTCGTTAAACAATCATGGCATTGCTATATTTACATTTTGATTATCTTCTTTGTTTGACATGGGTTGATAACAAAAGTGATATTCTTCACTTGGCATTACAAAACTATTCGTTTTCGTTTTTTGAAGCCAAAGCAAGTTCTGCAAGAAAGGGAAAAATTGGAGATTGGCAATGTTTCAAACTGATCAAGAAAAAAAGAAAAATTGTTTGTTAAGCCTTCATCGCATTTCGATCACATAATTTAGACCAGATAAACGTAAAACTGGTTGATACCGTAGTTTCCTTCCAAGACATAACTTAAAAAAAAAAAAAAACTCTATTCTGAATCCGAAGATATCAAAAGCTGAGGACTAAGCTCAGACACCATTTTCGACAGATTCTCCCTCATTTCCTGCAACTCTTCTCTCCCAAATCCCCATGCTCTCACCACATCTGATCCCATTGCTCCCCATTGGATCCCAAGCTTCTCTAAATTCCCCATTCTACTTTCCAAGAACGGCAAAACCGCGCTCGACGATCTCCATCTTGCTGCTACTGGTAACGAGTGAACATCAAGCGAGCCTCTGTACAGAGACTCCGAGACCACCGGACTGCTCAAGATCTCACCTTTCCTCCCAACAAGGTTTCCAAATATAGAAGGAAACGGTAACGGCACCGGAAGAGGACAGCGCGAAACAGACAGATTGCAGAACAACGGTTTCGTCTTCTTCCTCTGTTCATAACATGCATCAACCGCATTCGTAACTTCTGAAACCGATGCTTCTTTGTCTTCTGATCTAAGTGCTCCAAGTATACACATTGACTCAATCGCTTGCTCGTCTTCTACATCTTCGGTTACTTCCGGTGTTAGCGACTGCAAATCCGTTAAAAGTGTGTTCTCTAATTGCTTCCCTGCTAATGTAGGAGCTGGCATTGCGGAATCCAAAATCGCAACCATGTTTTGTCTACCACGGCCCGTTAGAAGCTGCACAAGTGTGTTAACATCCATAGCATTAGACACTTCACTTGAATCTGAGCTTGAGCTTGAGCTTGATGGTTGCATTCTGAAAGGGATTGTGCTTGAATGTAGTGCCGCAGCATACACTGCACTGCTTCGATAAGGCTTCTCATCTCCAAGGTTAAGAAATTTCGATGCTTTACCTTAAAAAGAATCAAATCATCAGTTTCCATTAAGAGAAGAGAATTCAAAAGATCTATGCTTTGGTGAAGTTTGGAAGTTGCTTACGTCCGCTCAAATATGGTAAACCGATCGGAGTGAAGAGTTTACAATAAGATGAGAGGCGAGAGAACGAGATCGCGTCGTGAAGTTTGTTTGAAACCGTCTTCTTAGAGCTGCTAGGATTCATCTGCGACATTGGAGTCCTCACGGTGTAAAGCAATACAGGAATGTTCGTGTAATCATCCGCGATGGTCTCTAGGAAATCTGCGGCTACAGCCGAAAATCCTCCAGAATCATCCACGAGGAACTTAATACCTTGAATATGATCACACTCTTCAACGAAGAAGCGGAGCCTGTCGCATATCTCCTCTCCACGTGAAGCCTCAGAGAAAACGTCTTTGCCAATTCCGTAATTGTTGAAGTCCTGAGAGTCTGTCCATAATCCGCTCAGCTCGTACAGACTCTGAGGATGGTAATGGGATTTGGAGAAGTCAGTCCAGCATTCAACTTCCTCATCTAAGCATCCAACAATGTCTTTGTCCTCAATCTTTGTGGCCTTTTCTTTCCCTACTTTAACTTCTTCCTCGTACAGACTTTGGAGAAACAAGTTCTTCTTTCGAGGTTCAGATCTCTGAGTATCAACATCTCCAAACCTACAAGACACGTAACGGAGATTCGATCATATCACCCGAGTGAAAGAACAAGCTTTTAACTTATGTGCACTAAGATTGAGCTTATCTAAACACCATGTTCAGGAAACATCTACCAAAGCAGACAAAATTTAGCAGTTCTGACCAGGTTTTAGAAGAATCTGATCTTGATGAAGAGCCTTCGTTGTAGAGAGTACCGCGTGAGCTCATAGAGCCTAGTGACCCTGAAAGACGAAGAAATTTCATATGATAAATACTAACTTGTATGCATACATAAAACCACCATTTTATCAAATCTAAAATCTTTCTTGTTCTAAGTAACTCTATTATCGGAGTTCAGTAACCGGAAAGGTAAGCAACTAAAATACAAGAGGATAAGTATCTTAAAGTTCTTCATTCAAGCTAGTAAGAAACTAGACAAAATCTAATCAACAAATGTAATTTCTTTGCCAAAACCAATCTTCTAATGGAAAGCGAAAGCTAGATGATTACCTTTAAAGTTGACTGAAACCAGACGAGGAGTGTATGTAGAGACTCCCTGTGTAAATTTCCAACACATGAATGAGATTTAGAAAATCAATTGATCAAACTTCAAAGTCAACGAAATCTCAAAACTCACCTGTTGGGTCTCACCGGAGCGATAGAGAACGTCCATGTCGAGATTCTGATTTCGAAAGATTGGATCGCTTTCTGGGTCACTCGCCAATCCCAGCAATTCATCCTACATTCAAAGCAAAAGTCCTCAACTTTAGCAAACCAAACGATAAATCTATCCTCCAAAAGCAAAAAAGACCAACACTTTTTGTAATGAAACTCAGAGACAAACGAAACCCAGAATCCACTTTAACGGTAACTGAAAATCGACCGAGCAGGAAGATCATATGGAGTATTTGCTTTCTAACCTGGAAATTCCAGAAGTGGGAGCCAATGAAGTTTGCGAAGTCTCCAACTTGAATCGTCACGATTTCTCTCATGGTTCTCTAAATTGGAAACTTGAAATTGGAAACTTGAAAGAAACTAGCAGAAGTATGTTCTTAGCTCAGAGCAAATGAGTTCCGGTGGTGATTGCTTAAACCCTTTCATGATTGCTTAAATCCTT
Source organism: Erythrophleum ivorense (assembly GCA_026724425.1). NCBI lineage: Eukaryota > Viridiplantae > Streptophyta > Magnoliopsida > Fabales > Fabaceae > Erythrophleum > Erythrophleum ivorense. Next base: position 4,337,275 of record JAIUCV010000080.1, on the reverse strand, counting down.
TCAATGTCGCTGAGCGAAGCTCTGTGAAATGACCACAAAAATGTCAATTTTGATGAAAGTGGGAGTTGTGGCCCGCAAAGCCCATATCATTTAGATATATTCTGTGTTCTACATCTCGCTGGACGCTATTGGGACGCTCGGTTCGGGAGTAAACAATTTTTCAAAAATTGAAAATAAATTGGAGAATAATCGGAAATTTATTTTTAATATATTTTTATATATTATTAAACATTTTTATATAAAAATATAACACATCAATATAATAAAGATATATTACCGATTTAGATTAAACATATTTTCCAAAAAATTATACATGTTATCAATTTAGACTAAACATGTTAACCAAAACATAGTTTCATATATAATCTTGATCATATAGAAAAGTAGACAACATACAAAAAAGCCTATAATGATTCCTAGGCCTGGGCATAAAAACCGGAACCGAAAAATCCGAACCGAAGCAAACCGAAAAACCCGAACCGATCCGAACCGAAATTGACACAAAAAACCGAATGGTTTTTAAACTTCTAAATCCGAAAAACCAAAACCGAACCCGAACCGAACCGAAAACCGAATGGATAACCGAAATATAATTATATACGAAAATATTAGTTATAATTATATTTAAAATAACCAAAATATGTAAAAAGTATAATTTTACTGAATATATTAGTTATATTTAGAATAAAATAATCAAAATATTCGAAATATCCTAATTTTTTTAGTAATATTCGTTAAATTTAATTTTTTTTACAAATTTAATTCAATTTTATTTAAATTATTTTATTTTTTAGCCGATATTTAAATACCCGAAACCGATCCGAAACCGATCCGAATCCGGACGAAACCGAACCGAACCGAACCGAAAATGAAAAATAACCGAACGGTTTCTACAACTCTAAAACCGAAATATCAAAAACCCGAAAAAACCGATCCGAATCCGAACCGAAAACCGAATGCCCAGGCCTAATTGATTCCTACTAATTCAGTCAATGAAACGCACTAGATTAAGGAGCCGACACATTTGTTAACACATTCACACAACTCAAAAAACACCTCTAATGTCTCTCTCGTTTGCATTCTAACAGCTCAAATCACAATTCTTAGAGGTTTTTAACTCTAACAACTCTACAAAAGCTTGCAATTCTCATTCCCAGGAGCAAAATGCAGACTTTGGTTTTGTAAGAAAGGATGAAATTCGACTCTCACTATACAAAACTCAAATTATGATTGTGAATCTACGAAAGACGAACAAAACAAGAACACATCAAACTCAAGTTAACAAACACAATGTAAAAAACACTAAACGATTCGACAATTGTAAACACAAGTGAAAATTGAACTTGTTTTCACTTAAAAGTTGTATCGAACAAAACAAGCACAAATGGTTTGGTAATTACCTTGAACTAACTCCAATTATGACACCCGCCTCTTACATAACCAAGACGGCTTGTCCAAGTGTATTAACTTTCACCCCAAGAAACCACTTGCTAGTTCAATACACTTTAATCCCAAGAATCTTTTATCAAAATGTTTTACAAAAACTTTTTTAAACTTAAAGATCAAATCCGATTTACAAATAAACAACTTAACTTAACGTATAAATACCGATATTTAACAAAACCTGTTTCTTCCCCAAAACCATCACCAAGCCAAGTGATTACTCTTGTATGCTTCTGCGTTCACCAGCAAGAAAGAGGGGTGAGTAATTGAGATTACTCAGTGAGTGCAGGTCAAACGGGACCTACGATATACAACTCGTATATTCATAACTACCACAGCCGAAAGTCTAAAGCTTATATACGCAGCATAAACAAGTCCAAAGACACTTATAGAACAAGAACTGACTCATGATTCTAACCGGAGAGGACTACGAATGTTTCTCTGCTCCTTTATTTAAAGACCCGGTTAAAATTTATGGGCCAGTATTGAGGCTAAAAAATCATAACGTTGGGCTTTGTATTATTTTATATGCATATTGAGCTTAAATATTTACTTTTATCATCTCTTGTAGTACAGTAGCATTTATGATTGTGTTTATTTTTTATTCTTATAGAGATACAGTATGATGTAGTATTACTTAGCAATTAGCACTTACTTGGTTCTATGAAATAGTACTTCAAACTAAATTTGTATAATTTTAGTCCATAATTATAATTTTTGTTTTTTTGGGGTTAAAATTTAACTATTTTGGTTTAATAGTGCAGTCCAGGTAACGGTCGAATAAAGAAAAAGAGCTGCACAAATCACGGGTATGAAGTTGTTTTTTTTTGTTGTTGTTGTTGAAGATGGTAGGAAATTTCATAAATTAAAGTAAGTCTATTTAATTTGCACGTGTCGTGTCTGCTATCCAAAGGAAACAAAAATTGTTATACAAACTAAGACAACATTAGTTGATAATTACAATTTCTGAACATTTTCAGGATCTCACGATCAAAAGAAAGACGAATGGAGAATGATTCAAAAGTTAAGTTAAATTAACATTAAAAAAAAAATAGTCATGTTTCAAGATGAATATTCAACAGTACCTATCGAATATCGAAAACTAAAGGAAAGAGCACTGAAAGTTAAAATAACGAACGGCGACAATTTGTAACCGCACGACGAAAGACAAAAACTGAAGATAGGATTGGCACGTGGAACAGAAACTTCTTTATAACCATCCATTTTTTCACATATGAATTTATTACAGTTATTGTTAATAATACTTTTATTTTTCCAGGTCAACTTATCTTTTGGTCAGCTCTATTAAAAATTTTAAAATGATAAATCACCTTTTCTTCTTTTAAGTGTTGGTCATTTTTATTCTAAAGTATATTTTGATCTTATTCAGTTTATATGGAAACACTAGTCCACAAAATTTAAATTTGGATAGTCATAGCAATACAAATACAATTGACTAGACTAAACATTTCAACAAATAAAATAAAATTTGCTGTGAAAAAACTGAATATTTATCTATCTTCCGAAAAATAAAAGAAATTTTGGTTTTATATTTATTTATTGCATAATAGTAATTTAAAGAATTTCAAATATTCAAAGAAATTGTCAATTAATATCTTTTTAAGACATATTTGGACTTTGGATATCCATAATATTTTATAGGGCCAATCGTTGAAACAGTGAATAAATATATGGGTTTAAACAAAATTTAGAAGTTTTCACCATAAAACCGATATCCAAACCGAGAAAACCGATAGCCGAGATCTCTGAATAAGACTATATATTTAAAGAGTTATGTCTTTTCGAGTCGCATATTTTTACTTATAACCATTAAATTGTCTAAAAATTGCAACTTTTAATAATGATGCATTTTCACTTCTATATATATTGTATAAGATTATTTAATCATTTAATTACAATTTTTTTTCAATCATGTCCTACTTCTTTTCTTGTTGTCCCTTCTTCTCTCATTGTTTTGTATTTTTTTTTTTCTAATCCTTTTTGTACATGGTAGTTTGTTGTTTTATTCAGTCGTTAGTGGGGATTGGAGATAGAACACAAAAGCTCCATGTTGACCAATTTAGTTGTGATTATGAATAAATTGAAAGTGTTGTGTGGCTACTACGCTTTGATTGGTAACATAAATTATCATGTGGTAAGTTTGATTTATGGCCATAACTCAAAAATATTATCAATCATGATTTATTTTTAACTTTTTGCTTTAAAGTTTGAGTTAAAATGTGTTATGGTTGAGTTAGAATTTTGATTGTGCCCTTTATAAATTAGGTAACTCAACTCAAATTTCTAAAATATGAAAATGACATGTATTAGAATGTAGTAGGGATTGAGTTAGGATTTTTTTTTAATTTCTTTTATTAATAAATCCATTAACGTATCTATTTCCACTTTTTTCATTATTGTTTACGAAATTAAGGTATTTCCATTAACGTATCTATTTCATTAACTATTAATTTATTTTGTTTGTTTACGAGAATTATCGTTTCTGATTTATAGCAATTCTTGTTACTTTTTGAAATTCAAAGAAAAAAATTGTTTCTCTTAGAATCTTAATTGTTGATTTTATTTGGTATTATATATATATATAGTTGGCTAATGCTCATTAGCAATTACCAAATACACTCATCTCTGAAAGTTTAAGGTCTAGTTTTTATTTCATTACTAAATTTTTATGATTTGATATGTACTATGTTTGAATTTTTTTTATTTATTTAATGTGTAAGTTAGTATTAATTTTTTATTCAATTTTTATTATTATTGAATTTATAAAAAATATTACCATTATTATTATTTATAAACCTTATTTATTTTTAATAATACATTCTGCAATGTATACAGCAAAAAAGTTACCAATCAGCTATTTACATCGAATCAATAGTCATGTTTCTACATCAAACTCACAATACAAATCAACAGTTTTTACCACATAATTTTTATTACAATTTACATCGAATTATACCGGTTCTTCTAATTCAACGGATCAAAGCCTACACAATTTGTTTCACATGAATTTGTCGAGATTCTGATTTCGAAAGATTGGATCGCCTTCTGGGTCACTCGCCAATCCCAGCAGTTCATCCTACATTCAAAGCAAAAGTCCACAACTTTAGCGAACCAAACGATAAATCTATCCTCCAAAAGCAAAAAAGACCAAGACTTTTTGTAATGAAACTTAGAGACAAACGAAACCCATAATCCACTTTATCGGTAACTGAAAATCGAACGAGCAGGAAGATCATATGGAGTATTTGCTTTATAACCTGGAAATTCCAGAAGTGGGAGCCAATGAAGTTTGCGAAGTCTCCAACTTGAATCGTCACGATTTCTCTCATGGTTCTCTAAATTGGAAACTTGAAAGAAACTAGCAGAAGCTATGTTCTTGGCTCAGAGCAAATGAGTTCCGGTGGTGATTGCTTAAACCCTTTCAATGTCGCTGAGCGTAACTCTGTGAAATGACCACAATACCGGCGCACACCCTGTGGCATATAGCGGTGGCACACACGCTGTCCGTCTCTATTTCATATGCTCGGATCATTGTATTTGAATATTTTAGGTTTTTTAGAATCGGATACAATGTTATTTTTTAAAAACCGAGGGCCAAAAATTCGAACAGTTCCAGCAATTATGGAGCATTTTATAATTTTTGTTTTGTTTCTTAAAATACACCCTTAAAGAAAGAATTATAATTTTTGTAAAAATCCACCTGAAAATGAATTAACATGGCAACAACTCATAGAGATAAATCAGCTTGCAAGTTCCAAGCAACAATAAAACGATCATCTTTCTCTAATAAAAAAACTGAAAAAGAGGTTGAGGTAAAAAGTAAAAGACAAACTATTTTGACATTATATTGCAAAGAAACATAGCAATTGTTCTGCCAACTTTGCCGACTTTGCCTAAAGGCGAAGCTACTTTGTCGCTTCTGATGCCTCCGAGGCCTGTCATGTGTGGGGGTAACTGGCCAATGATTGTTGCTCTAGGTCAAGGCGAAGAGGTTATAGGTAATGAAGTATCTAAAGTCGTGGGGTTTTCTACTGAAGAAGTTCAAGGGTAATGATTGTTGGCAACGAAAGTGTAAGCGAAGATAGAGACACTTCTCTTGGTACCAACAATTTGTTGCAAACTTTTATGTTCTTTTTCTTTTCTTTTTTTAGTTTTGACCAGTTATGTTCGTTTGTAAGTATAAACAAGTGTGTGGACAAATACAGGAAACAAATATTAAACTTTGGGTTTTTGTTGTGGTCATTTGTAAGGGAAAAACAAAATTTACAACCATAGAAAATAAAATAAATCTGTAAAAAAATAGGTCTATAGTGGCGTAAACCATTGTTGTGTCTTTCTCAAAACAAAAACGAAAATCTAGTTAGACTGCTTTAATTTAAAAGAGAGATTGTACAAATTAAAATGAAAATACTAAATTGTCGTAGAAAAATAAATAAATGTAAATACTAAACAGGGAAAGCAAATAACATTACTCGATTGGAACAACATGTAATATAAAAGGCAAAGGTTTTATAATGATTTCTTGGGACTTTTTCGACACTTGCGACGATTTCGATAGCTTTAGATTTGTTGAACACCAATCGAGATTGATTGTGATGCATCAGTTATAGGATAAGAGAAGTGTAGCGAAATGTGGTTCACGGACAACAACAATGATGTTACAATACTCGAGTTTTAAACCAGAGCAGCGGAAACAGTGCTGTGAAGTCTAGATGATGATGAAGGTGTAGAGGGAAGTTATTCACCAGTTTCTCAAGGTCTGATTTTTGGTTTCTCAAGGATTCATCACTAGCATTGGTTTTAGTGGCTGAATTTAAGCTTCCTTTTAGTGTAGAGCCGTTAAAACATCAAGTTACTAAAGTGACTGTGTGGAAGAGAACATCGTCCTCAAGATCCTCGACTTCTAGAACTTCGTTGACTTAGATAAAAAAAAATCTGAAATAGATAAAAAAAATCCATGGCTTTAGATGCAGGATATCCTAAGCGACAATGCAAAATATCCGCCGATGCATTGGTAGAGATATGCATTGCAGCAGCGACATCCATAGCTCGAAAGAAGTACAATCCATTTTGTTCCTCACCCGCTCCAATCAGCGTCTTCGTAATGCGGTCCTGGATAATGCACAACTTGTCAGTGATCTGGAAAACACAAGCATGATCGCGAGTCAACTGAGACACAAAGATTAAATTACATTGCAACCCATCAACAAAGTAGACATTCTGGAGACTGAGATCAGACCCCAACTAAACCGTTCCCTTTTTCGTAGAAAAAGTAAAGCGACCATCAGACAGCTTTATCGGAACAGGAGTCATGTCACAAACCGTATCAAGTGCAACAATAGAGCCAGTCATGTGATTAGAAGGACCTGTATCCACAATCCAAGAGGAAGTAGAGACCTTACCCGTGAGTTTTGGTCCTGCAGACTGCTCAAGTTCGTTCAGAATGTGCACCAAAGTCTGCCACTGTGTGTCCGTCAATCCACTAATCCCAACACTGTCTGCACCTGTAATAGCCGCGTGTGCTGCAACTGGTGGAGTAGCAACCACGTCATTAGCAGCAGCTGGGTATGTTCTACGACCCCGACCAACAGCAGGTGGTGCAGATTTTCCTCGACCACGATCACCATACCACTGGGGATATCCCATCTTGCGGAAGCACACATCGGCCAAGTGGCCGGTTTTTCCACAATAGGTGCAAACGGGACGTGCTGTACCTCCTCTGGTTGAGTCCGAGTGAGTATGTTTGGCATTCGAAGTATGAATAGCAAAACTCATCTCCTCGTTACGTGTATTAAGAAGATGACTCGTGGCTTTAGCCTCTTCATCTTGTGCCAAAACTTGGTACGCTTCATCCAAAGAAGGCAAGGGATCACGCGACAGCAACAAAGACTTGACAGAACCGTACATAGTCTCATCGAGACCCATAAGAAACTGGTGCACGTTCCTTAGCCAATTCCTCCATAGTTTTAGCCTGTTGATAGTCAGCTAGACTCCTCCACAGTTGAGTTAATTTTTCGTAATACTCTTGCATCGCAAGAACTTTTTGGTGGCAATTCGCAAGTTCCGAATTGAGACGTTGAACGCGTTGCCCGTTTCTGACAGCGAAACGACACTTGATGTGGTTTCACAAGTCATGTGCCTTCTCATACGTAGTGAGAGAAGACCGCAAGTTTTCATCAATGGTAAGCTTTATCCACGAGATCACCATGGCGTTATTTTCCCATCAATCTTCATTGTCTTTGCTGTCTATTGCCGGTTCAGGAATAGTACCGTTAACAAACCCAAATTTCTTTTGTGTCTTTAGGGCAAGTCAGAGACTTGTAGCCCAACCATCGTAATTAGAACCACGAAGAAGAGGTTGGGAAATCACGCTCCTGGGATTATCACTAGATGACAAATCGTACAGATCTATGGTTCATCGTGTTTTTGTGCGTGAAACAACGATAGCCGTAGATTCCGTCATGATTAAGAAGCTCTAAGCGATGGAAGAATTAAACTTAGAGTAGGTCAAAGTAAAGGAGAGAAAATAAATCAGAAAGGCGGCGAAGATCACTACCAAATATCGATACCATGTCAATAAACCTAGAAGGTATTAAGAGTTTCCTTGTTGTTTATCTGAATGTCGAATGGCTACATATTTATACAAGTGGTAGACCTATTATTATATACTAGTGTATGACCCGCACAGCAGTGCAGTGCGAGATTATGTTTTTGTTTTTTTTGTTTTTTCTTTTTCTTTTTTATAACATGTTTTAATTTTAGTGTTAATTTTAGAGTTGTATGTTTTTTATGTTAAAACTGTCAAATATATTGTTAATTTGAATCTAAATTTTTGTATCAAGTGATTCAAATTTTGATGTATTAATTAGACTGTCTTTATTTATTAATAATTAAGAAAAATAAAATACAATAACCAAACACATGTCCAGACAATAAAAATATTACATCATGGTTATGTTATCACTGTTATACCAACTTAATCCATAATCTGAATAACTCAAAACTTTTATATACTCTTGAACAAAATATGTTTGTGGTTCTAGTTTAATAAAAAATGAAAAATACATTTATGGATAGACTTCAAAATCATGTAGTGAAATTATATAGAACCCGAAACAGAAAAGAATCAAGGAAAGAAGTGTGGTGTGTTGCCGACAGATGATTCTTTTTCCAACGATAGTAAAATCCATTGTAAAAACATATGTCCAAAAAAAATAATAATAATAACCAAACACCTGTCAAAACAGATGTCTTCCGTAGAATACTACTGTGCGAATCTTAGTCTTACGAATGAATTGTCTTCCACGTTCCATTTGCTCTTTTTGCTCGTTAATTTTGTTTGTTTATGAGATTTCAGTTTTTTACTCTCCGAAACCATCATCAATTGCTAAACTCTACGAAATATTTTTTTAGATTGCTTTAATTTAGAGAAGCATGAGAGAAATCCTGAAAATTCAATTTAGGAAATTTGCAAACTTCAGTGACAACCAGATCTGGAATTCTCAGGTCAGTAAGCAAATTCTCCATATGATCTTCCTGCCATGTCGATTTCCAGTTATCGTTAAAGTGGATTATGGGTTTAATTTGTGTGTGACTTTCATTACAAAAGTCTTGGTTTTTTTGTTTTATTTTATTTAGTATCAAAGTTGTTTCGATTTGGTATTATCTAGTGTATGACCTGCACAGCAGTGCAGTGCGGGAATATGTTTTTGTTTTTTTGCTTTTTTTTTTTTTTATAATATGTTTTTCTTTTTGCAGATTTTTAATAGAGAATGTATAAAATGGAAATCTTTGAAAACGGAAATCTTAGATTATGGTATTATCTAGAGAATACATAAAATGGAAATCTTTGATTATGGTATTATTATCTATTCTAAAAAGAATTGATTGTTGGTTTAATTGAACCAAACATTGGTTTGATTTAAGTGACATTTTAGATTACTAAATTAACCCTAACTAAACCTGCACAAAGAGAGATGGTTTTTTAGTCCAAAAAAGAGATGTACTTCTCAATTAATATTAAAGAGATGCTAAATAAATGACTAAAGTACCCATCATTAACAACATATCGCAACTATAAATGCTTTTTGTTTTTAACACTTTTTTAAAACGAAAGTGTTTATTCTCTAATGATATGATAGAAACAAAAAAATTAAGCAACATAGAAGAAAGTAAAATTGCTTTGGGACTAAAGGGGGAGGAACTTTTAAGGCGAACTGTGTAGGATTAGGATTCGATCCGCCATTGAAGCTCCTTCATTCACTACCTCTTAGACTTGTGTGATTCGTCATTCCGGTTGCTTTTTCATCTTCTTCGTCAAGCTGAAGGTAAACAACTTTTCTTCTCTATCAAACTCCTCCTGGGTCATTCTGTGAAACTTTTCCACTGAATGTCGGTAGATTCAGCCTCAAATCTCTCTATCTTTTATCCAGTTTTTTGGGTGAGTCTTTCGTTAGATTAATCGAGATTGTTTCGGTTTCGGGAAAATAATAATTTTCCGCTCGTAGATTTGTCAGAAACTGTTTTTTTTTTTACTAATTCTTAGGTTGGAGTATTGCAGTACGTTTTGTTAAAAATGGACTTAATCTTAATCTATAAGTCACCACTAAATCGCGTTTGTTTGCCAAGTCTCTTAGGAAAAATGACGTGACGTGATTGAATCTCCTTTCTCTATATATAAAAAAGAACACCAACCTTCGATTTTAAAAGCTGATCTCGCAAGCGGTGAGACAATCCAACATCTGTCCTAGATAAAGCTTTCGCCTTTTTACGAGTTAGGTATGTAAATTGAATCTTCTAGCGATATACTCTCAAGATCTTAGCTAAAGTTTCTGCAATTTTTTTCTGGGATTTCATGGATATACTCTAAATGCCAAATCTTTTATTTGCAGGTACTGAATTAAGAAAAGTTTTAGGTTTGATGGGGACAGGGAATTCAAAGGATAATTGGAGGCAGGAGTCTCCGTCATCTAGGTCAGCTTCAGCTTCATCAGCATCACCATCTTCATGGGCTTCTCATCAAAGCTATCCTCAGTATGGTCCTGAAAGCTATAACTATCCTCCTCCACCTTCATATGCTCCACCTCCAGAGTATGCGCAACCTCCTCCACCTTCCTATAGTACTCAGCCTTATTCTCAGCCGCCTCAGAGTAACAGCAGTGACAAGAAGAGGTTGGAGCGCAAGTATTCAAGAATTTCTGATAATTACTCTTCTTTGGAGCAGGTCAGTTCGATGAAATTCTCTAGTTGGCTTTTAAAAGAATCTAGTATGTTTCTTGATGACTCACATTATGTTCTGTTTCATTTAGGTGACGGAGGCTCTTGCACTTGCAGGTCTAGAATCTTCAAATCTCATAGTGGGTATTGATTTCACCAAGAGCAATGAATGGACAGGTTGGTGAAATTGAAGATTCTGTCTTTTGGTGTAATGCATCAAATGGTTTCACACTCAAGAATCACAATTTTCTTCTTCTTGTTGTTGGTTTTGTTGATAACAGGGGCAAAGTCCTTTAATAGGAAAAGCTTACACTTCATAGGCAGTAATCCAAATCCTTATGAACAAGCGATAGCTATCATAGGAAGAACCTTAGCCGCCTTTGACGAAGACAACTTGATCCCATGTTATGGTTTTGGAGATGCATCAACACATGATCAAGATGTGTTTAGTTTCAATCCAGAGGATAGATTCTGTAATGGGTTTGAGGAAGTTCTTGGTCGCTATAAAGAGATTGTGCCTCAGCTTAATCTCGCAGGTTTACTTATCTTCCCTTATTTGGCCGCAAGTTTAGTGAATCACCAGCTAAGTTCTTAAAATGTTATATGTTGATTGTTTTTCAGGGCCAACATCTTTTGCTCCAATCATTGATATGGCCATGACCATTGTTGAGCAGAGTGGTGGCCAATACCACGTCCTAGTGATAATAGCAGATGGGCAGGTACTAATACTAATAGTACCATTATGATCCTTTTGTTTTGGTGTCAAGAGAAAGAAACCTCAATTTGACCTTTTTCAGGTTACAAGAAGTGTTGACACTGAAAATGGACGGTTAAGTCCGCAAGAACAGAAGACCGTGGATGCTATCGTGCAAGCGAGGTTGGAACATTGATCAACCTCTTCAAGTTGTTGTTTTCTCTCCATTGAAGTTATCTCTCGTTTTATGATTTGGTTTCTTTGTCTATGACAGTAAACTTCCTCTATCAATCGTCTTAGTTGGGGTTGGAGATGGACCATGGGACATGATGAGGGAATTTGACGATAACATCCCCGCCCGAGCTTTCGATAACTTCCAAGTAAGTTTCTTTTGAGCTGAAAAAACGTCAAAAAGTTTGGTTTATTTTTCAAATCTTTTGATATGATTTTGTGTTTCAAGTTCGTGAACTTCACAGAAATCATGTCAAAGAACAAAGCTCAGTCCTTGAAGGAAACAGAGTTTGCCCTCTCTGCTCTCATGGAGATTCCTCAACAATACAAGGCGACTCTTGAGCTTAACCTTTTAGGGTGAATCACTATTGCATAATCTTTATCATTTTGGCCTCAAATTTTACCCCAAAGCTCTCAACTTGTAATCTTTCTGTTTCTGCAGAAGAAGAAATGGGAATCTTCCGGAAAGATTCCCTCTTCCGCCTCCAATGGATGGTAGATCATCTTCCTACAACAGGCCAAAGGCTTCTTCTCGTCTTCCGAGTTTCGAACCGAGCGTTCCTCCTTATCAACCTGAAACCTATCATGTAAGGTCTAGTCCTGCTCCACCCGCTACATCCTCTGCTTCCGATAACCAGGTACTTTTGGAAATCTGAAAAAATACTTCGAAATCTTGCCTTTAATACTTGAAAAGTTTGAAAACTTCATCTTCTTGGCTCTGTTTGAACAGCTATGTCCGATTTGTCTGACCAATCCGAAAGACATGGCCTTTGGTTGTGGGCATCAGGTAAAAATCCAACTAACACAATTTCAGTTTCTGTTTCTTCTTCTTATACTTGATCATATGAAATATCAAACTAACTTTGTTTCTGTTTTGGATGCAAGACTTGTTGCGAGTGTGGACCAGATCTTCAAATTTGTCCAATTTGCCGTGCACCGATCCAAACAAGAATTAAGCTCTACTAACCAAGTAGACCAGACCGACGACCCTTCTCTCTTGTTCATCTCCTTACACCTTCTTTTGGGAATTTTAGCTCCGAGAAAGTTCGGATGTTTGTGTAAAAAAAAAAAAAAAATTATCATGTTTTGCGTTTGTGCATTGATTCACTTTCCTAACTTGATCCTGTTCCAAAATCTTTGACTTCTTTCTTTCTTCTTTGGTTGGAGTAAACAAAAAAATGTTATCATGGGACATGAGTGATGATGCCAAGTCCATGATCTTGATGATTTAACTCCCAATAAATCTCCCTCCTTTTTCTTTAATTTAATGAGCCTCCGAGTAAGCTATATTATATACGATGAATCACATGCTGTCCTAAAAAGTGTGATTATATATCAAATCAAACCACCTAACCTTGTACTCTTGCCTTACCTGAATGACAAAGAAAAATATGGAAGTTGCATGCAAATCCAGCTTGTAGAAATCTGGATTTCTAACAGTAACAACTGTATTTTCATAAATTTGTGTATACATGCTTATAGATCATATGCAAAAGCATTTACTGCAGGGGATAAATTGAAAATATATATTAAAATATATGCAAAACTAAATTGAGGTATCGCATTAAATTCAAATACACATACACATACCTAACTACTACAAATGTATCGACCCACCAACCATACACATTGAATCATCAACAGTAATGGCAACTCATATAATTGTTCAAATACATTTCTCAAAGAACTCTCTTTGATAAAGCTACACAAAATCCCCATTTTTATTTTCCATGGCTTCCTCTCCTAAAATCACCAGTCTACCATACAAGAGGCTTTCTCTAGAAGATGATGATGTCTTCGGCGAAACAAGAAGAAGATCGTCATCATATTCATATCCATATCCATACAGGTTTTTTTCAGTAACCGTTTCATAAAAATTGAGGAATACTAATGGTGTACTCACACAACACAAGCTCTGAATTTTAAAACTATTATTAATGATACTTTGTTGTACAGGTTCAAGAGAGTGGTGTCATTGGGAGGAAGAAGAAGGATTAGGGTAAGAGTTAAGATCAGGAGACTTAGGGGATTTGTGAGGAAGAAAGCGAGTAGGGTTAAAAGTGGAATTTTAAAAATAGTGAAGAGGTTGAAGGAGAGTCAATCACATTTTGGTGATCTCTTTGCTGGCAATTACCTTTTCATGCAAGTCAATCCTTCTTCTCTTAACAATAAGTATGTCTTCGACAGATCTTTTCAAGGTCAAAATGTTAAATTTCCCTCTAAACTATCTCTTCCTAGAGTTATTATGTAAACACGGATGGAGATCTGTATTTTCCTAACTACAGTTATATTTCGATTCCGTGTAAAGAGATATTATAGTTATGATTAATGATCATGTATTTTCCTAATTACATTTTGTTATATGTCTCGTTTGTAACTTTTTCACAGAAACTAGTGACAGAAAAATATTTATATAATTGAATGGATAGTTGAATTCCACTCATGTTTTAACTTACAGTCTCAACATGTTGTATGACTAGAGATAGTAGTTGGGAATAACGGAAGCAGTTTATGAAAATACAAGATTATTGAATAAATTGAACATTGGATTTTTAGTTCTTAAGAAGCGTATAGCTAAATTTCTATTTAAGATTGATGATCCCTGCTAGTCTTTTTGAATTTAACTGGTTGGCTCGATCTCCAAAAGCATGCCTCTCTTAAACTCCACGTACGGATGCGCTATTGGCATTTCATCTGGCTTTATTTTCCACCTACCAGTACATCAATTTCGTAAGTACAATTGTCAAACTCGTTAATAAACCAATTCGTATGAAACGGCAAAACAATGTTATTTATAAAGCACAGGAAATATCTCCCAAGAAGACCTAGTCCTTACTGCAACTATAATCATACAAAACGAACTAATAGTATTCGGTATTTGTATTTTATAATTTGACCTAGTCAATATTTTACAAAACATTATACGATTACTATGGCGGATAAGGCAGAATCCATCAATTAGTTAGTCACTGGAGAGTGATAAAAATAAAATAAAAAAAGACAAACCTATAAGAGAGGACAAGATGATGAAGGAAGAAAGCAATTTGGAGTTTGCCAAGTTCACCACCAGGACATACCCTTACTCCTCCTCCAAACGCCGTCGTTTTCTTGTTCATCTTCCCCTTATCCTATTTACATATTTAATTTTTGAAAAAGAAAATAATTAGTTTCATGCATATTGTTGCTTACGATTTGAATGTATCTAGTTTTGAATATTTTACTTACGGTCCATCTCTTGGGATTAAACTCATAAGGATTTTCATGAAGAGATGGATCAAGATGTACTGCTGTGAAGATAGGAAACACCTTCCATCCCTTTGGAATCACATATTCTGCAAATCATCAACAGTATTATAAAAAAAAATTAGATTAATTTGTATACTTAAAACAGTAAAATGTTCAAATTATGATGATCGAAAATAATTAACCTTTGAATTTAATATCGTGGGTAGCTTTTCTATGTACCGTCTTGACTATATTTCCACATCGCAGTGCCTCAGACATGACCTGTAAATCAGATCAAATTAAAATTATGATGTAGATGTACATCTAACAAGACAAAGCCAAAAACTAAAGGAAATATAATCACTAAGTACAGTATAGATTTCTTTTTTATGTAAAAAAACCTTGGTACCAAAACAATCTTGCGAAAGAAACAAAGCAAAAATTGGATGGGATCGGTTAATGGGACCATACACATTGAGTGAAGTCCATCTTCTGATAATCTTCCCAATTCAAGAGTTCTTCATCTCCTTTCTTGGCTCTAATGGCTTCATGTTCTTCCTGTACATATTCATATAAAGAAACGTAAATACGTACGTGTGTGTGTGTCTCTACATGCAGATATTTAAAAGTATATACATTTATAAGGAGAAGAGAGAGAGAGAAGACCTTGAGTTTGTGAAGAAGATTTGGAGATTTTGCAAGAAAATAGACGACTAAGGAAAGAAGAGTAGCACTTGTTTCAAAGCCTCCAAGTAAAATGTCCAACACAATGCTAACTTTCTCTTCATAATTTAGATCTTCATTTGATATAATCACATCTAGAAAATCTTCTTCTCTTAATGCCTTTTTCATCTCTTCTCCTTCATGCTCTCTTTGTTTTATTGTCTCCATAACCCTCGCGGACAATCTCTTCCTAGCCTGGCAAACATTGAAAATGAAATATAAAAATATTATAAACCAAGTGTTTATTTTTCTACAAATTGACTATGATTTTAGAGAAATATTTACCAAAAGACATTAAATGTATAAGAAGTGTATCTAACCTTAATTGCGTTTGTATAAGCCGTTCCTGGAAGCGGTATTGGTAACGAAATAAACCCTTTCATATAAGATAAAAAATCTTGCAATACATAATGTCTTGCTGGGTCTTCTGGCTTGATGCTCAAGAGTTGGTTTACCATAACACTAAGAGTGAACTGTATGATTCAACCGCAACAAAGATATCAACATTATAACAAGATCGATATAAACGTAGTTTTGTAAGGATTCGATGATAAACTAGTTACCATTATTTAGCAAAAAAAATATCTATATATATTTACCATTTTAACTTCTTTATGGAACTCGATTTCGCGACAATTTTTCCATGACTCTAGCATCGAGATAGAGAGGTTCTCTGCGCAGAGAAGAAAGTCGGGTTTCGACTTTGTGAGATTGATGAAGCTAATGATAACATTTTTTAGTTTCCTGTGAATTTCTCCGGTGGCTAATAGGAGGGAATATTCACCGAGAATGTCATGCATTGCTTTCGGATAATCCGATGTCAACAGCTTCCCTTCGTTCTGAAGTATGAACATGTTGAGTTCTTGGTCACATGAGACTATGGCTTTTCCACCACATATATTTGACTTGAACACTTTCCCATACCTGAGAAAGCAATCAAAGTTATATCTTCAAATTCAAATAAATCATGTTCCTATTTTTCTCTTGGATAAAAATGGTTCTCTAGATCATGGTGAATCATCATGATACAAGATTTGCAACAACAAATAAAACTATCGAAAAATGATATTTTGTAAATCTGTAAAGGTTGTTTCTAAATGAAATAAAATACTTAATAGTTTTTGTGTGCAATAAGTATATTTATATAATTTTTTTTTACCGTGAGACACGTTGTTGCAAGAATGTGCCAATGGAGTTTGATCTATGAGGTTTGAAGAAAGAAAGAGTTTCCCCAATGAAAGGCCATCCCATGCTACCATTAAGCGATGAGTAACGATCTTCTGTTTCATTTTGCTTAGTTTTCGAAATATAAACAATCAAAACAGAGACAAAGACAAATCCTAACGATAAGAAGATGGATAAGAAGAGCATTGCTTTTCTAATTAGACTGGTCCTATATATTAATTGTTCCGTGGACCTCTATATATACACACACACACATAAGCAAAGTTTGTGTAGGTCCACGGTCCACTGGCCAAAATTTAAAAGATTAATTATGTTCCTTAAATGTTTTGAGACAAAAAGAGAAATCAAAACATGATTTGAGACCAACAAAAATTAATCAGCTTTGATGATAATTAAGTTAATATTTAATGCGTTGACCCAAAAAGAAGGAAAATTGTATATAAGGAAATATATAGATTCTAACCTTCAGATTTTTCTGACTACACACAATTGTAATCAAATCAATAATAATAAAAATAATTAAAAATCATATCTGACATGTGTTATTAATTAATTCTCAAGATTTAAAATAACCAACTTCACTTATCTAAGATATTTTTTGATTTAATGGGCCATGAAATTCCAAAGACCCCGAGGATGAAACGATGCCCAATAGCCCGCTTTGTCGTTTGGAAACTTGAAACACTGTATAAAAAGGAAACACCCTCCCGTCAAATCAAAGAAAAGTTGTAAAACCTAATCGATAGAGAGAAAAAAAGACATTGTTGACACGTGCTGCATATCAAATACCAAGCCGGCCACTCCAGACCTCTGGTGTCGACACCATCTATACTACATCGAAACAATCCGTTTATTGTGCTAAAGCATACTTTGCATAGCCCAAACCATCGTCTCCAGCTCTGTAATTGATAACAATTCCTTACACAAATTGCTTACACCCATAAATATTTCACCCGTTATTATATTATGGTAAAACCAGCCCAATCATGCCCGACATGTTGTTAATTTCCAAGACCCATCAACCTAACACCACCGAGGAAATGCTCACTAAAGCAAAATCGTACATCAAGACTAACAGATCAGACAGTAGGACTCTGAATATTAATGTATATCATGTTTTGTCATTGTTACTGACTTTGGAATTATCATGCAGAAGCGTTACAATGTTTGAGAATGAAAAGAGTCATACATGTCTCATACAAAACTATTCCCACAACTCTAAGCATGAAGGTGAGTTGAGTTTTTGTGTGTTATTCTTAATTCTCTTACAACTCATTGAAGGACTTACTTAGCTGTTGTTGTGTAACAGTTAATTGAAGCATAACACTTCAGTTCAACAATGGAGTACTATGAAGGAATGCACACTTTAGATAAAATGAAAGCATTGATGATTGGAGGACCGTAAGTTTATCATTATAAGTAGTATTCACCCACATCAAGATAAATCTTGACTTAAATGTTATCAACTCTAATTTGTTTTGCAGGAAACTTGAGGATGTGTAGAATGTCATGAATTCGATAAAGGATCAAACATAGTATATTCATAATATGCAACAGACGGTGGTTCAACCTGACGATGGTTTGAATGAAGAATTTGAAGATGAACTTGGAGAGCTAGAAGAAAATCTAGAAGGACAACATAATCTCAAAGACCAGTCCCGCTCTTTCTCATCTCTAGCTGCCGCCTCCAGCAGCCGTTTTCTTCCGCCTCGTCTCTCTCTATCCATGAGCAGAAAATTATTCTAGAGGAAGGTAAGCGAATGGCAGAAGCACAAAGGAAAGGGAAAATGAAGGCTCAAGAGGAATGCATTTAGAAAACAAATATGCTTGTATAGGGAAAAAAGAACTTTGACAAAACACTACAACCGACGCCCCAATTTGTCGGAAAATGGTCAGAAATAGAGGTTTCCGATTGATTTTCGACCACCCAAATTCGGTCGGAAATCGTTTGTCGGAAGTTGACAGACTCAACAGTACATTAGTCACACGATCAAAAAGAGAAAAAACAAGTTGGACGGTAAACGAACATCTGATTCTTTCTTTTTTTAAAAAATCTTGAAAAGAAACAACCTTCACTTATTGCCACGACGATAAGGTCCTTTTTGACGAAGCCCACGACTACAAATGCAGAAATGCAGTTTTTAAGAAATTAATATATTTCAAATATTCAATCACGTTTTCTAAGGGTTTGCTTTCGTCGTATGGTTTATATGAGACTCGTTCATGCTGTCATGCATATGGATGTAGATGGCCTTCGTCTTCGTGGACATGTCCAGTTGCCTTTCGATTGTAAACAGTTTGTTGTAATATTGTAACTCCCTTTTTTCTCCCAACATTTTGTAATGATTCAATGAACATAGATTTGTTGAGAACACACAAAAATTCTGGAAAAAATATACTATCACCAAATTAATAACAGACAAGTTTTAGACATTCTTTTTACCAAGAAAATGAAATATGAAAATAAAAATATATTTTTTGAAGCTGTCACACCAGGCATGAGTGAAGACCCACTACTACAAAATTTGCTTTCCGCTTCTTATATTTCATGGCCCCCATGAACCAAACCAACATACTCTCTTTCTTTATTCTCTCCATTTTTCTAAATAAAATATATCTTTTGCTTGCTATAATAGTATTATTATTTATTGTTCTAGTCATTAATTCTATTATTTATTGTTTTTATCTTCTTGAAATTGCTTTTTTTTTTCATCCTTAGTTGTTGATATTTCTTTCATGTCCACTTGAAATATAAACATTTCATTGTGCCTTTCATGTTCACTCTTATATTTGGTGATTCCAATATATATACACATGGTTAATCATAACTTATGATTTATCACTCCACCAACGCTAAATTATTAGTCTAAAACCCTTTTCATCTGAAAAAAGTAACCTTTTTTAATACTTGTCTGCATCTATTTGACTTTTGAGATAGAGGCTCCATGGACATAAGATCCATCTTGTCTGCAAAACCCTATACTTTTTAATCTTTTATCCTCTTCTAATTTTGCAGAAAAACGCACTTTTACAGTGGAAGTATTATTGTGATCGAGTTTCTGTAATTAAATTATGGAGATTTAAAAATTAATAAGCCAAAGTACCAAACTTTAAGAACAGTATTTTGTTTTCACTCTCTTCCTTTACCCTTTCAAGTGCCACTTTTTCTTCCTAAATCCTCTCTCTCTCTCTCCCCGTTCCCGAGAACAGAAAATGCTTCAATCTCAATCTTTCAGCAGCTGAAAAAATGTCTCTCGTCTAAAAAGAGACTGTGAAAGAAGGAGAGAGAGAGAGAGATGGGAGGGGTGACGTCATCAGTTGCGGCGAAGTTCGCTTTCTTTCCGCCGAGCCCGTCGTCGTACAAGCTGGTCTGCGACGAACTGACCGGACTTCTTCTGATGAACCCATTTCCTCACCGCGAAAACGTAGAAATCTCAAAGCTTCCGACACGTAGAGGAACAGAGATCGTGGCTATGTACGTCAGACATCCGATGGCCACCTCTACGCTACTTTATTCCCATGGAAACGCAGCCGATCTGGGCCAGATGTATGAGCTCTTCATCGAATTGAGCATCCATCTTAAGGTTAATCTCATGGGGTATGTTCAATTTTCAGTCTTTCCCCTTTTGCTCTATCATGTCATACTTCTGGTATTGATTAGCTCTCTGCTCTGTAATTCTGTTCTGTTTTTGTGATGTTTGTATCTGAATATGATCAAATTCTGTACCTTTTTTTTTAAAGGTGTTTGTGCTTAAGTGAAACCGGATGATTTGGAGATTTTCTTTCTTTTTCTGGTTAAATGTTAAATTTGGAGATCTTTCTCCTTCTTGGTTTCTTCTGATCCACTGTTTGATTGGTTTTATATTTTTGGGTTTCAAGTCTATGATTTTTCTCCGTATAGGGTTTATTCGAATCAGGCTTTTAGTTGAACCATATATCTGGTTAAAGTCGTTGTGGAATCAGTTCCATGGATATCTGAGTTTATTCTTCTTTTGAATATTTTTGTACAAAACATCTTGATTCATCTCCATAAATGTTTTGCTTTTCTGCATTGTTCTTGCAGGTACGATTACTCCGGGTATGGACAATCTACTGGAAAGGTTAGTCCTTTAGAATCATCATCTTGATAAAGTAAATGACTATAGTAGAACTAAATCCAATCATCTTTTTTCCATGTGACTGCAGCCAAGTGAGCACCATACATATGCTGATATCGAAGCTGCTTACAAATGTCTCGAAGAAACCTATGGAGCAAAACAGGAAGACATAATCCTCTATGGCCAATCTGTAGGAAGTGGACCTACTTTAAATCTTGCTGCTCGGTTGCCTCACTTAAGAGCCGTTGTTCTCCATAGCCCGATTCTTTCCGGTCTAAGAGTGATGTATCCAGTCAAGAAGACTTACTGGTTCGACATCTACAAGGTAATCATATAAATTCATCATTTTCTACTTTCTTGCATCCCTCTTATCTTGTTAACATTTGCAGCTTTATGTTGCAGAATATCGACAAAATCCCACTTGTGAATTGCCCTGTTCTCGTCATTCACGTGAGTTAAACGTCCATTTCTCGACTGTTTATAACTCTCTCTCTGATTCCTTCTTCTTCTTCTTCTTCTTCTTCTTCTTCGTGCAGGGAACTTGTGATGAAGTTGTTGACTGTTCCCATGGAAAGCAACTATGGGAACTCTCTAAAGAGAAATACGAACCGCTCTGGCTCCAAGGCGGTAACCATTGCGATCTTGAACACTACCCTGAATACATCAAACACTTGAAGAAATTCATCACGACCGTAGAGAGATCTGTCTCTTCGAGGGCGAGCACGGGCCAGTCAGAAGAAAACCAGAGCAGCGATTTGGAAATGCCGAGGCAGAGCGTTGATAGGAGAGAGAAACCGAGGCAAAGCGTTGATAGAAGGGAGAAAGAGAAACCGCCAAAGGGTCCTTCGAAGAAGAGTAAGCTGAGGATCACTTTCGAGCAGCATTTAGATCGGTCGAGGAGGAGCGTTGACCATCAGCATCATCACCAGAATCATCATCAGATTGAGAGAGGAAGGAAGAGCGTTGATAGATTGGACAGAGTACGGTCCGAGTGAACCTGAGAAAATCTACAATACGTACATAAATTGTTGTTACAGAACAAGAACAATTTGATCTTGATCTTGATTGCGATTCTGATGTTTTTGTTTTATGTTTTTGTTTGTAAGTTATTTTCTAGTTTATTGAGGTGTGATATTTCTGGAATGGTCAAGCTTGTGCCTTAAGCAAACAGTTGAGAGAAATTAGGGCTTTGCGTAAGCTGCAATTATCTACATTGATTTGAGCTTTGCGTAAGCTTAAAAAAACAAATGCTAACCGAACAGAACAAAACAAAAATCGTACTAAACAAATATAAATGACAATTCTGGTTTGAATAATTCTTGTTTTCTCTATAATTAATTTTGGCCAGTTGGAATTCATTAAAGGATAATAAAATCCGTTTTTTGTCGACAATACCGGGACTAATGAGAGCTTCGGTCAGAGAAACAAGAAAATCCAAAGAAAAGAACATTACTAAATACTGCTCTGTACACCAGACGAGATGATGAATGGAAACAATTAAAAAAGAAACAAGTAGCTAACAATACAAATAGAAAGAAAGAGTTAAAGAGATGTTGTCTGTTTTATAACTATGTCAGAAGAACATTAACAAATGTCTGGAATCGAGACCCTCAACCCCAGAAAACTTCACCATGCAGCAGTTCCTATGTTTTGGACCTTGACTTTTGTATAATGTATATTGGAGTTTTAATTTAGGCTTGCTTCAAAAGCACATTACAGTCTTTAAATACTAAAGTACAATCTTTAATTTGTTCAAAAGAGAGAGAGAGAGTATAATCTTTAAAAGATTAAAGCCCAAAAATGTGTTCTGAGACCAGATTCTAATTTTCTCGATATATATCATATATATTGTCATAAATTTCAATCTCATGATAAGTTTGTAGAATCAACTCTTGATGAAATATAATTTCTGATGACGTATAAAAATCTCAATCTCAGGCTCAGCTACTAATTTCCGTAGAATCTAATTTCGGGGTCTACTTTTGGTCCTATTATTTTAAGAAACCTTTTTAAAATAGATTACTACATTCATTTTTTCACTCGTATCCATCAAATTATTATTTTTCTCTGGTATCCAATCAATTTCCCTAAAATTTCTCATCTTCATAAACATATAAAATTCACTTCTTGTTGTCTTATCTTAGATCCTAAAGCTTTTGCAGTATTTCTCCCTAGATAAAGAAAAAAAAACAAAAAACAAAATAAAGAAATATAAAAAAACTGCTTTAGCTTTTTGGAATATTCTCCTTTTAATCTCATTTTTTTATAGAAAATAATAATAATTAAAAAAATGGCGCGCCAATTTATCGTTTTTGGCCTATTGGCTTTAACCATCGCTACTGCTTTCGCCGCCGAAGCTCCCTCAGCCTCACCCAAGAAATCTCCATCACCCACCACCGCACCAACTAAGGCTCCCGCTGCCCCATCTAAGTCTCCGGCCACCGCACCAAAATCCTCTTCCGCCGCCGCACCGAAATCATCCTCTGCCTCTTCTCCCAAAGCATCTTCCCCTGCTTCAGAAGGACCCGCCGCTGAGGACGACTACTCCGCCGCTAGTCCTAGTGATGCCGCCGAGGCACCCACTGTCTCCTCCCCACCGGCTCCCACACCCGATAGCACCTCCGCAGCCGATGGACCAAGCGATGGACCCGCGGCAGAGTCACCAACGAGCGGTGCCGTGACCATTGTCAAGCTCTCCGTTGCCGGCACAGTCGCTGCCGTCGGCTTCTTCTTCTTTTCCCTCTAAGTTAAATCAGCCCACGTTTTTGCTTGGATGGATCAGAGATTTGTATGCTCTTGAGGTCGTAAATATACTTTTTATATATACGTTTATAAAAAGAGATTAATTGGAGTTAATATAAACTTAAATGTCATTTTGAAATGTTGTTAGAAACAATTTTTCATATTTTGTTTAATAAATTTAAATATTGTGGAAAGGTATATGATTTTTGTGGTCTAGTGATCTTAATTACATTGATATTTCATTATTTTGATAACATAGTGTTAAGAGTAAAATTAGTCAATGGAGGTAGTAGGACCCACATGAATTGCTCTTTTTCATTTATGTTTCGCTCTGATTGGTTCCTTCTCTGTCTGACATGCTTTATTGATTCCTCTTCAGCTTTTCTTTTTGCCAACGTCAGCTCTCTTAAATGACTCATTTGTAACTCCAAAAATTGTGTAGGTTTTACTTTTACCTGTAATACTTGTCAAATCTAAGCAATTATTAACCAGAATTTACAAAGAGTAATATCCGAAAATAACAAAAGAACAAAAATTGTTTCTACAAATAGCATTTTTCTAGAAAGTCTTTCAATTTTTGGAATCTTTTTTGAAAAATAATTGTTTTTGAGAACGTCCTATCTCCAAAAGCATATTTTCTCTTTTATATTTTTTGTTTTTGTTTTTAATAAAGGGTTTACTATTTTGTATCTTGTTTTCTTCTTCAAGTAAATTCACACACGGTTGCTATATGATCCAGTTTTTTAATTTTTTCTTTCCATGTGAAAAGCAATACATATATGATATTTTATCATCACTGTAGAGTGGAAACTTATATGCCACATCCATAAAGCATATTCTAGTTTGTCACGTTAAAATATCATTAAAACTATTTAGTAGAATCCACATTTTGTAACCGCCCACCCCCTAACGCATTTAAAAAAAATACAAAGTAAGTTTAAATCAAAATTAAACCCATCCAAAATTATGAAAACATATTGACGTTAAATCAAGCATATAACGTGATTGCCTGCAAATTTGTATAACCGAAATCCACCAAAATGGTTTATAAACCCTTTGTATTTCTCTTTCCCAGATTTATGAAAAAGAAAATAGATGTAAAAAAAACGAATTGCTTGTTTGTGTACAACCTTCCGTAGTTGCAGCCCTAAAGAAACTGTAGTTGCAGCCCTAAAGAAACTATATAAGACTAAAAAAATTCATACCAAAAAATATAAGACTAAAAAAACAAAAGAGAAAATTGCCAAAATACTTAAAAAAAAAAAATTCTTTTGTCTCATTACTCTTTCATGTTTGGACTTTGTCCAATACACTTTTTTGACAAATTTTCCGTTTCTGACATTGAATTTGAGTGGATAATATTTTTTTTAAAATAAAAACATTTTTGAATTAAAATATAAATGGAATAAAAATATCCCATTAAGAAGAACAGATGTCGTCGAACATAGATTCAGATAGTTAGTGAAAAAAAAGGAAACAAAGATTTGAAAAATATTTAATTGATATATTTTCTCGAATTTGGTAGAAGATATATGATTTCTACGAAAGATAGATGACACTTATTTTAGTATAACATCTAGTAAAAATACTAATACTACGGATTGTAAAAAACTTGTTTTTAGTAGAACACTAATTCTACGGGTGGTAGAATGAACTGTAATACGTAGGACACGAAAACTACGGTAGGTAGATGTTAGTGTTTAGCGTAAAACTTGAAATCCACTATTAGCAGAAGATAGTGTATTTTGTAGAATATATTACGAGCAAATTCTACCAAATGGTAGAGCCTATAGTATTTGGTAGATATCGAATTCTGATTTTGGTAGAAGTATGAGCTAGCTGTATATTCTGAATTCTACAGCCGTTAGACTTCCGAGTAACTAGTAGAAAAAGTATTATACTTTGAGTTTAGAGATTGGTAGAACCAAACTTCTAATAATTTTCTGAATATGAAAACCAATTTTAAAAATGTTCAAATTTTTTAAACAGTCTTTAGATTATTTTTATGAATTTTAGAAATTTTGTTAATTTGTAAAAGAGTTTAGTATAAGTTTTTAATTATATTAAAGGGTAATGTAAAAAGACAAAAGAGTTTTTTTAGGGCTATATTCACAATTCTCCCAAAAAAAAAAAAAATATAGAGAACTTTCTTTTTTGATTTCACGTGAATGTTATCACAAAAGAAAATCTATTCACTGCGAAAGGTATCATCAAAGGACAGTGTATGCTACTGTATTATATTTCACTTCATTTGTTATTGCTGTCGGTAGTTCGAATTAACGATAAACCCAAGATCAAAAGATTATTACCTTACGAACGAAATTAATAAATGTTTCGCAATTCCTTTTTATTTTAATATAAGGACCATGCATGCATACATAAAAAAAAAGTTTAAATAATAAATTTTTTATCTGTTAAATAAATTTGTAACAATAAAATGTATAATATTAAATATCATATTGTAACTTTCAATTTTGATTATTAAAGTTATATATATGATATTAATTACAATGTCAATCCTAGATTATATGTGATCATTCACTAAAATTATTTGCAATTAGTAAAATAAGATTAATTACCCAACATATTTTAATAGTTTTTATGATTTTATGTCATTTTATTTTATTATTATATTTTATAATTTTTTGGGGGATAAATAACCGGAATATCCGAATCCGAACCGTAACAAAAAAATATCGAGTAAAATTTGGTTCTCTATACTTGGACCCGAACATACTTGAATTTGAATGGACCCGACCTGATACTAAATCGAAATTCGGTACTATATGGGTACAGAGAACAACTATCCGATAGATCTGGATCTGATTGATACCTACCCAAACCGACCTGATCACCTGCAAGCCTATAAGAGAGCATATGAACCGATCAATTAACATATTCGATTTCTGGTTTGACTGAACCATCCTCTAGTTTATTTTAAGTTATTGTGCAGATTCGTGTTTACTATCCAAGCAATTCAGGTTGAGTTTTTTGTTTTCTGAACCATCAGTTTATTTTAAATTATTATTTTTTTATTTAAACAAATTTTCTATCATATTGTTGTATATGAATATTATTAAAATGTATTTTTTAATTAGTAGTAGTATTTAGATAGATATATAGATAGATAGATATTGATGATGTGGGTTCTCTTCTTATTTTAAAAATGTTGGCAGTTCGTTTTTATATAGTATAGATTTTGTCAATTTATGAATTGGTATATGCGGGTCTAGAAATTTATTTCAGTTTCACAATTTCCTTGCGTTCGATTACAGCGTGGAACAAAAGGCAAAAGCCCATCTACTCACGGAGGAAAGTGGAAGGATTATCACTTCAGATATATTTTCCAGCAATATTGGCTGGGAAAATATCATGTTTTCCTGATTAAAAAAAAAATCCTGTTAATTTGATGCCCAAAGAAAACCTCATGTTTAATCACGTTTGTTTTCTTGTCAACCTCAGGTATGTGAATCTGAACTTTATAAATGTTGGTAATTATAAAAATAATGCTTATATAGTAATATTTTATAGAGAACGTGAACTTTACAAATGTATATAAAAATTAAAATCAGAGCGCTTTATGAAAAGCTGAAAATAAGAATGGAGTTACCCATAATTTAGACACAATCTAATCTAATCTATCCAACCTTGCTCTCTCCCTGCACATCCAAACAGAATCCAAGATTACAATAGTTTGATCCAATGACCGGTCGACACGCGTCAAAAGGTACCATCACTATCAGCTTTCGCTCTCCCTCCACCTACATACTTCGAGAGGGAGAGAGAATTAGAAAGCAGAGAATAGTTAGAGTGAGAGACACACACACACAGAGAGAAAGTGAGATCGGAGATGTGTAGCAAAACCAGTCCGGTCGGAGAAGAAAAACAGAGTCCGAGAACATCGAAGAGGATCAGGAAGAGGAAACAGAGAGAATCAACCTCCATGGAAAACTCTCCTACGGATCCTGAAGCGTCTCGTAAGATGAGAACGAAAACGAAAAAACCCAAATTTCTCAGTCTCAAGCTCGAACTCAACACTTCTCAAGAGATCAGCGAGAGTCCCGGGACAACGAAGAGCAAGAAGACGAACACTAAAAGGCCATCGAAACAGAGCAAGACGAAAGGAGCTGATACGGCACCGTGTAAGGAGAAAAAGAGACCAGAGACTCTGGGAGGAGAGAAAGAAGAAGAGCAATACGATACCGTTGCAGCATACCTCTTCAATTCCACTACCGACAGCACAATTTCTTCGATCCACGATCTCCTCCCTTCCTCCGCCGCCGATGTCGATTGCAGTGAGGGAAGGATTCTTTCTCCGTACGATCGTCAGGAGCACGGATCGTCGTCTTCTTCTCTTCTACGGACGGCGATGAGGAAAGGAGCAAGCGAGGAGGAGGAAACGACGGAGGAGCGATGGGTGAGTTATTCAGAAGTGGTGGAGGAGGTAATGAGTCGGAGCGGGACTCCAAGGTGTTACGGCGGCGATGGAAACGAGGGACGGCCTTCGTTGACTTTGAAGCTTGATTATGAGCAGATCATGGAGGCTTGGTCCGACAAAGGTACGCTTTATGTCGACGGGGAACCGCCGCAAACGGTGCCGGACTTGCATGCTTCAGCTGATGTAAGTAAACATCTCTTTTTCTTCAATTTATATATCATAGTTAATGCTTAATTGACTAATTAGTTTGACATATGAAAAAACCGGTGAAATTTTTAATGAGAATCACGGGTTCTTTTTGAAACTATAATGATGATAGTCTTATTAAATTATCAATTCTGAAATTTTGTCATAATATAAAAGCTTTGACTAGAAATGGACTATGTAATGGCAGAATTTTTGTTCATTTTTGCACTAACTGGTTGATCGATTAAAAGAATCTGTGAAATCATGAAACCTAGTTTATCAAATCATACGCTATAGTGCTGGCAAATGTACCACGAAAGTATTTTACATTTTTTTTTTTTTTTTGGTTTTAAGTATTTTACAATTTGTTATCGTTGTTATTCATTAAACCGGTTAACAAGAAATGATACTAGGCAAATATGTCTGTGTTGGTGGTTTAGGGGATTACCGACGGCGGAGAGGCGGGGAGTTTATGGGCAGTGCCGGAGATGGATGCGACGGAGAGGTTATGGAGAGGGCATAGAGAGGCCAGCTTGCTCCGATATAAAGAGAAAAGGCAAAACCGGCTTTTCTCTAAGCGGATTCGATACCAAGTTCGTAAACTCAACGCTGAGAAACGTCCTCGTATTAAAGTAAGCTTTTCTTCTGAATATGTTTTGCTACGATGACAACAGTTAGTATAAACTAGTATTAGGCTACATTTTACCCTCATGAAGATGTTTATTTAATTGAAATCTTATCGAGAACTAGAATTAGTTAATGCGTGGAAACGGTCGAATAAGAATTGTTGGTTCTAATTAGTTATCCTTTTGTTGTTGTTCATCTTCTTTTCAGGGCCGGTTTGTGAAGAGAGACGATTCAGCAAACCACTAGAAACTGGTGGTTTAAACGTGTGGTTTGTAGACATCTACTACTAGTCTTCGAAAATAACAAAGTGACGGATCTTTGGTATAATATTGTTGTTATTTTGTAACTTTTTGAGAAGTTAGGATTTAACCGGAGTATACCGAGATGTGAAGGTGGTGTTGGTCTGTATAGGGGTCTTGACCAGCTCGGTTATGCAGAAATTTCGGTTTTGGTTCTCTTATGAGAAAGGTTAACTAATTCGTACCAAATCATCTGAACGATAACAATAAGAAGTATATCAATGATAAGTTTATTGAGTGCATCATATTTCTCGTTTTAAATTTTAACTGATTAAAAATGCTCTCTAACAACTTTGACAAATATATTACAACATGTAAACATTTTAGTTTTACAACTTATAAATAGCCAAACCGCATGAAACCTCTTGTTTAATTCATGACAATCCTAGCTCTAGTTAATTTTCATGAGTGATATTACGTTTCACCAAGAAATTTTCATACCTAATTTGACAAATTTGTGTAGTTATTTATACGATTATAGTGGGACAAGAAGTGGAAATGTTGTTACGATCAAGAAGCTTTTTCTCTTTGAAGGCAGGATCTTCTAACAACAACACTTTGTCTTTATCTCCAACACCAACCATGTGTAGATATTCATCATCCTCTCTTTCTTTGCCTTTGAATAATAGCCTTTGTTGTTTTGGCTCTAAACCCGTAAGTAATGACAATACCATCTTAAGTTCTCCTGTAAACACAAAAATAGAAAGTTAGTTATGTTTTAAACTGAGATGAATTTGTTTAATCAAACTTTTCGTTGATTCCTATTCAATTTAAATTGTTTTATGATGGATTTTAAAGAATCTTCAGAAATATGGTGTTGCTAGTAATATCATCTTTCATGTGTTCTAGTTCTGAAATTCAAAATTATAAAAAAAGTTACGTAGGTTCGAATGGTCTTTCGATGATATATTTCATGAACTTGGCATAAAGATTAACAAGCGTTGAGAGATGAGAAATTACCAAAAGTGGAGGTGGCTTCAATGGAGAGATCATGAGAATGAGCAAAAGTAGAGACTCTAATGGAGATCAAGTCTTCACCAATGCTCTCTTGTCTCTTCTGAACAAGCATACCTCCTGGCCTAAGTTCCCATTTGATCTCACAGTTGCCGCAGCTACTATTGTTGTTGTTATTACCCAATCCCTTTTGTTGTTGTAGCTGTTCTTGTTGTGCACCTTTGTTGTTGATTCTTTTACCAAATCCAAATCTAATCCCAAACCTCTTGGACTTGAACTTCATCATTTCTTTCTAGTTTGATTTCTGTGGAGTGTTTTCTTATTTTTTCTCGAGCTTTGGGGTACATATAACATGGAAACGTCTCAGTGGTTCATATAAGAGACAAGAGGTTGGACAAGGACAAATCCACATACATACTTGCATGTGCAAGTTGCTTTTTACAATTTACAAGTCGGCCTCTTTTAAATATTTTTTTTGTTTATGTTATGTACATTAATAATGTGGAGTCAAATTTTATAAAATTAAAAATCAGCCATGAATATGTGCCGACAAAGGATAAATCAGATTTATATAAGATATGATCGAGACTGTTAAAGAGAAGAGTTCCAGCACATGGCCGATGGTTCGACTGATAGTAAACAATGCTTCCTTGATTGAAGGACCGAACACGAACAAAAATGTAAATAAAAAACAATCAAAATCATGCTATTGTTAATTTATTAAAAACTATTAATTATGGGTAGGTTTTGTTTTGTCTAGGAATTTCGGCGCGTCAACCTTGTTGTATTTAAGTTTATCTCAGTTTGACTAATTATTTTCATACTCAATAATACATACAAATCATTTTAGTGATTGTAATAGATGAAACCGACTATATCTCTTTACAAACTAGACCGCTCTATTAGTTTAAAAAAAACAACAACTAGACCGCTCTATTTCGAGGACGAACAAAAATCGGCTATTATAAAAAGTTAAAAAGTTAAAACAATTTTTTTTTCGTAAATACAGTTCGTAACAGGTTTTACAGTTTTTACAAAGCAAAAACGAAGTAAACTTGCCAAATTATATAGTTATTTGATCACAGACCTAATCAACAAAAATGGACAGTAGTTTAATTTGTCCTGTAACGCCAATCAAAGTGATTACGTTTCTCTCGAATGGGTGAACTTTAATCTTGCGAAAAGATCGCCATGTGGTAGGACCATTTTTAGAAAACTAATAATGCATGAAACAACGACATAGTAATCAGTTGTAATTTGTCAACAACAGCTTATTGTTTAGCCCAAGGTTTTTAAAATTTATTAACGTCTGGGTTTGTATATGATGATCTAACATAAAATCTTCGACAAGATATTTCCTAGAGAATCAAACAACCCAGCTTATAACTACATAAGATAAGATTTGTCAAATCCGATATTATATATGTAATATTTGTTGAGTCTGACTTGACTACTGGAAGCCCAAATCTAAATCGCTTTGCAATGTTCTTGTTAATTTTAACAAACGACAGGAACTTAGTTCACCGTAACATCTAATTAATCATGAACTGAATCCACGACCGGTTTGCATCCAGATTATTGTGTTTGCATTAAGTGAAAGTACAAACAGATTAGGGATCGTCGACGAGTGATTAATGTCCGTATAAATTATGGCTTATCAGGATAAAATCAAACTATATTACATACATGCAGATGTATGTAATTAATCATGTATGTGATCATTAATAATGGACAAGATGATACTACATCGCAACATGTGTAGTAGCTAGAAGACGGTATTTGAGATATGGTGAATCCACATATACTATATATATAGCCTTTGACAAAAATTGATCCACCATGGTTGCCCATCATAATTATACAGATCCACATATACATGTATGCTTTACCAAAATAATATTTTTGTATCTTTGCACATAATAATTTGTTTGTGGAACATTGTATACATGTATTATTATATGTCTATGTGCATGGGCCAGACATGTTTATTGGATTTTACCAAGGAACATATATGCTTTGTACACAACCTAAAGTATGGTCTTCAATGCATCTCTGTAATGTGGAGAACTTCTAATCCTATTCCGCTTGAAGTGAGTAGAAACAGAGAGATACTTTAAAATATCATTTTTAGTAAAATAAAATTACAGTAATCAGTTTAAAATACTAATTAATCAAAACTAACCCATGTTTATACACAAACATTACATAGAAACTTTTAATCGTATCTATTCAGTTTTAATAAACCACGCCATTTACGTGAAAAATTAGAAAACATCAAAACATACATATTTTGTTAGTTTTGTCAGCAAGTTTTATTTTCTTAGATGTGGAAAAAAGTATTAATTCTAAAAAGCCTAAAACACGCCTATTGGGCCATTTAAATTGGGCTTAAATGAAAATAAATGTGTGAAAACGATACCGTTTAAGTGGTTCTCTCTTGCAAGCAGTTGAAGCTTACCCGCTCATAGGAAATTGGATGGCCAGAAGCGCACCACACCATCACTTAACCAAATAGAAGCTTAACCATCTCTGGTGTGGCTGCGTCTGAGTTTTCAAATTCGTGTCTTTGCTGAGAATCATTGGCATGAATATATTGGCCGATAGGATCAGGATAGGTCGTGTTTCTCAGTGCAATACGCAAAGGCTGAAGCAAGCATAAAGGGTTATCGCGCTTTACCGATTGCTGTAAAACTTATAACAGGTGTGAGCATCTGTGTTCAGGGTTTTGTTGTGTGTTTAGTGAGGTATTGTATCGGAATGTTGCGACCTTGAGGAATTTCAGTTCATGGGTTACTGTTATCTCCGGTGAAACATGCGAAATTTGAGCATTTGGTTTCTCATTGATTGTTCTCGGTGGTGAAATTGTGTTGGAAGAAAGATGCAAGCTTTAAGCATTTGGCCATTAAAGTTTGGGTTTTTGGTTGGATCAAGATTGGAATTTGAGCTGGATTGTTCTTGCTTTGTAGTTAGCACTAAGACTAGAAAGAGGCAATGTTTTGCTGAACAGGCTTGCTTTGGTAGTATCTCTAGCTTGATCTTGGTTTCGAATCATAGAAAATTCGAAGGTTTGGCTATAAACCATACCTCAAAAGTTCTGTTTCTTTGTGAGCCAAAGAGGAGTTTGTTGGGATCATCTGTTGGGGTAGGATGGGCCACAGAGCAACGAGAACTCGGAGAGGAAGTCTCCAGTGAAGATTCAAGTTCATTAGATGTTGATCATTCTGAATCACAGGGTGTAAATGGAGGAAAAGAAACCAATTCAAGAGTTGATGTTAGAGAATTGGCATATAGTTTACGAGCTGCTAAGACAGCGGATGATGTGGATGTTGTTCTCAAGGAGAAAGGAGAGTTGCCTCTTCAAGTATATTGTGCTATGATAAGAGGTTTTGGCAAGGACAAGAGATTGAAGCCTGCAATTGCAGTAGTAGATTGGCTCAAGAGGAAGAAGAACGAGTCGGGAGGTTTGATCGGTCCAAACCTTTTCATATACAACAGTCTTTTGGGTGCGATGAAACAGTCGAGCTGCTTTGGGGAAGCGGAGAAGATACTGAGTGATATGGAGGAAGAAGGGATTGTTCCAAACATTGTCACTTACAATACTTTGATGGTCATTCACATGGAGGAAGGAGAGTTTCACAAGGCCCTTGGGATTCTTGATTTAGTCAAGGAAAAAGGTTTTGAGCCTTCCCCTGTAACATACTCCACGGCTTTATTGGTATACAGAAGGATGGAAGACGGTGTGGGAGCTCTCAGATTCTTTGTGGAGTTGAGGGAGAAGTACTCAAAGAGGGAAATGGGGAATGATGGAGACTACGACTGGGAATTGGAGTTTGTTAAGTTCGAAAACTTCATTGGCAGAATATGCTACCAAGTGATGAGGCGTTGGCTGGTGAAAGATGAGAACTTGACTACCAAAGTGTTGAAGCTTTTGAATGCAATGGACAATGCAGGGCTTAAACCGAGTAGGGAAGAGTACGAAAGGCTTATATGGGCATGTACGCGTGAAGAACATCATACTGTTGGTAAAGAGTTGTATAAAAGAATCAGAGAGAGGTTTCCTGAGATAAGTCTATCTGTTTGCAACCATTTGATTTGGCTGATGGGTAAAGCTAAGAAGTGGTGGGCTGCTTTAGAGATCTACGAGGATCTTCTTGACGAAGGACCTGAACCAAACAACTTGTCTTACGAGCTAGTGGTCTCTCATTTCAGCATCTTGCTAAGTGCAGCTAGCAGGAGAGGGATATGGAGATGGGGAGTTAGGTTGCTTAACAAAATGGAAGATAAAGGATTGAAACCGCAGAGCAGGCACTGGAACGCGGTTCTTGTGGCGTGCTCAAAGGCTTCTGAGACCGCGGCTGCGATCCAAATCTTTAAAGGAATGGTTGAAAACGGGGAAAAGCCAACTGTGATCTCATACGGTGCCCTGCTCAGTGCGCTTGAGAAAGGGAAGTTATATGACGAGGCGTTTCGGGTTTGGAACCATATGATTAAGGTAGGGATTGAGCCAAACCTTCACGCATACACGATAATGGCTTCGGTTTTGACAGGACAGCAAAAATTCAATCTTTTGGAGACCCTTTTCAAGGAAATGGCTTCAAAGGGTGTAGAGCCGAGCGTTGTGACTTACAATGCGGTGATAAGTGGCTGTGCAAGGAACGGTTTAAGCGGTGCGGCTTACGAGTGGTTTCATAGAATGAAAAGTGAGAACGTTGAGCCTAATGAGATAACTTACGAGATGTTGATTGAGGCTCTTGCGAATGATGCGAAGCCAAGGCTTGCTTATGAGTTACATTTGAAGGCCCAGAGTGAAGGGCTTAAGCTCTCTTCTAAGCCGTATGATGCGGTTGTTGGATCTGCTGAGAGTTATGGAGCTACCATTGATCTTAATCTGTTGGGTCCTAGGCCAGAGAAAGAGAAAGCTTAGCCGTAGTTACAAGAGAATCGAGTGAAGAGAAAGCTTAACCAACATTGTACAAGAGAGAAGTTCATGTAATAGATTCTATGTTGATAGTGTAACGAACATTGTACAAGACTACAAGAGCATGTGTACTTAAAAACTAGGTTTAAGTATGAATTGGCTTTAATAAACTCCTAACTTTTAAGTATACCTAAATAAATTTTTTTTTTTTTAAATAGCAATCATTTTAAAATGTTTTAATGCTAACACAAATTCAATATCAAAATGGTTAGTTATGTCTTCATAAATAAAACTCTAAACTCTAAATTGTAATGGATAACCCAAACATAGTACTTTGATTAGTTTTGTTTTTGTAATTTATTTAGAATAAACAAGTTTTTTCACCCAATGTTTTTTCTTTGGAACTTTAAATTTGTTGTGCTAGCTTAGAAACATAAACAAGTTTTTGTATTATCTTAAGATATTTCTTAAAAATGTTTACAAGTCCGCCAAAAATCGTATTAAACAAAGTCATGTTGTTGTCTATATCCTTATTCCTTAGAGGTGGAGAAAGTAGCGCCAATGGGCACATTTTGTCGTGCGTTTCCAAATTTGAATTCGAAATATACAAATAGCTTCCTGGAATTTACTAGTTTTTTCTTAATGCTACAAGAAATTTATTTATTCGTTTACGCACGAAGTTTTAAAATTAATTTACCGCACTCAAAGTTTTGTTAAAATAATATAATTATATAATAAATAACTCAATGATTGCATAAATCCAAACACTTGACGGAAGCAACATCGTCGTCATTGTCTTTTATCCCAACAACTACTATCACCATGATCTAAAAGTGTTAAAATAATATGTCTAACCTTAATTTATCTTGGTCAGATCAAATCAAATCTTGTTTAAAGATTAATAATATATACTTAGATAAATTTTAGTAGAAGTGATTACTTATATGATTTGTTTTTTATCAACGGAAAATAAATCAAATGCATGCTTTCGAATGAAGTAGGTACAGTTATTATTTTATCTTTGTAAAAGTAGGTGGGTTCAATTTATGTTGGACCCTTTTAAAACGGGTTAATAATTTTCATAAGTTTTTTTTTCTGATAAAAGGTTTTGTCAATAACACAAATTTTGTTTATTATATTTCTTTTCATCTTTTTTTTTAAAAGCTCCTTTTAATTGATGAAAGGCCGCATTGACCTAATTCACCTAACTATAAAGAACACATACAAATAATAAATTTATAATACGAAACTTATTGTGTCTCGCACATGTGGGGTATATGATTGGTTTTGCTATATGTTGCCCGTTTTTAGTTGAAGGTGTAACAAGAAGTTTGTAGAATTTGGTGGATATTCAAATATAACAATGAAAAGTGATTTGAACAACAACGATGATTGTAAAATGACATTTTAGTTTTTTCTTTATAACTGTTTTTTTTTTTCAATTGTTGAAAATATAGTTAGTTTATTTATTTTTGTGGGAATATATTACCCATTATATATATGATACATACTGTATGAGCAAATACATTATCGCACGCCATGCACATAAACCACAACTTACATACATGGAACTAAGCTACTAATTACTTATGGTAATTATATATTTTGTAGATATATTGCAATGTTATATTACATTATGTCATAAAAGAGAGTATCATCAAGATTGGCGAAGAGGTCCCATGGTACCAAAGGATCCATCATATCCAAATCCCATTGCTCTAAAGAGATCGAATCTTCTGCAAGATATGATGAAGACTCACTTCTTGAAATATTACTATATAAAGAAGAGAAAGAAGAAGACGAGATAGATATCTCATTGCCTTGCATTTCGAATAAAGATCCGATGTCTACTTCTTCTGCACATAGAGTTTTGCAGTTTTTTGCCAGAAGTTCTTCGTCATTATCGGATATTGCTAATGTTTTCGTCGTTTCTGTTATAACATCGTCTTTTGGAGTTTGATCCTTGGTTTCTTCTCCTACCTTGATGGTAGAACGCATGTTTGGTTTTGTTTTCTGGTTAGATTCGGTTTGGTCGGTGATATTATCAGTCATTGGTTTGTGCGTAGCCGGATCTAACCCAAGATGTTTCATCTTCTTCTTGATCTTCGTATTCCAATGGTTTTTTATCTCGTTATCCGTTCGACCAGAGAAATGGGAGGCAATTTTAGACCACCTACGACGTCCAAATTTTCATTCATAAAACATGTAAGAGGCATAACTAGCGTTTAGCATATAACGTGATCATATTTCAAATCTCATGAATTAAAATTAAACAAAAAAAAAATTACGTGAAGTTAAAAAAAAAAACACAGTGTTCGCCACAATTGATTCTTCACCTAAATTAAGATAACCCACGTCCATGCACAGCTATACAGGTTCCAACATTCTTTTTTTGTCAAAGCTTAGTTTTGTTTTTAGGAAAACATTTTCATGAATTTTAGAAAGAAATAAACGGTAATCGAAGGAAGTTGAATGAAACATATCGGACCTAATTTTAAGCACGGTTACATTTGGAGGGAACTTTCAGTTTTTCAAAATTCTAGTTTAATTCCAGGCTAGGTAGATTATATGATTAAAAAAAAGGAATTATGGTACCGATTGCCAAGTTGAGAGTGAAGTTCCATAATCTGATCTTCTTCAGCATCAGTAAAACCACCTCTCTTGAGATCGGGTCTCAAATAATTAATCCATCTCAATCTACAGCTCTTCCCACATCTCAACAAACCTTCATGCACATGTTAACAATTAACTCCCAAAACGAACAGAAAAAGCAATAAAATAAACCCTAATCATGCATGCAGACAAATATATATATATATATATATATATATATATAGAGATAAAGTACCTGCGAGCTTGGGGACAATTCTCCAGCAATGGATGCCATTGTTAAGAATGAAGTTCATGAGTCTATGATCTTCTTCTATAGTCCATGGACCTTTCTTCAATCCAATTTTTTCACAGCAAGGTTTTCTCCCCATTGAAGTTTTTTAAAAGCAAGGTCTATTCATTTATCAAATATCATTTATATAGGTAATGCTATAGCTTAAAGCAAAGCGAGAGAGCTTGAGTTAGCCAAAAATATAAAGAAGAGAGCTTTGGGTCAAGTAATGGGCATTACTTATAAATATTAGAGAGGTGAGTTGGGAAGGGCAAAGATTCTCTCTTTTGACAGGTCACTTACAGGCTAAAAGACAAATACATCCAAATTTAAAGTAAAACACTAATAAGTGAAGCAGTAATAATGA
This sequence comes from Erythrophleum ivorense, assembly GCA_026724425.1. NCBI lineage: Eukaryota > Viridiplantae > Streptophyta > Magnoliopsida > Fabales > Fabaceae > Erythrophleum > Erythrophleum ivorense. Next base: position 4,299,028 of record JAIUCV010000080.1, on the reverse strand, counting down.
TTGCGGAGTCAATTAAACACTGTGTGAGGTTGTTTTAGAATAATACGAGCTTGTCGACAAACAACTTTTGAGCTTATGATTCACTAATTATCAAAATTCGCACAAAAGCAATAATATAATTAAACGGGTATAAATAAATTAAATATACATGTAATATAGCCATACATCATTATCTTTTGTTGTTTCGATAAAGAGAGACTAATTAACCATTCATACATATTTTTTGTTGTCTTTGTCAGAAATCAAAAATTTCCATTGGATAATTCTCATTATTAGTTTACATAATTAGCCATTAAGTCGTCGTTATATATGCTTTAAATAAATACAAAAATTTCCCTTTTTACCGGTCCAAAATTTAATTTGGAATTCGATTTAATTACAATTTTCTGAGTTGAAATTAAACCACAATTGTTTATTTAATTAACTTTTCATATAATTACAGTTTTAAGCTATAGTCAAAATTCTTATTGTTTAACTAATAACTCTTTTGACAACTATTTTTGAATTGTTAATTCATTAGTTGAAGAATTTTCATTAACTGAAAATATTTTGCTAAAAGTTTGGTTTAAAGAAAACGATTTGAGATTTGTTTGGATCCATCGGTCCCCTCCTTTAATTGAAAGCCTTGTGTTTATTCTGTCATCAAGGCATCTTTTATTTTTCCATTATTATATTTGTAGAGACTTTGTACTTGTTAGGAAAATCTGAGGACTCCACTTTTTACGTCACAATTTGTTAATTTGCATTGCACCACCTTCATGATTAATTGATTAGGCAACTTGCTTAATAAAGAGAGTCAATTTTCTATTCGTTTGCTTTAATCTTTAATATTTTAATTCTTTTAAATTGAATAAGCGGAATTCATTTTGTCAGTTGGATGCCAAAAAATGACATGTTTTAATGATATACTAATAACGACGTTTAAATTTAAAATCATACTCAAACGTTTGTCATATAATTTTTAGAAATAACTATTCAACCATTAGATTACTGTAACTTAGGGGGCTTATTGTATCAATGATTTGGAGTTATTTAGATAAATCCAAATCTATGAAGTTTTAAGAGGATTTGTAAAATCTCACCTCATAAGGTGGTATTTGGATTCTTTTGTTTTTAACTAGAAAATCTCTCACAAATCCCTCAAAATAGTTTTTATTAGTGAAATCGTAATTTTCCAATAAGAGGAGATTTTAAGGAATTTGTACAAATGATTAGTTCAATAACCTTGGATTGTTAGTGATTTTTATAAATACTAGATCCAATAAGAGGTGATTTGGAAAAAAAACAAATCCTCTTAAATCATCAATCCAATAACCCCCTTACTAAGTTTGGACTAGTATTTTTTAAGTATTATTTTTCTTTTGTCTTTTATTAAAATTAATTTATCCTATGAAATAAGTTGTGCGGGGGAATAAAAGTAACTTAGAGACAATTTGCACTAAAATACTCCAAAAACGGAGGCGTTCACGACGCATGATGGAATAATATCCTCCAAGTCCTTGAAGGTATATGCATTTTTCTTTTTTCTTTTTTTGTGAACAATAAAAATATTTTCTTTTGGACAACACTGACATAATGACATTTATAAGGTTGTATGTCATAGTCTATTATCATCTTTAATTACCAACCCGAATCTATAATTCTTTTAATAAATAACCATCTTATATGTCTGTATTCGTTTTTATTCTTTACTGAATCTTTAATCCGTTAAGGCTCATAATGCTAAGTATACAGTCAATTTGAATTACGGTACTATAGAAAACTAGGTCATCGAAGTAGTTATAAACTAGACTTTAAAATAATTTACAGATTTTATTTACATCGATCGACGTATATATAATTTATGTATACGTTTCGTAATTCTTACATAATTGTATGTATTTGTGATTCAAGACGGCCTTAATTAAATAGTCAACACAATAACTAAGTTTCATTTATCTATTTTCCTTTTATTTTTTATTTTTTTTAAAACCTTGTGGTAGACCATCATCTTGACGTAAATAATATTGCAGCTAACCAAATATTCGATTTTGTTTTGGTTCACTGAACTGAACTGAACTAAACTGTAGAAAAATGTAATAGAATAGAGTATTGTTTTGGCAAAAAAGAAAAGAAAACATGAGGGACCCGCTGTCAAAAACATGAGGGACGCAAGAAAAGTATTAATACGAGTGACCCATACTGACTTAAATCAAATTTGGGCCCAACAAAATATAGTCATATGTTGTTAGCCCATCAGTTCCAACTTAATTCACTATCTTCAGTCTTTCACTAGTTGGGCCTAAAGATCACATTGATCTCTCTCAAATAAGTTTCTCTCTTCCATCGTTAGCACTTAGCCACTTACCACTCGCATATCAGTATATGGCTAAAAGTTTGTCTACAATAAAGAACTAGGGGTGAGGACCCGTGCCCTGCACGGAGTGATAGTTTCTAAATTTGTATTTTATTAAAAAGATTTATCTTATCTATTTCAAAATTTTATGCGACGAATTTTTACCTTAGTTTGGTTATTGTGTTCGTTTATAGTGTGTAAATTAAGTATCGTAAACCATTTTTTTAAAAAAGTAAACAAATTAAAGATTTAACCGTAGCCATAGATTTAATATGATAGATTTAATCAAGATACATAAAATCCAAATGACTACAATATAATAAAATAAAAAGTTTTATGTTCGGATTAAAACTATCTTTTTTTCTTTGAAAACTTAAACACATTTTATTATAATTCCAAAACAATCTAACCAATAAGAAAATAATATGCAAAATCCAAATTGTCAAAATAACAAAAATATAATTAATATAATATTGAAAGTTGAAACAAATAGAGTAATATTCAAAATTTTGATTAAAATAAAATATTTATAAAAAATAGTTTTATTCGATTTAATTATATAGTTTAATTAAAAATCATATAAATCGAATATAAAAAAATATATATTTGGATAGCTACTAAATGAGGTTTCTTACTCATATTGTTGCATATCATCTATTTTTTATAATATATTTCTACACCTCCACACAATAAGTCAATAACATATCAAGAATTTTAACAATTTTAGTAATTATTATTGTTTTTAAAAATTCAAATCATAACATATACAGAAAAAGTTTAAGATTTTATTCATTATATTTTTTATATTGTGATTCAAATTATTTAAAAAAATAAAGTTAAACAAAGATGATAGGAGATATATAATGATTTTTTAAAAAATTATTATGATAGACATAAATTGAATCTCATATATTCCTTATTTACTTATTTTCGTAATTGCCAATTAAGGAAGGAGAATGATAATTTTTAATTAATAGTTATATATATAATTAGTTGAATAATACATATTTGATTCTTTACATAATATGCAATGGCATTCCATGTAAATTCTCTAGTAACTTATGAATTAATTGCTAAACTCCTTGAGAGTGAACCTAATGATGACACATAAGCAATGACATTCTTGTTAATAATACATGAGATAAATGTTGTTTTTATAGTGCATTCTGTTTTAATATATTAGGGATGTTGGCTAGCAATGTTGTCATAAAAAGATTAAAACTTTTAAGAATTAGAAAAATATAAATTTATAAATATCATGGTGCTACTTTTAATTGCAACATTTGTTTGCTTTCAAGGATGTTATCATTAGCTTTGTATATATATATATATTTTTTTTTCGAGATGTTTGAACTCAAACTTGTTGCGAAAACCTGGAACACTCTATTTGTAAAATCAAAGCCAAGAAACTAAACAAATGCTATATTATACCACATCAAGATCCAAGAATTCCAGCCTCATAAAATGTACATACAACTAGTGTCTGACCCGCACAGCAGTGCAGTGCGGGATTATGTTTTTGTTTTCTGCTTTTCTTTTTCTTTTTATAACATGTTTTAATTTTAGTGTTAGTTTAAGAGTTGTATGTTTTTTTTTTGTTGTATGTTCTTTTCTGTTAAAATTGTCAAGTATGTTGTTAATTTGAATCTGAACTTTTGTATTAAGTGATTCAAATTTTGCAGTATTGACTATTGATTATACTGTATTTATTTATTAATAATTAAAAAAAATACAATAACCAAACACATGTCCAAACATTAAAAATATTACATCATGGTTATATTATAAATGTTATCCCTAATATACTAAAAGATGAGCATTTTTAAAAATTAACATTTCTCTCATGTAGTATTAACAACTTTGCCATGCTGAGGTGTCATCACCAGGTTCATTTTCAAGACAAATCTAAAAAAAGAACAACAATTTAAATGTAGTCATTTGATTTGTTATTTTATTATACTATAGTCATTTGATTTTTATATTTTTCACTCAATTTTATCATATGTAATTTAGGACTATGATTAATGTTTTATTTTGTTTTTTACCTTTTTAAAAAATTATTTAAAATGTTTAATTTTCACATTGTAAAATGAAGATAAGAACCAAACCATCAAATTAATATGTCGCATAAGATTTCGAGTTATGTAAATAGACTTCTTTAAGTTAAAAAAACATTAGAGTAAAATATCACCCCGTGCCGGGCGCGTGTCCAACCCTAATATCAACTTAATCCAGAATCTGAATAGCTCCAAACTTTTATATACTCTTGAATAAAATATGTTTGTGGTTCCAGTTTAATAAAAAACGAAAAAATACATTTATTGATTGACTTCAAAATCATGTAATGACATTATGTAAAACCCGAAACAAAGAAGTGTGTTGTGTTGTCGACATATCATATTTGCAATATTTACAAATTGGTTTTTGAAAATTTTTCTATATCATCATCTAAGATTAATTTTTTTTCTAAATTTTAGATTTGGAATATCGATAGATATAAGAAAAATATATATAAGTTTTTAGTAACACCAAAAATCTACTTAGAATTTATATTAGGAAAATTTCTTAATTTAAGATAATGGTTTAAATTATATAAATTATAAATAATTATCTTTTATTGAACCGCGAAATTAAAAGAATCAATTGTTGGTTTAAGTGAACCAAACATTGGTTTGATTTAAGTGATATTTTAGATTACTAAACTAACCATCAAAGATTTTATTCATAAAGGGAGATGGTTTTTTGGTCCAAAAAAAGAGATGTACTTCGATTACTAAATTAACCATCATTATACCTGTTTACAAACAGATTTTATTCATAAAGGGAGATGACTTTTTGGTAAAAAAAAAATTTACTTCAAAATTAATAATAAAGAGATACACAGTTACACACCATCTTTTTTTTTTTTTTGGCTCGCAGTCTAACAGAACCGGAATTAGCTGGAATCGACCCCTAATCAAACCGGATCAATTTGTTTTTTCCAAGAAACGTCGTCACTCTGATGGTGACGAAGTAACAGCTGTTCCAGAACATGAGCGAACATATAAATGGGTGTCCACTAACAACAATTCAGACACAATACCATGTTCACAATCTCTGTCCCTTTTTTTAAGATTATTTTTTTAAAAGTCTAATCTAACAACATGTAATGATAAGGACTTAATGATCGTCTCAACACCAAGACTCATTCTTATACGTTGACTTTTAAACCCACTAAACATGTTATACAACCCCTCTCGCTCTCTATAAAATATATCCCCTTTGTTGATAGATCCTATACGGAGAACATCAAAGAAAGAAACCAAAGAAGAAGAGAAGAAGGCGAAGAAGAGAATTCAAATGGCACCAAGAAGTTCTTTGATCCGCTTCTCCTTCCTCTGCATTGTCTTGGCCGTGTTGGTCATGACGGCCGAGTCGCACAACGGAGAGACCCATCCTCCGGCTCCCGCTCCAGGTCCATCGCCACATGGAACCCACGATCCAAGTGCTGCCACTTTCTCCGCCTACCCTCAGCTCATCGCCACCGCAGTGGTCGGTGCCTTATCTTTCGTCTTTTGAGACGTGTTTCCATTTATCTTCAGATCGTTTCTATCTTGCGTTTTTATTTTTGTTCTTTGTCATCTCATGTTTGTCTTCTTTCCTTTTGTCTTCTCAAAGATTGTGATGATTTGTTACTATCATAATTCCTATCTATAAAATTTTGTTTTTGTCATACTATTCCTCCTTGGAAGCAAATCTTCTAATTAAGGCATTATAATGGCATCTTAACTTGGAGTTTGTATACCCTTTTACTCGTTAAACAATATTTCCAAAATCCAAAGTAAAAATAAAATAAATCACCCGAGTATATATTGTAGTAATTAGCTTGTAAACAAAACAATGAGAATTTCGCAACCAATGTATGTTATGATTACATTAATCCACTGATCAATGTATGTTATAATTAATTAGCTTGCTCCACTGATCCATCAAATATGTGTAAAATGATTGAAAGCCAGACAACTTAAAATTAAGACATTAGAACAACACGCAACGATAGCGAAGTCAACGACCGTCTCAATAGTTTACAAGACTCGTTCTTTCCTTTTTAGCGAAAAGAAAGAAGAAGACTCAATCTCCTTCGTTGATGACTTTGCTACTATCCACTTACCATTTGTATACATTTTCTCGCCATTGATCCATTACACATGCAATCACCAAAGAGGAACAACTCAATGATGGTCTCTAAATGGCTTTTTTTTTTTTTTTTTTTGTATCTTCTAGGACAATACTCGTTTAGGCATTTAAATTCGACGATTAAAAAAAAAAAAAAAAAAAAACTAGGCTTCTAGACTTGTAGTTCTTCTACTCATTTAAAATATGGATTGACAAAAGAATGAATAACGAAACCCGAATTAGGCTGTGAAGAAAAACAAAATCCAAAATCTGAATTAACAAAGAATAAAGCCCAATAATGAGTCAAAAAGCCCAGTGATAATTTACTTTGTATAGCTGATTCGACTTGGACTTCGACTTGTGCCTTATCCGTTCGGCTCATCAGCATCTTCGTCGCCTCTGAATTCGTTTGGTTTGGAAGAGGATAGAAAAATGGCGCAGATGGTTGCGATGCCAGTAGCGCAGTCGATCTCTCTCATTTGCAATTGGACGAAATCCAATCCTCTCTCCCGCAACACTGTTGCTCTGCCAGCTTCAAACGCTCTCAGTGTATTACTTTTCTCAATGATTCTATTTCTCTCTCGCCTATGATTTGTTGTTATTGAGAATTTATAGATTTTTGTACTGAAATGCAGAAGCAGAGGAGTCTAAGCATCCGATGTGCTCGTGTTGGCGGAGTGGAGATTCCGAGCAACAAGAGAATTGAGTACTCTCTTCAGTACATTCACGGAATTGGACGAACAAGGGCTCGCCAGATTCTCGTTGATCTCCAGATGGAAAACAAAATCACCAAAGACATGGCCGAGGAAGAGCTCATCATTCTTCGTGATGAAGTCTCCAAGTATATGATCGAGGGTGATCTGGTATACACACTTTTCCTGCTCAATCTTCATAAAATTGCAGAATGAGTATCACTTCTTGAGATTGGAGAAGTGCTATCTTTTTTACTGTTAGATTAGATTTGCTTTAGCTTTGTCTTCTTAGGCCAGAATGAATTTGTGATTCGTGTTGTGGGGTGTTTGTGCAGAGGAGATTTAATGCTCTTGCGATCAAGAGATTGAAGGAGATTCAGTGTTACCGTGGGGTAAGGCATATCCAAGGGCTGCCTTGTCGGGGACAGAGAACTAAGAACAATTGCAGGACTCTTAAGGGAAAGAAGATTGCCATTGCAGGGAAGAAGAAGGTTTCCAAGTAAACATGATCTCACTTCTTTCTTCTTCTTGTAATACTTTTTCTAGTTTCGAATTGAGCCCTTTTCCAGATTACATTTGGCCTTTTGGTTATTGTTATTCCATATCTTCATCTTTCATTGCAAAGTTTAGTGGCAGAGATCAAGTACACAAAATGTTCCATTCTAGTGTCAGTGTTTCTTATGTCAAAGATGTGGTACACAAGATGTTGATGTCAAACCAAGAACAAACCTGAAGATTAGATCGAACCAAAATGTTTATTCAGAATATCTACGTACATGAATGAGATACATATTTAAACCACCCCCAAAAAATAAACAAAAAATTGATAGTTTTTGCAAAAACGCCCAATCTTGAACTGTCTGTAATCCTAGTCGGAAAATCTTGCTATCATACAAAAAGGAAGAAAATGAATCATAATAACAGGGCCACATATTTCAGTAAGAGAACTCGTGACCGCGGATCGAAATGTATTTCTTGACCCAAATGGCAATATCGTCTGCGCAGGCCTGTGCCTGAGGAGTCTTGAGAAGCATATCGAGTGTTGCAAACTCATGAACTGCGTCTTTGTATTCTAAAACTGGAGAATCTACGTTTACCTTTCTAAGCTCCTCTGCATAAGCAATGGCTCGATCTCTCATCCAGTCATGCTCAGCCACTACTGTAAGCGTTGGAGGCATTAGCTTCAGAGGCGGTCCACTGCGGTTATGTGCAAGTGGGTTTGCTGCCGGGTGGTCAAAGTCGAACTCTTTCTCTGGTAAGAAGAGCTTCCAGGCAAGAACAGAGACAGGCTTATCGTAAAAGTAGGAGTTTGCGAGCTTTATTTCGGATTGTGTTGGGTTGTTTCCGATGAAGAAAGGGTACATTAGAACCTGTGCAACAACTTTCACCGGCTCTAGAAGTTTCCCAGCTTCCACTGCTTTCCGAGCTACATAGTCTGCAATGTTCCCACCATTGCTCACCCCAAGAAGAACACATCTGTTTAAAAAAATCCATATGAGAAACAGCTCTTGATGTGTGATTGCAAGCAATGGAAGATATGCCTATTTTAGTGCATTTGACTAATTCAACATAGAACCCTGACTTTGTTTCTACTTCTTCATAGATCAACGTGAAACTATTCTAAAAAACTAATCTGCCAGAAAGTGATCTCTGTATTGCTGGAATAATCTAAATCAAAGCGTGTTCTAACTTCAGTGAAAACATAAAGGGCTTCTTAACTGATTAAACTAGTGAAATCGGAAGATACGCAGCAACAAGCAGGCAAGGTTGCAAATACAAACCTGGAAGGGTCGGCGTGAGCTGCTAGCCAAGGCTCAACCATGGAAGCTCCAAAAGCATCCTTTATATGTCCTTGAACGTTCAGTTTCTTCAGCTCAACGCCATTGACGCGTCGATTACCAAGAGACTTGCAACATTCAGCTAAATTAGCCTGTTTCCCGAGCCAATTCAGCACTTTGACTCCGTCCTCGAACGCTGCAGGGTACCGATTCTCAGGCGCAAGCCTATAACCTACGGCCAATACAATTACGTCGCACACTTTAGCGATTCGCCGGCAGAAGAAGTCATTAGCCGCCGAATCGGAACTTCCGCTGACCCAACCTCCACCGTGGAACTGCAACATCACTGGTAGTTTCCGCGAATTCCTTTTCGGAGACGGCGCGTATCCTCCGTATGGTTCTAGATTCTCGTTGTTACATCCATAGCTGTTCCGACGAGATTCGTTCCTCTCCGCCGGTGCCGGAGAGTTCTGATTAAGAGGGCCGTGGCTGTGTCTCCGATCAGATCTGGGTTGTTGGTGATAATCATCTCTGTGGCGTAGCTTCAGCGAATCGGGTTCGGATGGAGAAAGAGCAGAATCGGGGAGGAAGATCCTTACCGTGAGTGACGTCATCGGATCAATGTGGATATCTTTGGTCGCAACCCCGTCGGTGAAAGACGGGTTCGCGGCGGCGACGGATTCATCGGATCGGGTCGAGACGCCGAACGAATCCGATAGCTCATCAGCTGAAATCGAAATCAGATTTTGGAGACGATGTTTCAAAAGTAACTTGAAGAAGACGCTATAGAGTTTCACAGCTACGCTTGGCATTTCCCTCCCCACCAAAAACCAAAAATTTCACAGCGATTTCCCTATTGGCAACACGGAATTTTCAAGAGTTGGTCCAAGGTGCGAGAGATCACATCTATGGAGGTCTCTCTAGGGCTTCCCAACTTAGAATTGACCGAGTTTGAAGAATTCCAGAAGAATTATTGATACTGGGATCGAAACGTTATGAAAGAGTCAAAATTGATCAAGCCCAGTTTCGATTTCTATAGTTTCGACTAATTTACAGAGAATGAAATGATGATGACGACGAAGGAGATAGAGAAAGAAAGAGAGAGACACGATTGTGGACAAAGTGTCATTTGGCTATTGCTATGACAAAGAGAAAGTTATCCTCTGAAACGCGTTTACCGTAAATTGAAAGTTCTGTCCCGCTTTTGATATTTCTAGGTTCTAGAGAAGTGCTATAAGCTTTGTTATTTGCGTATTATTGTTTTTTTTGTTTTCTGTGTGTGCGCGACTGTGTGTTATTATTCTTCACGGATTTATAAACTCGAACTATGGAATGAGATTCCAAAACTATTAATCATAGAGATTGCCACTTCATTTTTCTTAATCATAGACTTACAGTAATGGCATAAAGACAAGACTAAAATGATTAATTTATTGCAAAATCCATAATTTATCAACCCATCTTGGTTATTTAAGAGAAACATCCATTTAAATATAAAACAATTTGTTTTCTAAAAGTTGAATCTTTGTTTTTTGTTACCAAAAGATAACTTAAAATTTGGAATGTAACAAGGAATAATGGTACCTTGAATTAGTCACCCCATAGTTGTTTGACCATCCTAGCTTAAGGAGTTAAAATGTTCAATAGATTTACTTTTTTTTTCAACGTTCAAACGAAAATGTTGCGAGAAAACGATAACTTGAAAAATTCAAAAACTTTGGTCGCTCTTCGTGAACTTGACCCTTCATTAAAAATCAACGACTCTGCAGGAGAATGTATGAGACATATTGGTCATCGACGCTAATGGCCGTTTAAAAATAAAAAATCAGACGCGCTAATTTGCATATTTGATTCAGTTGACAAGGCCCATGGGATAATATATAAGGCCCATATATATTAATGCAATTTGTTGGGAAAATGAAATCGATGTGTTATATAGGTCTCTAGTCTCTAATGTGAAGCCTGAACTAGTATCGGCATCATCGGGTCAATAATGAGGAAGTAAGTGCCACTGGTGACTGATCCAGGTTGGATCAATTATTGAACTTGGACTACCTGACTCTAGGTTTTTGCATAAGTTCGATTAGCACAATGAATGCTTGAACGTTATTGTCGACATAACCACCACTACCGATTACCATTTGTCTTAAACATGATTCTGATTACTTTATTTGAAAATGGAAAACACAAAAATATGATAATCCTAAAAAGCTCAAATTCTAAACCTAGATCAAAGCAGAAAAGTCGACCAAAGCAAATCAACGGGTCAGCCCATTCAATCCAAACAATAGATTCTCACCACCAGGCAAATAAACAACGTTGGGAGACCTAGAGAGCCACCACTGCTTTCAACACCTCGTTCCCGATCGCTGGTAGAACCTTCTCGGCGTACTCGAGACCCAAGTGGTTGAATGTCTTTGGAAGGCGCGAAACCTACACATTAAACCGATATGTTACAAATATAATAAATTGAGTCACTAGTTTTTTAAAATAATTACAAGTTATAAAACCGTAGTAATGAAGTTTGTTGGAGATTAATGACAGGAGGAACTTACATCAGGTCGAGACATAACAAGGAGGCCAAGAACTGAGTGAGATTGAATAATAATAATGACTTGTAACAAGTATCCTTTGTTCGAGCAAATCTCTTCCTTTCCCTTATTATCATTGACAAGGTTGCCTTTTTGTTTGATGAAACGCATAAAGTCAAGTCTAGATATCTGCCCTTGTAAACACAAAGTAGAATTATAAAGCAACATACAAGTAGAATTAGAAAGCAACATACCCATTCTAATACCCTGCATCTGGATGATTGCACAATTGGTATCAAGCTCTTACAGAGAAGAAACACAGGAATGAAGAATTGCATTTTGCATATACTTGTTATCAAGAAGCAAAATCTAATAATGATTCCAATTTCCAAACATACATGATAATTTAGAGATTTTCTAAGAGGTGAAACAATAATGGGTGAGTTGAGAGTGTATAATACATGCAAGTAAGGAAGGAAGCTAAAACTATCTAATTTTCTTGTCTTGTCCTAGTTTCGCTTCCCTTTCTCTAAACCATTCTATCCACAGATTCCAAATCCAAAGTATACTAACAGTAATCGCAGTTCCAACGACGACGCCCCAAGATATCCACAACCAAGTAGGAATCACGCCGTTGGCTTCGCCTCTGGCGTAAGAAGCAACCATACTCCCGAAGAACCAAGGTCCCAACACACCTCTGACGACGCTGTAGAAGGCGTAAAACGGAGGGGACAAGAGATCGTACACTTTTCCGGCTAATCGAGACTCCGGATCGCTCTTCCTCGCTCCGGCCAGCGTCCACGCGTTTTGGCAACCGCTGGTGACTTCGGCGAGGATCAGGAGGCCTAAGATGGCGCAGGCGCCGTGGAAGACGAGGAATCTGCAGGTGAGGAAGACGAACAAGGTGGCTAGGTGGTGGCCGATGAAGAGGACGTCGCTTGGGTAGAAGACGATGTAGTGGAGGAGATCGGTGAGGAAGTATGCGACGCTGAAATCGAGGACGCTGTTTTGAGCTGCGGTGTTGGCTGAGGAGAAGGAGCGTCTGGGAGAGGAGAAGACGGCGCGTGTGGCGAGGAACACTGCGGGTGTGCCGTGGAAGATTGAAATCAGACAACTTGAGGCTTCGGGACGGATTTGTGGTTTCCAATTGCGGAAGACGATGAAGTAAGCGATGAGATAGATTGTTAAGAACATGGAGAAGAAGAGTGGTAGGTCTGGAACGGAGATTCCTCCGACGTCCATCGACATTGAGATCGGAATCTCCCAACCCTAGCGAACAAATTGGAGAGGATTAATTTTTACACCGAAGAAGAAGAATACACACAAAGACCAACTTACGATTGTGATGATGTCTCCTTGTCGAGTCACACACATTATCTATTTGTAATCATATATTTAAACCAAACACATTAAAAAATATCATCCCTTTTTCTCAATTTTTTTATAAACTCTCACAAGTGACGAGCGACGACCACCACCATTAAGCACATGCACATGTTATGTTGTGCTTTCTGTGGTAAGTGAATAATAATCAAAAGATTAAAGAAAATTCAAGTGTAGAAATGCACAAACAATTTCTCAACTAGATCACCAAATGTTGTAATACTGCTAAAGGCAAAAACACATCCGTAGGTAGGTAAAATTATTATTACTCAACAGTCGAATACTTATGACTACTAAGAATTAACTAGTAAATGCTGCAATGGCTTCTTCTTCTTCTTATTCATTTCATCTTTTCATTTGCTGCCTCTGCAAGCTTTGCGGAGAATCTAAGCTTCTTGATATTCAATTTCACTTCCTCAACGCATAACTCTTTCCAGTCATTGCTCAGCTCTTTCCTTTTCCCAGTTCCAAGCTTCATCAGCTTCTGAAGTTGGAACTTCTTTTTGAAATCACTTAAACCTTGCGACAACAAGGTCTCGAATGCATCCTGCACAGCGCATAACTCATCAGCATCGGTAGTACCATCATCATCGTGACTCTCTTCTCCAGCAGCAGTCCCATTCTCCACTATCTTATCATCAACGACGACTTCATGATGTGGTTTGCCATCAAAGTCACTCTTCGCTGCCCCAGCCTCATTCAAAGGCTCAACATTAGCCACTCTCTCCTCCTCCTCCTCCTCCTCCTCCTCCTCCTCCTCATCATCCTGATGAAACAGAACAATACTCAAATCATTAACTTGACCCATTGTGAGTATCACAAAAAAACTGAATAAAAGAGCGTTGATAAGTCTTTCACTTACGCTACTCTCGCTCTGCTGTGCTTTATCCATGGCCCCATTAGCTTGATTTTCGCCCCAAATCAAGCTGGCATATCCAAAGACTTCAGAGTCACTAGCCCTAGTAAAGTGCGGATCTTTTCCTTGGCTGATTTTCTTAAAGTCAGCAAGGAATTTGCTTTTCAACTTCTTCATCTTATTCACCAGCTGCTCCCTGGTGAATTTTGCGACGATGGAACCTCCGACGAAACGGTAAAACGCATCCCAATCAATTTTGGGTTGGAATCTCGTCTTATGTCGGAAATCCACTAAACCCTATTCGCACAAAGAGAGTGAGAAATATGATGGAGATAAGGAATCACAAATGCAATACAGGAACAAGTAGACATACCTTTAAAATGATGACCTCGTCTTCCTCGTTCCAGATCCGGTTGCTCACTGGAGAAGCCATTTTCTTCTTCTTCGTCGTTTTTTCGTCTGTAACTGATTCGGAAGCACGACGCTTTAAGGGAGGTTTCCGCGAAGATTTTCGTCGGGAGAGGGATGGTGAAGACGGAGAGTTATTCTCCGATTCACCACCAGGGGATGAGAAATCTAGCTGCCTTGGACTCGCCATGGTTATATACCTCACAGTTCTACACCAACCTGGTTTCCAAATTTCAGATTCGAGCTTAATCCTCGTCGACAGAAAATAAGAGGTACGAGGTTTATTTTTTTGTGTTGTAATAAAGATCCATTCAAACCCAGAGACGAGTGTGAAACGACATCGTGTTATGCACAAGGATTTTTGAAGAAAATAGCTTACTAGTTTTGTTTACATACCCTAATGGTAAGGTTTGACGATTTTGACTGAAACCGACGCGAAGCAAGAAGAGAATACAACGGCAAAAACATTAATACAGTCATACAGAACCCATTTCTTAAGGTCACTACGACCATTCCAAGTAATATTCAACACATGAATGACTGTTTCCACTCTCAGCACCAATCGAATCCTCTTCGTGCATATTCATTGGAAGGCCCTTATCTACTTGGGGGGGCTACTGTATCACACACTGAAACATTTGTTCTTGCTTCAACTTTAGCTGAAGGATTCTGGATTTCAGAATTTCAGATGTTTTTAACGGTTTTGACTTTGTAGGTCTGCTTCAACACAAAGATCAATCAATCTCTCCCTCTTCTATTTCAGTTCCAGGAGCTGGAGAAGTTAGCGGATCAGCTTCCTCGTCATCCTCATCCTGTTTCATAAACAGCCCAAGCTGCTCCAGAGGATTACTACCCCCAAAACTGAAACTACGCAACCCATCGTGAGACATATCAAGCTCATCCTCCTCTCTCCCACCTCTCAGCTGGTCCGTGTCGACAGTTTTGAGCAGTTCTAGATCCTTGAGAAACTCTGCGTTCTCGTTCAGTTCAACCGACTGCTCCATCTGCACCATTTACCAATCAAAACTTGTCTTTAGTACCTATTATGATTCTTAACAGCGTAATCTGTATAGGGTTCCCTTTTCATCTACTAGAATATCGTGGAGACTATTTCAATCAGCTGCTACAATATAAAATGGATAATGTTTTTAGCATATGTAACCCTGCAACGAACATCTTTACCTCAAGCAATGCTTGGCGCGCTGCTTCTCTTTCAAGCTCCAGCTTTCTCTTAGCCTCAGCCGCAGCTTCAGCTGCAGCTATTGCCTCAGCTTTTCTACGAGCTTCTTCTGCTGCCTTAGCTTCTGCTTGTAATCGTGCTTTCTCTGTTAAACAAAGGGCACATATTATCGCATCAGGTTGCACTATGCTAAGTATCACCAATCAGACTCTTTAACTAGCTAATCAAGGAAGCTAACCTTTCTTCTTCTGAAGCTCGAGCTCTTCTCTCTCACGCTGCAGCTTCTCTGGGTCTCGCGTGTCATTCTATTCTCATGGAAGCATAATATTTTACGAAAATTCATTTCAAAGTAAAAAGGACCCAGAATAGTGGAAAATAACCCACAACAAACCTGGTTAATAGTTTTCTCTCGGGCTTTCAAGATTAAGTCTGCAAATCGGTTCTTCAGCAAAGCAGCTCTGTAGACCTTTTCAGGAGGTAGTTGCTTCTCATTCTGAGCACTATTTCCTAGTGTATTAAAGGGTCAAGAGTGAGATGCCACCTCAGACAGAAGACCAGAAACATTTTTCTTCCACACTCCTTTTCTTACCATCTTGCTGACAATCCGTCTCCGCAACACAGTTTGTTTTCTCCTGAGATGCAGTTTCCAGCTGATCCATCCCACCAACAGATGCTGCTTGTAGAAAGGAAACAACAAAACATAAGTTCCACAACAGGAAGCTAAACTTTTAAACCCCGAAATAAAAAATGTACTCACATCCTCTTGTTGGGGAAGCGCTTGTAGCTCCATCCAACGAAGGTTCAGGATCCATGGTTCCACGCCCCTGTATCAGCAGAGAACAGGAGCACAAAGAAACAATCAGTTGTACATTATCCTAACAAATCTGGGAATCCTCAAGTAAGTTATCTTCTAGGTATCAAGAAGATATTATGATTCAAACTGACTTTGACATCCATTCATATAATTACGATTCCACGGCGGTTACAAAAGTTTGGTCCAAGAGTATCCATATCAAATTATCTAAACTTTGTGACAAGGTAACAAAGACTTCTAGACAGAAATACAGTGTCGCACCAAAGCCCACTATGTACCTTTGATATCCTCGGTAAACTTGAGGTTTTAGGATCACCAGATACACTTTCCGAGCTATTACCTATATCAGTAATATGCACCAAAAGAGGAGCAATCAGAAGTTAGTGCGATCCAGGGGATAATCCACTCACCAGAAACGAAGAAAGGAAAAACAAAGAGCAATTCATATTTACTTAGTGAACAAGTGGTGACTGTTACAGACAACCTACTTTCAAACTATTACACAAAATAGCAGTAGCTATCATCTCAGAGCCAAAATATACTATCAATTCATATAAGTTCACTGCATATCAATAACATTATGGCTCCAAGGCCATTTCTGAAACCCCAACGAAAGTTCCATACAGAACAAGAATGACTATATAAACAAGCCAAAGAAAAATTACCATGCGAGTTTCCAAACACCAGATCCTTCTCTATCATGACAGGAGAAATGCTTGACTTTGGGTGTTCATATTCACCAATGTCAACCACCTCCTCCATTTCACTACCTGCAACAAAAGTGTTGTACGAAAATATCAATCCGACAAAGAGCCGAGTAAAAATTGTTTTCCCAAACAACAAGCAGGCTGTATTGTAAGCTAACCATCACATTGTTGCATTGCTGAATTCCCTGGCACAGATCCATGCAAAAGCTGCAATAAACCAAAAAATTCCCCATTAGCACAGCCATGGTGCTATTAAAAGATTCAAAGATGAGATTTAGATGGAGATATACCTCTATCTCACAGGGTTCAACACTTGATTTTTTGTTCTGGCTCTCTCGCAAATGCTCGTCTAAGAGATCCCGCAACTGGAACAAGGCTTGATCACTGAGATCATTAATGTCAATCTCAATCTCATCATCTTCAATCACCCCTTCATTTGAGTTGTGGTCTCTCAAGAAATTTAATAACTGCACCGGGAACTCAGTCAAGGACTCCAAATCCCTACCGAGCTTGAGCCTATCCTCATTGTTCATAACCCGTTTTACAGGCTCTAACACGCCCACACAGTCCACTGCATTCGTCTTCAGCTTCTTAGCCATAGGCACAGGCACTACAACACCGTTTACCTCGTGAATATTCGAGTTACTCGGTTCAGGATGAGTTGTAGTCCCGGGTAATTTCTTCTCGAGAGTCTTCCACCTCACTTCGAAAAACTTGCGAAGTGTATCAGCCATGATGTAAACATCATGACCAGGCGGATTATACGTCATTGCATTGCTGAAGGTAAGCCGAACATCAGCAGCAAACTCCGACGGACATGAATACGTGCCCGAGGATAACTTATTCTTTACAGTTCCTAAATCCATCGGATGCTTAATAATAGTAAGATAGTCCATTATATTCAGCTTGACAACATCCACGGGAGTGTTGAACACCCAACCATACTGATGTGTCATCAATCGTTTTAAGAGCGCCTCACATTGCTTCATCAGAAGCACAACCACGGTGGTGAGTGGAGTCGGTTTTGGAGCAGTTATGGGGTTCACTGTCTTTCCTGGCCCCGTGGAGCAACGAGACTTTCCAAAACTCTTGGCTCGACCCAAACTACTTGCAGATGAGCCAGAGACAGCCATTGATCTAGAAACCTCGAAACTCTTCTGGAAGAAACGTATCTGTTCCAGCTCTTGTCTTAGCCTACGGATCAACTCTTTCCTTTCTGACGATGACAAGTCATATAAGGGTAATACCATTTTGGAGACGCCAAATGTTTCATGGTCAGTATAATTTAACCCCCCGAACTTTCTTTTGGAACAATTCGAACCCTCTGAGGCACTAGGGCTATCAGACCCTTCATCATATCCACCAGGTGCCTCGAAGCTGTTATGGCAATAATCTCCAAGGAAACCACCGTTTCTCACAGTCATATCGACGAAGTTGTGAACAGGTTTGCCTTATTGTCGTGTAGAGCTCCGGATCAGTCTAGCCTGCACGGAACAAACCATCTCGTGTGACGGATTTGATTCAGAACGCTAATCTCCGAAAATTCTTACAGCTCAGATTCATTTCTAAACGCAGACAATTAGAAAAGCAGAAATTTCGATTCGACAGTAGATTGAAGATTCAAAACCCTAATTTGAGCAATTCATCTCTTAACTCGTACTGACATAAAAAAAAAACCTCGGATTGCCCGAGAGAAGCAAATACTTCAATACGAAAAAAATAAAAGAAATTAAGCAACTCACCGACTGAAGTTTAGAACAGCCGCGAAAATCGATGATCCAACTGAATCGGAAGCGAGAGAATAATAAGGAGAAGCGAAACCTTAGACGATGCGAAGGGGAGCACGATAACAAAAACCCTTTGATGTAGAAATTGATAAAATAGAACAGGCGGAAAACGAAGACGACCGAGAAGTAAAGAGACGAGAGAAATGTTTCCTTCTCTCTCTCTATACTCTCCACTGTCTGATTCTGATACCGCCCTAACGGAACAGCGGTTAACGAGATTCGGTTACCGGAAACACAGGGGGAATATAGACCGTCGGATTGGAATCGAAATATCTAATCTAGCAAAACAACATTAGATATTTTAGATGGTCAACGAAATCAAATAACCACGTGCCGTTTTTGCTAATTTTATCTGCCTGTCCTGACGTTTTTCGTATTCCAATGGGATTTCTACATGGGAAGCCAAACCGAGTTTCTGAAGATAAAAAACCCAATTTCATTTTCAATTCTTTTGTTAAAACGATGAAATTCTAAACTAAACACAGATAAGAATGATTACAGAGGGTCAGGACTCAAGAGTAGGGAATAACAAGGTGAAGTTTTAAGGTTTCATGTCTGTAATTACATTCGCAGGATTTCCATAACGCAACCTTGATTGTTTAGGCTGAAACATTTGCGTGTCAAGCGAGAGATAACGCTCCAAGCACTCAAGCAGACCTACCTGCAATTCCAGTGCATTAGAAAAACAGAAATCAATTTTATGGTTTCACACAAAAACTTATTTTAACTAGATGTGTACACACGAAACGGACCTTAACTAAGCGACCTCGCATTGTAATCAAGGACACGACCAAAAAAGTAGTCTTGCCATGTCCCACAAATTGCAGCTACAGCACGAACCTGCAACAACATTTTTTTATAGAGGGTCAGGATTATCATTAGTTGTTATTTATGAGAGGGGACAGAGATAAGTGCCTTTTTATTTATTTCAAGGAGGGAGCATATGGTGCTGGGCACGGAGAGATGGTTGTATCGGGCAACTCATTTAACAAATCAACAGTTGCCATAAGGCATGCAGCTAGCATTTTCTTCTCCAATCGGACAAGCCGTGTGGCTACTCGCTTCCTAGGACTCAGACTAGGATCTGCCAACTATTGAGCAGGGAATTCTATTAATATCATGCAGGAACAAAGAAAAGAAAAAAAGTGCTTAATATGTGCCAATTACAAAGTCTGATGAACATACCAATGCATCATCTTCTTTCAAGGTAGTAGGGTAGCCAGACAAGCGTCTCATAAAGTAATCAGCAAGCTGATCTAGTACTGCTCTTTCCATGCAAGGGCTCATCTACGAAACAGACCGAGAGTTAATAAACCTTTACAACTAGCTTCATGTAGAGAAGTAACATTGTAGGCCTCACATGTTGGGTCTGAGCATTTGATACAATCAAGGGAATCTTAAAAGGTTACATAGACAAAAGGTCTGCCAAGTCAATCATCCTCTACTTACTGGACAAACTGGACCTTGGGACGAAATAACTGATTGCATTTCAGCAGGATCAGACATGTAACCCAACCGCAGGTACGGAAGCATCTCTTGAACAGCTTCTTTTTCTTTTCCCACACGAACCTGACGTGGATGCAAAAAAAAAAAAAATTCAGGCAAAACATCTTAAAAGTCAGCATGTTGAAATGGCAAAGTCACACGTACATACCTGAAAAACTTGCTGAGATAATTTTCCGTTCCTTTGAGCAATTATTCTCTTGTCCTGATATTGAGGATCATCGGTGCTCAGCGCTGCCTGAAATACAATATATGACGCAAAACATTAAGAAAATTCCATGAAATTCTATGCTGAAGTTTACCGTAAGGCACCAAAGTGTCATAATTACCTCAACGATTATTCTATCATAAGGGTTATCTTCATCAACGAAACCATAGTTCAGAAGCAATTTTGCGTTAGGTTGTGGCCCACACCTTGAAATAAAGGATTAAACACAAAAGTAGGATAGATAAATCAGAAAGGTAAAGCTAGCAGCAGGAAGCAACTTGGTTCACAAACGCACCAGGCAACTATAGGATCCCCAGCTTTATATGGCCTATCTACGACGAGTTCAACAGCACCATCAACAGCGGTAAGCATTGCTTTGCAGTTGGAACAGTAGGCTAACAAGGGAGGACCAAGAGGAACCAAAGCAAACCGACGAGCCAAACTGACATTCTGCGTACAGCAAGAAGCATAACAAATCCAAATTAGGAGAAGCAACAAGCAACGCCTGACTAGTTGCTTAGGTGATGAGTTGCAAGCTAATCTGTTGATTCAGCTATGAGTATCAGATGGAAGACCATTACTATTAAAATAAACTCTTAAGTATTCTTTCAAACACAGGATGGACATATGAATTGTGAAGGGAAATTCCTAAAAGAATGAAACATTACTTGTAAATGCACCACACAGGACTGAATGGCAACAAATGCCTGTTTGAAAATCTCAAATGTGAAAGCTTCAGTTGGTATGTCATATGGGTATTGCTGCAAAACAAAAATCACTTGATATAAGTTCGCTGCTGCATTTAGCACTCCATATATTAAAAACACATAGTAGGCAAACACCTGAAACAAAGAACCAGCCATAAACCAGACAGTGTCAAGCTCCTTGTATTCTCTTTTGATCCCCTCGGCCCTCTCAAGAACTTCAGCCTGGACCATGTAAAAGAAGATCAACACCAAGAACCCACCAGACTAATTCAATCACAAGTCATGCATATACTAACGCAATACCTTGGTCGGACTGCCAGTTAGGTACTCTAACTCAGCCTCTGACCACAGCAACGGGGATTCCACGTCTAGCTGACCTCTCCCTCTTTGACGATCAAGTTCTCTTATATAAGGATACCATACTGATTTCTTTCCTTGTTTCTTCTCATACATCAGATACAAAGCTAGGCAAGCCAGTTCAGACAATTTGTTCGTCGTCAATAGTTCGGCTGTGTGAAGACAATGGGAGGTTATAGCTTTACATTAGTAACAAAACGCCCATATCCCCATCCTCAATTTGCAGAGAAATCACAAATTCTAATCCAAATATGATTAGGAATGATTGTAACTAACTTCGTGGAATGGGAAATGTGATAGAGGAAGGCTCATACCAATTGTCTCATTTCCCAAAACTCTTTCCAGCGTGACCACCAAAGAGTTGGGAACTGAAAACGCCACATCACCTTTCTGTAAAAAAAAGAGGGAATTAGGACAGATTTACCATCACCGCCCGGAAGTTGATACTCGGAAACCGATAGAACCATATACTGAAATGCTAAGTCAAACACCTGAAGATCCTCACTAGCAGCAACATAATGTATGGGTTTATGCTTCTGATCATGAGCCGGTCTCTCCTTGAGCACAACCTTGCAAGGTGGCAACCCTTTCTTATCCATCCAAAGCTTCAAATCCTCGGAGTCATCTCCTTCCTTCTCGCTTGATACTTTGCCCTGCCTCTCATCTTCCTTTGGTGAACCGCCCGCGACTAAAGTATCTGAGCTCGAAGCTGAAACGCACAAGGTCCTCTGAGGAACCGATCGCGATGAAGAGACCAAATTACTGTTCCTCCACCTAGAAAGTGAAGAAACCCTAGAAAGTGGGAAAGGACGAATTGGAAGAGAGACGCATTTGGAATGAAAACATGTGATAACCCCTTCCATCGGAATCAGCGATTAATTTTCCGAAGCGCAAAGGTTCTCCGGCGGCGATTCTGAGGATTAAGCTATGTCTTCTCTCGAGTTTTCTCAGATATATTTTTTTTAATGAGGATAAGAGAGGGAAATCAGGTTGAAAACGAAATGGAGAAGACGATGATTGAAGGAGAAGAAAATCTACGTGGCTCATAGCGGGACGAGAAAGCCTATTAACTTTTGAGTTATGGGCCTTAAAATAGCCCAAACCACAACGCGACAGCATGCTATCAGAATCCGAAAAAACGACACGCTGTTTTAAGACTTTAAAACGAAAAGGGAAACGGCACTTTTTGTCTTCTTTCATTATTGCAAGTTAGCACAAGACACTAATCGCAGTAATCAAGTATGGTAAAAGATTTGCGGGTCCAAAATGATCTTCTCTACTTGTTGGCCATTGTGAGAAACAAAAATATGAAACTTTCTTAACCAACATAAATGAACCCAAAATAAGAAAAAAGGAAAAGAAACATTGTCAAGGTTCACAACTACGGTCTTTGAGCCAAGTTTCCAGATTCCTCTTGGTCTTTTGCTGTTTACATGGAGAACTTCTGAGGGACTGTATCAAAATCGTCTCCAAAGTCATACCTTTGTCTTTCCCTTCCAACCTGACAAAAATTTTCAACCGCTTAGTCTCTGAGCAACTCAGGTTCAGGAACAGACTGGTCAATGAAACATGGCATTAAAACCTTTCCCAAGTACAAAGGATCACATGACAAGCTCTCATCCATGGCTAAGATATCCTTTGACAGCCCAATAGTCCTGAAAATCATATAAACACAGAGCTTGTTTGATGCAAATACTCTACTTCGGCTAAACAATATATCAAAGAACTTGGTTTCGTGACAGCAACGTATTTGGTTTGTAGACATACCTTTGGATCACAGAATCCATGATCTCTATCATCTCACTGGTTTTGTACTGCTCAGGGTCCTCCAAGAATCTGACCATTCCGTCTTTCTGATTGATAAGGGCATGTATCTGACCATCCTGGATCTGAAAGTTTCCAAGGAAAAGATGATATTATCTATCATATAACAGTTATACTTATAAACCAACAATAACGTGCGAGACACACAGAATACAGTACCATCTGAAGCACATGCATTTCGGCCTCCTTAGCACTAGCAAGTTGGACCATGTTGGCAATATCTTGAAGCGACAAGGTCAAGTACTTCTGAGTCAATCTCAGAATGTTCCGCTTGTAAAGGGATGACACAGCTTGCTTAACTAATCCAAGGTTATTGTCCTGAAAAATAGCATTCCATGCAAGTTATAGGGTGAATTAAGATTATTATCCGTACAGAAACTACAATGAGTGTTTAGGGGAGAATTACCTTTTCAAAATCTGAGCTGCTTGCCACAACCAGTGCCTCTAGTTCATCGATCTTCCCTTCGTTGTAACAGTTACCCACTTCAATGTAAGTCTGCGAAAAGGGTAAATGAGAAAATCATAAGCACGTAAATAGATCTAGCTTGTATGAGATACAAAGCAGCTGAATTCATTGGATTGAACTGGAAAAAAGAGGACTAGCCATCACAAAATGGAAAAAACAACTCATACATGCACACAAAAATCATAACACAGGCAGATCGATAAATGTACAAAGAATACGGATCAAACTTACTAAACAAAAGCCCTTGAAGTTTCTCTGAGCAGCTGTAGAAGCACACTTTGGGAGACTGTTACTAAACTGCACAAGTAAAAATCATACAAGATTACATAAGAGTAACATCATAAGATAAAACCAATCCTTGAAGTGAAACCAACATCACTCAAAACATCCAATATATCAGATGGCCTTACATGCCCATTGTAAATGAGAGACACCAATATGTACTTTTTGTATGCCTCAAGAGCTATAGCATTGACAAGATGCATAGGAGCAGTGACAACCTGAAACAAGTACTTCGATTAGAACTAAAGCAAAAGTCTTTGATGGCTAAAAATCATGTGAAAAAGGTAAACAGAATGACTTACTTTGAAAAGAAGCTCCAATGCTTTCTGGAATCTCTTACGTCCAATGCATATCATTCCCCTGTCCAAAGTGCAGATTATTATAAGAAAGTTATTTTTGATATATCAGCATAAGGATCAAGGATAAGAATCTAACATACTACCAAAAAATTCCCTTGTCCAAAGTGCAGATTATTATAATGCGTTGATATAACCATTGATTAAAACAGAAAACTGATAGCAATGGCATACCCGTAATAGCAATAGAGAAAAAAATCTCTTGGCTGGTCAACCTCCAAGATATCATCACTAAGAATGGAGAAGCCTGCTTTGTAACACTTCGCCAGCAAACACAGTTGAAGAAAATCTGGATGCAATGCAGTCAAACGCTTGGTGGAGACCTGAACCTTATGAATAGCAGTCAAGAGTGGTGCCACCCCTCGTAGGGGATCTTTGAGCTCCAAAACATTGTCTTTCAGTCTCTTACAAAGAGATACAACTGCAAGATCAAATTAATATAACGTCAACATCTCCCCTAAAGATAAGATCACAGAAATACGATAAAAGATCGCCTCAAAGAGTCGGTGATTACATTTTTCGCTCGCTAAACGAATCTGACCGGCATCGCAAGAGTTGATGAACCGAGCAATTAACAGAGCTACATCAGAAGCGTTCTCCTTCGACACTGGACCACGCGTGACAGTCTCACTGGAGCAATCAAACGAAACAAAAAAAAATCTAACTTGAGATATCCAATAATAGAAGGGTAAAATAATACTCCTAGTAATCTATCGAGCTCATCATACACCTCAAATTTCTACGAACATAACCATAAACACACCAAAGAGAAAGAAAAAAAACAGCCAGCGCAGGTAATCCAGTAACCAAGCTCATCAATCAGCCACAATAGTATACACGAAACTACAGCAAGAACTAAACCTAGAAAAAGAGATGAAAATAAACTCACAGGAGATACAGGTAACCGAGAGAATGCTTCGAGGGGTCGAGCTGGTCAAGAGAGGAGATTTTAACATCCGAGTCGGTTCGGAGGGAGTCCTCAGCTCCTTTTAGAAGATTGTGAAGTGAAGATAAATCTCCAGAACTCGCCGATAGACCCTGGATTGACGTAATCACAGCCTCTAACGAATACATAACTCCGACCATATAGAATATTCCGACGAAATCAGAAACCCTAATCGATCGCCTTTTTCTCCCTCTCAAAAGATTTTCCGAACTGTTTTGTTTAATTATCTCTGGATCTTCTCCATAAAATACATGCCCTTATAAAGAGCAGACACTTGGAATGGGCCAGAGGTTTTGGCTTAGGATGTCTTAAAAGCTTTAAACGTATAAACCGACTGCGAACCGTCTTATAAACTAGACATTCTCGGTTTGGCATGAATCAGATGAGCAATAGCCTCGGTATATTTCGGTTTAATCAGACCAGTCGCCGGTCTGACCTTTTAGTAGGAGAAGAAAGCTTTCTCCAGCATTACGAGATTGCGATCACAGAGTGTCAAAGCAATCTGCTTTTCTTCTCTCAGATTCAAAGATTTTCTGTGTAATCTAACGGAGAAGATTTGAAGCTTCGTAGGTGGTAAAATCGATGGCGGATTATCATTTCGTTTACAAGGACGTCGAAGGAACGTCGACGCAGTGGGACGATATCCAGCGGAAGTTGGGGAATCTCCCTGCGAAGGCTCCGGCATTCAAACCGCCGTCTTATACTCCGGCGCAAGACGAGGCTTCAGCTCCTAAGGACCAGGCTTGGTTCGATGAGAAGACAGAGGAGGAGCTTGAGGATCTCGAGGACGACAAAGATCTCGACGATGATCGCTTCCTCGAAGAATACAGGTTTGCAGATCTAATCAAACATTCTGCTTTCTTATATACTATTTCAACTAACGCTGTAGAATCCTTGATGTGATGAGATTCTGGATTGTGAATTCGATTTTCTCGGATCTGTAGCTAACTAGCTCTTTTGTCCTCTTCTCATGCAATTATCAAGCTCTGGTGTTTCTCGATTTGTTTGTATGTTGGATATGAAACGTTTTCTATTCGTAATGCCTGAAGAAAAGAGTAGTACTAATTCGATGTGACCGATGGTTACGCTAAACACAGTTCATGAATCTGCTCTAATGTTTTGATAGGAAGAAGAGGTTGACGGAGCTGAGAGAAGCTGCTAAAGTTAGGAGGTATGGATCAGTGACTCCCATCTCGGGCTCTGATTTTGTGCGGGAAGTTACGCAAGCTTCTGCTGAAGATTGGGTTGTTGTTTGTCTCTACAAAGATGGGTATGCTTTTGAAAGTATTTCCGAATTCTGATTGCTTTGAAGAATTCAGATGCTAAAAACACTCAACTTTTGTTCATTTCTTGTTTAATCTGATAGTTTTGCAGAGTGTGGCTTGCTATTGGGTTGTCTAGATGAATTGTCTAGCAGATACCCAGCAACAAAGTTCGTCAAGATAATATCCACTGATTGTATTCCGAATTACCCTGATTGCAATCTTCCTACCTTGCTGGTGTACCACCATGGCGCCGTTAAAGGAACCCATGTAGGCTTGAAGAGCGTTGGTCGTAGATGCACCCCAGAGAGTAAGTTTAAAAGCCTTATTCTTTGTCTCATATAATTTGTGTGTACTTTGATAACTATGTCATGTCTCATCTCTAGCCATTTTTCTGATTTGGTTTTTCAGGTGTAGCCTTGGTTTTGTGTCAATCAGAGCCAGTTCTTAACGATGGCAAAGGTGGAGACGATGACTCCTCAAGGGTGATGGCTGGAGTTAGAAGACAGTTCATAGAACGAGTGGTGAAAGACCACGAAGATAAGGATAACGATGATGATGGTTACAATAGTGATTAGAAACTTCAAAGCTTATCTATTTATCTCTCTGTGCTGGTTATAGCTTCTTGCGTTTGTGACTGGTAAACAAAAGTGCTGACTTCATCTTGTGTTATGTAATGCTTTTTAAAGATCTTGTTGTTGTTTTAAAAAGAGACAGGAATGTCATGCTGTTTTTAATATCCAGGTCCTGATCACATGATAAATTTCAGTGCTGGATCCTAAAAGGACCATAAATTTAAATAGTTGGAGATTCTCAAATCCATTGAAATGTCCTCTTTCATTCATATGCAATTCTTGAATCTCAAAATTACATTGAGCTATTTCACAAATATACTGCAGATATCAAACCTAGAACTTGAACCAGCAGAAGCACACTACCTTCAAAATGAAACTCCCTTTCTCAAAACTTGTTTATATATTATATATATATACAAAACAACACTCTAATTCTGAGTTCGCCCACAGATAGTCTCCCTGGTCACAAGTCTTATTCCTCTCACCCACATCTCTGCACCCACCATCCCACCTTCACACACAAAATGAAATTCTTTGTTCTCTGTAGTCACTACCCTGAAAACCCCTTCTTCCTCCTGCGCTGCATCGCCTTTCCCCTTCCGGTTCCTCATGAACCGCTGGCTAATCCCAACCTCTACTTCCTTGCACACCACGTTTCTCTTTCGCGACTTCCCCCAACTTAGTACTCCACTTGATTCCAACATTCTCAATCCCTTCCCGTGCTTTTTCCCTTTCCCTCCCTTGGTGTGTTTCATCACACTGCTCCCCTTTACCACAAACCTCCGAGACAACTCGTTACGGATCACCTCCTCCGCATCACCAACCGCGAGATCCACCAGCACTATCCCTCTTCCGTTCTTAGCATTGCAGTTTGCGCCACGGGAGATTAGGAACGCGCACATATATCCATGGCCTTCTATAGCCGCAAGCATCAAGGGAGTGTAGCCGTCACCATCCGGTGTGTCCAGACCGTATCCTTTCCCACTCAAAAGCTTCACCGCTTCGACGTCTCCACGCCTTGCAGCGCAGTGTAGAGCGTAGAAGCCAGCCATGTTCCTGTTGTCCTTCTCGAGAGCAAACTCGAGCATCACCTTCTCGATCATGTCCCGGTTACCGTTCTTCTCCGACAGAGAAACCACCGTGTCACCGGATTTGTTGAATAGCTTCACGTCTGCCCCAGCGTAGACTAGGACTCTAAACACTTCGACGTGTCCATTCATGGCCGCTAGCATTGCAGCCGAGAAGCCTTCCTCGTCTTGATAGTCTAGGAAGATGTCTTGAGCTCTTACAAGAGATTTAAGCGCCTCGGCATCTCCTGCTTGAGCCACGTAAAGCAAAGGCGATAAAACCGAAGCGTTGCTTGAATGCGGAACACATCCGAACCGGATCAGCTCAAGAATTACTCGTTCTAATCCGAGAGACCACTTGTTTGATCCAGCGATCGAGATAACAGAGTGGTCGAACTTGTTCACTAAGCCAAAATCAGCACCAGCGAGGGC
The DNA here is from genome assembly GCA_026724425.1 of Erythrophleum ivorense. Taxonomy (NCBI): domain Eukaryota; kingdom Viridiplantae; phylum Streptophyta; class Magnoliopsida; order Fabales; family Fabaceae; genus Erythrophleum; species Erythrophleum ivorense. Next base: position 4,270,417 of record JAIUCV010000080.1, on the reverse strand, counting down.
AAGAACCTTTAACAATGTTGAATGTTTGTGTATTGCTGAGATCAGCAGAGCCGTGTCCCCAGCATCAGTCTTTGAGTTAACATCGCAGCCAAAGCCAACCAGTTGTTGTACGATCTCCACTGATCCACAACGTGCAGCGATATGAATCGGTCGGAATTCAGTGCCTCGTGAAGTCCTAACAGGAATTTCAGGATCGGCGCCACAGTTGAGGAGGACTCTGACGGCTGCCTGGTTACCGCAGAGGACGGCATGGTGGAGCAGAGTGCGACTGTTGTGAGGAGCGTTTGGAGATTGGACTTTGAGCAGCAGACGCAAAATGTCGCCACTGGTTTCAAAGTATTCTACAGCACACCAGGTTAAAGGGTAAGGCTCAGCAACTCCAGCTCCCACACGAAACTCTTCTCCAGTGTTAATGTCCCATGACCATGCTCCAAGCCTCACCATGATATCTGTCTTCACACCAGCCTGTGCAGATCATTGAAAGAAAAGCTTGGATGTCTTAGACACATCATCATACTCTCTTCGCAAGAAACAAGTTTTTAATTTTGTTAGAGCCATTAATTACCTGCAGTAGCAAGCGGACGACCGAGACCTGCCTATGGACAATGGCAGCAACAAGAGCTGTACAGTCCACATTTGTGTAGAGAGAAGGTTTTGAAGATTGAAGCAAAAGCCTATCGGTTGAATTAGCATTTACTCCGCACTGCAATGAAGCAAGAACATAAAAACGTCTTCTGTAAGATACTGAACAAATCTCATAAGTCAATTATTAAAAACCACAAGATGAAGAACTTACTCTGAGCAAGGTCTCTACAACTTTCACAAAACCTCTGCAACAAGCAGTGGCTAAAGCGTGCACCGCGACCTGAGGACGAATAAGATCAGTTCCCATGAGCAGCTCAGCGAACCTCGAGCGTCCGTGATAGCTTGCCCCTACAAGAGCTTCCTCACAAGCGGGCTGAGAAGCACCGGCTTTGAGTAGAATCTCAAGTACCTCGAAATGACCTTCCCTTACAGCTACAGTAGTTGCAAATCCTCTAACGAGCTTCTGGTTCACATCAGCTCCAGTGTTCTGTGATATGATATTGCACAAAAGGTCAGATCACTGTAAAGATTATCTTAAGCTAGCCGGCTAAGTGCCAAGGACTCCACGTGGGGTGAAAACAAGAACCAGAAGAAGACGAAATAAAAAAAAAGCTGTTTATAAATAGTAAGTTGTATAATAATGCAAAATGAATAATTGAAATGGATCTACATGATAGGGAACAACCCTGACGCAAAGGAGCATGGCTTGATCACAGACATCTGATGATGATTTTTAAAAGGAAAGAGGAGAAGTATGCAAATATAGTATTCATATGTACTTCCAGATGCAGCCAGTGACAAGTGACAGAACCATATGGGGGGGGCCTCAGGTTCTGTTTGTGAACACTTCTTGTCGTACTAAATATCATCAGTTCCTTTCAGGGAACAAGAGAATCAAATCATACCACTCAATTATCACTGCAAGCCAATAGTGAGACTATTGTGTCTCAAAATATCCATCAACTAAGAGCAATCAATATTCAAGAGTTTTTTTTTCCCAAGATCTCAGCCTAATTAACTCTTGGGATTGCGCATTTAAAGCACAAATCCAGCATTCAGGTTAAAGCGAATATGGTCTAACAAAGGTCCAAAACTGAGGAGATATACAATTGGGAATCTGTGACGTTGCAGCCAAGTGAGACTTCAAGATCGGAAAATGATGTCCGCCTACTATGCTAAGTGACTCGGTTAAAGGGAATTAAAATAATTCCTTTTTTACATTTTCGGCATCTTGGAAGATTCCTAAAAAAACCCCCACCAGTGAGATTGAAGCTAGTCAACAGATTATGAATTTTAAAACTCGCACGGAATCCGATCCACATTTAAAAAAAAAAAAAAAAAAAAGTGGTAGAGCTTAAAGTATAGGCAAATACGAGTAATGGAAAAAAAACAATCAGAAAATACTGTATTGCAAACTGAATTAGTTCATCCTGATTAACTATCTGGAAATCGAAGTGAGAATTTGATGGAAGCCGATCTATCAAAATTTACAGGAATAATTTATTTCGTTGAAAAAAACAGAGAGAAGAGGAAATAAGCAGAGTCCGAAATTTGAATTTCAAAAAAAAAGTAAAGTAAAGTATAGACTGAGACCGAGACATAATATATTCGGGTCTTTAATTCAAGAGACAAAAAAAGGTGCGGAAAATCCACGAAATGTCAGTATAATCAGAAATGCGCGAAAACAAACGGAAAATAGGAAATCACGAGGAAAACGATTCTCCATCAATTGCGTCCCCAATTAATAGAGCGTAACAATAGTTTTAGCTCAGAACAAACAAAGATATTCAAATCACTTTGAGTATCAACCGTGAAAATAACGGCGAATTGTATATTAATTGGCAGATAACGCCGCGTGAAGATCAAATTTCAAATCAATGCAGATTTGTGTTGATCGGTTTCAAAATCTAAGCTAGAGACGATGAGAAACGGCTAATCTCATTCACAGGAAAGAAATCGGATTTGAAAAATAAATAAAAACTTACGAGTAACTTCTTCACGAGAGCTACGTTTCCGAAATTAACGGCGAGGAACAAGGCGGTTACATCAGTTTTGAATTCCTCGTACTCCACTCGGATATCGCTGGCGGATTCGTCACGGAGCACGACCTCGCTCCTCCTCGTCTTTAAGCTGACGGCGCCGACGAAATTAACGTCGACGAGCGGATCGGAGACGCAATCCGACGCCGTTCTGATATCGCCGTCTAGGATAGCTTCCAGAAGCCGCTGTGATACCTCGGCCTCGTAATCCATCGGAACGACTTGTCTGCCGGAGAAAACAGTCATTGTCGGAGTATTGATCCTTACGCCGCCGTAAGCCGTTGACCGCGAGTGTCCTAATTCCGGAAGCTAACAAAACGTCGACGCTTTAGAGGATCGTTTTTGTCTCTTTGCAGACGCGAGACTCGAGAGAGAGGCAGAGAGAGCGAGAGCGAGAGAGAAAGAGAAAGATGAAACTTAAAAAGAAGTGAGCGCCAGGGATGGAAGAGACAAGTGTGGGAATTTATTGAAATGGGATTTTACTGCATTAACCATGGTTAACGTAAAATGGTTAAATAATGACTATTCGTGGGTCCCATATTTAACCTAAGAGGCTAAGAAGAAAAAAATTATCCAAATTTGTTAATAATTTACATTTCAAGAAATAAATAAATAATTTGTCTCCCTTTCTTTCTTTGATTAAATATGTTTTCTTCCTTTGCTAACTTAATTGTTGTTTATCAGATTATTTCTATACAAGTACGTTTCTTACTATTTAAATTAATTGTTACATGCCTGCCAGCCAGTAGTACTGCACTATTCTCGTGCTCTCAGTTGGCTTATTAGTGAACATACAGATATGTATTTTTCACTAATTAATAATCAGGGTAAGTACAAAATATCATAAAGGAAATGTATATTTTATAGTTATATACATCTCATTATCTTTTTCAAGTTTTGCTCTTTTCTAGTGCAGATTGGCTTTCGGTTAATGCATATTGTGTGAAATGTTTCAAATTTTTCAGAGTTGAAGCTGGTATCAAATTATCTAAGGATGATGACAAAAAATATGTAGATAACAAAAAACAATATAGAGAAACAACACTAATCTTCCTAAAACGTGGAGTTCTTCTTAAAGAGATTAATGTCAATTTTTGGTAAATATTAGGTGGGAAAGAAGACAGAATTGTAGAATAATGAGAAAGTTAGATAAGACTGTTAACAGATTGTTCATTTTGCTAATATGGAAACTTATCAATACGAAGATTATTTATTTTATTTATTTCAGTGAGTCCATACTCTTTTGCTCACTCCTCTCGCTACAATCCTGCAACTCTTCCCTACTCAATTTATCCAGCTAAGTCACTCAGATTATGTTTTTTTGGCCTTACGTTAGACACATTGCAGTGAATTAATGATCGTTTTTTTATATATATGCCACTCACTCCCACATACCAAATTATTTAACCAATAGGGAACGACACATATCTTCACATATTTATAACTCTCTCTCTCTATATACATATATTTTTCTTTTTTGGTCGTGGACGATGTGATTCAAGTAGAAAACAGATGATCAAATAATAGAAACGGTGGGCGACAAAAATTAAATTGAGGGAGGGAGAGAGAAGTGATGTAACTGAGATCTTTGGATGATACAAAGGACGATCAAAGTGTGGTAGAGATAGTATTGGAGAAGTCGGTGGAGATAGATACATATATAAATGAGAGATATAATAGGACCATACTTTCGTAATCGTACGTACGGGAAACACGAGACTCGTCATGAGGTTGACTCCTCATCGACCATTAAACAACTCATTCGTGGAATACGTCTATGTAGATATGACTATTTTGGTTAAACCAAACACACAGTCCCATCTAATTCTACCGAATTGACCTTAATCGTTATAATAAGGAAAAAATAGGTCAATTTTTATAGAGGTGATAGCTTAAATAGTCAATTTTCAGAAATTAATTGTTTAAATAGATTCATTTAATGTATTTGGGCCTATTATTTTTCAATATAAAAATATATTTCTGTCATTAATTTCTGAAAGTTTTATATTAGAGAGAAGTTCAAAGAGATTTGTAGAGCACATAATAGTAGAGATTAAAGTCATCGATCTTCAATAAAAAAAAAAGCAGTTTAAACCATAGTTATTTATATTTGGTTAACAAGAAACTGTACAACAGAGTTTCGATTAATGTATGACGGCTGGTGTGTAAGAGGAAGCATATTTTTGATATATTAATAAGGGCTACGCATTAGCACTAACTTCTGCGTTCACAACCCAACCAAATAATTAATTGTTTATAGGATATGGTTGAAATGAAAATGAGTTGACCAAAGGAACGTGATTTATCGGATCCTACTTTGGACATACATGTCGCGGAAAGATCTCCTGATCCAGATTGCAACATGAAGATTACATGTTTGATTCCATTTAATAAGTACAATATTATATAATTATGTTTATCGTCGATTTTTTTTTCTATTTACAGAACATGTCGTGAATTATATATACAAGTAACAAATAAATAAAGTAAAGGGAAGAATAAAAAACCTGACTATAATTAGTATAGTGGTAGCTCCTGAAGCAAACCATCTTGCACATATCGAGTTTATCAATGGAGTTTTTGAAGTTAAAAAAAAATAAATTTAGTATAGTGGTTTAAGAAATAATACACTAGTTGATATTTTCGTTTTATATCATCAACTGAATAATATTAATGTTCTTATTAGGTCATAAATCAAATTATAATCCGTTAAAACGCTTATAAATGATTTTAATTACGATCGTGAAACCGAAACATTAACACACAAAAGGAAAACGGTTCAACATCAGGTCATCCAGCTTAATAAGTTTTACAATTGATGAATGATGATAATTCAATTTTAATAAACGATACAAAAATGTATTGAAGGAAATTTTATTTATTATGTACCTACGAGTTCAGGTCGTGACGCGTGACAAAAAAAAAATAAAAATACGATTCTCTTTTGATTTATTTATTTTTGTTAGAAAGAGATGACGAAATTTTTTAACAAATAAAATTAATTTGAATTATACTCCATGTGATCATAAAACAAACAAATACCAAGAGATAAACAAAAATAAAACGCCCACCGGCTCGGACCACACGTAAGGAATGGGTCCAACGAAAGTTACGAAACTACGCGTTTCGAATCATATATTGGGATATCCTCTCTTAATTTCCCTTTCGAAGAAAAAAATGATAGTCATACTCGAGATTTATTACTCTACACTGTAACTCTTCTTACTATAATTGTTCCTTTCATTGAGCTTTACGAATTCATTGGTTTTTCTTCTTACTCGTGCGTAGGCCTGCGTAGCCACGTATGGATGGTCAAATCGGTTTGTTTGAGCTGAATTGATCTCAAAAAGTATACTTGAAAGTTTTAAAACGCTTTGATTCTACTATTTTTGTTTCCGTCAAATGGTTTAGTTGTTTCTGTTTTTAGAAAATCACACAGCCAATCATACAATCAAATAAATCGCAATTTTTTCTAATTCAATATGCAAACCAAACCTTACCAAGCTAAATTAAATTTCTGTTAAAACTACAAAGACTCAAGCCAATAATCGGATTTGAATCCACTTCCACTACTCCCCGAGACATCAAGCATATGGGATATGTAAAATATTCAAAATGCAAACCCTTGATTTTCCTTTTTGCTCTTCTTAATATATAATACGATGTTAAAAAAGTGTAAGCAAGCAATGAAATAATGCCAGTGGAATATAATCAAAGGGGGCAAAAGGGAAACAACATGCACCAACCATCTTAGGACTTACAACTTTTTCAGTTTTGAAATTTGAAAAGGATAATAAAAGACATGATTATACGTGTAAAACAACTACATGATTTCGAATTCATATTTGGCGGCAGAGATTGAATATTTAATATGTTTGCTTCAACCTTAAAGATCCATGGCGCAAGCAAATATCATGTCTAATTAATGATCTAATTTAATCTTTAAGAAGACATTTAGTCTACCTTAAAGCAAAATGACTTATCTTTTTCCTTCACCCATGCGATACTCTATTAAATTTGAGATTCGAATTTTCCACGGTACAAATGGGCCACGTAATGTTCTCGTAATCTCAACAAGGATTATTATTTTAAGTTTTCTTTTCCTTTTGAGCTTATGTGTTAAGCTAATATTCAAAGATGGTATGCTCTAAAAAGCGATCATCGGTCGTTACACACTTTTCTCGTAATGAAATCAATTATGATCTTATCGAAAAAGTGCTTTTCATTACCAACAAATTAAACATATGGTTTTCTTATCTCAGTACCTATGGGCTCATAAATAATATTTATGTGTTAATTATGCATAAACCAATGCCCGTTAAGATAACATATGCCGGTGTTCAAAATCTCGCTAATCGGTAATCATTCGATTAGTACCGATTAGCGATTTTTCAAAAATCTCTTATAATTCAGCAATTAATTAGAGCGGAATTTTTGCTTTATTTTAATACATTTTAAAATTATATATATATATATATATAAAATATATTAATTTTAAAAACATACACTCATACAAAAGATTATGTTTAATATTTCTTCCAATTCCGAAATATTTCTAATACAAAAGATAATAATAATTTCACTCACATATATACCAAAGAGATATTGTCTTGATCATATTAAGAACATACAAAAATATATAAAAGATGGTAATAGATAATTCTTCATCCTTATGTTATTCTATGATCAAGTAGTCAATTTGAATCAATGTGTATAGAACTTAGAAATAGATAATTGCAAACCTGAAAAAAGATCAAATGTTAAAAACTAGAGAAAGATATTGATTAATTCGGTTCTTTGAACAATTGTTCATGACCTAATACTACAAAATCAGGGAGAGATATGCTTGAAACTATATTCCACAAGTTATAGTGAACATATCAGAATTAATGAGAATTAATGATAAGCATGTGACATTCATGTCCTAATGCTAATACTACATATGCTCTCTAGTTTCGTTTTTATGGTGTCGAAATAATTAATATGGGTCTGAGAATAATTTTTTTTGGCTCAAACGGTTAATTATTTAACGGACCGATAATTGCAATTTCTCGGTAGTCAACGGTTGACCATGATTGACATTGGTTGACCGGTTCGATTCCGATTTACGATTTCTCGGCCGATTAATCGGAAAAATGGCGGATATTTAGAACACAAATACGTCTGATAATATTGGGCCTGCCTGAGAAAACAAAACGGTACCTTTTGTTGTCGTCTTAAAAGGAATTTTGGAGCGCGCGGCTGTAATGCCATTTTTAAAGAAAAGTCGATCTGAGCTGCCATGGCCGAGTCTAATGCCATGTACGGATGGAAAGGGGAAGGAAAATTACCCTTTCATCCTTAATGAAAATGAATCGAGCGATTGAAATTGAAATTGAAATTGAAATCGAGCTATCGACATCGAGAAAGAAAAAACACGAAATCGATTTCAGCGAGCTCGCGAAACCGGGAAAAAAAAAAAACCGAGAGCTGAAATCTTTTATCCGTTGATTCCGCGATTTGAGAGGAGAGCTCCGATTTCAACGAGCTGCTCTTCCCGTGATTCGTCGACATGCGACTGGAGCTCTGGCCTGAATTCGAGCTCCAATCCGCCATTAATTGAGGTGAATGTTTCTTCACCTGATTCGAGCTCAAGCTGCGCCCGTGAGTGACATCGATTTCGTCGACATCCGACTGGAGCTCCGGCCTAACATCGATTTCTTCTTCTTCTTCCGCATTCTAACATCGGTTTCTTCCTTGCTCCGCCATTGTCGTAGCTCCGCCATTAATTGAGGTGAATGTTTCTTCTTTTGTTTGGGAATATGAAAAATAAGGGATCTTGGCTTGCAAATTGCTTCATTTAGTATGCACATTGGGTTGGCATCCATGTATTTTCGATGGATTAGTCTTTAAGTTCACTAATTTGCAGAAGTAGGACAACCAGTACAACTGGTACAACTGATAGGTATAGGACAACTGGTACAAATAGTACAACTATGTATATTGTGTTATTGCTGATTGATAGTTCTCATTATATTTTCAGCGAGAATGACCTTCAACCCAAACGTACATTTTGAGTATGGAGGTTGCTATTTACGAGGCGAGGAGGGGCTGAAATGGTTAACAAGAAATCCATCATGCGCTATACCGTTTAAGACCTCATCTGCGCATGAGATAACATACTCGGCTTTAGTGGATAAGATATTGAAGAAGATTGCGATAGTTGGAGCTAACCCGCAGCTGAAACTGAGTTACATTCCGTTGGTAAATAAACCTGTGATAGAGTCATATATTTTCGATGATGATGACTTACATGCTTATCTGACGACATTGGATAAAGAGGGACTTAGGTCTGTGTTGCATGTGGAGGTAATAAAAGGTTTGGAAATAAATGAGAGGAGCGACCATCTTTCCAGAACAGAGGCAGTAAGTTCTTTTGGTTTGAATTATGATGAACCGGTTGCAAATGGCAATGGTGATGATGATGTTCAGAATTCTGGTATGCTTATAATTTATAGAGCGCACACAGAAGGAGAAGAACATAGGCCGCCCATTATCGAAGAGGTGATATCTGCTGATGTCGAGAAGGTGGTCTCTGGTGATGGTAATGAAAATGGTGAAAATGGTGCGTGTGGCGAATCTGATGGTGTGCATAACCATGCTGAAAATGGTTTGGATGGAATGCATGAATTTGTTGACCTACCACGTTCTGTAGAAGAAAGACAATACGTAGAAGAATGGGAGGATGGTACGGGTCTTGTAATAGGTCAGGAATTTTGTTCTAAGGAGGCATTGCAAGATTTGGTCGACCGAGCTTCCAATAAGAACTGTTTTGGGTTCCATACTTATAAATCAGATCCAGGCCGACTTATTCTAGAATGTCGTCAAAAGAGTATAGGGTGTAAGTGGTATATACGAGCTACAAAGTTTAAGGGATCAGGTTTTTTCACTGTTAGAGTATACAGAAAGATGCATACATGCTCTCGGGCTGCTCAGAGTAGCAGCATTAGTAGAAGGAGAGGTACCCCACGATTAGTAGCATCTGTTCTGTATGAAGACTATCCTGGTCAATTCGACACACCAGCTCCGAAAAATATCGTTGGTATTGTTCAACGCAGAGTTGGTTTGAGTGTGTCCTACTCCACCGCCTTGAGAGGGAAACGCCTAGCTGTTAATGATGTCCGAGGCACTCCAGAAGAAGGGTATTTGATGTTGTATTCTTATCTTTACATGTTGGAGAAGGTAAATCCTGGGACAGTGACAAGTGTTAAATTGGATAGAAATGATCAGTTCCAGTACTTGTTCATTGCCTTGGGCGCTAGCATCGAAGGGTTTCGATCGATGAGGAAAGTGATAGTTGTGGACTCAACATTTCTGAAGACTGTTTATGGAGGACAACTCGTATTTGCCTCAGCACAGGACCCTAATCATCACCATTACCCTATTGCGTTTGGTGTGATTGATGGTGAGAATCATGCTAGTTGGAATTGGTTTCTTGGAAAGCTGAAAACAGTTATTCCGGATGATCATGAATTGGTTTTTATGAGTGACAGACATAAAAGCATAATTCATGCAGTTGCGAATGTTTATCCCAAGTCACAACATGGACATTGTATATGGCATCTGTCTCAAAACGTGAGAGGTCAAGTCCAACATAAGGTAAACAAAGATCTTGTTGCTCAAAAATTCATCCATTGCGCTCATCTTTATACTGTGAATGAGTTCGAGAAAGAGTATGATGATTTCAAGAAGATGTTTCCTTCTGCCCATAAGTATTTGGTTGATAGTGTAGATTTGGATAAGTGGGCTAGGTGCTACTTTAAAGGCGAGAAATATAATTTAGACACCAGCAATACTTGCGAGTCTCTGAACAGCGTGTTTAAGAAGGAAAGGAAGTTGCATCTGTTACCAATGATTGATGCAATTGTTGATAAAATGGCATTTTGGTTTAACAAGCATAGGAAAGAATCTGCGTCATTGCCGGAGACAAAGGTAGTTGTGCCTTTTGTTGAGAACATGTTGCATGATAGATGTCCCATTGCTACTTGTTTGACTGTGGGTGAGCTAAACAGCTTCCAGCTTGAGTACAGCGTTATTGGTAATGATAGGATTACTTATCTGGTGGATTTAGAGAAAAAAAGTTGCTCCTGCAGATGGCTTGACATAGACAAGTATCCGTGTGTCCATGCGATAGCCGCAGTCATGGCAAAGATAAGAAAGGGTGGGAGGAGATCGAATATATCTATATACGATATGTGCTCCAAATATTACTTGATTGAGACGTGGGCATTGGCATATCACAGGACAATTTATCCAGTGCCGCATGTATCTACTTGGAGTATTCCTGAGGATATACTAAAATTGTACGCCTTACCTTATGATTACGACAAAACGAAAGGAAGAAATCAAGAAGAACGGTATCCATCAACCGGAGAAAGTCGCAAGAAGAAGAAGAAGACAAGTAACAAGTCTCAACGTAATATAGACTTGGGTAAGTGGTTCAAGCCTGTGCATAGCAGTGGTACCTAAGTGAGAGCTCTCCTTAAGTCTTGTTTTTATGTGACAGAGTATCAACAATTATGTGTTTATGTTTGTATTGGTGACCATGTTTTCGTATGAACAATTAAGTGTTTATGTTTGTGCTTCTTCTTAGGTTTATTTATGAAAAATTATGGTAGTCACTTTTGCTTTAATGTACGACAAGGTTCAACTGCGTACAAATTTGAGCAACTACGAGTTTTATTGGGTTCTACCATTGTGTGTTCAAATGGATTCAAATGGGTTCAAATGGGTTCAAACGCTGGAGGTGCTCACTGAAATTATTATGAATCTGGACATAATTGTGTGTTCCCATTCATTCGGTTCAACTGTCACCTGTTGGTTTAACTTTGGTTTAGTGTACACTCAAATAATATTTTTTAGTAAACGATGGGAAATAATTATGGAAATCGACCAACTAATGACTTTAAACACAAGCTTTCCATATACTAAAACATTAATAATGAGGATATGATGCAATTTATAGTTTTCTAAAACAAAGTAATGTTTAGACATTAACCAAGACTTACAACATAAGGAAAACATAGGCATTGTTATATTATTATGAAGAGAATTTACGAAAATGTTATGTTATAAATATCTAATGGAACATAAATGTTTATATTGGCATTATAAGTCCTAAATGAATTGGTTCAACTCGAAATCAAAGGTTTATTATATGGTTCAACTTGAAATATAAGAAAATGGTCAATGTTCAACTATTGTCGATTTTGGTTCAACCCTTATCTTGGGTACAAATACGTTCTAAAATAACCAGCGAGATGGTCAATGCGCCGCCGGCGGGAGATTTAAGAGGGAAATTAAATTCTAAAATAATTCGATTTACATTAGTTTCTTAGTTTCTTAGTTTTCATATTTTCTTTCTTTTCCGAAGAGAGAGGTTTCTTTCAAGAGAGAGAGCGAGCAGAGAGCTTTTCTTTCTAGAGAGAGAGACCTTTCGAAAGATCTAGAGAGAGAGGAGAGAGAGATTTCTGGGTTCCATTTGCAGTCGATTTCAGTCCTCCAGGTTCCAATTAAGGTTCGGCTCCTCGTAGATCTATGTAGAACAACTATTTCAGTATTAGGTCATTTTCCATTTTTCGTAATCTGAATCATTGTTTCCAATTCGAATTCTTGTTACAAGGGAATGGGTCCTCACAGTTGGGTTGCAACGTCTTCCTCCTCCTCGGAGTCTTTAGATCCATGTCTCAAAGCAGATGGTGAATACGGAATGCCCAAGCAGTGTTACTGCGGTGGAGACGTTTTTCTTGAGACGTCTCACAAAGCAGAGGATCATGGAAGGAGATACTTCACTTGCCGCAACCGTGATGTGAGTTTTAAGTTTTTTTTTTCAGTGTCTTGATGTTGCACAAAATTCAGATATTGATGTTGTTTCCAATATCTCCCAATATTGTGGACTGTAGCAAGAAGGGTATCATATTCGCAAATGGTGGGATAATGTGATCCATGATGAAATTGAAATCTTGCACTCTGACATCAGAAGTCTGACCGAGAAATCCCAAAGCTGTGGAAAAGCAGAAGAAGCACTTACAGATATCACTACCCTCTGGACCGACCTGTGTGTGGCGGAAAGGGCTATTGCGGATGTGAAGGGAGATTTTGTGGAGATGAAAGAGGGTTATGCGAAGATGGAGGCGTTGGTTCGTGATCTTAACAAAAAGCAGACAACTGTGGAGATTACATTTGTGGTTGCTGCATTTGTTATGTTCCTTGGTCTCTTCATAATTTGGTTTAAGTAACTGCAATCTAACTGCTCGGATGATAAAGACTTATGTTTCTCTGTTTTAAAAACTTTGTTTTGGCGGATTAAGGCCTCTGTTTTTCAAACTTTGTAAGAGGTCTTGCGTTTATGTTATGCCTTAGTTTATGGAAATGAGTTTAGTAATGTATATGGTACTTATGTTATGTGTATTTCGTATTACCTTGCAACTATTATATTTACGACACTTGAACTATTTTTTATGTCTTAGTGAAACTAAGTAAAACCAAGTTATATTAACTCGTCTTAGTGAAACTAAGTCGAACCAAGTTATACTAAATATACTCGTCTTAGTGAAACTAAGTAAAACCAAGTTATATTAACTCGTCTTAGTGAAACTAAGTCGAACCAAGTTATACTAAATATACTCGTCTTAGTGAAACTAAGTAAAACCAAGTTATATTAAAAATACTCGTCTTAGTGAAACTAAGTCGAACCAAGTTATACTAAATATACTCGTCCTAGTGAAATCAAATCATTCTGCGATTCCACAAACACAACCACTAAGTTGATAAACAAGTTCACAAACACAACCCAAAATCATGCTTCCGTTTGGACCCATACCTCCTCACTCTTTCTTCTTGCCTTTACCTTTGCCTTTACCTGCGGCTTTCTTATTTTCTGCGGCTTTCTTCTTTTCTGCGGCCTTCTTCTTTTCTGCGGCTTTCTTCTTTTCTGCGGCCTTCTTCTTTTCTGCGGCTTTCTTCTTTTCTGCGGCCTTCTTCTTTTCCTTTCCTGCTCCACCGTGGTTCTTCTTTCCAGGCACATAAGGACTACACTTCGCAGCTGACGGCTTACCAATCCTCTGAGGCCGTTCCTTCCTCTCTACTCCAGATCTTTTCAACCTTTTTTTCGGCGGTTCTTCATCCTCTTCTTTCTCTTCCTCCTCCAAAGCAGTCTCACCAGCCTCTTCTTTCTCTTCCTCCTCCGATGCAGACTCATCACCATCCTCCACACCAAGCGCACCACCTTCCTCATGCTGGTGATCCTCCTCAAGAACGTTTTCCATTTCCTTAGTCCCCTCAGCTTCAACACGCTTATCTACAACATCATATATAAATGTTACATAAACATACAATCCATCATAATCCACCATAATTAAGTTTAACTTTGTTACCTTTCACGGCCCCAGCCTCTTCTTTCTCTTCCTCCTCAGATCCAAGTTCCCCAGCCTCTTCTTCCTCCTCCTCCTCGGATCCAAGTCCACCAGCCTCTTGCTGTTGATCCTCCGCACCAAGCGCACCACCTTCCTCTTGGTGGTGATCCTCCTGAAGAATGTCTTCCATTTCATCAGCCCTTACAGGTGTTCCATCATGTCTAATAACACTTGGCCCACCGGAAATCGGCTCACCGTCACCGGTTACATTTGTGGCTGGAATAGGACTTACCAAAGAACTACTTGCTCCTGTCTCTACAGCTTTGCCTCGCAGCTCCTTCACAAATCTCTCAACATCTACAAGTCTCTCATTCCAACCACCAACCATTTCTTTTATTTCCTTTCCCACTGCCTTCATTCTGTCCATCCTCTCCGTAATTTGCTTTATTACTCCCTTCAGCTCTAGGATTGATGCACTCGTTTCAGGATCTTCTCTAGTGACTTCATCTTCATATACATCCTCGGTAATACCTCTACCAGCCAAATCCACCTCGTATAAAGATTCCCACCATAACTTCTTCTTCTGAACGATTAGATGGTTTCTCCAACCCTCAACAATAGGATCCAAATAACCTATGCCATCATCACATCCAGGGTCGATGATGCGCTCCATCAGAGATTCCTCATCTGTGGTAGGTTCCAAAATGCTAATGATATCCTGCGAATATGAAAACAATTTTAAATTACCAAATCTAGCTTAACTAAGATACTAAAATAACCACATATGGGAGATAACACTGACCTTGCTCCTTCCAATCGCCTCATTAATGTCTTCCAAAGGATATCCTTTCATATGAGTGTCTTTGAACATGTGCCTGCATAACCTCGGACATTCCTTCTCTGCGTCTACACTCACTCGGAAGGTCCGTCCAAGCTCAGGGATACACTCAAATGCAAAAGCCTCAAGAGGAAGAATGAAACCAGAAAAACACCATGTATCTCCCTTCTTCACGATGCCTCTCTTGAACTTCTTCATGATTTTCTTCACTTCGGCGATGCAATCATCAAAGGTATAGCGGCCCCATGGAAAAGTTTCACACAACTTCAAATCATCGACAATTTTCAGCAGAAACGGCTCTATGTACCCTTCAATCTTAGACTTCGCTTTCAACACATTGCTCAAAACATACAAGAGCGCCATCTTCTTCTTGTTTACACTGCTCTTCATTGTAACTAGTTTCTTTTCCACATCTGCGATTGTTATCCTCCTAGACCCTTGAAACCACCTCTCCACAAACTTATAATCCCCTTTTTCCTTATCTTTCAAATCGTGGTAGTTACTCGGGTAATCATGGCAATCTAATCCACTTAACAGCGCATGCTCTTTGATAGAATACCTAATCGGTACTCCATTTACCACAAACCACAGCTCATTCTCCTTCTCAGTCCAAGCATGATGAAGTAGTAGCATCCAAAGTCCTTGTGATATGCGGTTTGGCTCCTCGGCGATGTGAAATATATGCTTCAACTGAGGATGCGATAAGAAAAACTCCAATTCATTAGGATACTTCTTTATCTCACTCACTGTATCCTTCACATAGCATCTCGATGCTATCTTGCAACTATTCCTATATTGCTTTGGACTGAAGTAAAACTTCTCTGGTGGCAGTGGTAGAGATTCGCCTTCATCACGCTGCCAAGTCAACTGTATTGCCATAAAAAATTGAACCATTCATATTTAGTTGACCCATGTAAAACAACGTTGAACTTACAAATACCTAGTTGAACATAGTGAAACCTACGTAATCTCTCTTCACCTACATTGTACTTCTACCATGAACTTACAAATATCTAGTTGAACATAGCGAAACCCTACGT
Source organism: Erythrophleum ivorense (assembly GCA_026724425.1). Classification (NCBI taxonomy): domain Eukaryota; kingdom Viridiplantae; phylum Streptophyta; class Magnoliopsida; order Fabales; family Fabaceae; genus Erythrophleum; species Erythrophleum ivorense. The sequence goes on along the minus strand of JAIUCV010000080.1, from coordinate 4,254,522 downwards.
AATCTCTCTTCACCTACATTGTACTTCTACCATGAACTCCAAAATTCAACCATTCTACATTCTCAACGTCAATCTGAAAGTAATAAAAGGTGTAAGTAAATGTGTACAATACCAGAAGAATCTTATCGGTTTCTTCGTGACCCGAAGACAAATCTTCTTCTTCTTCTACGGTTTTCTCTGGCACTCCAGATTGGGGATTTTCTGAATGATCTGATTGGGGATGATATGACTCATATTCTCCTCGAGTCTTGCTTTTTACCTTCGCCATTATCTAACTACAAACAAAAACGAGCCGACATCGTTAGAAAGATGGAAGAAGAACAATCCGACACAACAAAGAAAGCTAATCTTTTCGATTTTCGCTTACCGACGAGAAATTTGTAGATGCCAAAACAGGGAGTAAGAGAAGTTTGTTAGGAATTTGAGTTTCGAGATCGAAGAAATTAAAGGAAAAGCTTCACTTCTTTCCGTTGAGGATTCAAAATCGCAGAGGAAACCGAAGAGACGCGATCGAAGTTTTGAAATTTCGATTTTTTACTCTGCTGTAACGCGAGGAAAAAAAGTAAATTTAGGGTTGGATGGTTTCGGGTCGGGGCATTCTATTCGGATGGATAAAACCCTGGTTAGGTTGGTAATTACGACGATTTTTGTTGGCAAAACAGGTATTTACTCTATTTCCGTATTAAAAAAAATCGAAAAGAAATTAATTTTTAGAAGAATGGCACAGCAGCTCCATTCTTCGCAAGATATGGCATAATAGCCATTCTTTCGGAATTTTGCCTGCTGTATTTATTTATTTATTTTAATTCATCCTCCGTCTGCTCAGAGATTTGACGCTCATTTGTCTTCCTCTAGTAGTTGCAGATAGCAAATTAGCAATGGCGTCTGACGCGGTAGCAGATCATGATACAAGTAAGAAAACTTTCGTTTTATCTCCGTTTTCATTTTATGCTTCGCTTTCAGAATTTGGAACTGTTTGTATTGTTTTTGATTCTTCGTGTTTTTTGTTTACCGGTGGTTTGGTTAGAGTTAGAAGCGGTTTCAGGGAAGAGAGTTGCAGTAGTAGGTGCAGGTGTAAGGTAATTTTCACAGAGAGAATCATCTCTTGCATTGTATTTCGTCTCTATTGTGCTATGAAATTCTGCTGATTATCCTAATTTTTCATCAACTTTCCGGGTTTTGGAGTCTGATCTGTTTCTGGGTTCTTCGCTCCGAGTTTTGTTTAATTGTCCATTTTCGCGTAAATTTTGTTTGGATAAAGTTGCTCGATCGGAATTGGGCAACGAAGTCGCTCACAGATACGTTGTTTTTGTCAATGCTTTTGATTGTTTGTTTTGAAGTGGTCTTGCTGCGGCTTACAAGTTGAAGTCGAGGGGTTTGAATGTGACTGTGTTTGAAGCTGATGGAAGAGCAGGTGGGAAGCTGAGAAGTGTGATGCATAATGGCTTGATCTGGGACGAAGGAGCAAACACCATGGTACTTTTTGTTGTTTTACTTCTTTCGAACCAATCAGCACAAATCTGCTTTCACTTGGTCTTGATCCGGTGTGGCTGCATGTGCAGACTGAGGCTGAGCCAGAAGTTGGGAGCCTGCTCGATGATCTTGGGCTTCGTGAGAAACAGCAGTTTGTGAGTAATTTCTGTGGTTCGTGGATGTTCTTACATTGCCCCGAGAGACATACTTGTTATTTTCTTGATTTGCTTTGTGTGTCTCACATTCTCACCCAAGAGCATTCTTCATTGTTTCAGCCAATTTCACAGAAGAAACGGTATATTGTGCGGAATGGTGTACCTGTTATGGTAAGTCCTACTTGTTTCCTTTTTTCTTATGGTTGCTGCTTCTTCATGTGATAAGTGTTCTTGTCTAATCTATGATGCTGATATGTTCTCTATTTGCATGCTAGATACCCACCAATCCCATAGCGTTGGTCACTAGTAGTGTCCTCTCTGCCCAATCCAAGGTACATTTAAGTGCACTAGTTATTGACAAGACTTGTCAAAGAGATCTTGATGATTATTTGAGGCATATTGTTTTGACGGTGTTTAAATTTTTGGGGACTGCCACCAGAAACTTGAATCTCTCTTCTACCAAACTGCTTTTAACTTATCAGTATATCTAAAAAAATCCCTTAAAGTACTAGTTCTTATGTGCAGTTTCAAATCTTGCTGGAACCATTTTTATGGAAGAAAAAGGACTCGTCCTCAAAAGTGTCAGAAGCATCTGCAGTAGAGAGGTGAGTGTTTTTTTCTCGCCAAGACTATCAGCAATCTCAAATCTCAATCGCATAAGGTTGTAACTTCAAATTCACTTCCCTTTTTTTTCTGGTTGTAGTGTAAGCGGGTTCTTTCACCGCCATTTTGGCCAAGAGGTTTGTTGCTACCTACTCCTAGATTTGGATTGAATCATTCTACTCTCACCCTTTTGTTTTGGTTCACCTTTCTCTGCATGTGTCAAGACCAATTGTGGAATATTTAAATAAATTTCAGACGTCTGAGATTTTCCTTTCGCGTGTCCCTTTTTATGTATCTTGTTTGTAAGGTTGTGGACTATCTCATCGACCCTTTTGTTGGTGGAACAAGTGCTGCGGACCCTGATTCCCTTTCAGTAAGTAACTTTTCACTTAACAGATCGTCTTTGTTTTAAAAATTATTGTTTGGTGTTCCTCATTTTTATCTTCCTCCCTACGATTTATGATCAGATGAAGCATTCTTTTCCAGATCTCTGGAATATAGAGAAAAGGTACTTTCTCGTGTAACTATACTATATGCAATGAGTTCTACTTGAAGAATACTTTCAAGTTTTATTTCTCTGTTGATAGTGCGATGCAATCAGGTTTTGAGTTGGGCATTCCTTGAATCGTGTCATTTTATGCTCGGTAATATCAAAAATAATTTGGTCTCTTGATGTATAACATGATAGGCACATAAGTTTTACTGACAAAGACAGCATTGTAAATAACGGTAGCTCCCTCATTTTGGGACTGACTTGAGTTTTACCTGGTTCTGTACTTATATATGCTAATTTTATGACGATGAACTCTTTAAAGTGTTCTCCGGTTAGTTGCTCAATAAATTCTATTCTTTTTCAGTTTTGGCTCGGTGATAGTCGGTGCAATCAGAACAAAGTTTGCTGCCAAAGGTGGTAAAAGTGGCAAAACAAAAAAGGCTTCGCGCAGTTCATTCTCTTTCAAGGGGGGAATGCAGGTGATGCTTTGTCAATGAAAGCCAGAAATTTTATCATACAAACAAATATTTATTGCCGTACTTCTCATGTTCTTCTTGCTCTGTTATACTTGTCGTTAATATGTTTCCACTTTGGGATATTGCAGATTCTTCCTGATATGTTGTGCAAAAATCTCTCACATGATGAGCTCAGTTTAGACTCCAAGGTTCTCTCTTTGTCTTACAATTCTGGATCAAGACAGGAGAACTGGTCATTATCCTGTGTTTCTCATAATGAGACGCAGAGACAAAATCTCCATTATGATGCTGTAATTATGACGGTTAGTGGTGTTTTTGTCGGATGTGAGATGAAAATTACAAAACCTCAAAACTGACAAGAAATTTATGTACCATAGGCTCCTCTGTGCAATGTGAAGGAAATGAAGGTTATGAAAGGAGGACAACCCTTTAAGCTAAACTTTCTCCCGGAGGTAATTGTGTTTTATCCAATTTTCATAAGTTTTTGTTTTAGAGTATTAGGCCTTACATCGTTGCCTTAGATTTTCTACTCTAAATACTGATAATGAGAACCTTAATGTGACATCAAAGAACTTCCTCGCATGATTACTTGTCTCTTATATGTTCTATTTATTCCAAGGTAATTGCATCACGATGCTGATCTTGTTTAGTACTCAGATTATGTATATGCCCCTCTCGGTTATAATCACTACATTCACAAAGGAGAAAGTAAAGAGACCTCTCGAAGGTTTTGGGGTACTCATTCCATCTAAGGAGCAACAGCATGGCTTCAAAACTCTGGGTAACTTGTTGGTGTCTTAGGCCATATTTCAAGCATATAGCGTTGTATTTCTCTCTCTACAAATATCAACACTTTCATACTCCTCTATACACAGGTACACTTTTTTCCTCGATGATGTTTCCAGATCGTTGCCCTAAAGACCTTCATCTGTATACAACTTTTATTGGTGGGAGTAGGAATCAGGAACTAGCCAAAGCTTCCACGTAAGAGAAATCTATCTGCTCACGTTTTTTTTCCGAGTTTCTTACTCCACCTGATTCGGGCTAAATTTCTTTTTTTTGGTTCTATCCTTTGTAGGGATGACTTAAAACAAGTTGTGACTTCTGACCTTCAGCGACTGTTGGGGGTTGAAGGTGAACCCGAATTTGTTAAGTACGTGGAGTTTGGAGATTTTTTCATTTCATCGTTTTAGTTTAGGAAAGAGGAGACTGCGATTGTAAATCAACAATATATGTGTATCGCAGCCATTTCTATTGGAGCAAAGCATTCCCGTTGTATGACAGCAGCTATGATTCAGTCATGGAAGCAATAGACAAGATGGAGAAAGATCTACCCGGATTCTTCTACGCAGGTTACTTCAGTTAAAGTTTCAGTCTCTTAAAAAGAGAAGACCAAATACATAATCCATGATGACTGTAGTCCATCTATGGACTTGAGATGATTCACTGCAGTTATTTATCTATTTCGCATGGGACAAAATAAACAGGTAATCATCGAGGCGGGCTCTCTGTTGGGAAATCAATAGCATCAGGTTGCAAAGCAGCTGATCAAGTGATCTCATACTTGGAGTCTTGCTGAACATTGCCAAGGTTCGTCCTTTTTAATCACTTAGTTTTGTAAAACTTGTAAAATGGAATAAGCCGTGAGATTAGCCAACAAACTCAGCAAAACCCATATTCTCATAAGACTTACTAATTCCATCGTAAACGATGCATATAATGTTTGGTCTGTTTCCTTGTTGCATCACTGGTCTCGAACATGATAGCGTGGGGGGTTTTTGGATTGAAGAATCTCTAAAAACAAATTACTGATCTTGTCTTATCTTGAAGTCGATCTTATTTCTGTTCTCTAGACAAGTTGGAGAGAAACTTGTTTGGTTTTTGGTGAAGGGGATGTTGATGTTTTGCTTTTTTTTTTACAAGATCGATGTTTTGCTTGTTGCTTCTCCAAAACCAAAAACCATGAGATGGTCCCAAAATGGTAGTATCTTAACGTCCAGGTCTCCTCGTCTCACATGCTTTTCCCATTCCCATTTCATGGACTCTTCTGTTTTGTCTTATCTATCTCCTATAAAGCCTCCTCTGTCTTAAACCCAAATTTTCATTGTTAAGTCCTTTTTTATACTTAAGCAGCATCAATATTAGAGCCTGCATTGTTCTAATCTTTTTGTTCCTTTTGTGGTGTTTAAATTGAATACTTTAAAACTAGGACAAAAATGAATAAATAACTGGTAACTAGGATGATGACTCTTTAGGTGAATTTTGTTGGTAATGGTGTAACAGTATCTATACATCATGAGTCGAATATAAGTAAACAGTAACACCATGAAACGAAATTATAACTTCATAAGTGTTCGTCAAGTTTAACACATCAATTGCGATTCACAATTGTCAATTTAAGTAACAGTTTCTCTTTTTTTCTCAAATTAGAATGAAGAACCATCTTAAGTTTTCATATTTGTGAAAATAGTAATGCATGTGAGATAGAAAAATATATTTAATATGATTGTCCCGTCTCTGAGAGTACAGCAGACTCGTGGGACCCACTATGTGGACCCACAGGTTTTTAACCTTTTCTGTTCTTTTTTCTTCTTCCTTTACCTTTAACAAAGCATAACTACTACCTTTGCCTGCGAGCAAAAGACCTACTTGCCCTTATAATGCCACAAATCTAAAGGCTCTGCTTTATACTCGACTAAATTAATATTCGTGTCACAACATTATAACGTATGCTACAATTTAAACATTGTGGATTTCTTATTTCGTAAGATGGTGTTGATAAAATTATATTGGTGTTGATAAAATTATCTTAGTAGATATACTATTATATAGTTGGGAATGTTATTATTTATTGCCATATCCCTTCAACGGAAGCTACTTCTACCGAACATTGTTTTTTCGTAGAGCAAAAGCTTCGTTTCGTCATATACATATATCCCGTCGGTATCGTAGAAGGGTAGTTTGGTGAATTAACAAGACATGGAATCTAATCACACACATAAATCAATGTTTAAAATTAATAAACGAAGATGGAAGACGAAGAAGGGACATGTGTTAGCGGCATCTTCTATCAGTCAGTCAACCAAAGTCCCAAATTGCATTTCCAGACACTAATAAACAATTTATCATCAAATAACAACCATACTTTATCTATACGAAATTTAAGTTCAAATATCATATGTTTTCACATTTTTTATTATTACTAGTATTACTTTACATACAGTAATGAAGAAAAGAGAAACACAGACAATTTGGTCATTAAAAGGAACAAAGTTTCATCAAATTGAGTGCACATTTCTTGCTTTATGATTGTTTCTGATGACCCACATTCTCAATTTACTGTTTCCTTCATAAAGTGAAGAAGAAGAAGAAGAAAAAGATTCTTTGAAATCTCTTCTTTTGTCAAGTCTCTCAGATAAAAATACAGACGCCGCCATTAATGCTGCTCACCCCTCTGTCATCAATGCTCTTATCACCTTCCTCTCTAGCTTCCCCAATATCTTTCTCGTCTATGTGTTAATCCGACAAACACACACAAGAACACCCAACATTCTCATCCACAATTTCTGCATTTGTTCTCACTCTCTTCTTCTTCTTTCTTTTTGTTTTCCTGACTTTTTTGGGGATTTTATTATAAACAGTTTTCTCCAGAGGAGCGTCTGGGATCACGAGCTGAGTTTCGTTTCTTTCACTTGACTTGACTAGCCGTTCCTCTTTGAGTCAAGTTCTTCGTCTCCAGAGTTTTTTTGTTTTGCAAACACTTGTGTGTGAAATTTCAAATTCTAAAGCAAAAAACACTTACATGGGTCTCTTTCATTTTCCTCACAGAATCCAAATCTGCTTCTCATTATAGGGTTTTGTTTCCTTTCTGCTAATTTATCATGGTTCATTCAAAAGTCTTGCCTTTGCTCTTTCTTTCATGGGTTATGTTCTTACAGTGCACCCATCAACTTCAAAACTCTCAGACCCAGGTCCTGTATCAGCTTAGGAAGCATCTGGAATTTCCTAAAGCTCTGGAATCTTGGGGAAATTACTACGGAGACTTATGTCAAATCTCTGCAACCGCTCATATGAGCATCTCCTGTGAAGGTAATTCTATCACGGAGCTTAAGGTCATGGGGGACAAGCTTTTAAAACCATTTGGTATGTTTTATGGGTCTTCTCTTCCGAGCCACACTCTATCTCAAGCTTTCATAATTGATTCTTTTGCAACCACATTGACAAGGCTCACAAGCTTGAAGGTTCTTAGCTTAGTGTCTCTAGGAATCTATGGTGAGTTCCCAGGGAAGATCCATCGTTTGGATTCTCTCGAGTACTTGGATTTGAGTTCAAATTATCTCTTTGGTTCTGTCCCTCCTGATATTTCCAGATTGGTTAAGCTTCAAAGTCTGATTCTTGATGGAAATTACTTCAACGGCAGTGTTCCTGACAAGTTGGATTCCTTGACCAATCTTACTGTTCTTAGTTTAAAGAACAATCGGTTCAATGGTCCATTTCCTTCTTCCATTTGCAGAATTGGAAGACTAACAAATCTTGCTCTATCACACAATGAGATTTCTGGTGAATTGCCTGATCTCAGCAAATTAGAGCATCTGCATATGCTGGATCTAAGAGAGAATCACTTGGATTCTGAACTACCTGTGATGCCTAAAAGATTAGTTACTGTTCTACTGAGCAAGAACTCTTTCTCAGGCGAGATTCCTAGAGGTTTTGGCGGTTTGTCTCAGCTTCAGCATCTTGACCTGTCGTTCAATCATCTCACTGGAACTCCATCTCGGTTCCTGTTCTCCTTGCCAGACATTAGTTACTTGGACTTGGCATCTAACAAGCTCAGCGGGAAGCTACCACTTAATCTGACCTGTGGAGGCAAACTCGGATTTGTGGACTTGTCGAATAACAGATTAATTGGGTCTCCTCCTCGTTGCTTGGCAGGCGCTTCCGGCGAGCGAGTTGTTAAGCTCGGTGGAAACTGCTTGTCCATAATTGGAAGTCATGATCAGCATCAAGAATTCTTATGTGAAGAAGCTGAAACTGAGGGAAAACAGTTACAAGGAAGAAAACTTGGGACTTTAATTGCTGTCATTAGTGGATCTGTTCTTGTTCTTGTGCTGTTTGCATTAGGACTCCTCTTCTTATGCACAAAGCGCTCCTGTTGTTGTTGTTGTTCAAGTGAAAAGGCAGTGCCGAAAACTAGGCTTAAGGTTGTGACAGATAATTCACACACCAGTCTCTCCTCTGAAGTCCTTGCTAGTGCAAGTGAGTAACTTTGACTAAAATTTGTAGACTTTTTTGCCTGCTAGCAATTGTCTTTCAGGTCTAATATCCTTGCGCGGTTTCTTCTTGCAGGGTTAATCTCTCAAACTGCAAAGCTAGGTGCGCAAGGTGTGCCCTCATGCCGGTCATTTTCTTATGAAGAGTTAAAGGAAGCCACAGACGATTTTGATTCATCACGTTTCTTAGGTGAAGGCTCCCTTGGGAAGGTATGGTTCGTCTAATGCAAGATTGATTCTTGTGACCTCACCATCAGCCATTTGCTTTAACTCTACTTGTATTTTTTTCTTTCTAACAGCTATACAGAGGAACATTGGAAAATGGAAGCTCCATAGCTATAAGATGTTTGGTTTTATCAAGGAAATTCTCCAGCCAGAGTATCAGAGGTCACTTAGATTGGATGTCTAAGCTCAACCATCCTCATCTCCTTAGCTTCTTGGGCCATTGCACTCATAACAGCGTAGAACACGATCCTGCAGCGACCATACTCTACCTTGTATATGAGTATATGCCTAATGGAAGCTATCGCGCGCATCTATCAGGTCAGATTGGCATAAGTAGTAAACTCAAAAGTTAAAATTGAATCAATGTACTTGGAAACTCAATGTTGTTAGAATATTGTAGAATCTTGCTCGGAGAAGATCCTAACGTGGCCAGATCGGCTAGCAATTCTGATTGAGATAGCAAAGGCCGTTCATTTTCTTCACACTGGTGTAATGCCTGGTTCCTTCAACAATCAGCTGAAGACAAACAACATTTTGCTTGACGAACATAAGATTGCAAAGCTCAGTGACTATGGAATCTCTACCATCACTGAAGAGAACGAAAAGCTCGAGGTTTGATCCATTTCCCCCTCTCTCTCTTTGTTCTCCGTTTTGTATTCTCTTCTTTGATACTAAGTCAGGACTCTACGTTGCTTTTGCTTCTACATTTCGCAGACAAAGTCAGAAACTCACAAGTCAAAGTATGTATCTTTTGCCCTTTTTTCAAAACTCCATGGCGTTTAGCAGAATCTAATTCAAATTTAAAATACTTGGGGATCATGCAGGAAAGTGGCTAAGAGAGAGGACGATGTGTACAGCTTTGGATTCATACTTTTGGAATCTCTGATTGGACCATTGCCCGCTACAAAAGGAGAGGCCTTTCTTCTCAATGAAATGGTAACAAACAGAAAAAGCTTCATTATATTGTTTGATTGAAACAAGTTAGTGAAAAGCTGTTGCTGCAATGTTACGTTTTTGCAGACGTCATTTGGGAGCCAAGACGGTCGACAGAAAATAGTGAATCCAACGGTCCTAACAACGAGCTCGCAGGAGTCCTTAACGATTGCGATCTCAATCGCCAACAAATGCGTTCTGCTTGAACCTTCGGCAAGACCTTCCTTTGAAGACGTGCTCTGGAACTTACAATACGCAGCTCAAATGCAGTCTGCCGCAGACGCTGAACGCAAATCCGACACGTCGTCGTGATTCCGGAGGCTAATGATTAATAGTTTTTCTTTTTGGGTTTTAAAATGTAAAGTTTAACAAGCTTGGTTTGTCAGAAAAAACAAAGTAAGACTTTTGCGAGTAAAAAAGCATAGTTCCTTTTCCTTCTACTAAATTTGCTTTCTTTAAATAATGTTTGGTTGAAGAGATATTGAGTTTGTTGTTGGAGGGACTTGAGGTAGGACCGTAGGAGACATGTCAAACTCTGTACCAACTGTAAATTTTCTGAAACAAATCATTTTTTTACCAATAAACCGGTTCACCAGCTAAGCATCATTGCAATTGGGTCGACTCGATAAAGCGATTCCGCGTTTACATAATATAGGCCCATTTACAGTCGTATATTTGGCCCGCTCTTTGGTGATAGCCCATAAAATGTGGTCGTCTAGAATAGACCGACGTAGATGTCAGTGCATAAAACGGTGGATATTGATGAATGATGAAAAGGACAAAGCATCACTTGGTAAACTAAAATATCGACTTATATGAGAAAAAAGAAGAAAGAACAAGTATGGTTTATAAGTTGAAAGACACATTTTTCCTCGTATAGCTTTTGGAAGTGAGTTCTTCTTCATTTAAGTGTTTGTTAGACACAAACTTAACAGTTTCGTCGAATCGCTATCTTAATCCAGAAATAAGCATATCTCTTGGCAAAAAAGCTCTTAGTATAAAATACCTAAAGCGAAATTTAAATGATGAAGTGGTCCACACAAAACATTTGCATACAGATACAGTATAATTGGATTCCGGATTGTAACGAGTTTACACGATTGATATATCTCTATAATAATGTATGTGCCTAGGGAGTAGGGATGATAGTGTTAGATGTGGACACCAAATATGAAAGGAAGACTTGGTTATTTGAAACATTGTGTACCCCATAAAACCAAAAAATATTGTGTACCCCGCATTATTTATATTATCTAAACTAAACGAAACATGTCTCGAGGTTCTTTTTTACAAAATAAAAATAAAAACTTGTATTCTTGACACTTTAGGCTTAGGGTGTGAAATGGAAGAAAATCGATGATGAAGCGAGATTTTTAAAAGGAAAATTTGTGTTGAGTTTAAGAAGAAAACAAGTAACGGAAGCTGAAGTCACACTCCACTTATCCGTCCCTACAGCATCTCTGAGGGCCTTTAACAGTTTCTTCTTTCGTCCTAATTTGTTGTTTTTCATACTTCTCACGAAAAAAAACAAAACGTAACATTTCCATGTTTTTTTTTCCTTTTTCTTACCAGTATTAGAGATATCCGAGAATTATATGTGTATGTTGGTTGTAAATTTGTAATCAATATATTAGTACATTACTTTCTAAATATATAATTGTTTCTGATAAATACTAGCCAGACTTACTTGAATAATTAAGGAGATGTATTTCCTTGTTTCTAGATTGTGGGAGTACTTTTCTTTTGAGAAATTTATTCTAATTTTTCCTTACTATTATTTTTCTTTTATTCTGTTTTCATCTGACTAATATCATATATACATATCTATTATAATTTAATGAATACATATTACAATTTAAATGAAATGACCTTCTGGATTTGTTGACGAGATTTAGGCTGACTGGTGTTTCTCTTGGAGGTAAACAGTTGGAGAAAAAAGTTCATTGAGGATTCTGGTTTTCTCTGACCAATCAACGTGGAAGCAGTAGAGATTTTGTTCAGTTACGCTGCGTTCACTAGGCCTAATCACTAGAACGAAGGGTAAGACGTAGAAATTAAGTTTACAGGAAACAAATTAAACAAAAGTTCTTCATCAACATAATTCATGAGGAATGATTATAATGCAATTTTATAAATTTTAAAATAAAAACAAGAATGATATAGGATAGATACAAGTCATACAACATATTCGGTAAAAGATGAAATACAATTAAATGGAAATCTGACTTTTCAACTTTAAATTAAATTTCGACTTTATCCAACTAAAAATCATATTCCAGTCCATTTAATCTCACTGATCTCAGTTCCACATATAGTATTACAAATGTAGAATCAATGTTTCCAAAAACAAAATGCTTTGACTTCTAATTTTTTTTTTTTTAAACCAGATGATAATATTATACGTGGACATACCAAACAAAAGTTGGAACATCAATTAACTCCTTTTTCATTGGTACCTGTCATCACTTCTCTATATAAAAACCCTTTCGTTTTATATTCCAAGAACGAGACACTATCTATCTCTCAGTCGCCGGTTCGGTTATGGTTTCGTCCTGTTCAATCAGTTTACCCTTATGGGCCTTAATCTTCTTCGCTCTTTCCCTTAATCCCATCGAAGCTCGTGGACCCGTCGGCTTGCTTGCCGGAAAGCTGCCGCAGAGGACTGCTTCTGGCGGCATATGCGCTTCTTCTGTGCGCATATATGGTTACAAGTGCGAAGAACATGATGTAAATATGATATTCTCTTATAATATATAGTAGTTAATGATGATTAATAATTATCGATAGAAGCATATATATATTAACTGATAGAGCTGTGATTTTAATTGCTTGATTATGAAGGTGGTGACTAAAGATGGGTACATATTGAATATGCAAAGGATACCGGAAGGACGAGCCAACACCAGCGGTGGCTCAAAGAGACAGCCTGTCCTCATACAACATGGAATTCTTGTCGTAAGTTTTACTCTTCTTTACCCTTTGCACCGCATTATCCGTTTATTAATTTTTGTATTTAAGTAGTTGTAATTAAATTGCATTTTTGCATTCCACCAAAATAGTTGAGGCGGGCTTGGATTCAACTATAAAACGATTGATTTTATTTTTCAAAGTAATTAGAAGAAAAAGTGGAAAGTGACGTCAAGAAAACATGAGGAAAACATTATCAGGTGTCAGGTGAAAACCCTTGTACCATTTTTCAAAAGTAAAGTAATACAAATGTAGTAAGGATCATTTCTATATGCATACGTTTATTTTTAGAGGATAAACATATTTATATGTGGGCCAAGATCAACGTGTATGCTTCTGGTTCTGGTGCTTGCCTCGTGAACATATGTACACGTACACATGTGTACATCTTTATTGTGTATATGTTTGTTTGTTTATTTGAATGTGAAAGGAAATGTCGTTTATACTCTCTACGTGCGAGTTTGAACTTAGACGTAAGATTCAATTAATATTTGCGTATCTTGTATAGCAAAAAAGAAAGAGAGAGAGAAAGAGACAGCATGAGTGTAACATGTGTGTCCACCAGATAAAGTAATAATTCGAGCGTTACTAGAAAGTTAATTGAAATATAGTCAACTGATAAACAGCTTTTCTGGTGTGGGATAATGTTGTATACGTATTTTAACTATAAATCTCTAATAGAATAATCACGGAAACAAAGTATAAAACATTGGAGACTGTAAAGTTATAAGAAAATAACGAATTGAATGTGCAGGATGGAATGTCGTGGCTGTTGAATCCAGCGGATCAAAATCTGCCGTTGATTTTAGCTGATCAAGGATTCGATGTGTGGATGGGGAACACAAGAGGGACTAGATTCAGCAGAAGACACAAGTCCCTTGACCCTAATCAACGGGTCCGGTTTAATGAACCACTCTTTAACCAATGGATTTCATTAGTTTTTACTAAATAAACCGAGATTTAACCCTTGGCACGTTGTACGTAGGCTTTCTGGGACTGGACGTGGGACGAGCTCGTGAGTTTTGATCTGCCTGCAATGTTTGACCATATCCACAGCCTAACAGGCCAAAAGATTCATTACCTCGGACACTCCTTGGTGCAACGTCATCACCGTCAACATATTACTATTAAAAATTGAATATTAGTAAAATGATATAATTTTTTTTTGGAAAATATCAGGGGACTTTGATAGGATTTGCGTCGTTCTCGGAGAAGGGGTTGGTGGATAAACTGCATTCGGCGGCGATGCTCAGTCCTGTTGCTTATCTCAGCCACATGACCACCGTCATCGGCAACATAGCCGCCAGAAGCTTCCTCGCCGAGGTCCCTAGCTTTTTTTTTCTTTTTCATTTTGTTTAACTTATAAAAATATGTGCCTATACCTATGAAAACACAACTCGGTTATCGTCTAGGCCACCGCCATTATTGGAGTGGCAGAGTTTAACCCCAAGAGGTAACTCTTCACATTTTTTGGTAATATAGTATTTGCTGTTGGCTTTGTTTGTTAAATACAACACAATAACCAAACAAATTTGGCAGTGGACTAGTAGGGGCTTTTATAAAGGCTATATGCCTTAAAGCGGGGATCGATTGTTACGACTTACTCTCTGTTATCACAGGTAACGCAACAACTAAATTAAAATCACCAATCAACCATTGATGAATTATTTGTTAATTAATTTTACAAAAATATAGGCAAGAATTGTTGCCTTAACGCATCAACCATTGATCTGTTCCTGGCGAACGAACCTCAATCTACTTCCACCAAGAACATGATCCACCTTTCTCAAAGTAAGTAACACAAACATATTCCACTCTTTTTCTATATTTATGCAAAACTTTTTACGTATATTCTTGAAATTTTTCTAGCGGTAAGAGACAAGGAGTTAAGAAAATACAACTACGGAAGTGGTAAGAGCAACATGAAACATTACGGTCAAGCGTTGCCGCCGGCTTACAACATATCGGCGATCCCACACGACCTTCCGCTTTTCTTCAGCTACGGCGGTTTGGACTGTCTGGCGGATGTGACGGACGTCAAGTATCTTCTCGACCAGTTTAAGTTTCACGACAAGGATAAAATCAGTGTCCAGTTCGTGAAAGACTATGCTCATGCTGATTTCATCATGGGTGTTAATGCCAAAGACGTTGTTTATAACCAAGTTGCTACCTTTTTCAAACGACAATCTTGATTTTATCATCATTAATTTATGTAATGGCATGTGCCCATAATATTCAATTGTTTTTCTCTAAACAAATGGGCAAAATAAAAGAGACTCCAGATAACCCCTAGTTTATCATTTTTTTATTTTTATTTACAAAAAGGTATATTTTAAAAATGAAATGAAATTTTAGATAAACAACTATAATAACCTACAAAATTCGTAGTTGAAAAAAGCATAATAAAAAACCTACAGATTCGTAAAAAAAAAAAAAAAAAAAAAGTAATAATGTGGACCAAACTTGGGCCAATGTTATAGTATGGGCTTTGAAAATACGGGTCGGTTCTTAACCCGGTAAATAAACATAGGTAGCTCTCCGGTGGATATTAATTATTTGTTTCCTCTCTCGACAACTGAGAAGCAGCGGAACACCGGCGGATTCTAGAAAGAAGGTGAGAATTAGAGGAAGAATCGTCACTGCCTATCTTCGTCTTCTGTAAGGAATCTCTCCTCTCTCGATCTTTCTACTATATAAGCTCTGGGTTTTCCGTTTTCGTATCTCTTAAGATTTTATGAATTCCAGATCTTCTCATCGGCATTTAGTAGTTCAAACAAAAAAATCATAAAGCGAGTTCTTCGTTCGCATTGGCATTCTCGATTTCCTTGTTATTCGACGTATTTTAAGCCTCGTAATACAATTCGTTGAATCTTAGAAAACTAGGGTTCTATGAGGCTTCGAATTTTCTAGGGTAGCCGATCTATCGCATCTGAATTTCAGCAATAATTCTCTTAGATTTCGATTCTGTGTTCTCTTCCTGTGCAAACGGAAGCTTAGTTTAGTTCTCAAGAGTGTTAATTTTTTCTGAATTTTCTCAGGCTGGTAAGTTAATATAGCGATGGCGGGTAACAACAACAATCCACAGAAGCCTCAAGGCTCTGCGCCTTCGCCTTTCGGGAATCCTGGGATGGCCTCTGCATCGGTTCCTGGAAACCAAGGCTTTGCTCAGTCTCAAATGGCAGCTAACTTTCAAGCTCAGTTTCAGTTCTCGCAAGCTCAGGCCATGGCTCATGCTCAAGCACAGTCTAAAGTTCAAGCTCAAATGCAAGCTCAAGGCATGATGATGAACCAAACCCAAGCTTCCCAGGGGATTGGTGGCTTAGGTCCATCTTCACCTTCTATGACCACTCCTGGAAGTTTAAACATGAAGAGGTTCCAGCAGAAACCCCCAATGCGCCCTCCTCCTGGTTTCTCTGCCACTAACAACACTATCTCCCCCATGAGAACAATGGAGCTAACTCCTGCTGCCCGGAAAAAGAAACAGAAGCTCCCAGAGAAGTCGTTGCAGGAGCGAGTAGCAGCAATCTTGCCTGAGTCTGCCTTATACACACAGCTTCTGGAATTTGAGTCTCGGGTGGATTCTGCGTTAACTAGGAAGAAAGTAGACATCCAGGAGGCTCTTAAAAACCCTCCCTGCATACAGAAGACGCTTAGGATCTACGTTTTCAACACGTTTGCTAACCAGAACAACACCATTCCTGGGAATCCAAATGCTGACCCACCAACATGGACTCTGAAGATTATTGGTAGGATCTTGGAAGATGGTGTGGATCCCGACCAGCCAGGATTTGTTCAGAAATCAAACCCATTGCATCCCAAATTCTCGTCTTTCTTCAAAAAGGTTACAATTTCCCTGGATCAGAGGCTGTATCCTGAGAACGTGATCGTATGGGACAATTCTCGATCACCTGCTCCTCAGGAAGGGTTTGAGATAAAGAGGAAAGGAAATCAGGAATTTGCAGCTAGTATACGGTTGGAGATGAACTACGTCCCTGAGAAGTTCAAGCTCTCTACTGCATTGATGGATGTTCTTGGGATCGAGGTTGAAACCAGGCCAAGAACCATCGCAGCAATCTGGCATTACGTCAAGGCGAGGAAATTGCAGAACCCGAATGACCCTTCTTTCTTCAACTGTGACGCTGCACTTCAGAAAGTATTTGGTGAAGAAAAGCTGAAATTCACAATGGTGTCTCAGAAGATATCTCATCACATGTCAGCGATACCACCGATTCACTTAGAACACAAAATCAAGCTCTCGGGAAACAATCCTGCCATATCAGCATGTTACGATGTGTTAGTGGACGTACCCTTCCCAATCCAGAGGGATCTGAACAATTTGCTGGCAAACGCAGAGAAGAACAAAGAGATCGAGGCTTGCGATGAAGCAATATGTGGAGCCATAAGGAAGATCCACGAGCACAGGAGGAGGCGAGCGTTCTTCTTGGGATTCAGCCAATCGCCAGTTGAATTCATAAACGCAGTGATCGAGTCTCAGAGCAAGGATCTGAAGGTCGTAGCGGGAGAAGCCAGTCGAAGTGCTGAGAAAGAACGTCGAGCAGACTTCTTTAACCAACCTTGGTAAGCTCGCATCATCATCATCTAGTCTCTTTTTTACTCATTCGGATTTATATAATATATTTGTGTGTGGTGAAAGTGTGATTGATGATACGTTTATGAACCGTATAATGTTGCAGGGTCGAAGATGCAGTGATACGTTACTTGAACCGGAGGCCTGCAGCTGGGAACGAGGGGCAATTATATCAATGAGTGATGATATATCAATTATATCAAGGAGTTGGCAATAGGATACAAAGTCTCTTCATCTGTTTGAGCTTTTTTAGTATAAGAAATTATTCAGAACAAGCTGGTTTTAAACTTAAGTAGTGTATCTGTAATCTTGTGTATGATGAAAACATTATGAGTATAATTTAGCTTTGATTTGTAGCTTTTACTTATAGTTAATTCTTAATTCTACTTTTTAGATTTTGTGCCGGACTAAGATGCCTATATATAAACCTTGTCAATTTTTTGTGTTGTTTCATGACAAGCGAATAAAAATCTAAAGCAAATAACTAAACTAAACAATGTAGAAGTTTAATATGAGCCAACAATCACATGCTTAATTTGATGAAAATAAATTTTTGCATAGGATGGTGGTGGTTCTGAATTTTTAAACCAACCAAGACCGAAAAATTCCAAAACCAACGCAAACAAAAATGATTCTAGCCGACTGTAAATCGATTATAAACCGGTTGATTTTATTATTTCAGAACCGAAATCGAAAATGAACAGATCCAAATCTAGTTATAAACCAAACTGTATTGGGCTCATTCACTTTGTAATTGAGCCCTTTCGGGTTTTAAGTTGGAACTTTCGAACCCAATTCAAAGAGCTTTATCGCCGAACCGTACGTGCATTCGCCGGTAAACCTCCTCTGTTTTCTCTCGCAGACAGACAGGGGCGGAGCTACATGCCCCCAGTCAAATTATTAAATCATTTGATAATAACTTAAGTTCTAATCAATGCCCCCATTCTAATATTCTTTTTTGCCCCCATTCAGTTTTTAGTTACTCACGTAACTGTTGTTTTTCAGATTTTAGAATTTCATTTATTGCTTTTTCTAAATATTTAGGAAACTTCCATAAATCAAAAGTTGTGTGATTTATTTAATTTTTTGAATAGAGGTGGTAGTTTGGGATACATTTTTTGAAAATCAGTCTAATAAATATTCAAGTGTAAGATACATTTATTTTGTGTAGATTTTCAACTTCTTATTCAAATTCTTTTTATGTTCGAATAAATTATTAATAAAAAAAGCATTTGAAAATACATATCATTTTAAGTTACAAAAAAAACTTTAAATAAATATTGAAAGCATGCATATTAGTTTTGGTTACTGTGCGAGCCAAAACTGCACTACGGTATTCTTAATGTTTTTAGGGAGAGCCGAGGATTTCGTAAATAAACGCAAGAGTCGATCCAAATGATGGTTATTTTATTTAGCTGTTGAGCGAGCTATAATATATGTGGCCTGTGCCTTTTCTGTGTGTCAAAAAGTCCCCTCTAGATAATGACTATCGGTTCCTATTTATAAGAGAATAGGAACCGACTTTTACAACCGACTTTACGCGAAAATGTAAACTTTCCTTTATGGCTCGCGCCGATTTCAGTTCAAGGAAAGTCTTTGATGGGCCTCGGCTCGAATCGCTTCGTCGGATGTTGGTTCGGCCCATTAAGGAGTCTCCAGCTGGCCTTTGGTTTGACACCCGGCTCGGACCGGTTTGGTGCGGTTCGGCTGGTGCGGTCTAACTCGGTCTTCCTCCATTTGTCCAATCCAAATGACGATCTCGGGGTGGAATCCGACCCCAACAGTTTGCCCCCAGCTCGTTAGTCTTCGATGTAAGAGTGATGAGCTAAAGTTTGAAAGTGAGAAGACATTGTCATTTGATTCTTCCGTGGATACGGCTCGCCAAATGTTGCTTCGCTCGCAAAATGTTTGGCTCGCTAATTGCTTCTGATGAAACGATGTCGAACTGCTTTATCGGTATGTGAACTTAGGATCTGAAACGTCTCCGGGCCCACTAACCTTTAATGGAAGCCCTAAAGTTTAGGCGGGAATTAGGTCATGCCGTTTCGCCTTCCCGAGCCAGCGCGTGGATTAGGTCGCGCCGTTTCATCTTCCCGAACCGACGCGCCCACGCGCCAAAATTTCTATAAATAAGAAGCTCGGGGCTCATTTTTCTCATTCTGCCTCTCTCTCCTCGACCGAGTAAAAGGTAGCTCTCTCTTTCTCTCTCTCTTTTTTTGAAAGTTCTTCGTGTTCTTCGTGTTCTTCGGTCGCGCCACCGTGATAAAACACATCTCCGGTGCATCTTCAAACTTTCCGATCTATCTTCTTCCGAGCCGAATGTCTTCAGGCAGTCGTACTCCTTCCATTGGGCTAGATCACTCTGAGGATCACTCGTATAATTCCAACGATTCGGGGACTTCGGGTCGACGTTGGTTTTCAGATTCATCCGATGATTCAGGCGGCTCGCAATCGAAAGTCAGAAATCAGTCGGTTCGGTCCACGGGGGATGCTGAGATCGACCGACTGATGACTGAGCCTCTGGTTGCCCAGCGTGATGGTTCTAACGAGGCACGCGAGCCAACTGATGTAGATGAAGGGGCTATGGGAGAGCGTTGGCTTTCCCATGATCAATCGGGTCGCGTTCCATTATCGCTGGATCCGATATATGATGCGGAGGCGATCAAAATTGAGCGAGCGTTTGATGATGGGGCGATCGGCGACATTCTCATACCATTCGTAC
Source organism: Erythrophleum ivorense (assembly GCA_026724425.1). NCBI lineage: Eukaryota > Viridiplantae > Streptophyta > Magnoliopsida > Fabales > Fabaceae > Erythrophleum > Erythrophleum ivorense. The sequence goes on along the minus strand of JAIUCV010000080.1, from coordinate 4,234,617 downwards.
CTCCTTTTGCTCAAGCATCGAGTCGGCCACAATTTGGAGCCGGTTCGTCCCAGGGAGCAAAGAGGCGAACCAAATCGACGCGAGCCCCGAGGGGTTCTTCGAAAAAGTCAACCCGGAACCCTCCTGGTGCAACACTTTGTACCGAGACATCCTTGGAATCGCTTCGCCGTTGCTTCAACATATCTGAAGAAGTTGAGCTTCTCCTTCCAGCGAGCCATCAGAGAGCCGATGATCCGCCGCCTGGATGCTTGACGTTATATGAAAGCTACTTCTACCAGACTTTCCTGTGGTTTCCCATCCCGAGCCTGATTCTTCATTTCTTAGGGAAATACGGGCTCGCACTTGGTCAACTTCTGCCGCGAGGCATGCGGCATCTGGTTGGGTTGATCGTCTTGAGCTATGAGCTTGGCATTCCGCTCGGGATCCATCACCTTCAGAACCTCTTGGAGTTTCGTCGTAGCGGGAAGTCGCTTCGCTATTACATCTCCAACAAGAAGAATCGGAAGATCATCGATGGCTTCCCCAACAAGGATGATGGCTGGGAGAAATATTTCTTCTTCGTTCCAATAAGTGGAGCTTCGGTTGGGAGTACGCGGAGGAAGTTCATCAGGAACAATTGGCAGGAAATCGGTGCGAGCCGAAGAAAAATCAGTATTTCGAATTCTCGCGAGCCGTTATCTAATATTGCTTGGTCTTCTTGTTTTACAGATCGACGGTTGGCGCTTCGATTCCCGCCAGATCTTTCCGAATTCCTTACCCGTTCCTGCGAGCTGAAGGTTAATTGGGAACGAGACTTTACTCTGGAGCGAGTGGAGAGGGCGCGCGAACAAGCCTACGACTCATTCGATTCTTCAGATAGTTCGGACGAGGAAGTTCCCAACTGGCCCAAGCCCTCGAATACAATGCCCCCAAAGTCCGCACGCGCGTTACTCAAAGAGCAACGACGAGCGAAGGAAGCTCGTCTTGAAGTTGATCCGGTGGCTCGCCGTGAGGCTGTATCCTCGAAGAGCGAGGGTAAGAGGGTAGTACAACCCAATCCAGAGAAGAAAGACCCTGGTAATAGGCCGCCTACGGAAGTTGGGAAGGCGGTCAAATTAGCCCAGGAAGCTTTGGCGAAGAGCAAGGCTTCGAAGCGGAGAAATTCTCCCAGACCTCCTTCCCCGGCTCGTTCGAACACATCGAGGGATCCGGATGCCTTAGTCCTTAACCGGGGGCGAAAGAAGGCTTCCAACCCTACCGGCGAGCCGTTGGCGAGCGAGCCATTTGGGGCGACGGGCAAGAAGAGAGCTGCGATCGAAGGGCTTAAGGAGAACGCGCCCAAGAAAGCCAAAGGGGACGCTCCTTCGGGTTCCTCTGTCGATCCCACTCTGGTCCGCTCTCTTCAGAAGACCGAGGCGGCGAATTTTCTCGCCAGGAGTACTCCTGGGGTTCGCCTTCCTCCCCCAGACATGCTTTTGGAGAAGGAAGCGTATGAAGAGGCGGCTTCTCGTCTTCATTTGGTAAGTTCTTTTTCCGTTCGCTTATCTTTCGAAGAAGGTTTCCGTATATATACTCAATTGCTTTTCGTTTTTGTTCAGTTTTCGGAGGCTTTCAACAGGGTCGTCGAAGGTTATGAGACCAGGGCTCGCTCGAGTCAGGCCGCTCTCGAAGAGCTTCAAAAGCATGCCGATAATCTGAAGAGATTGCATGACGTCGAAGCGAAGGCGCATGCCATAGTAGCTAAACAAGCCGAGGAGAAAGCGGCTAAGCTCGAGGCTGAATTGGCCAGGGAGCGGGAGGAATCGGCCAAGCACCGGGAGGCTGCAGCCAAGATGGCCGGCAAAAACGTTGATGATGCCATCAAAATGAAAGCTCTCCATGGTAAAATCTGCGAGCTTAATGAGAAAGTGCGAGCCATGGATGCCAACTTCCTGGTCGAGGTTAGAAAAGTGAAGTGCCGAATAAACGGTCGGTACGCCAAACTTCTCGAATCGATCAAGTCTGGGTTGACGAGACTTCATGGAATGCATGAACGAGCCGTGCGCATCGCTCAGGCAGAAGGCAACGTTGAACTGATCAACGACATGCGAGGCGACGATCCACCGGACCTTGATATTGAGCTTACTGATCTTCAGGCGCTTATTGATTCGGATCCCGGGATCGCCGAAGAGGCTAGTGCCCTGCTAGACAGTGTAATCGGTCAGCTCGTTCCCTTTCCGGATCCCGTCGAACCGCCCGAGGTACACCTTAGGGACGACACTATTACTCGGTTAGACCGTCTTGGTCTCGGTATTGTCGATCAATGGGGTACTAATAGGGAATCCCTTATATTTCAGAGTGGAGTTGAACCGGTGATGATTCCCGAGGCGAGGCCAGCTGGTGCGAGCTCGGAATTGATGAGCCAAGTCCCAATAAATCCTGCTCAAGCTAGCGGACCGCCTCCCGGAACCGAGGGTCTGGTTGAGAAGGCTTCATCCGATATCCCGGAGGCATCGAACCGAGCTTTGGAGGCTTCTGAGAAGGACGTGGCCGAAGTCCTGGGCGTTCCTGGCAAAGTTGATGAGGTGGGTTCGAAGCCGGAGGATATTGCCGAGAAATCCGTGCCCGATGTTCAGGAATCGTCGAACCGAGCCCCTATTTAAACTGTTGTTTATTTTTGTATGTTGCCTCGATGGCTTTTTATTTTATTTTTGTACTTGATGCCTGGATGGCTTTATCCACAGACCTTTTATATTTAATCGAACCGTCTTCTGATCGAATGGTTTGGCTTGATGAAATGTTTGCCAGTCGAAACAAACATAGCTGCGAGGCGTTTTGATATTGTATCAACGTTTTTTCGTGAGGTGTTCAATATAATGATGATAACGATTTAGACCAACGTTGCCACGGGGCATTTATGTTGGGTTTTTGTCAGCTTTTTTCGGTTTTTGCCGCGGACAACTCGATTAGAAAGCCGCGGGTCGAAATAGCGACGAATTAAGTTAGACCAACTTTGCTGCGAAGCGTTTATGTTGGGTTTCTGATCGATTTATTCCAGTTTTTTCCGTGTCCTCATCTATTAGTGATTAACGGATCGGAATAAACGATGATGATCATATTTATATAGCGCGCGCGTGAGAGTTGTAATAAGAGATTGTAGATGATCGAATGTTGCGGCCAACAACATTCGGCTCGTGGCAGTTTATGAGTTTTCATCGAGATGTTAATAACGAACTGTTTAAGAGAACTGATGTTCGAATTTTATTCATCGTTGTGTTTAACGGCGAGCCGTGTTACAGACGGAAAATTCACCGTTCGCCTTATGTTAACGGCAAATCGGGTTACATCGATTTTGAGAGTGCGTTAACGGTAAACCGTGTTAGCGACGATAAAATGCTTTTGACGGCGAACCGTGTTGCATTTGAATGGGAGTGTATAGCCACGTACCCCACTCCCCCCCCCTTTTTTTTTGGGAGGGGCAACTGAATCCACTCGAAAGCGAACTGCCTACGTACCCCTTGCGGGGATCAAGTCACGCGTAGTTCTAGGTGATGGTGCCTCGCGCCTTATTGGTAATATTTTTTGAGATGCATAACGTTCCATGGCTTTGGTATTGGTTCGCCAGCCATGTTTTCGAGCCGATAAGCTCCCGGGCGAACTGTTTCGGTGATTTTGTAAGGACCTTCCCAGTTCGCACCCAGCTTTCCGGCGTTTCTCTCTGCGGTGTTTTGGAACACTTTTCTGAGAACTAGGTCTCCTGCTCTGAATCTCCTGGCTCGGACATTGGAGTTGTAGTACTTAGCCACGGATTGCTGATAGTTCTGGATCCTGATAAGTGCTTGGTCGCGCCGTTCGTTGATCAAATCCAGCTCGTCCAGCATCATCATATGGTTGCAGTCTGCTTGTTCTGGTAACAACCATCGTCGTACGCCGGGAAAATGCACTTCGGGGGGAATGACACATTCCATCCCGTAGACGAGTGCGAATGGCGTTTCGCCGGTGGCTCGCCTCGGGGTTGTCCGATGAGACCAAAGGACTCCTTCTAGCTCTTCTGCCCAGCGGCCCTTTTTGGCATCGAGCCGTTTTTTGAGCCCGTCGAGAATCGTCTTGTTAGTCGCCTCGGCTTGACCATTCCCTTGCGGGTAGCGAGGCGTTGACTTGCTAAGGCGGATCTTCCATTTGTCGCAGAAGTTTTGAAATCGAGCCGATATGAATTGCGAGCCATTGTCCGTGACGATTTCATAAGGGACACCGTGCCGACAAACGATGTTTTTCCAAACGAACTGTTCAACTTGGGCGTCTTTTATACTTGCATAGGATTCGGCCTCGACCCATTTGGAAAAGTAGTCGGTTAGAACCAGCAAAAACCTTTTCTGCTTCGATTTATGCAGTGGCCCGACAATATCCATCGACCATCTCATGAATGGGTATGGTGCGGAGATGGAAGACAGCAGCTCGGCCGGCTGATGTATTGTTGGAGCGTGACGCTGGCATTTCTCGCATTTCCGCGAGTATTTTTCGCAGTCGCTGATCATGGTTGGCCAAAAGTAGCCGTGCCGTTTTATTTTGATAGCCAGGGCTCGTCCTCCAGAATGATTTCCGCATGATCCACTGTGAACTTCCTTCATTATCTCTCTTGCTTTCTTCCCTTCTACGCATGCGAGCAGCGGTCCTGAGAACCTCCATCGGAATACAGCATCGCGTATCAGGACGTATCGTGCTGCTTGAGCTTTCAGCTTGCGAGCCGCCCACTTATCTGCTGGTACCTCTCCATCGGCTATGTATACACGGATCGGATTGAGCCACTCTTTGTCGCAACCATATTCCGTATCTTCCTCGATTTCCATATCCGCGGGCTGATCTCCGTCAAGTATATCGTTATCGTTCGGCTCGTTTGTGACGATAGTCATCAGAACTTCAGGTTCGTCGATATCGATACTGGGATGTTCGATAAATTCTACGGGAATTATCCTTTTCAAGTCTGGATCGGAGGTTGAGGCTAGGGACGCCAAGGCGTCGGCCTGGGTGTTGTCTCCACGCGGAATCTTCTCCAAGGCAAATTTTTCGAACTGTCCGGCTAGATTCTTGACTACTTCAAGGTAGGCTTCCATTCTTTTGTCTTTCGTAGCGTATTCTCCAGTGAATTGGCTCGCGACGAGCTGGGAGTCGCAATAGGCATGTATATTTCGAACTCCAATTCCGAGCGCCAACTTTAATCCAGCTATTAATGCTTCGTATTCTGCCTCGTTGTTTGACGCGCCGAAATTGAGGCGAAGAGATTGTTCCAAGATTTCGCCTGTCGGAGAGGTGAGTCGAATTCCGACTCCGGCGCCTTGTTTCGATGACGAGCCGTCAACGTGGAGAAGCCAATCAGCGGAAAGGTTCGGTTCCTCGCTGGCGGCGATTGGCAGCTCGATCAAGAAATCAGCCAGAACCTGTGATTTTGCGCTCGTTCGATTTCGATATTCAATATCGTATTCGCTCAGCTCGATTGCCCACTTGGCTAATCTTCCGGATTGACTCGGACTGTGCAGGATCGTTCTTAACGGTAGCGCCGTTAGAACTACGATCGTGTGAGACTGGAAATACGGGCGTAGTTTGCGGGCCGCTACTACGACTGCCAGTGCCAATTTTTCGGTTTGGGGATACCTCGTCTCTGCGTCAGTCAAACTTTGGCTTACATAGAAAATGGGTTTCTGGATTCCTCGGTCTTCGCGAACCAGGACCCCACTGACTGCTGTTACTGATACGGCGATATACAGGTATAATGGCTCTCCTTCTTCTGGTTTCGCCAGTATCGGTGGGTTTGCTAGGTATGACTTCAGTTCGCGGAAAGCCTCTTCACACTTCGCTGTCCATTCGAACTTCTTGTTTCCTCGCAAAGTGTCGTAGAAAGGGAGACACTTATCCGTGGATCGTGAAATGAATCGGTTGAGCGCAGCGACACGTCCGGTTAATTGTTGTATTTCCTTCTTTGTCTCTGGCGACCTCATTTTGATTAAAGCCTGGATTTGCTTCGGGTTAGCTTCGATGCCTCTGTAGGTAACCAGATATCCCAAGAATTCTCCGGATGTTACAGCGAACCGGCACTTCGTTGGATTTAGCTTCATATCGTGTGAGTTCAGCTGCTCGAAGCAGTCGCGGAGATGTGCCACATGTTCTTCCTTTTTCAGAGATTTCACTAGCATATCGTCGATATAAACTTCCATCGTCTTCCCTAGCTGCGAGGCAAACATCTTATTTACGAGCCGTTGGTATGTCGCTCCTGCGTTTTTGAGTCCGAACGGCATGACTTTGTAGCAATAGATGCCTCGCTCTGTTTGGAACGCCGTCTTTTCTCTGTCGTCGGGATGCATCCGGATCTGATTATAACCTGAGAAGGCATCCATGAAGGTCAGCAGTTCATTTCCCGCTGTTGCTTCTACGAGCCGGTCGATATGAGGGAGCGGGAAACTGTCTTTTGGGCACGCCTTGTTCAGATCCGTGAAATCTATGCAAACCCGCCATTTTCCGTTCTTCTTTTTGACCACTACTGGGTTGGCGAGCCATTCCGGATATTTTGCCTCGGCGATCGAGCCCACTTTCAACAGGCGTTCCACCTCGTCGTTTACTGCCTTTAACCGCTCGTGCCCCAATCTTCTTCGCTTCTGTTTTACTGGTTTGAATGTCGGGTCGACATTCAGCTCGTGGCAGGCGATGTTGATATCTACCCCCGGCATGTCCTCGGCTGTCCAAGCGAAGGTGTTGACGTTTTCTTTCAAGAAGGAGATCAATTCTTCTCTTATTGTCTCGTTTAGGTTTGCTCCGATCTCCACACATCTTTCAGGATTCTGCTCGTCTATGCAGACGGATATTACCGCTTCGCAGCTTGGTTCTTTGATGACGGGATCCTCGTTTTTGCCAGTTTTCTTCCTGGGCGGCTCGATCTCGTCGGTGATCTGTAATTGCTATAAGAGATTGGCCAGACCGTTCACTGACTCTCGGTTCGTCTTAACCTTTTTTCGGTTTTCTTCCGGAGTTGGTTTGGGTAACGGGTTACGGAGTTTGTGTTCCGTCATAAAACAGATTCTCGAATCTTTCTGCGAGCCGAGGATGGTCTTGATTCCCGTCGGAGTGGGGAACTTGAGACAAAGGTGATAAGTGGATGGCACGGCTCGCATCGAATTTATCCAAGGGGTGCCCATGATGATATTGTAGATCGGAGGATTATCCGAGACGGAAAAATTCACCATCTTTGTAATCCCTCCCGCTTCGACTGGGAGTATGATATTTCCTATAGACATCGTCGTTTCGCCCCCGAACCCGGTCAGTGGCTTTGGCGTCGTTTTTATGTCATTCGGATCGATTCCCATTTTTATCAACGTGCTCTTGTAGATTATATCGACTGTGCTACCCGTATCGATCAGGACCCGAGCTATGTCGTAATTACCGACGGCTAGCGTGATTACGAGCGGATCATCGTGCGGCCTATCGATCCCGATGACTTCATTTTCCGTGAAAGTGACCTCGACGTTTGGGATTTTGGGTGGTCCGTACCAGTTAACCGCCGCGTCGGTTCGGCGTTGAAAAGCTTTGATCGATGTCACCGTATCCTGACAGTATTGCGAGCCGCCCAATATGAGGTAGATTTTTTGTCGTGACCCTGATGGTTCGTCTGAATCATCGCGTCTCCCACGTTTTGGTCGATCCGCTGGTTGACCCGGTTGTCGATCTGATTGTTCCGGTCGTTCTCTTGGCTCGGGACGTTCTAGGTCCTCAAGCTTCAGATCGCCTTTCAATTCACCGTTAAGTAATTTTCTTGCGAGTTCTGCTCCGAGATGGCGGCATCTCTCTGTCGAGTGGCCATAGCATTGATGGAACTCGCAATACACCTTCTCGTCCTGTGGCGCGGAATTTTGGTTCCTTGTCCAAACATAATTTTTCGCTCCTCGCCCCCTTCCGGCGCCTGCTTGGTTCGCGCCGCTCGTCTGTTGGTTCGTTCCGATCTGGTAGTTGTGCGATCCGGCGAAATTTGGTCCTTCGTGATGGATGTAGCTGTTTTTTCCGCGCCGGTGGTTGAGGTGATTGGGGTGCTGGTTCGGCGGCTGATGCGTTATCGGCAGGTTTGGCGGTTGTTTGGTGGCTGCCTTCAACGTGGAATGCGAGGCCGCTAGCAACTTCATATCTTCCTCTTCTTCAATGAACACGACAGATCGGTGGATGGCGTCGGCGATCGATTTGGGTTTGTTGTACGCGAGCTCCTTCCGAAACTCGGATTTGACGCTTAAACCTTTTTTCAGAGAATCTATGGCGATCTCATCGTTGACCGCTCCGGCTTTCGACATGGTGGTTTTAAAGCGGTCCATGAAACTGCGAAGCGATTCGCCTTCACCTTGCAACATGTTCCATAGATTAATCACCGAGGCCGATTTCTCGATGAACATGGAATACTGCTTAAGAAAGGAAGCCGTCAACTGTTGGAAGTTTTCTATTGAGTTTCGCTCGAGACTTAGGAACCAGTCCAGAGCCGGACCCTTCAGGTATTCGGCGAATAGGAGGCAGAAGCCGGCGTCTTTCTCTTCTGCGTTTCGGAATTTGGCTCGACTCAAGGCGACCCGAAACGCATTGATGTGATCTTTCGGATTGGTCGAACCGTCATATTTCTGAATGCTAAGTTTTCCGGGATCCACTATTCTGGCGCCCATCACTTTCGCCGAGAAGGGAGTGTGTTCGGCGTCTTCGCATATCTGAGCGATTTCCGGTGCTGAGCTGAGTGCCCTGTGGATTTGTGATCGAAGTAATTTGGCCTCGTTGTCGGATTTTTCAAGACGGGCTCGGATCTCGGCCAATTCGTCGCGACTCATGCTCTGACCCTTGTCTTTTCTTGCCGTATTCACGCCTCGGGACGGTTGCTTTTCGGTTCGCGTTTCCAACAAGAGGCGCGACACTGCTTCGGCGAGCTCCGCAGAATCTAAGCTTGGCGAATCGCCGGTTTCCTGTCCCATCGCCCTATTAGCTCCTTTGCTTTCCAACATTATCTGTTTCAGGGCTTTGGTCAATGCCTCGGGAGTGATTTCGCTGGGGAGCGGATCTCCTAAGTTCATTCTTATCGGTTTGGTCGGCGGCGCGCTCTTGACTTTATTTTGCTTCTTCTGAAGTGGCGGTGGCGAACCATCTGACTCGGATTCTATTTCCTCTCGTTCCGGGGTTTCTTCCACGTCGTCCCCTTCTTCTCCGTCCACTTCATCAGCCCGGGAGTCGAAAGCCAGATTCTTTGGATGGGAATTTTTACGTCGCGCGACACCCCGTGCTTCTTTCTCTTTTAGTTGGGCTCGCAAGGTTGCGAGCTCTTGCGTCAACGAGCTGTTCAAAATCTCTTGCTCTTCGGTCTGCTTCTGTAGGGCAGCAATCTTTTCCGCTTCCGTCTGAACTGTTGTTTCGCTGTCCCCGTTCTGCAAACCGGTTGGTGTGGATCTGTTCAATTCTTCGTCGGTCATTTCGTCGAGCTCTTGTGTTTTCTAGTCTCAAATCCCCCTCCTTCTAGCGCCAAATTGTGCGAGCCAAAACTGCACTACGGTATTCTTAATGTTTTTAGGGAGAGCCGAGGATTTCGTAAATAAACGCAAGAGTCGATCCAAATGATGGTTATTTTATTTAGCTGTTGAGCGAGCTATAATATATGTGGCCTGTGCCTTTTCTGTGTGTCAAAAAGTCCCCTCTAGATAATGACTATCGGTTCCTATTTATAAGAGAATAGGAACCGACTTTTACAACCGACTTTACGCGAAAATGTAAACTTTCCTTTATGGCTCGCGCCGATTTCAGTTCAAGGAAAGTCTTTGATGGGCCTCGGCTCGAATCGCTTCGTCGGATGTTGGTTCGGCCCATTAAGGAGTCTCCAGCTGGCCTTTGGTTTGACACCCGGCTCGGACCGGTTTGGTGCGGTTCGGCTGGTGCGGTCTAACTCGGTCTTCCTCCATTTGTCCAATCCAAATGACGATCTCGGGGTGGAATCCGACCCCAACAGTTACTATTAACTTATATATATATATATAAATATTTATTACCTTTACCACAATGGATTTGTAGCCAGATGGCAGAAGCCTGCTCTGCTTGTCTACGTTGTCGGAACAAGGTGATCTTCGCAGAGTTTGGTATTTAGGTTTTTCGTCGAGAATTATTAATTTTTAATAAATAACCAGTCAACTTGTATGCTAACATGTTGGAGCATCATTCCTCTCTTTAAATAGAATAATTTACCAAGACAGAATCAGTGGATCCAAGCAGCGTTGACATTCAGAGTTTTCTCTCATAGTCTGAAGCAAAATGGTGATGTGGTCTCACAGAATCTTCCTGTTGCTTCTCGTTTCCATTTGCGCCTCTTCTGGTACATTGGAATCTCAAATGCTTAACCAGTTATGCCTTATTTATACTTGTTTTTGGTTTCTTTATCAGAACTCAGATCTTGGCCATTTGTTTTCAATTTCTACAGAATCCGGTTGTTGATTAATGTCTTGGTATTGATGAGCTACAGTTTATGCATTTTGATATGCAGATTTTCTGGAAAATCCAGACTTCCATCAAACTTACCGAAAAACTCAAATGCAATGGTAACCTCTTAACCAATGGTGGATTTGAATCTGGACCGGGTTTCTTACCCAACTCAACCGAGGGATTTCTGATTGACGCGGTGCCAAGTCTGATCCAGTCACCATTAAGGCAGTGGTCTGTGATAGGAACAGTCAGATACATAGACTCGGAGCACTTCCATGCATGTCCCAGAAGGCAAAGCTGCAATAGAAATTCTGGCTCCAACAAGAGACACGAGTGAAGGTTCGAGATACAACCTCACGTTTACATTAGGAGATGCCAACGATGCTTGCATAGGACATTTCGTGGTGGGTGTTCAAGCTGGATCCACAGCTCAAAAACTTCACACTGGAGAGCAATGGGAATGGCTCTGCAGCACAGATAAGAAGTTTCACCAGCTACTCAGTTACAATGTCGAAAGAGGATGTTCTTTGTGGTCCTGTGATTGATGAAGTGATCGTACATCCACTTGGTGGAACAGCCTCCGTAAAACCCGCATGGCTGTTACTTATTTTCTCGCAGTTCTCTGATTATTGTGTAGCTTTTGTGTTAATGGCGGCGAATTTGATTCGTTTATCTACCATTCAAACGTATTTTAAATGTACAAGTTGCCGACTATATGGGCCGGAAAATTATTTAAGCCCAACATAAAGTCATTACTAAATCTCTCTTTCAACGGCATAAATTTAAATTATATATACCTCCTTAAGGCTTAAACGGTCGATCGATTTCATAATTTAGGTTTTTCAATTTTCATCTTTCCTTCTCTTCTTTGGAGCGATCATCATCTCAAGGTTTGTTTGTTTAGCTTTTTTCCTTTTACTTTTTTTAGTTACGCTGATCTTGTTATTCGCAAATCCAAACCTTTCGCGATTGTTTTTTTCTTTGATTTCGTACCCCTCTCTCAGATTGAAATTGCGTTTTCAAATCATAAGCTTCTCAATTTCAAAGTTTTGTTTCCGTTTCTTTATTTCATATTAGGGTTTCTGCAAAAAATAAAAACGCCCTCTTTCAGGTCTGTGTTTTCTTCGTTTTGAGGGATTTTACTTTCGCGATCGAGTTTTTCTTTGAATTGAAACCTTCCCCTTTCAAAATTCATTGTTTGGATTCAAATTTATATTTCGAAAAACCCAAAATCCCTCTTTCTTCGTTGTGTTGATACAGATTAGGGTTTCTAATTTCATTGTTTTCGGGGTTTTTTTTTCTGGATTAGAAACCCATATCACCCGTTTTTCTTAACAAATTCTTTTTTGTCTTTAGATTTTCGTTTGTTAAAAGTTCTTAAAATTCAATTTCTGCAAAGATCCGCCATTATTAAGGCTTTTTTAAGATGTCCCGTGATTGAATATCTGCGAGAGAGACTAGTTTTTCTAAGACTTTTTGAATCATGTTCTCCTATAAGAGAATTCAAGTATCTGTTTACATGATGATGATACAACATGTCCCGTGATAAGAAATACTAGTCTTTATAAGACTTTTTTGAATCATGTTCTGTTATGGGAGAGAATTCAAGTATCTGTTTACATGATGATGATATAACATGTCCCGTGATTGAATATATGTGAGAGAGACTCGTGACTTTGAATCATGTTCTGGTTTTGGGAGAATTCAAGCATCTGTTTACATGATGATGATGCAACATGTCCCGTGATAAGAAAGACTGAGTCTTTATAAGACTTTTTGATTCGTCTTCTGTTATGGGAGAATTCAAGTATCTGTTTACATGGTGATGATACAACATGTCCGTGATTGAATATGCACTAATGAGGGAGACTAGTCTTTATAAGACTTTTTTAATCATGTTGTATGGGAGAATTCAGTTACATGTTTACATGATGATAAGGATACAACATGTCCCGTGATTGAATATATGTACTAATGAGAGAGACTAGTCTTTATAAGACTTTGAATCATGTTCTGGTATAGGAGAATTCAAGTATATGTTTACATGATGATGATACAACATGTCCCGTGATAAGAAAGACTAGTCTTTATAAGACTTTTGGAATCATGTTCTGCTATAAGAGATAATTCAAGTCTATGTTTACATGATGATGATAATATAACATGGCCCGTGATTGAATATCGGCACTAATGAGCGAGATTAGTCTTTACAAGGCTTTTTGAATCATGTTGTATGGGAAAACTCAAAAATATGTTTACATGATGATGATACAACATGATGTCCCGTGAGTGATTGAATATCTGCACTAATGAGAGAGACTAGTCTTTGTAAGACTTTTTGAATCATGTTCTGGTAAGGGAGAACTTAAGTATCTGTTTACATGATGCTAATGATACAACATGTCCCGTGATTCAATCTCTGCACTAATGAGAGACTAGTCTCTATTAGACTTTTTGAATCGTGTTGTACGGCAGGATTCAGTTACATGTTTACATGATGATGATACAACATGTCCCGTGATGATTGAATCTCTGGACTAATGAGAGAGACTAGTCTTTATAAGACTTTTTGAATCATGTTCTGGTAAGTTGAGAACTCAAGTATCTGTTTACATGATGCTAATGATACAACATTCAATATGTTCTGCATACTAACGGTTTAAATATGCATTCCTTTTGTATATTAAGATTTGGAAAATTCAAGTATCTGTTTACATGATGATGATACAGAATTCAATATATTCTGCATACTAACGGGATTAAATATACCTTCCTAAGGTATTTTAAGATTTGGAAAATTCGTGTTTGGGTGGAACAACATCAATGATGTCCCAAGGTCTTTGAATTTCAAGATTCTCACTAATGAGAGAGACTAGTCTTTATAAGACTTTCTGAATCATGTTGTGATATGGGAGAATTCAGTTACATGTTTACATGATGATAATGATACAACATGTCCGTGAGTGATTGAATATCTGGACTAGTGAGAGAGATTAGTCTTTATAAGACTTTCTGAATCATGTTGTGATATGGGAGAATTCAGTTACATGTTTACATGATGATAATGATACAACATGTCCCGTGATTGAATCTATGCACTAATGTCAATGAGAGAGACTAGTCTTTATAAGACTTTTTGAATCATGTTGTGATATGGGAGAATTCAAGTATATGTTTACATGATGATGATACAACATGTCCCATGATAAGAAAGATTCAAGAATATGTTTACATGATGATGATATAACATGTCCCGTGATTGAATATATGCACTAATGAGAGAGACTAGGCTTTCTAAGACTTTCTGAATCATGTTGTATGAGAGAATTCAATTACATGTTTACATGATGATAATGATACAACATGTCCTGTGACTGAATATATGCACTAATGACAGAGATAGTCTTTATAAGACTTTTTGAACCATGTTGTATGGGAGAATTCAGTTACATGTTTACATGATGATAATGATACAACATTCAATATGTTCTGCATACTAACGGATTAAATATGCCTTCCTTTGGTATTTTCAGATTTGGAAAATTCAAGTATCTGTTTACATGATGATGATGATACAACATTCAGCATATTCTGCATATTAACGGAAAATTCTGTGTTTGGGTGGAACAATATGCTGTTTCAGTGATGTCCCAAGATTATTGAATTTCAAGTTTCTGCATAAAAGTAATATCTTGCTGGGCTGAGAAACATGACAAACTATTCAATCTTCTGCATAGTTATGTCTTTAAGGTTTGTCTACTGATATTCCAGATTAATGGGAAACAATTCAGTTCAATTATCTGCTTGAACTCGCTGGTGCTAAAACATCATGAGAAATTATCCTTAATTCTCTTGCAAGATGATACAGCAACCTATTGGTTAGCTCAGAAACTTCGTAGGAAAGAAGACAAAGATAAAAGACTCCCGTGGAAATGGGGGTTTAAGTCATGGAAAACAAATCTTCAGAGAGAGAAACAGAGCATGACTTTGCTAAAGAGATGAATATAAAGCAGAACTGGAAGTGAAAAATTCTATCAGTTCAGAAATGGCTTGTCTTCAGCAGAACACACCAAAGATTCTGGAAACAACAGTATAAAAAGAAGAAGCCTTTACTCCGAAAGTTCGAAAACGGGAAAGATAAAGACTGTAGGATCTTCAAACGAAAATGGTTCAAGGTGCCAAGAAGAGTTTACTAGAACCGATCCTTGTCACTTCAGAACCGGAGAACAAAAAGTACAAGAAAGTGCAATAGAAGCCATTGATTAAGATTTGAATAGCTCACAAAGTTGAGACGGAAATTTGAGAAAGTTAGCATCCTCGAGAAAACGAGAAGTTGAGATCAAGAACAAGAAGAGCCCATTGCACAGCTGTACGTCAGTCTCAAAGCTGCTAAAAAAGTTGAATCATTCATGTGCTAATACCTTAGCAGCTGAGTAGAAGAATCTATAGATCCAGCTGGAGGAAAAAAGTCATGCGCTTCATGAGGGAGAGTTTGGTAAAACCTGAAGAAACTTTTAAGCTTAAAAAGCTTCTTGAGTCAATAAAATCTGACCTTGGAACCGCTCAAGAAGAAATGGTTATGGGTTTGCACAAGGGAAAGACTACAACATCACATATTCAGAACCCTACTGAATGTACAGACAAAACTTGCTACAGAGCTGTAAGAAGGAAAAATAGAAAAGCAGAAAAGCTTTGGAAATATTAACTTTGGATTTGCAGGAAGTATATCTATGGAAGCTAAGAATAAGTTTTGGACTTGTCAAGCGGAGATTGAACATTCCGGAACCCAGATTGAGAGTTTGGAATTGCTACGAAAGAGAGAAGTATATAAAGATGCTTGAAGATGCAAGAAACGAGATGGTTTAGAAAACGCTCATAATGAGATTGTCAATTCGAAGAAGAACGAGAACATGTGAAGAGTTCAGAAGATGAACAGTTCTCTGTGCAGACTGCAGAGAGAACAGAACTTAGCAAGGTGGATAACTTGCTTAATCTAAAGGAACTTTGGGTCTAGGAAGCAAAAGCCAATACTAAAAACAAGTTTTAAAGAACTTGTGGAGGAGAAGAAAAAGCTGAGAGCATGAAACTTTAAGTAAGCCTTGCTAAGTTAGCGAAGCTGCAAGAAAGTGAGGAGGTATAAAATGAACTTGATGGTATGGTCCTTGATACTGAGGACCTCAACAAAAGCCAAGGAATCTCTAACCCAAAAAGAAGATTGAAGAGATATAAAATCTAAACAAAAGCTTGCTCGGGAAAAAGAGTGAGTTGTTACACAATGTTGTTTACGAAAGTGAGGAGATAGAATCCATAGAGGCTCCAATCATCTCTTAAGACACATAGAGGAGTTGTGTGATCGATCCTAAACAAAATTTGGTTGATCGAAGATGAGAAGCTCAAGGCCAAAGCTGCCTCATTATTTCAGAAGATTAAGAGTTGACAAACCTTAAAACAGAGTCAACTTGATAAAGAGAAGTAGTATCAAGGTGTTTTCAATGAAATTGAGGAGCTTAAGGCCAATGAAGAAGATAAATGAGTTGTTGAAAACACTTTGACCTGGAACATAAAACCAAAACGAAACTAACCTTATTTTTTACATTTCCGTCTGTCTGAATTCTGATTAAATTAAGATTTCTTGATGCAGTGGAATCTCTTTGCTTTTGCTTTGCAGAGTTTTCTTCAAAGCTGATTCAGCATCTGCTTCAAAACCGAGGTAAGTTCACAGGTAAAAGTCTCTCAGTTTTTCATCTGTACAACTCTCATGACTAATTCAGTTACTTTGACTTCAAGATCTAGCACAAGTTCACTCAGGTAGTTCACTTCTTTCCCTCTGAAATATACTTGATACCACAAGTAATCTGCAAGACAAAGAATGGTTAAAAAGCTCATAATTATCTTAATTCTTCGATTAGAAGATGTAGAGAGATGATACAGACATGCCAAGGCTACAAATCCAAACACATGACGAAACTCAGCTCAACTTCTAAAACCCTTGAAGCTTCCTCAGGATTTTAACGAATCAAAGAACCTCTTGCTCTCGTCTCATCCTCGAGAAGCCAATCTGAGAAGGCAAGTTTACCAACAAACTCTATCCTAAAGCCAAGAATTTCACTTTCCTGTAATGGAAGCTAATGTTTTCACAGGTTTGACAAGAGAGTAACAGAGTTTGCTGAAGAAAAGTTTGGTAGAGATGGTATTCATGTGAAACTAGGTTCTATGGTGGAAAATTTGAAAATTCCTTATGGAATGATCGTCTGGTCAACTGGTATAAAAGTTTTAATTAATTTCGTGTCTTGATACGGTCCTCAAGGACCACAAACTTTATATGTTTACTGACATAGCATCAGAATCTCGGATTTGTCTGGAGAGTTTCCAACAAAGATCTTGTTTTCGCAAGGAGATGTGATAATCATTCTAGTTTCACGATTATATATGAACACATGAATCTTTCACAAATCACAATCATCATGGTTTATTCTGCAGAGCTACATTCTTAATTTCTACTTATTTGTAGAAAGGACAGATACAAAATACACACTTGAAGCCTTGGAATCAGCAGACACCAACTCGCCACCAAGGCTTTGTGCTTAGGGAGAACCGGCTTGTTCACAGAGATCCAGCAGAGCCAGTGTCTGTGTCATCAAACAATTTGATTAGTACAACTAAAAGTAGCTGAACAAGGATGGCGTGTATGGAAATAATATGCATACTTCAGGAATGGTGAGCTCGAGTCGAAACTTGGGACCATCATAATGGTGCAAAACCGGCCTGAAAGCATCCTCTTCCAAAGCTTTGTACAGTTTCCTTACACGAATTCTCACCTATGATGTTGTTAATCACCATTTGAAGTGTGTCAAACAATCACTGAAAAGAGATGAAAAACAGATACTACATCGGAGTAGAAAAATATTGAACCTGTGCAGGAAATCTAGATTCTCCTTTGCATTTCTTGTCTTCCCAAGCAGTTGGGTCAATGTTTGAACCTCCAAAGGTTGTTGCCTGTGAGAAACAACAGAGAAGACGTAATCATGGAGTCATTAGAGCAAGTCAGGAGCACCATTGAGAAATTAAAGTGGTATAGAACACAAGCCTCGAAAATTCCATGCAACTGATGAGTTGTGTAGTTGTAGAGAAACAGAGGCAGGCCTGGTGTTATCGTCCTAACCGAGTCCCTGTATCTCGGTGGCAAACCTGACAGACACGAAAAGTGACAGTAGAAGGCATAAGAACATATGAAAACATAGACGAAACACTTAAATGATTTTAAGTCCCAAGATCAATTGATTACCAAAGAGCTGGCACTTCAGATCTTCCAGCATTGTGTCGTTGTTACAGACAAAGATATAACCCCCAAGCACTTCACTCTTTGGGAGACACTCCGAGGCAGGTAAGGTCTTGAACCTTTTCTCTACAGAGTCATTGATGTGAGTGCTGCTAAAGTTATTACTACCATTGATGCATTCTCTATTGGTGAACTGATTGTAGCTATATTTTCCTCCACTCAGGTGCTTCTTCTGGCCAAAAACATTAGCGTTGACCTTGAGCTCCGAGTTCAACATGTTAAAGTTAAAAGTCTCAAACTTGTTCTCCTCTTGAAACCCAAACTTCTCCCTTGGCCTTATCTCAACTGAACCCTTTGATAGATCAAGATTGTTCGAACGTTCGCCCTTTGATCGAGTCTGGTCAGCTAGTTTAGATGCAGCCATGAACCACTTCTGATCCTCTGAGGCTTTCGATTGGCCTCGGAGCTCATCTCCTAGCTGCCAAAAGCTACGCATGTTCTCCATCTCAAAAGGATTTTGCTTGACAGAGATACCAATCCTGAAGATTTTGGACTTTTCAGTTAGTTACTGATTCATCTATTTCGAGTTTTTCATCGAAATTTCTTCAAAAGTATGAAACTTTACACACATTGCAATACCGACATTTTCAGAGATTACCAAAGGCTAACGATATAACAGTTAAAACGAAAGCACTGACTCACTGAGATGAGATCTAAAACCCAATGGAAAACAGAGTGCGAGCAAGCAGTAGTGCTATATAAGGAAGGTAAAGAATTCAAATTGGAAACTAGGTTAAAGAAAAATTGCAAAGCTAATCTTACCAGGAAGACGAACCCTAGAAATGCAGGATCCCAGAATGAGAAGTTTGTTGATTTTAATTGTGATTTCAATTTTTGGAGCTTCTTTTCTCCCTGACAAAGTTGTAAATCATGGCAGTGTCACTTTAATGCCTGAGCAGAAAGCTTCGTTCAGCAGAAAGCATGCCGTCTGTCAACATTAGAACGGTACAATGTTTAACTACAAAACTGAGAAACGGGATGCAGTTCTAATATGTCCCATTAAGCTGTCTTATACGGTCAAGTGAATTTTGGTCTATGGGTTTGTACGTCGTCTTGTGGTGGAGGTAGTATCATTACTGAATGTTCGTCTTTTCTTTCTGAGATTAATAAAAATGTAGATCGTTTGTTTACCCAAATGCATTCTTTAGAAAAGACCAGCAGTTAACAATGTTGATACAGAAAAAATATAAATTTTTCTTCACCATCTTGTATTTAGACTAGGAGGAACCATCAGACCAATACTAAGTCCTTGGCCCCGGGGCAGACGAAGATTTGGTCCGTTCTTCCCTATGAACAGACCGTGGAACAAAGGTCAGTCCACGACCATGGCGTCGACCAAAGCTAACATTCGAAGGTGTTGTGTCTGAGGTGGTGAGCGTGGACAGTGCTGAGACAAGACCGTCCATGCTGGCTTTATCTTCCACTTCCATGGCATCTGAAGAAGCTTCTTCTTTCTCTTCTTCATGTTTTAGCTTTGATACACGTTGCCTCTGAAGCTTCTCTCTTCGCTTCTTTGAGAGTTGGGTCCTCTTGAAGAACTCGAACGTCGTTGGGAACTTGTGTTTGTCAACTAAGTGCCGATGCCGGGCTTTGTAGTTCTTGAACTTCAGTCCACACCCTTCCACGAGACACTCGTACTGCATAATGAAAATTCAGCACCAGATAGCAAGTGAAGGTTAAAGAGAGATCAATGTAAAGCAGTGACAGTCACTAACAGTTTGAGCTCTGCCTCAAAACGCTATTAAAAGTGTATACCATGTCATAACCCCGAGCAACTTTAGCTTGAAAGAAAGAGTCGTGTGCTTCGGATATGTGGATACTTAGTAAGCGAGAAGTAGGGTAGACTCTTGAGCATACTGAACAAGACGCAGTGTGTCGTGCCTTATAGTGATCTTCAAAATTGTCCAAAGATTTCAGGCGCTCAGGGCAGCCAACAATGGGACACGAGATTCTTCTGCTCAAAACAATCAAGCTCATGAGTCATGACCATCATGCCAACAATTTCATGGAGAATTGTGAACCAAAGTTGGCATTGAAACTAATCTACAAACTCCAGTCATTGCCATAGTTGATTGAATTCTTTATATTACTAACAGAAAACAATCATCAGTGAAGAAGGATAAAATACCTGCTTTCAGTTTCCACAATCGTCTGCAGATTGTTGATTTCATCTACGGTCAAGTCGAATGCCACCTGTGTAATCAATCCTCCTTAGGACTCAACTCTTCTGAGCATAGATTTTTGTAAATGATAAACAATCTACAGCACAAGACTTTTACAATGATTGGTCACACATCATACAGCTCATGGAAATCGAAATTTAAGAATGAAATGAAATAATCGATTAATCCAAATTGGCAAGCCAGGCCTAGTTACTAGTTACAAGACCAAAAGTCGGAAATTCACAAATTTATTGTATCACCAACAGATCGAAAACGAGTAAGTATCACTAACGCAGAGGAATTACTCCAAAAACGTATCTGGAGACAGTGAAAGTAGTAACAAGCCAAAATCATTTCGACCTTAGAAAAATCTCAGAACCAGCTTCGATTTTGGCTTAAGCTAAATACGAAGAATATCAACATCGATGAGTGCCTAGTAGGGTAAACCGATAAGCTAATAAGGAAAAACAAACAGAGAAACTCTTCGATTGGAAATTGGATCATGCAGAGTGAGCATTCGACCGATTCAGATGCGAGAAGGAGTACCTGTTTAGCAAGTAGTTCGCGCTCGACATTTCCGGATGCGAAGAAGGGCGAATCGGGAGGAAGCCTTCGTCGGATTGGAGTCCAGTACGGAAAACCTAGCTCGCCTACCGTGTCTACCGCCATGCCCATAGCCATCGCCTTCAAAGCACAAGAAATTCAAAATTATTTCGTTTCCCAACTACAACAACTCTACATTTCCTCGGCTCCGGTTCATAACTGGATCCTTTCCGGACTATATCATTCGGCCCAACTTAAGCCCACGTATAGGAAATAAAGATTAATTTATTACTTAGAAGAAGAAAAAAAATTAAATAATATCTATATTTTTCTGGTTTACCAATACCTTTTATACATTTGGCAGGCACATTGCCTTTAAGTGGTTCTTAACTTGCCAAATGTCCAAAAAAAAAAAATTAACAGTATTAAACTTCCTTATTATAGGGCACAAGTCACGATCAAGTTTCGAACTAGAATTCCAGGTTTTCGTAAAATTCGGAATGCTCGATATAAAGAAAAAACATGGAGTTCATAATTTCTTATTCATATACTCCGGATCGAAAATCTGGCTAGTAATTTAGACAGATAATAACGTAACAGTTTTCTGGTGGTGATAATTAGAACCTTTCTCTATAACAAAACTATTATTTTGTATTTAAGCTCTTCCCATATGTTTGTAGTTTGTACACGTGCACATAATATTGCATATCGGTCACCTACAGTGAACTTACAAATAGTTTTCTTATCTGTGGTTGAAAATCGATATGATGTAAAATAGAAATGTCTTCGCTTCTAACGTTATTTGTTTTTTTTTTTTTTTTGTAGAAAATAACACTTTAACCATCAGCAATTTGAATATCTGTTAAAAGTTTTTATTATTATAAACTAGAGAGAGATAAAGAGAACTAATGCTGCCTATGATATGAATAATGAAATACCAAAGGAAAGCTGCGTCGGGAATAATCAATCAAGATTGGAAATATTAAATGTTTATTTGAATATTGGCTTCAATATGTTATAAGAACCGTTGAGCTAAAGTTGATGAACTAGATTAGAACAGGTATATTCGCTGAATTCAAGGATCGTCAGTCAAAATCATTATCATATTAGGATCGACAAAGACTACTTTTCAAATTCATCTTTTGAATTTAGTTTATCCATTTTCTGTTTAACGACAATATATTAGTTAGCGAGTTTTTACATTTAACCAAGAAACATAATTTTAATATTTCCAATTTTCCATGCAGGTGACTGACCTAAATGAGGTTTGTTAAAATGTCACTCTCAATAAAAACCCATCAACTCAAGAAATGTCCTCGCTTAAGTAAAAGTTGAGAAAATCCCAGTTGTCAAATTCTGGCATTCATCTGTGAATATGGTTTTAATTAATCAAAGTAACCATATTTACTCCATTTCTACAACTTTTTATCATTAACACAAAAACACACATTTATTCTATAAAAGAGAGACCCAGCGGCTATAGATATATTCGGTGGCATATCGGAGGTTCGACGAAGCATAGAGTTGTGGTCCGTATAGAAAGAAGAGTTTAAAGAAAACAGAGAGAAATTAGAGGAGAAGATCTATCGAGATGGAGATTCATATTACTAGAGATTCAACAAAACACATGATGATGTGGTTCTTGGGGATGTTGTTCTTTTTCATGGTGGCCGAGTCAGATGCTCAATTATCGGAAAATTTCTACGCCTCGACATGCCCTAACGTGGAGCTCATCGTTCAGCAGGCCGTTGCTACGAAATTCCAACAAACTTTCACGACGGCTCCGGCAACGTTACGGATGTTCTTCCACGACTGCTTCGTCGGTGTATGTACAAACGAGCTAATGGACCGTCTCTAAAGTTTGATTGTGTTGTTTTCGTATATCTAAAGTTGCGAGGATCATGTTTTTGGTGATTACATACAGGGTTGTGATGCGTCTGTGTTAATAGCATCTGACAAAGGAGACGCCGAGAAGGACGCGGCGGACAATATCTCTCTCGCCGGAGACGGTTTTGACACTGTGATCAAGGCCAAACTCGCTGTAGAAGCTCAATGTCCAGGCCTTGTGTCATGTGCCGATATTATGGCTCTCGCCGCCAGAGACGTCGTCGTCCTCGTAAGTCTAACTCTCCTAATTAACTTCTAATTCAATTCGCTAAGTAAAAAAAAAAAAAAAAAAAAAAAAAACTAATTATGTGATATTTGACAGTCCGGAGGGCCGGGGTTTAACGTGGAGCTAGGGAGACGAGACGGGCTTGTGTCGCAGTCGTCTCGAGTCGACGGGAAATTGCCTGGACCGGAGTTAGACGTGACCGGTCTAGTCGATATGTTCGCTAGTAACGATCTTTCGATGACCGACATGATTGCTCTCTCAGGCGCACACACGATCGGATTCTCTCACTGCGACCGTTTCGCTCACCGTCTCTACAACTACTCAGCGTTCATGCCATTGGACCCCACGCTTGACCCTGCCTACGCACAGCAGCTGATAGCAGCCTGCCCTCAAGTCGGTGCGGACCCCGGCATAGCCTTAGATATTGACCTAACTACCCCACGTGTCTTCGACAATGTCTACTTCCAGAACCTGGTGGCTCGGAAAGGCCTTTTCACCTCCGATCAAGTTCTGTTTAACGATTTCAGGTCTCAGGCCACTGTGGTGAGGTTTGCAAACAATGCTGGAGATTTCAACAGCGCTTTTATCTCAGCTATGAGGAAACTCGGCCGCGTTGGGGTTAAGGTTGGGAAGCAAGGAGAGATTCGAAGGGACTGCTCTGCTTTTAACTAGCTTTAATCGAACAAAATGGTGGTTTGAAACATAAAACATATAAACTGTTGCTGTTTCTCAGTTTCTAGATAAACATTAATAAAATTTATTTTATATATGGAGTTTCTAAAAGATCTTTCTGTAAATCTACACATCGTAGATGTTGCCGTCGATACGAATCCCAAAAAAAAACCGTATAAATTAACACACAAAATTGACAAGGAAAACAAGAAGAAGAACAAAAATCGATACAGAACAAAAACATCTGTATCGGCGAATCGGATACAAAAACCAAAGAATACGAAGCTGAGCACGATCGTATAATATATATATGTAGAAAAACGAAACAGATCGATCAGGTACGGGACTTGCCGTAGAGATGAGTGTAAACAGGCTTGGTACGACGAACGAGAATCATGCTCATGACGCAAGCGATGATGCAGAAACAAGACATGATGATCGACGTCAAGAAGTAACAGATGGAACCTTCGCATCTATGTGCGTCATCTGGATTAAACACGGACCCGTGTGCTTGTCTTTCCGCTTCCCGGTCGTATATGGAGCTTGCAATCAGACCCGAGAAGACTAGTGACCCAGCCGGGTTAGCCAGTGTCAGGAAATTGTATAAAGCTCCAAACTTTTTCAGACCAAAAAGCTCAGATGCAGTAGCTGGGACAATAGCCCAGTGAGCACCGTACCCGAGTCCAATCAGTAACGTGCCAATGTACATCGCTCCAGGCCATCCAAACGCAAAGAAGATGTGTCCCACAGACATTACCAACTGAGCCGCGGCCATTGCTACCGGCCTTGGGTATGCGTAGTCCCTAAACATCATTCAAATCAAAATCAGAAACAGAGCACACTAAACAGAGCACACTAAACAGAGATGAAATTCACAGATGATACGACTAAAGATTTTGGCTTTCAGCGAGATCAAACCTGACAATGAGCTCCGAGAAATAACCGCCGCCGATACGTCCAAGGAAGTTCCAAATGCTAATCATAGAGACAAAGACGTGAGTGTTATCATAACCAAGAGACTGACTCATCTGACCAAGATTGTCAATTACTGTCAAACCCGAACCAGAACCGAGCAGCAGGGAGAAGAATATCAGCCAGAAGTCAGCCTTCACAAGTGCCTGCGTCAGAGTAAAATCCTCCCCACGGTGAGGACCTCTCCGTCTATTCACCCGAACCGCACCCTCCGCAGCTGCTTGCATCAGCTGTGCTTGCAAATGAGCAATCCTCTTATGTCTCTCTGACGCAGGAAGCAAATCCACATCTTTTGGTTTCTCATCTTCAACTTCACTCAAGATCAAGTCAGGGGTCTGCTGTCCCGGTTCTTGGTCTTCCCGTTTGGGAACAAGTGGTTCTTCAATCGTACCAACAGGACCGTTTGTATCTGTGAAGAAACTTGTCATGATCGGGATCAAGATCGGTACAACAAGAATGACAAACAACACAATGGTGAACGCGGTGATGATTGTGTGGCTAACAACGGCAAGATCTTCGATAAGCATAACGGCCATGAGGTAGGCAGCGAGGAGAATGCAGACACCGTAGATGAAAGTAAAGCTGGCTCCATCCGTGGAACGGATCTGCCTGTGACCACCAACGGGTCTGATGAAGAACATGAGGGAAAAAACGACAACCGCAGGCGCAACGGCGACCATGAAAATGAGAGAAGCATGGTCAGGTGAATCGACCGTTGTATATATCTGAGTGAGGATCGCACCACCTAGCCCAGCGAACCCCTTGAGGATACCAACCACTGGACCTCTGCTCTTGGGGAAGTTATGAACACCAGAGACTAATGATCCAGTGTTGAAGTAGGTTTCTCCATTGTTCCCAACGAATATGAGAACACACATCTGTGGGGTAAGTAGTTATGTCAGCAACAGAATATACTATTCTGCGTTCAAAAAAGTTGAATCGGATCCTAATTCTCGGAGATTCTCTAATGATTCTCCCAGTAAACCAGACAATCCAGCAACATAAAGATTTCAACGAAAGCAGAACAGAAGATGAAGTGAACAAAAAAGTGGAATTTTTCATAGATTCGATGCATTTGATAGCGACGTTGGTAACTAAACAACCTCGGATTTTAATAGAAAGTCGCCAACTTTTTATATCAGTACCCAGAAACTTTCGCCCACTCCGATATATAATCAGATGGATGCGAAGAAGCACACGAGCAATCAAATCGGTTAAGCCACAATAGGACAAAAGGAAAAAGAAGAGCGAGAGAGAGAAGAAGAGTCATATGAAGACAGATGTGATTCAAATAACTTACAGCCCATAGCGGAAGGATCGGGGCTCGTCCGGTGACGATAAGCCAAACCCATCCGTAACCTACGAGGTTCTGAACGGCGCCGACGAGAAGAGCGGCCCAGAGAGGCAGAATCTCGGAGAGAGTCCCGGCGAGGAAGCCGACACTATCTCCAAGATCCTTGGCGACTCCAAGTCTGGCAAGCTCCTTCTGGTTGTAGTTAAGGGAGCTTTTAATCACCGGGGAAATGCTTCCGAACAAGTAACCGATCCCAGCGCAAGACTGTATCCACATGGCGGCCACGAAGACGAGCCATCTGTTGTTTATGAAAGACGCAAACTTTTCTCGCGTAGTCGATGCCATTGGAGAAATGCTTTTTGGGTCTCCGTTATTCCTCTCTCCGCCACCGGAGTATCCGGGAAAGATCCAGATCGGCGAAATGTGTTGTCTTTTTAGAAATAAACGATTTTTTGGGTCTCCGTTTTTTTGGAAAGTTATCTCTCTCGATTTGTCTGTCTATTTAGACTGATTTTATCCCTTTTTATTCTAAAACTGGAATTGACGTAGATAAACATTAAAGTTTTGCCATTGTAATAGTAGTGCCAACTGCCAAGTGCTAACAATCATGTAAAAGAAAGATTACTTTGTTGATTAACACAGTATATAAATAAGATGATTAAAACTTATTAGTGGAAGGAAGACGTGTACAAATTGTGTAGAACAAAGACTTTGACGAATGACTATATTAATCATCTATGAGCAGTCGATGTAGAAGAGAGAGATTGGTTACAATCTATTCTTCAATGCACTGTGCGTGTGCGTGTGCGTGCCCGCCATCTTGCAAGGGTCTACATTCGGTCCTTTTAATTAAGAGGTTGATTGTCCTTAACAGCTACTCAACATTATTGTTAAAAACTCGCCTAGCCTGTCTTTGCTGGACCAATATTAATATTCGATTTTTTTATATATTTATAAAAACGATTTATTTATAACTTAAATGATTCTTTGAATTTGATAATGAAATATATATATATATATATATGTCCTATAGGACAATAAGGAACGAAAAGCATGTGAGAAAATATGAAAACAATAGTTTCATAAGATACGATTAGCTGTAATTACTTTTATGCTAAATTTATACAGGAGTCCAACTTTTTATTAAAAAAATAAAAAAAAACGATCAAAAGAATATATAAATGTATGATGGTGTGACTGGTGTCATTATAAAGTTAATTAAGAAGATCATAAAGTCTCAAGTCTCAACTATTCGTACTAAATATCCTTTTCCGCAAAAAAAAAGTCATTTTTATAGTTTTAACTTCTCTCGTATGAAATATGCTGAGGACTTCTAGACGAGTAAACTTACTTTGTAATCAACGGGAGCTCTTAGTGTGGTGGTTACACCTTAACGGCTTATAACCTGTCATTAATTAAAAATCCTAGTTTGTATTCTTAAATATGCATATTGATGATAGATTAAAACAATAAACAACTTGCATGTATGTTTTTTTTGCTAGTTGCTTTATATGAACGCAACTTGCATGCATGTCTTCTTGCAGCAGAGCTGCTACTATTTTCTCTTTTGGCATTAAATCACGTAATGAATATGATTGGTCTTCTTGGCTATACGCTTTCTTATCAACAAGGATTGCATTTGGAAATCAGAGGGGAATTGGGTGAAGAGTCGTTTTCCCGTGTGTTTATATGAGATGAATATATATATAAAGGTTTAGAGTAGACCAACATGCTATTAAAATATTCATCTCACGAATATACAATCAAACATCCGTTTATCTTGTGTTATAAAATAAAAAGGGGCTTGACTCAGATATGGATAAGCTCTAGGTTTGTATGGACAAGAGACTTGATTCTATCATCTCTTTTTTTTTTTTGGCACATAATATCGTTTCCCCAAAAATCAATATCAACTTATCCATTTGATATTGTATTCAAATCTGCCGGGGGTCACCGCTATTTTATGGAAATTAATTTAGTAGAAGTCATTCATAGAATTTTACATAGTATGAACTTATAGATAAAGACAGTCTCTCAATTCTCAAAGGCCAAATGTCTCTTACAAGTTACAACAAAAAGAAAAACAGGCCAAGTGTCTCTTCTAACATAAAAAAAAACAAAAAAACAAGAGAGAGACCAAATAACCATGAGATCGAATCAGATTCTTAACATACACAACAATCAATACGTAGTGTGACAATATTACATAATATATACTTTTGATACGGTCGAGTAGCTGCAGAGAATCGTTCTTTTCTTCACCCTCCAAACTTCATAATTTCGTCCGGTTGAAGCCACTGTTTCATTAAGATTTACATCTAAATTCAAGCGCTCTATAAATTAAAGTAATACATGGATGTATAAACACATCTACACACAAGCTAATAGCTACAATAAACTCGTGTATTTACATACTCATCAACCAGATTGATTCTATATATTGATATGGCGTTGAACTGGGGACCCGTGTTAATGTCGGTGGTTCTGTTCATCGTATTGACCCCCGGAGTATTGTTTCAGCTTCCGGGGAAGACCAAAGTGGTCGAGTTTGGTGGTTTTCAGACAAGCGGTGCAGCCATTGTTATTCACACTCTAATCTTCTTTGCCTGCATCACAGTCTCCCTTATCGCTCTCCATATCCATATCTACGCTGCCTGATTACTTTACCAGTATTGCATCGTTCATCTCGCTAGATGCATCCTTAATTATATTTTCTGTCACTTTGGTATATTGTTTTTGATCACCTTTGATTTATGATTCCCATTTAACTACTTTGTACTGGAATTACAATTAATCCCTTTTCTTTCTTGGTTTGTTTTTTTTTTTGATAAAAGAAGACTTTAATGTTGGTTTGTTAATTACCTCTATAATTCTATCATTTATTACATATGAACCATCGCTGGTAAAGAAGCATGCATGCGTAGACGATATCGACTATTCATTTTCCCACATTATAATTAATCTACTAATATGAATACGGACATAGTACAATGATTGAAGACTGATTGGATAAATAAACTGATAACCTATAATATTAAGATATATTGACTTTATTATTTTAATTACCAAATTTCATCGACTTGCTTATGACAACAACATACATGTGAATGTATTCAAGGAATAGCAAATATATTAGTTAGTTATTTAGTCTCTCTAGACTCAAACTTGCACTCAATCAGAGCCAGCTATCGTTACGTCAAATATAGTGATTGATTTATCAAGTTTTAAACCTTGGTTTTAACAGAGAAGAATATCCGGGTATCATATCGATCTTGGTGATTACTGATTGATTAGTCTAAATTTCTACATATGAGAATTTTAAACTGCGGAGCTAAATGGGCCTTTAATAATATGAAGGAATCCATATAATATGCAATAACGACGGCCCATTAAAAAGTGGTAACGGAACAGAGCGAATCACGATGAACGAACGAATCACCTGCCTTGGCTGCCTCTGCAAGTAAAAAACATAAGCCCTCTTTAAATCCCTAGCGTCCACCCAGAATTTGTGCAATCTAGAGAGATCTAAGTTTGCTGATTTTAAATTTTAAACCGGAGAATATGGGGCTGACGAATTTCATATTGACGGTGGCCGGAGTAGGCGCCGTGGTGATGCTATTGAGGAGCGACGTTAAGCAATCTGTCACCGTCCTGAGACGCAACGTCAAGCACATCCGCCACTGGCTCGAAGAAGAATCCTCCACCGCCTCCAAGTTAGCCCCCTCTCTCTCTCTCTCTCCCTACTCTCTAGCTCTTGATTCCTTTTAATTGTAATTTCGTCAATCGAAACAGTCTCTATTATTTCGATTTCTTTGTTTCTCCGAGAGCTTAGTTGTTTGAAAGCGTATGATATGAATATAAGGTTTATCCACTTGGGTCATATTATGATCCTTTGTTGTTTCAATCATCCGCAGCTGCTAGCTTTGAAGTAATCGAAATTCTAGAATTATAATTAGTAACAACAGTCAACAAGATCTCATCTTCTGCTAGTCATTTAGATGTCCGATATAAGCAAATTGGTTCTCTTTGCTTGAAGTTTTATTCAACTATATCCAACCAACCGTAGATACTTGACTTGTAAAGATAAACTCACATCATTAGCTGTAGTTTCTTTTGTGATCATCAGTTGTATTCAAGGATAATTTGAGAAAACATAGAAGATTGATCATGTTATGAACTCGATGGCGTGGTTTGGTTGGGCATTACTGATCAATGTTTATAGCAAACACAAATCAAGTTCTCTGTGCGAGTGTGTGATCGATGAGTTTGATGTGATTTTCAGGGCAGCGCAGTCCATAAAGCCAAAGGAAATTGAAACAAAGGTTCCGGGGAAGGATATTCCAAAAGACAAGGATTAGTGTGTGCTTATTATATACACCAAGGGTCTTTGTTAGAGTTGGGTTTATGATTTTGGTTTCAACGGCATGGTCTGCTTAACTATTTAGCTGTGAATTTTTGGTTTTATTTATGTTTAAAGGGTTTTTCTGTCTCAAGTCTCAACCTCTACCTCTTAACGTTTAAGCATTCTTGGAAGTGAAAGACAATAAATATAATATCTCTCGTCTTTTTGCAGTGACATCGTTTTCCCCCAAGGGATTGTTGTTTATTTAATTGAACATCTACTCATCTTGCAGCAGTAGTTGTGTTTATTCTTAACATCATCTTTCTTAACTACTTTGAAACAAAGCTTACATAGCTACTCAAGGATGATTTACAAACAGAATCATGACTGTAACAAATGTTTGAAAAGCAGAACGTATACAAAAAACAAAAAAAAAGATGGTTCTTTTAGGTAAACTAAACTCACTAATAAGAAAATCAAATTATGTTCTCTTCCTTCTTGTAATCGTCTTTTTAAGAGATGGGAGCTCCTTTTCATTCTTGGTATTAGACAATGAATAAAGGAAAGGATAATGGGCTTTCTTTGTTGTTTTGTCGGGAAGCCCAAACAATGCAGGCAAGTTTAACGAAAACAAAATAGCCTAAAAAAGCCCAAGGCTGTAATTTTGATCGTGTTTTTTCGTTTCGTCACACGTTTCAGTTTTCACTGGATTTGAAATTTCTGGAGATTCCAAATTCTAATTTCTCGTAGGAGAAATTGGCGAAGCTCATAGAGAGAGATGACCATGGCAGTGCCGATGATTTCGAGCCTCGCTCCTGTCTCTGTCATCGCTGAATCACCAGGATCATTCTCCGCCGCAACTGGCTGGAAGCAAGTGTACACCACTTCGTCCCGACGACCTCCATAGTCTTCTATTCATCTTGTACTCTTCATCGCTTAATCGGCACTACTTGATTACTCACCGTGGTTGGTGGTTTTGCCGACAGGTTGAGGCTTCGGAGGACGAAGAAGCCTCGGCTAATCTCGTGCGATTATTCTTGCATCGAGGTGAGTTTCCAATTCGTTGATTAAGTAATGTAATATACTGTATGCTCCCGTTGGGCTAGTTTCCTAGTTTCCGCTTCAGATTCATAACACTGGCCAGATAATTGTGCATTCGTTGATACAAGTTACATTCTCTTTAATATCTAAGTGATTGATTTGTGACAATGCCTTTTCAATTAATTTCAAGGTTAGGGATGTCTGCTACCGTCCTCCTGGAACACAGATGAATATCTTGAATGGAGTTAATTTTTCTCTGCGCGAGAAAAGGTACTCTAATCCGGCTGTTTCCTTATGTCATTATTTGTTTGGTTGTCCGTTGGGAGGCATTTACCGTTTCTTTCCATGAACTCTATCTTCTTGAGGTACCTAATAAAGAGTTTTGTGTGCTCGATTCTTTTTCGCAGCTTTGGCTTGATTTTTGGGAAGAGTGGGAGCGGTAAAACTACCCTCTTGCAGGTTCCTTGTTTCACTAGCTCTTTGATCACACACAGCTTGATGGCGCAGTTCTCTGAGTTAGGAACCTTCTGGGTGAATCTTGTTGTTGTCTTCTGCAGCTTCTTGCTGGGCTAAACAAACCAACATCAGGTTCAGTTTGTATCCAAAGATATGGGGATGATGGCCAGCCAAAGGCGGTTCCTGAGTTGCTGCCCACTGAAAAAGTGGGCATTGTTTTCCAGTTTCCAGAGAGGTAAATATTCGGTGTCATCTTTTGTTGCTACTGTTTAAGTGACAAGAAAATATTGATGTGTTTTTTGTTTTGTTTTTGCGGCCAGATTCTTTGTTGCGGATAATGTGCTTGATGAAATCACGTTTGGTTGGCCAAGGCAAAAGGGTAGTTTGCAGTTAAAGGAGCATCTCACTTCGAATCTCCAGAGAGCATTTAACTGGGTATCCCACTCCTCCTGGTTCGGGACAGTGGTAATGTTGTGTCCAGTGATCCGTCTTATAGTTGCTTTCTTCTTTGAATTGTTAGGTTGGATTAGACAGCATCCCACTTGATAAAGACCCTCAGTTACTTAGTGGAGGCTACAAGCGTCG
The DNA here is from genome assembly GCA_026724425.1 of Erythrophleum ivorense. Lineage (NCBI taxonomy): Eukaryota > Viridiplantae > Streptophyta > Magnoliopsida > Fabales > Fabaceae > Erythrophleum > Erythrophleum ivorense. Next base: position 4,202,667 of record JAIUCV010000080.1, on the reverse strand, counting down.
GCTTGCACTAGCTATTCAATTGGTGAGACCAGAGATTTTTTTTTACTTATTCAAAAGTGTGACCTGTTATAAGTAGCCATGCCTTTTGTAGGTGCAAACTCCAGATTTGTTGATCCTGGATGAGCCCCTCGCTGGCCTTGGTACGATGCATCCTGCTTCTTCTCTCCCCTGTTTTTTTTTTTTTTGCTATTCATTCTTTACGGAAGATGTTTTTCTCTCTGTATATGCTTTTCATTATCATGAAAGTTTTCTCATACTATTTCATGATTGATTTTGATCTTCAATCAGATTGGAAAGCACGTGCAGATGTTGCAAAGCTCTTGAAGCACCTAAAGAAGGAACTGACTTTACTTGTTGTCAGTCATGACCTTAGAGAGTTAACATCCTTGGTCGACCAGTCATGGAGAATGGAAACAGGCGGTGTTCTTCTTGCAGAACGTCCACCAGTTTAGTTCAATATTCACTATTGCGGAAGGTCCATACCAGGTTTTGGCTCAGGTGCTCTTGATTTTCTTCGGGTATTCTTGCAAAAAAATGTGGTATAGGCTTTTACCCAGGCATAGGTTATTATAGTACTGTATCAAATTTTGAGATTGTCTATGTAATTTCTCTCGTATAGGAGATAGTTTCTTATCAGTTGAGAGAGAAATAGTGTCTCTCTTATGAGATTAAGACATACAAGAATGTTTTCTATCAATTTTAGTACTCCAAACTATGAATATGAGATATCTTTCTGAAATTATTACACCCTGTAAACGTTTATCATCACATAAGAGGGGGGGTAATAAACATTCCCAGTGAGTCTTGAATACATTTTCTATTAATCATACCACACAATTCACACATGCATGAAATGACATAATACACTCACACTTCTTAGTTGCGTGTTTCTTCCGACCCCTTTGCTAGAGCTCCAACACGAAGTCTGCAAAGCAATTATGGATTATTATCTGGTTCGACCACAAGCAGAACACTCGTGCGTGTTCTTGAAATTCCAGAACTACAGTCTTGCTTTGAATTAGATGGGCTTATGCAAGTATATAAGTTAATTGCGTATGATGGTACACTTACAGTCTTCGTCTGTTTTGATCCAGTGTTCTCCGTTCTTAGCTGAATGAGAACTTCTTAGCTCATACTGGATCCATCTTTTACTTGTCTCGTTACAGGGGTTCACCTTCTCGGGCATTAACCCGGTAGAATCTGCTTTGCTGTTTTCTGCATCTGTCTTGTTGCTGTCAATTATGGACTCTTCTGGATGTACTTTCCTATTGAAAACTTGTGCCATCTGCAAATAAATTCAAGTTTGTTATAAGCAAGCTTTTCGTTGGAGCATAATAGCTAATTCTGAAAACGTACTATTGAAGTGCTCCAGAAAATGCTACGAAAGTAAGGGATAAATCATCTGAAGTTTGGTGAATAGATCAAAGATGTAGAGCAGAGAAAAATAGACCTTTTGGAACTTCTTCTTTGTGGAAGCCACTTCAGTTTTACCACTGTCAGGGATCCTTGAGGATGGGCGTAGCTTTTTAAGTACCTTCTTCACAAGATGCTTTGCAGACTTATGGGTTGAACTGGTTTGCTTCTTTTTCTTCCCATCTTTGTTTTCTGAATGTTCATCGTGCGTTTCTGTTACTTGAAACAGTTCTCCAAGTGATGCCCTTTCCTTCTTCCCTTCAATCTTAGGTAACTCGATTAGAGAGGCAAAAAGGTACTCTTGGAGGGGGAAATTCATAGGCTGGTTGTCTTCTTCAGCTTCTAGTCCCTCAATGGCCTCAATGGTGGATGCAATAGTGTTAGTGTCGCTGTTCCTTCCTGATGGTTGGTTGTTTCCTTCTTTAGCTTCGGCCTCAAGGAACTTCTCCAGTTCATTGCTAATGAGCTTCAAATCATTCTCTGTCACATCTGCATCGTACGTTTCCGGGTCCCCAAATGACATGCCAAATGTCGGCGTTGCTGGTTCGTCCGGAATTGTTCCTATACCAAGGGTTCCAATGGCAAGAAATCCATGAAAGAAATCACTGTTTCTTGCATCCTTGAAGTTCTCTTCTGCGAAGGCGCTTTCCTGGAACAGGTTAAGCGATTTTCTGAATCCCCTATTGTATTTGAGGCCATCAAGGGGGAAATGGCTATTACCTGAAATGGAATTCCATGTGAAAAGAAGAGTTTTTAACTTTTGTAGAAAAGTAAGAACAGCCTTTGAAGTTTGGCAAAAGATGCATTTGCGCAGGAAAATAGGGAAAATGTCGACTTGTTGCAACAGATAATTTTGAGTCATGACATTTACTGGTGCAAGACAAAGTTGGTGTCAAGTAACTTTTGTAGGTGAGTTTTATTACTCAGCTAGCTGTTTCCCAACATAGGTAAGTAGTTTAACTTTCTAGAAATGGATGTTAAAGTAGTGAGATAGTTACTCGGACCTAAATATATGCTTGCTAAGTCCTATTGCTGCTATTCTCCTAGAATTTTATTCACTTTTTATTCTTGTTCCTACGTAATTGACAGGGAAAAAAGCACTAGAGACAAGTACGGTCAAATTTACCAGTTGTGGCATCTTTCACTAGCTCTTTGCTATTCTCCCGGAACTTATGATGCATCCAGCCCCAGAACTGCTAGAAAATAAGCTTTGGTAAGTATAAGCTACAAGTTAGGTAATTATCATTATTTTTTTGTAGATAGAGAACGTACCTTCATTTTCGTGTTTTAGTTTCCACACAACACTAGAGGAGAAAGTGACCTTTATAGAGAACCATGATTGCTTGAAAGCTGTTCATATAGAATTGAATTGGTTGTTGAACAGTAGTTCAAGACTTTTAGGTTGATGACAGTGGAGAGCAACACCAAGAAAGCTACAAAAAATTTGGTTGGCCATTCGCTTTCAAGATCACATCAAGAACAAGTTGGAGGAGGGCCATTACAGACATGAGCCTAGTGTTGTGGTTACATGACACGCAAATTCATGGTGGAGTAGCTTATCCGTAGTTACAATCATCAATCATCTCAGGTATTACTGTTTAATCTTGATTTAAGTTTCTATATCATAAAGACATAAACCTTCGTGGATCCTTATGTGGCGTCCATCATGAATATTAGATTTACAAGTCAAGTTGATAAAATGAATATTTTCTTAGTGTTGTGTAGACCTCGATTTTTAGACATTCTTTCCTGCAATAAAATAAACTATCCATCTCGAGTTTCTAAGCAATTCTGTTTGAAATCTAGTTGCATAGCCAATGTGACTGGATGGTACAAACTCACTCTTGTGTTGGTTATAGAAAAATTGTAAACGTTGTTTTACACTGATGCTACTTCCCAGAGAGAGTAATTTAGTTTTATCTGAAACACATCAATCCGTGCTGTGATTATGTTGAGATAATTTCCAATGAAAAGAGCTTTTGTTGACTTGTGCTGTCTCCGACAAGAAGAAAATGCATCTAGATGATGACCATCCTGCAGAAAAGTAAAGAAAGAGCTCCGTGACAAAACAACTAAGGCTTTTGCCTTTTGGTACTAGTTGATTCAGACAAGTGAAGCTGTCCACGACATCAGGTACTGTAGTTCTGCTTCAATGTTTTGTTCCATTTTAATATATTACGTACAACTCGTAATTGTATGGGTTTGTTCTCCTTCATTAATTATCCTGTGCCAGTTTCCTTAGCCATAGAAGCACATCGTCTTTTTTTTTGTGTGTGTAGATCAAGTAGGAAGCTTGCTAGAAATTGGACCGTGAACCTGGGCGTCTGTGTAAAACACCGTAGACATTGTAGAGTAGGTTAGAAGAAGATTATTTGATTAGATTGGCGGGAACAAATACGAATAGATAATGATGAGGATCACAAAGTGGTTAGTTAGGACTAAAAGGAAGCATCTGTAGATGAAACAAAGGAACAAGGGACTAAGGAACAAACAGAAGTTGATAGTATGGGTATGGGACCAAGAGGGAAGCAGTACGCTTTTGGTCCTGATTTAAACAAACTTACAAATGCTAAATTTTGCAATCTGGAGTCCCTTCCATTCTCTCACTCCATTATTATCTTCTTTTCTTTTCTATTTCTCAGAATGTGTTCGACTTATGTCTAATTCACGTGGACGCTCGATAAGTCGATATTCTTTTCTTTTTTTTTGTATGTAAGTCGATATTCTTCTTTGTCAGTTTCCCTTCCTGTTCCTCAATCATATCTTCTTATTTTGGTATAATATCCAACATTTTCACTTTCCTTATTATATCACAAGTAGATGATTATTCCATACACTTTATTAAGTTCAATATTTTTTTTTAAAGTAATGCTTTTTATATTTTTCTCTACATGCTACTTCTAGAAGTGTGGGTCATTTTACTCCCCAGCTTCTTATCAAAAATTTCAAAATGATTTGATTTTGATAATACGATAGATAGGATTATTCCTATTTAACTGATCTTAACCGACCTTGCCAAGATAACTAAACTTGAACCTTAATCAAAAGATCTTTAATGGGCCAACACTGGGATAGTAAGATACTAATATTAAAGAGAAGCCTGGATTAATCTCCAGATACAAAGTTGTTGTTTTGGGTAATCACAAGTTACTTTTTCGACTGGGCCAGTAAGGACTCTACTGGTTTCACTAATTCCTGATTCTCTGACTTGTCAAAAGTGACCTGAAATGGTGACGTCAGCTTCTCCGCCGGTCATTAATTAACGGTTTTTTTTTGTTTCTTTTCCAAGGATCTCCGATCATGAGACCTGCGGCGGAGCTTGCGGTGAGGATCGGTCGTGAGCTTTTAAAGGTATCCGGAAGCTCTCGCTCTCCCCGGACATGGACTCCATCGGTTGAACAGAGTCTTCACGGTCTCGGCTTTCGTCACTCAATAAGTCCTTCGCTTGTGGCTCGCGTCATTGACCCGTTCCTCCTGAACCACCATTCCCTCGCTCTCGGGTTCTTCAATTGGGCCGCCCAGCAACCCGGTTACTCTCACGACTCCCTCTCTTATCACTCTATATTTAAGTCTCTTTCCCTTTCTCGACAGTTCTCCGCCATGGACGCCCTCTTCAAACAGGTCAAATCGCACAAAATCCTTCTCGATTCTTCCGTGTATCGCTCCCTCATTGATGCGCTTGTGTTGGGTAGGAAAGCTCAGAGCGCGTTCTGGGTTTTAGAAGAAGCTCTTTCGTCGGGTCAAGAGATTCATCCCGATGTATGCAATCGTCTTTTAGCTGCGCTAACTTCTGATGGATATTCTGATTATGCTCAGAAACTGTTTGTTAAAATGCGCCAAAGAGGTATACCTGTGAATACTCTCGGATTCGGCGTGTATATTGGAAAGTTCTGTAGAAATTCTGAAACGGATCAACTCTTGAGATTGGTGGATGAAGTGAAAAGGGCTAATTCGAACATCAATGGCTCCATTATTGCACTGTTGATTCTCGACGGTCTTTGTAAATCTTCAAGAGAAATGGACGCTTTCTACATTTTGGAAGAGCTAAGAAACATTGATTGCAAACCGGACTTTATGGCTTATAGAATCATAGCTGAAGCATTTGTGTCAACTGGGAATCTGTATGAGAGACAGGTCGTCTTAAAGAAGAAGAGAAAGCTTGGAGTAGCACCTAGGAGCAGCGACTACAGAGATTTCATCGTGGATTTGATTTCCGCTAAACGATTAACGGAGGCTAAGGAAGTGGCTGAGGTGATTGTGAATGGAAATTTCCCCATTGAGAATGATATCTTAGACGCTTTAATCGGATCAGTCTCTGCAGTCGATCCAGATTCTGCTGTTGATTTCTTAAATTTCATGGTGATGAACACAGGGAAATTGCCTGCAATTCGGACTCTGAGCAAACTGAGTAAGAATCTCTGCCGGCAAGACAAGAGCGAGCATCTGATAAAGGCTTATGAGCTTTTGTCAAGCAAAGGTTATTTCTCAGAGCTTAAAAGTTACAGCCTGATGATATCGTTCTTGTGCAAGGCCGGGAGAGTCAGAGAAGGTTATAGTGCGCTGCAAGAAATGAAGAAGAAAGGGCTTGATCCAGACGTGTCACTCTATAACGCTCTTATCGAAGCTTGTTGCAGAGCGGAAATGATCCGTCCAGCGAAGAAACTGTGGGATGAGATGTTTGTAGAGGGCTGCAAAATGAATCTGACGACGTATAGTGTACTTATCAGGAAATTGTCAGAGGAAGGCGAGGCCGAGGAGTCTTTGAGGCTGTTTCAGAAGATGCTTGAGAGAGGGATAGAACCAGATGAAACAATCTACACGTCTCTACTTGAAGGCCTATGCAAGGAGACAAACCTTGAAGCTGCTATGGAAGTCTTGAGAAAGTGTATGGAGAGGGATAATAAAACGGTTGCAGCAAGAGTATTAAGCGCGTTTGTCTTAAATCTATGCAGCAACGGTAAGAGAACAATTATGTCTTAATAGTTTTTTTCTTATTGCCTTAAGTCAAGTTTCTGGCTCTGATTGATTAGGTGTGTGCGTGTAGGACATTTTGGTGAGGCGTCACAGCTGCTGCGCGAGCGAGAACAATTAGAACACACAGGTGCACATGTGGTGCTGCTGAAATGTGCGGCAGATGCGAAAGAGGTTGAGATTGGAATCAAACATATGAAATGGATCAAAGAGGTATCGCCATCTCTTGTTCGGACCATTTCTTCTGACCTGTCGGCGTCTTTCTGCTCATCATCTGATCCTGATTCCATTCTTCCGTTTATTCGTGCACTTGAGCACACATAATTACACCAGTAGGCTATTGCAATTACCAAATTAGATTCTCCAAATTGTAGATCTTATTCCTGTAGGCTGGTGTAAGTCTGTAACCAAGATCTCTAGGTGAATGTATACGTTTACAAGTCGTTTATATATTGTCTACGTAAGAATTATTCTAATGAATATTTTTCTTACGATACGTGCGATTTAGCATCTTTCTTTCTTCTTCTTTCATGGTAAGCCCGGTAAAAGTGTTATTGAAGGAAAAGTTTAAATTAAACCTTTATAACTCAGGAAATGTGGTCTTGTAATTTTTTTGTTTATTTGAAAAATAAAAAAGAAAAAAATATAGTAGGTGAAAATGATTGATGAATCAATTGTTTGAATGATTGAAGAAATATTCTCCATTTTAGTAAAGCTAAAGAATTTAGCAGTAGATTTATTGTATCCATAGTATTAGTCATATCTGTGAAATTTGTGAAGTTACTGGATCACAGCATGTACGAGCGATAGAGCTCATCTCTGAGACTCTTGACGCAACGGTCGGGTCAAAATCACGGATTATATGTTGGTGGATGGCCACGTAATCTGGAGTGGGGACCAAAGTTAGCAGTTATTACGGTTAATATATTAGGTCATGATCAAAAAGCCTCGTCCTTGTCATAACTTGATCGCAATTGCAAATTAACTATCCAAATTGGCAAATTAGAGATAGGAAAGATCCTAACCAGATATATATATATTAATTAGTGTGATTAAAGATAGACAAAGAGCTAAGCTTAAAACAAACGCACCACTCTTCTCCCCTCACTATCTCTGATTCAACACTTTAATTAACCTAATCTATTTCGTTCTTTAAAAACAAAAAAAAAATAAAAGTAAAGAGAAAAGAAACGCAGAAGAAGAAGGTGGACTTAAGGATCAGAGCCAGAGAGCACCAGCATCTTTAAGAAGAGGGACAAGTGAACCGTTGATATGTGAAGCCATCACTCTCTCCATTGCTCCTATCATCTTCCCTCCGATGAATACGACCGGAAGTGCTCCCGGAGAAGTACCGCCGCCGCTGGAGCAGCCGAGGAGACGAAGCAGAGCTCGGTGGATATCAACGCCGTAAGGGTGGAGGTCGAGCTCGTGGACGGCGGGGCTAACTCCCATTCCACGGAAGAGACGCTTGACGGCATGGCACATGCAGCAAGTGCTCACGCTGAATATAACCACCGCATTCTCCGCCGCCATCGACTCTATCCTCACAAGAGTCTCCGACGGAAACACTCCCATATTATTGACCTTATTGTACGACAATGAGCCCCGAGTTTCTGTTTTGTATTGCATTTTCTTTTTCCGAGAGAGAGAGAGAGAGATAGAAATATAAAGAGAGAGGGAGTGAGATTGAGAGTACTTTGAGTTGGTTGGAGGAGAGGGTGAGAGGCATGCAGACTATTTATAGAAGGTGTAATTCTAAATATAATTGGTTATTTTTTTTATTTATTCTATATGCGAAATGATAACAAAGTAATTGATGTGATAGCCATATGGTTTCGTATAATATGATATTTTTTCATCATATTACTTTTTTTTTCTAAAAATTTCCAAAAAACGTAAAAGTCGAATATTTTGATATTTGTCTGTTAAATAGAGGTTAAGCTCTTGGTAGAATAAGAAAATTCCTGGTAATATATGTATATCCTTCTTGTCGGCTATTACCGTAATAATATACAGAGAGTTACACTAGCTAGATTTGTCTGAAAAACTGGTCCAACATACCAAAGAAAAAAAGGTCCAATATATTTGAATAAAAGAAAATATGATTCAATATAATTAATGGAGACGCGTCGAATAAGAACTTTGATGCTCCCAACATTATGTGAGCAAGTCGTAACATTGAGATGAGGTCGAATGTTTGGATATGGCCGGTGGTAATCCATTATATTCCATTTTCACTTTATGCTCATATCCTCTAATCAATCTCTATAAACAATTTATCTACACATCCGAAAATACATTTTAAAAATAGTTTATGTGTTAATAACAAGATTAATCATTACGAAAGAACATTCTCATAATAATATAAAATAAAGTTTTGTTTATTAAAACATTACACAATATGCCATTGATATTAATCCAACTAGGAATATGTTTTCGTTTGGAATGTAATCCAACTAGAGCGTCCCACACATATAGCTAGACATATATGTGTATATATATGAGTTGGAATATTTTTGTAATCAAGATAGAATTTCGCATAATCATTTATTCTTGGCCCAATAGGATATATCAATATTTATAAAATGAAATAAAGGAGTCATAAATAAATATTCTTGGAATGAACTTAATTTAAAAGAGAAGACACTATTAATTGTGATTGTAGTTGCAACCAGCGTTGTTTATTTTTTTTGCAACCAACGTTTACTTGCTTCCATCAGGATGTCAGTGTTCTTGTCTTCTTGATGTATGGAAACTACAAGTTGGCATGTTCTTGCTAGCATCTTTTTCTTTCTATATGATTATTACAAGTTGCAATTCAGTTACGTTAGATAAAACTGTACAATTCATATAATTTAGATAGTGTAGACAAGTTCACTAAAAGCCTGAAAAAAGTTCAATTTTACAAAGTTGGTCACATGCATTTTTGGCTTCCATGCATGCTTGAGTCTTTTTTTTTTTATCTGCCAATTTGCCTTCTTGTTTCTCATGTTTGACCAACCCCTTTCAAAAAAGCTAAAATAAAAATATTATTGTTGTCAGCACCTACAATTTGTTAAGAAACTTGTAGGTACCTATCGCAATACAGAGTCACCACCTCTCATCGATTATAAATGATAAAGTTCCCTAAGTTATTCGTTTTTTTCCATCTATGACCTATGTAATCACATTTACGATTTTTTTCTTTTAAATAATACTAAGGAGGCTTATCAGGACATGGATATTAGTTTAAGTGAATCCGAAGAGTTATATGTCCCTTCATTGGTTTTAGATTTGGTGTATAAACTAAAGTCGATTCATTTTAGACTAAATCTTTGCCTTGAGATAATTAGATAACTTTATAAAAAAAAAACTAAATAACAAGAAATAAACAATCTTGAGGGATTGCGCATTGCGGTTGTCGGACCACTTTATTATTATTTAAAATAAATCGAAGGTCGTTACAGAAGCCTTACGTAACAGATGTCATCAGATGTGTATTTTTTGTTGACCGGCTGGTCGGTCGGTTATAACCCTGGACAAGTACGTGGTGCGTATGCTTTTGAGGAAGGGTATTTTCGGAATCATCAAAAGTGCTTGTTTCTCTCATTCATTCAAAGCCTGCACCTTCTTGAATGCCACACTTTTCCACATTCTTTATATTCCCTTCTTTTTTCCCCCTAAACTGAAATGAATGAACTTTTGTTGACCGTTAAGTCATGCTTGTCGCAAGACATATTATTGATTATAGAATTTGGCTCAAATAATGTTATTACTGTATCACAAGAACAACAACAACAACAACAACAACAACAATAAGAACAAGAACAAAGAATGTGAAGTTGTTCCAAGTCTTAACACATTCATAGCTCTGTTCTGCATTAAGAAGCGGTCTCAAAGAAGGCTGAGTGGAGAGCCCTCACACATTGCTCTGCCTCTTCATCATTCACTATCAATGAGATGTTTACCTGATACACACACACAAAAACATCTCCGTTCATTATAAAACCGTAACAATACCATATTCATCTATGTATATATATATACGTGTAGCAGCATAGTTCCACCTTAGATGCACCCTGAGAGATCATCTGCACATTCACTCCATTGCTTCTAAGTACTTTGAACACCTGTTTTTGTTGTTCATGCCAATGCCATTCCCGTTAACTAAAACTTCAATATCAAAAGAGAAAACAAGACTGCAGGTTACTACTCTCACTCACCTTTTCTAATATGAGTGATGATTTCTGAACATTTCCGATGAGGGAGATGATTGATCTGCGCTGAAGCAGTTTCACAACAGCAATCTTCTCTAGCTCCTCTACCACATGATCCAGCTCCTGTTCACACCCAATCATTATTTTCACCAATATTACATATGATTCTCACACAATAAAGTATCTATCAAAGTAAAAGTAGTCTTACGTTTGCGCGCTGAACCAACTCTCTACCCCAGAGCTTTGCTGGATCCAGTGTCAAAGATATACTAACTTCACTTGTTGCCACAACATCTACCGATATGCCTAAATCTTCAAATGTGGTAAACACCTGCATATAAGAAAAGTATGTACGCTTGCAGTGAGATTTGAAACAAAGTCGAATAAAGATATCATTTATCCAGTTATATTACCTTGGCAAGGAAACCATATTGGCCGAGCATACGGGTGCTTGCTATGTCCAACATGGTCACATTACGTTTCAGAACAATGCTTGTCAGCACGGCCTACAAGGCGACAAAGGAGGGAGAGAAGAGGTCATCGATATAGTTTGATATAATGAGTTTAAAAGCACTCTTGTTTCACGAACCTTACTCATGTCTCTCGATCTGGTGATGACAGTTCCTGGAGCATTGGGGTTGTACGAGTTCTTAACCCTCACAGGAATGTCTCCATCTCTTGCTGGTCGCATGGACAGTGGATGCAACACCTACAATGGCAGGGGAATATGCTCAGCCAACAAACAAAGAAAAAACTCGTCAGCAAAGATTGATAATCTACGATATTATTACCTGGGCACCAAAGTAAGCAAGCTCAGCTGCCTCATCGAACGTTAAGTGTGGAACAGGTTGAGCTCCAGGGTATATGTTAGGATCACAAGTCAAAACACCATCCACATCTTTCCAAACCTATACCAGATTAACAAAAAGAAAGAAATGTTTAGTTAACAAAGTTCCATCTTCATGCAATCTTGGCTTAACCAAATCAATTACCTGAATCTCCCGCAGTCCTAACGCTTTCCCAATCGCTGTGGCCGTCAAATCGCTACCACCCCTACCCAACGTAGTTATAGCACAAGACCTCCATCCCTGCAGAAATATATATGAATCTGAGTTTTTCACTCCATATATCTAGATCCGGTAGAATAAAATGATGTGAACAAGTCTTAAAAAGTACAAACCTTTCCGAGGAAGCCAGTAACAACAGGGACTGCGTTTTCCTTGCTCCAGTCGCCAATAAGTGTTTTCGAGACGGCAGGGTATGTTGCTTCAAGTATATCAGCATTTGTAAAGTCGTCTGTGGTTATAAACCCGATCTCAAATGCATCATACTACCAACAACAAGCGAAAACAGCTCATCAAGTCATGAATCAAAAATCATGTTAGAGTATAGAATTGAGAGCATTGACACACTCAAGTTTGAAGTTTCTTTCATTTATAACCAGAGTACTATAAAGCCACATACTTGACGCGATTTGTGGCCAATTTTATTGAGATACGCAGAGAAAAGCCTTGTGGACATGCACTCTCCAAATGAAACCAAGTAGTCCCTTGTTCGTAAGGTTAGCTCCTTCATCATTGATATGCCTTTCAGAAGCTGTTGTAGTCCTTCTAGGTGTTCTGCAAATGGATCAACCGGAAAGTCAGAAACTGAAAAAAAGGTCAATAATTCAAGCATTGAGAAAGAGAACTAAGGCAATTACTTGTAATAACCGTTGTTTCCACTCCAAGCTCATGAGCAGTTCTGCACATTGGAGAATTTTGTTTCCCATGAGAATAAGGCTAAATTTGGACTGTGAACAATAGATAACAATAAATAAATAAAAACAGAACATTCATCGTTTTAGGTAACCTTAAATGGAGTTCCTTTATAAAGCTCAATTCTTCAATACTTTCTACGTTAGTGACACCGCAAGTAACAGCCTTCTCTCCAGCCTAATGAAAGCCAAAATGCCAAGAAAACAATTCACTCTACCAGTAACAGATAAACGAACATCATCAGAAAGAAGCAGAGAAGAAGATGAAGATTGTTGTGTTACCATCAAAAGCTTATTAGTCGTCTTACCCATTGCTGACAGCACAACAACGGGCCTCTCATCTGGAAAGCTGAGTATAAGATTGGCAATTTCTTTCATCCTCTCTGCTGATGCCACTGACGAGCCGCCGAATTTCATCACACATGTCAACTCTTTGCCAGTTCCGCTTGAGTTGCAAGTCTCGAGCTCTCTTCTTTCAAGCAAATCGACTCTCCCAGCATCACAACTAACTCTCAAAGCTATATTCCTACAAGAATGCTCTACGTTTCTAAAGACTGCACTACTTGCGGCCTGGTTAACCGAAAAATTAATTCCCTTTGTGCTAAACTCAAGCCTCTTTGAGCTTATAGCAAGCCCTGGAGCTTTCACTCCGTACAACTGCAATGAAGCCGCCATTTGCTCAATAGTGAAGCTTGCTAAAAAGAGACTGATTGTTGTGATCTCGACAAATGGTACAGCTTCAACTATGAGATTGACAGACAGAATAAGAAGAAATAAATGTTAGGTCTTTCTCATGGGATCTAACGATTACTAATGTGGTAAAACACCAATAAGGAATGAATGACTATGAAAAAACCTTCTTCAACCAATTAAATACAAAGTTGACCAGGAGAGACGACTTTTCTTTCAATGAAATCAAATAACCAACCAACTGAAACAAGAAATGCTGATAAACAACATTATAAGAGGAACACTTGTAAAGTTCTTTTGAAGGAGTCAAACCCAAATGGATCTATAATACTTTTCAATTTAAAGAAAAAGGAATGAGAAGCATATAAACCAGAAAATGTGTAAAAATGGTGCTTCTTCATCACCCAAATGCAATAAATTATGAATCACCGGAGAATTTGAAAAAGAAAACAGCTAAAGACGATCGTAACAAAGATCAAAACCCAGAGAAGAGCAGAAGTCTAAAGGAAGACGACAAATGTAGACAAGTACCTTTACTGGATCTGCGTTAAGAAATTTAGAAAAGTTTAAGCCTTTGCTCTGGATTCCTTCGGACACAGCTGAAAAGACCGGTCGGATTCGCCGGCGTCTCCTAAGAAAATAACGTTTTAATGGTTTGAGGAGTGTAAACGCCGCTTAACAACATAATTAGGGAACGTGAGAGACAACACTGCTTTGTTAGCCCTTCCCAGAACTGGACGGTCCAGATTCAATCTCTGGATGGAGAATCGGAGGTGATACCCTTTCAGCCTCGGGTAGGGCACTAAAATTGTATTCGAGTGTTGTTGATTAGTGAAACAATCAATGACGACATCTTACTTCTTCTCCTCCAATTATTTTAGATAATAAGTGGTGAATGATGTTGACAAAAACGTGAGTAAAGACTTTGGCCCACTCACTTCCAATAATGTGAAAGCAAATATTCCATTCATCGAAATAATGTAATAACAAATTTGATAACACAAGCAAGAGTAATGCGACAAAACAAAAACACAACAGTCCCAAAACTGCCCTCGCTAAGGGCACACTTCAAGCATTCTGGTAATGATGTAGTTTGTACAGCAAAACTTTCCCGGCGGCGTTTCCCATAGCCATGAAGCCACTTCCGGGGCTGAAATCCAAGCAGCGAGGGTAATGCATCGTGCTGTTTGGCGGCGGCCAGTTTGAGAACACGGTTAAGGACGGAACATGGACAAGCTTCACGCTGTTCTTGTTCATCGTAGAGACTATAGCAAGAATCTGAGCATCATGGTTAAACTTCATGAAATCTATCTTGGAAGTGAGATTGTCCACCGTCTTTATCGGCTTCCTCTTGCCTCCAACAAACTCTGATTTCTTGTAAATGTTTACGATCCCTCTGTCTGTTCCAGAGGCAAACAATGCTCCGTTTGGCGAGCTGCAAAGAGAAGTGCCACCAGTACTGCCTTCATCGCCACCTTTGTATAAACACTCCCTTGTTCTCAGATCCCAGACGTAGACTTCTCCGTCTCCTCCTGAGCTCAGCAACTCCTTCCCATCGTCACTGAATGCTAAGGACCGGACTGAGCCATTCATCTTTACGGTTCCTATCAGCTCTTTTGTTTTTGTGGACACAAGTAAAATGTAACCTTCGTTGCCCACAAAAGCTATTGTCTTAGAGTCTTGTGATACCTCAAACTGTTCCAAGCTTTTCTCTTCTCTACCAACCAAAGGGCCAATCTTGTCAAACGTTGCCTTCTCCAAATCAAAGCTGTAAAAGAACTTCCTTCTTCCAGAGACAATGACCTGAGAGCCATTAGGCAAGAAAGCCGCTTTACGGATGGGACAATCCTCGAGAAAAATGCTCTGTATCTTGGTGTTCCTCTTTCCATCAATCTGGAAAAACCTCAACCGCCGATCCAATCCAGCAGTGAGAAGCAGCTGAGCGTTTTGATGGAACTGGACAGAGTTTATCGGACCCTTTGAAGGATCCGCTGCATTGGCGTCAACGAGCTTTGAGTATTCAAGAATACCAGAACACAGCTTGCTACCACCGCCCTTCACCACAAGATCTTCATTTGTTCGGAGGATATCATCATCATCAACTCCTCCATGCTCGTATTCATCATCTGAAGAGTCTCCATCAATCACTTGGGAAGCAGGCCGAGCCCAATCTGTCCCCGGGTTTAGCTTAGCATGGTGTGCCCTCAACCTCGAAATGTACTCAGAACCAGAGATCAAGCCTTCGTTTTCCTCTTTCCTTAGCTTCCTCAGACGGTTAACAGTAGCTATATTGATATTTATCTCTTTCTCTTCTTCATCTTCCCAAGCAGCTTCTCCCTTTCTAATTCTACCCTCAGCTTGACCACTCTCTTCATCAGAGAGCTCTTCATCATCATCATCCTCGTAATCCGGAATCTGCCTCGCAGCAGAACGGTCTACACGAAACAGAGCAGACCCATCTGCCTCTACATCGCCGCCTTCTTTACCAAACGTAACAGGGGAGTAGAGAGATCCGAATAACAAATTCTCAAGATTTTTCATTTCAACCTGTTCAGACTCTCGTTGCTCCTCCTCCTCCTTCTTTCTTCTCTTTCCCCTTGCGTCATCATCGGACCCAATGTCTTTCCCATCTTCAACAACTCTGTATTTTTTCTTCGACTCCTCTCTTTTATCCTTACTTGTCGGAGCGTTCTGAGATAACGTATTCATCGCTCAATACTCGCTCAATACCACAAATTCACAGCTGCATAAAAGAACAACAACGATAAGATTTGCAGCCAAGTTCGTTATCTATATGGAATATAGAGCTTAATTAAGCCCAAATTTCGGCAATGATTACGATAAAAGCTACTACTTAAACCTAAATCTAGCTCAAATTTGATTATACTGAAGAAACAGGAAACAACTTACAACGTTGACGAGCTGAAACGCTTTAGACGGTGACTGTCGGCGAGGGTTCTCTTCTGGTTGGAAGATTTAGGGTTTTAGAATTTCATTTCCCAAAAAAAAAAAATTAAACAAATAGAAATTGGAAAATTTCGTTACATAGCCCTTTTCATGAGTCAACGGGTTTTATGACCCTTGAAAAGCCCATGGGCCATGACAGGTCAGTGAATAAAACTATTTAGAATGGTCCTTTCGTGATTAACTGCAAAGTATATGCCCTCTGTTTCATCGGGAATCTTATTGCCCAATAAAGGGCCGAGATTCGAGAGAAATATCATTGGTGTTCTTTTTAGGGAGCGTGAGATCGGACCTAGCCACCGTGCTCTCTCTCATATCCTACGCTATCTCTATCTCCTCCATTCTCCGCCGCGATGGAATCGTCTAAGCATTCTCTGATCCCCAGCTTCCTCTACGCCTCTTCTTCATCGCCGAGAAGCTTTCTCCTGGATCAGGTGCTGAATTCCAACTCCAACGCTGCATTCGCCTCCGCCAATCTCGAGAAATCTCCTGCTCCGGCCGCGCGTTCCTCTCCGACGTCGATGCTGTCTCAGAAGAATTTCCTTATCGCGTCTCCCACTGAGCCAGGGAAGAAGATCGAGATGTACTCTCCTGCCTTCTACGCCGCTTGTACCTTCGGTGGAATTCTCAGCTGTGGTCTGACTCACATGACTGTTACCCCTCTCGATCTCGTCAAGTGCAATATGCAGGTATTCACCTTTAGATCCATTATCCTTCGTATGTTTTCAGGACTCGTTTTTTGCAGATCTGTGTTGCTGTGTTTGCTCAGGTGGTGAGATCTGCGTTTGAGCTTTGTTTTCTGGGTTTGATAGATCCGTGATCTGATTTTCTCTGTAGACTAATATCATTTCGTCATTTCCCTGACTATTGATTTTGTGTTGCACTCAGTTATTTGAAGAATTGTTTTATCTCTGTTATTACGTTTGTTCGTCCATCCATTTCCCTTGAATAGACGCCATTTCTTGTGTTTTCATGGATTTTGTTTAAATAACGTGGTATGTGTGGAATGATTCACTTGGTCTTGCAACACTGATATTCCTTGCCATCCAGATTGATCCAGCAAAGTACAAGAGCATCTCGTCTGGTTTTGGGGTTTTGCTGAAGGAGCAAGGAGTCAAAGGATTTTTCCGTGGATGGGTCCCTACTCTTTTGGGTTACAGTGCTCAGGGTGCCTGCAAGTTTGGATTCTACGAGTACTTTAAGAAAACATACTCTGATCTTGCTGGACCTGAGTTCACTGCCAAATACAAAACCCTCATCTTCCTTGCTGGTTCTGCTTCTGCTGAGATAATCGCAGATGTTGCTCTTTGCCCATTTGAGGCTGTCAAGGTTCGTGTTCAGACACAGCCTGGATTCGCCAGGGGAATGTCTGATGGATTTCCCAAGTTTGTCAAGGCCGAAGGATTCGGAGGGTGAGTTTTTTAATGCCAATAACTTTCTCTCCCTTGTTACAGCTAGCCTTTTGTGTCTGATTTCTTGTTTTTTTTGTTTGCAGCTTGTATAAGGGTCTTGTTCCACTCTGGGGACGTCAGATTCCTTGTAAGTTCTGGCCTCTATATTACAACCTTTTGCAGAATATCTTTTTTTTTTTTTTTTTTTTGGTCATGAAGTATTCGTGATTCTTTAAAAGCAAAGTTTGGTGATGATATCTTGGAAATGTGACAGACACGATGATGAAGTTTGCTTCGTTTGAGACGATTGTGGAGATGATCTACAAGTACGCAATCCCCAGCCCAAAGGACCAGTGCAGCAAAGGTCTGCAGCTCGGGGTTAGTTTTGCAGGAGGTTACGTTGCTGGAGTGTTCTGTGCAATCGTTTCTCATCCAGCAGATAATCTAGTGTCTTTCCTCAACAACGCTAAGGGAGCAACCGTCGGAGATGTAAGTCACTATTGTCTTTGGGAGATGCATATAAGCTTATAGGATGACTGCTTTTTGGTAGTTTTATACAAAGAAACTATTGATTTTTGTGGCGTTAGGATTAACATTTGATTGATGTAATGAAATGTTGCAGGCGGTGAAGAAGATAGGAATGGTGGGACTGTTCACAAGAGGTCTTCCTCTGAGAATTGTGATGATTGGGACATTGACTGGAGCACAGTGGGGACTATACGATGCCTTCAAAGTATTTGTTGGCCTGTAAGATCCTCTCTTCTCACTTGCTTTCTTTCTTTCCTCAGTACCTTCAAAAATTTGCAAACTCTCATACTTTTTTATTTGGTTCAGGCCAACCACCGGTGGTGTTGCTCCAGTTCCAGCCATCGAAGCTGCTGAAGCCAAATGATGATGAAAAAGGATAGGATTTTTGTTTGAAAAAAATAAGAACTGAGGAAGAGTGAGCTCATCCTCCTGATTCCAACTTGATCATTTTTTGTTTTTATTTTGAAATATGCGTTCCTGAATTCAGGAATAGTACTCTCTCCCTCTCTCTTCACATACTCTCAGCCTATTGTTGTTTTATTTCTTTGTCCTTTTTTGTTTGGTGATGTAATCTTAAGAGATGAGAGGAAGCAAGGAACTCACTCAAAGATAGAGAGTGGACACATCCACTTACTACTTTACTTTTTTTTCGGTTTATTAAGAGTCTCTTTTGGGTTGATCATTTTGTTTCATTTTTATTGCTCTCTCCAATTTACGACCTTATTCTCTCTATAACTGTCAAAAATTATATAATTCATAAATCTGTGGATGCTGAATGGATCATAATTACATGTTTGTGTTAACAAATGAAAAACTATATATATATAAAGTAGAAGCTCTTCTCTTTTGGTTTTCTAAAATCATGACATATTATTATGTATTTGTTAATTTTTAAAATTATTTTGTTAATTTATTTTGTTTTTATTATTAAACTTTAATTTTAGGTTTAGCTAGAATTTGAAAAGACATTTTTTTGTAAATGATAACTTATATATTTTGTCATTATTCATCTTAAGAAAACCTATAATTTAATAATTTTAGTTTTACACTTCTATTTATGCAAGTTTATCAAAGTATTTATTTATATCAAATAGGTAAAGTAAAAATAGGATAAGTTGCAATATAATATTGAGTAAAAAATAAACAAAGTTTTATAAAAATTATACAACATTTAAGTGAAGGAAATATGTTGAAAATGAGTAGATACCAAAATGTTATTCATAATTTAATATGTTATGTTTAAGAGAGAGATAAAAGGGCAGAGGGAGAGGGAGAGAGAAAGATATTATAAATGTATCTTGGAAATACATCATATGGTTATGAAAAATATATATATTGTTTGTAATGTATTAGTGTAGTTGGAAAGAAAAGAGTATTAATTTCGTATCAAATTTAACGATTTTAGTTTTGTCAAATTAAATTATATAATTTTATAATATTTATGAAACGAGACAAGATGAGACATGTAATAATATGACGAAAAAGAACAAGATAGGACAAGATAGGACAAGAAGGAATGGGACGAGACAGAGCGGGATAAGAAGTAATGAAACGGACGGGAAAGAATGGGACGGAATGAAAAGAACGAGACGGAAGGGAAATGAATGGAACGGGACAAAATGGGATGAAACAGAACAAGACGGGAAAGAATGGGATGAAAATAAATGAGACAGGACGAGACAAAACCGGACAAGGCAAGAAAGAACGAGACGGGATAGGACGAGACAGAATGAAACGAATGGGAAAAAAGATAACGTAACTTATTCCCATAATTTTTATTTAATTACTATGCATATGATTTTTTGAAACAAAATTTAATTTACAAACTTGATATCTTCAAATTTTATTAATATCGATGTAAAATTCCGCGTGAATATCCTAGTATTATATAGACGACTAACGGTCATCAAAAAACGAACTTTCCAAATCGCCCACCGTGGGGCATAAATCTGATACTGAATACATCTTAATTGCATGTTTGTGTTCTTGTTAAAGGCATAAAGCCATAAAGGATATATTATGACATAATGAAAATATTACATGGACGACATATAGTTTATGAAAAAATAACTTCTATTAATCGCCCACCGTGGGGCTCGAACCCACGACCACAAGGTTAAGAGCCTTGCGCTCTACCAACTGAGCTAGACGGGCTTCGATGCTTCCTTGAGCTGATATAGATTGTAAATCATAATATTTAAAATTAAACATAAACCTTGCCTTTATCAATAAACCAGTGGGTAATGATTTTTTGGGCAACAGTTTGAAGTTATGTGCAGTTAACCTTTTTGTTGAAGTAGCGGTGGGCTTTGTTTTATATTTCTCCGTCTGTCGTTACGTATGGGTTTGTTTCAATCGAGTAAAAGAAAAGATCGAAAGTTCGAAACCATCTATTCTTCAAGATTTCAAGTGAAAGACATTGTGATTTTCAGCTAGCGAAAGAACATCAAATAGAACTGGATTTCAACAGCGTAAATGAACACCAACCGGTCTGCACGAACCTATTGGTTCTAAGGGAACTGGAAGAAGTCATTCAAGGTGAGGCTTGTTGGCTCAAATCTTCATGTATAAATCATTATTATTGACTAGGTAGGGCTTGTAGGCTCAAACATATGACAGCAGCTCTTTAATTAAGTTAAAAAAACCGTAACAAATATCAAAACTACTAATGATCGAGATCATAATACTTAATAGCCAAATTAGACACTACAATACAAAACGGCTATACTATTAAACAGGATTAAAAAAGCAAAGAGGTAATTCAACAAAACAACGAATAAAAGGCTCAGGTAAAAGATAATGCAAAGAATAAAAGGCTTAGGTAAAAGATGATGCAGGCAAAACAATAAAAAAGCAGAAGGCAGAACCAAAATAAAAGAGAGCTCCACGGACCACGACAATGCTCTCACGAAGACGTAATTATGCAATATCAAAATAACTCTTTGAAAAAGTCCTCTGCAACACCAAAATTAAAGTGTGTTCTATAATTCTTACAACTTTTGAAACTGCGTTCAACTGCTAAACACAACAGAGCACCGTATCAACCTTTCTCACCTTCATTTCACAACCTTAACGCTTCTTCTTGCTGCTCGCTTTTGCTGCGTTGGACTTTGAAGGAGTTGCTACCAAGTATATGAACAAAACCACCATGGAAATCACCGAAACAAGTGATCCATATTTTGCCAGAATCCTCTGCAACAATTGGAAAAAAAGGGCAAGATGAGAAGTGTTATACTCGATGATTTCACTGGGAGGGGAGAATTACACATCGAATTACCTTGGCCTGATGATTATTTTAGCAGCATCAAGAGCAACATCCAAGACACAAGACAAGATAACAATGAAAGTCAATAACTCAGAAGATAATAAAAGAGCTGAGGAGATGATTGAAAGAGCAGTCCTTAAGGAATCAAATTTACCAGGTCAAACTTGTCCGTTGGAGGTTTGTCTGCGAGGATGTCTAGAGGTAGGAGTGGAGTTGAGTACGCTTGCTACAAACAAGAAAACCATAATACATTATTGCATGAAAAAAACAATGGTCACTACACGAGAAAGTGACTCTGATTGGAAAGATTAATTGGAGGGCAATAAAGCTATAAAGCTTAGTTGCTATTACAAATTCCAGGTGCCACAAGTTACGGATAATAGCTTTCGACTGAAAGAAGAAGGAAGGGGGTTTATAAATGGCAAACCTGAAGAACCGTCTTGGTGGGGATGCGGAAAGTAACAAGGGCAGGAGCACCGTAGAACAGTCCTTTAACCTTGGCCTCCAGCTCGAAAGAATGAGACAGAATACCTCCTCTGCACACAAATACCAGATTAGTGAGGAAACGAAATAGCCAAGGCAGTCGCTATAAACAATTATGATCAACCAAGAACTCACGCATCAAGTCTTTCCCATGATTTTGAAGTGTTTCCATTGACAACTGCAAAAGTGGCTTTATCCCAGCTATTATCTGTCAGCGTCACATCATATGCCGTCCTGAGAGCAAACAACAGTTTATATCTCACACTTTTAGCGGACATTCATAACAAAAAGCTCAAAGTCGTCGCAACGAAATCCAAATTTCCGAGGAACAAGGGGATCGATCAGATCAAACGGCGTTTTGGGTTACTAGATAATGATAAACATCCCGAGGTAACTCGTCCATACGATAGATCTAAGGTTAGCTCACGCATAATTTACTAATTCTACAGAACCCAATCTCTCCATGCAAATTGACACGGATCGGAGATTGAAAACAGAGAAATCAGACGGATTCGGAAAAAGAACTAGAGAAGAGATGGAGAACTGACGCTGATCCTTGGTTGTAGATGTCAAAGGAAACGGAGACGCGTTCGGCGCCAGATTTGAGCCTGTTGAGAGTAGCTTTCTTGTGGACCACCATGAACGGCATTTCCGAGGTCGCAAATGAAGCAGAAACCAGCATGAAAACCGCCATGGCGGAGATCAGAAGCTTAGCTAAGGGGGTGGCCATGGTTTGTGATCTTCGAAGCTGTTGTTGTTAGGCAGATGCGAAACAGATCTACGATTGATTTCCTCCGCTTGTAAACCCTCCGACGACGATATAGCACCACTGACCCCCTCACTCAGAAACAAAAAAAAAAGTCAATGTTGGGCCCAATTGTTCTTTTTTCACCTGATAACGGGCCCACTTAAAAGAGGCCCATTCTAATTATTAAGTTCATATTGGGATCTAAATATGGAGCTGCTTTGTTATAAGGAAGAGATACAGTACAAGACTGAAGATATCAATCAACTTGTAACACAGCCTGTCTCCTGCCACAATCTAACATGTTTCTTCTTTCACACCACATTTTGATAGGATTCAGATATTCCTAAATTTTTATAATCATAGATATCATCTAAAGTCTACGCGCTTGCAAATCTCAAAACTACTCATTCATTGAAGGACATAAAGGTTTTGTTATCTCATTTTAGTTTCAAATTAATTTATTGGTTGGAGTAAGAAAACAGGGTAAAAAAGTGAGGGGTTTGATTTGATTCGGTTAATCGAGGTGGCGGGAAAGTTAAGTAAAGAAGTCAACGAGGAAGTTACTAAAACAAAGAACAGGAGAGCCAATTAACATTAGGCAAGTGGGGGATGTGAATTCACAGCTTCCCAGAATAAACATAATTAAAACTTGGATTAAACCGAAAGGCATGTGCCCTTTCTTTTCTTTTTTTTTGGTTAGTTAAATAAATCGTGTATCTCTACCCATTTGCCATTGAATAGTGAGCATGTGGAGGGGATTGCATCGAACTCTAAAACCTAAGTGAATCTTCTTCTTACTCTCCCCATCATTCTTTGGAACCTTCAAACCAACCTTCCCTCACACATGCTTATACTTCTCTCTACCTCTGTTCCATTAGCTCTCTCAGATTCTTTTCTTTTTAATATTTACTCTTAAAGCTTCCCAATATCCGGATCTATCCGCTTCAGGTTGTTCCAGAACTTTCATATTTTTTAGCATATATATATGCTAAGAGCATAGCAGAGAGAGAGAGAGAGAGAGAGAGAGCATGGGGTGTGCTACATCTGCTTATGTTGTTGTGGGAAGGAAGGACAAGAAGAGGACCATTCAAGAATCCGTAGTGTTCGTTCTGCAGCTCCGTGTTCCTGTTCAGTCTGATCTTCAGCGCCAACTCAAAGGCGTTGCTCCCAAGACAACCATCGACAGATTAACATGTCTCAGGAATCAGATTCAGTTGGTAGC
The DNA here is from genome assembly GCA_026724425.1 of Erythrophleum ivorense. Taxonomy (NCBI): domain Eukaryota; kingdom Viridiplantae; phylum Streptophyta; class Magnoliopsida; order Fabales; family Fabaceae; genus Erythrophleum; species Erythrophleum ivorense. The sequence goes on along the minus strand of JAIUCV010000080.1, from coordinate 4,179,040 downwards.
TGAGGACACAGGTATAGAGAAACGAGACCGTCTTGTTCCACTTTTCTTGCGTACTAAGATAAAAGATTCCTGTTTTGAAAGAAGTGTTCCATGTTCAATTGCAGGGGGCTCTGCCATCTCCGAGCTGCGTACAGCTTTGGAGGAGTACTTGTCTCTTCTAACCGGTCTTGTCAAGAAAAGTACATATTTGCACATTTTGATTCAGTCAACAGTTTAGTGAGCTGTAAATGAAATGGCGATATCAGAACTTTTTTATATTTGTAGAAAATGATGGAATGGAAGGATGCGTGGAGTTCAAATGGAAAACCCTTGGAGATGGTAGACGAGTAAGTTATATTTTTTTTTTTTTGCTTAAAGCCAATCCTATCCTGAGAATTTGGATTTTTTTTTCTGTTCTGTTACTCTTAACAATGTGAAGGTGTATACAGGGAGAGATATGTTTCACAAACCTTTGGATGGAGATTTTGGCAGTGATCCACATGATGGCTGCTTTGGTATTGACTGAAGCTAACTCTCTCATGATTCCAAAGGATTGCTCTGCTTCCGGCAATGGTGTCCGTGTGGTATCCACTGGTTTGGCCTCTTTTATCTTCACAGTTATCTTTTACTTATACTTTTCTGTGTTTACAAACCTGATTACATCTGTCACTTACACACAGATTGCAGGAGAGATGCGGTTGACTTGCTGCTCAAGGCGTCTGGTTACTTGGAGTTCTGTGTCCGAGAGATTCTGACTCGCTTTCCTCCTGATATAAAGTATGAAGCAAAACACACGGAATATCTTTGTTCATGTCTTATCACGTAAATACTTACATAGCTGAAATTTTTTGCAAACTGTCTGCAGGAGTAAGTTGCCAGATGATATGCAGGAGAGTGTAATACAAACTCTTTCTATTCAAGCACTTGGACAGGTTACACACTTGTTGATGCATTCTAGACTTTTAAACTGATGAGACTCCTATATCTATTGTATGGGTTTTAATTTGTAAATGTGGTGAAATCCCACTTCAGGGGACTGAGATTCAACTTGGGTTAGCAGTTGATAGCCAGAAAGCAACATTGTCTGTGAAGAGGAGACTTGCCTGTGAGCAAGTCATCTACTTCTCTCAGGTCCCCCTCATAGTTAACACATCTTCATAGTCTTGCACCATGCGTTGTTTTTGGGACAAGCATATGTTTTCGCACCAATCTCTCTAATAAGCTCCCTTAAATGATCCCATTTCAGGCATATCACTGCCTGTCTAGTTGTGAATTAGTCAGCCATGGATGCGCCAAGAAGCTTCTCCGCTTTATCTACTGGAAGTTTCTGGAAGCAAAGGTATGTATGAAAGCTACTCTTAAACTGATCAAACGATTCCATCTCTATTATTTTCTCATAAATCAACCTTCTCTGTTATGTTCTGTTTTTTTTTTCCTGGGGGTTGGAATTAACAGGCTGCGGCTTACTACTACCATGGACTGGTAACAGACAAGGGGACTGAACCATCTTGCCACGTAAACGCAGTGTGTTGTTTCCTTGCAGCTGCAGAGATCCTAGGAGAAAGCAAGAAGGCTTGTCTTAGCTTCTGCTTGGCTCCTCCTGTCACCAGGTTTGTGTTTCATTATAAATATCCAACATTCATTATTAAACATGTGAACTGTGATTGAATCATTACGTTTTATCAGAGCTCCTCCTATGTGGGGCGTTATGAAGCATCTGAGCCAGAAGATTCCAGAAGTTGCTTTTAGGAAATCTCAAACGTATGGATACTTGCTTGAAGAAGAAGAAAAGTAAGCTGAACATATAGCTAATCAAATATATATCAGATGGAGTATATAGCTAATGACATGATAAACCACAGGGCAATGCAGTGTTTGCCAGAGCTCCCAGACTTTCAATTGTCACTGAGACCAGAGGAGTTTGAACTGCCTGAAATTGAAGCCGACACTTGTGCAGCTGGAAACCAAACCCATTTGCTTAAAGAACATCTTGACTACTCCTCTGAGCATCATGATGACGATGATGATGAATGATGATATATGACCTTGATCGTTAAAAAGCTTTCTCTACACATATTCTTTACATCTTTTACCACTTATAATTGTAATGTAATCCCATATTGTTATTCTAAGTTACATCTTTTACACTAGTTTCTTGTCAGACAAAAATCTGATATACTTGTTTTACTTGAGTATGAGTATAGTATGTAATATCTGAGTGACTAATATTTTTGGTAATAAGAGAATTTGGAAGGGTATTAATTATTACTTATTAGCAAAGGATGCTAATAGATAACGGAGGCGTTTAGCTATGTTTGAGGTAAAAGTGGTTGTTGTCTGAGACGATAAAAAACGGCACGCACTTTACTCGTTTTAATTCGGAAATAGCTAGCAGGATAAATATTAATTGCAGCGCGTCACGTGAGGGGAGTCACGTGTGGGTGATGATGAGATGTTGGATTCCCGCACGTACCAACTTTATGGAGGCGGTTAGGGGTTTCAGCAGATCGGAGACATGATCGGGTCGCAAAAAACAAATCCAGATTTTACTAATTAGGGAAGGCGATAAAGAAACGCAAAGAGAATCCGATTCCGATTTGCTCTTGGTCGTCACTTGTTCCTTTTACCATTCGAAATTAGCCATAAAACAAGCGAATCGATCATCCATCTTTTTAACTTGCTGTTTTTGGGAACAAATTAAGTTTCAAATGCATCATCCATTAACGATAAAAGTATCCGAGTTCTACATATAACTACTTTCCAAAAAACCAACTCCAGATTATAAAGTAAATCGATCATCATCATATGAAGATTCCAAAAAGGTAGCAAACTAGTTTCTCTTCCTGGAGATGCAAACATGAACAGAGAGAGAGAGAGAGAGAGAGAGAGATAGAAACCGCTACATATAGCTCCAAACTCCAAAGTTGTACTTAAAGGAGGCTTGAACAAAAAGCAAAACAGAAAAAGCAACAAAGCTGCTCTTCCTTTTTATATTAACTCACAGACGGAGAGAAAGATCCAGAGGAGGCTCGTCTTCCTCCATGACACCGTTTACGTTGCCGGATACTCCAAACGGGTACATAAACGGATACGGGTCGATGTACCCATCCATCATCATCGTCTGTTGATCCGGTGCGATCCAGGGTCCGGTTGCCGTAGTGGATGCTTGCGGTGGGTTAGGGTAGAAGCAGGGATAGGGACGGAACAAAGTGTTGTCGTCGAGGATGGATGGAGATTGAGAAATAACGGCGAGGTTGCGGCGAGCAGCGGCGCGTTCGCGTTTGTGGGCGTTCTGGTGACCGCCGAGAGCTTGAGAGGTGTAGAACTTTCGAGGACAGTACTGGCAAGGGAAGAGACGGTGGCATGTCGGATGCGGAGCTCCGGAGAAAGTGTGTCTCTTGTTCGATGGTCGAGGTTTCGACGAAGGACCCACGAAATGATGGAAAGACGACGGTGGTGGCTCTGCCATTTTCAAGGCTATTGGCTAGAGAAAGAGAGAGATGAGAGTATAAAGAAGGGAAAAAGCGTCGTCGAAAGTAAAGGGAGAGAGAGAGAGAGTGAGGATGGGGTTTTATGGAAGGGTTTAAGCTGTCTCTTGTTTGTTTGCGTCGTTTGTTGCAGAGAATATCTGCTTTCTAAATTACCCTTTTGCCATCGGCTCTCTATCTCTTTCTCTAACTAATTTCACAGATCCCAATTAATCCTTTTGCTCCAGCCATGTTTGCATGGGATGCATATAAACAATCCTTTTCAGTTTAAATCAATATTAATACAATCTCGAGTGAAAATTTATAATTTTGATATAGTTAAATGAATTGATTTTGGTAACAAAAACAAAGGAATCTTTGCGTCGTTGAAGGTGATATCGAGATGAAAAAGAGAACATTCTAGATTGGAAAACGTTAACGGTAAGTGCGTCGTTGCTAATCTATTTTTTTATTTAGCTTTAAAACTGTATTGAGAATAAATTAATGCAGTAGAGAAGCGAGTAAATGATTGATTGAGAGGGGTAAATTAAAGAGGAAAGTAATTAATCTGCGTCGTTAAAGATTTAAAAAGAAAAGAGAGAATGGAGTGGAAAGAGAAATGAAGTTGTTGTTGATGGCATCTGGACTTCTATTCCGTTTCTCTCTCTTATTTTATTTATAAAAAAAAATACGATTGGTTGCTTTTTGGGTTGGGACTGTGTTACATCCTGGAGCAAGGAGAGATGATCTGCTAACGACACGTGCTGACTAGACAGTTGTGTGCACTGTATAGTACACATACACGAGTGAACACCCACGTCACACTTGAACTCATTAAAATTTTGAAATCCTTAAAGAACAACTTTTTTTTTATGAACGAGAGAGAGTGTTGTTTGATTGATATGATATGATAGTACCTTGTTGTTGAGATGCCAAAGAAGACAAGAAGAAAAGGGTCAAGTTCCAAGATAGATTTACCAAACAAGGAAGGTTTCGATGTTTCTCTAACACTTTTTTATTGTTTCCATTCCCTCACTACTTACACATCACTCTATCTCTCTCTATCCTCTTTCTCATCATTGCCTTTGCCTTTTTTCTTCTGCTCATTGTTTCTTGGATTTACCAACCTTTACAAATATCTGCTTCTGCACACCCTAAGCCCAACATTATATTAGTTATGGTCTCTGTCTGGCCCATATACAAGTAATAAACACCAGGCCTATTGACTTCAAGTAGCTCTCAGTTAAAAAAAAGAGCCTTTTTATGCTCTATCGCTAAGATCGCTTCTTCATCCAAACCACTCTGTTAGAGACTTTCTTTTTTCAACGATACTACTTTACCTTTTGTTTTTTAAATCAACGAAGTTAGGCGTACTAAATAACCATCAACATTTATAAAATTATGTAAATGACTACAAGTCTCTTAATCTTTTCTTTGTTGTTGCAAAAACACAAAAAACGAATGCCGTTTTTCTATTCACATATTTTACATCAAAATAACACCATGTTTTCCTCTAAACTTAGTAAGTATTCTTTTAAAAGTAAAAAAATACAGTCATTTAAGTCTCACAATACGTAGTTATCTGCTTAATTATTTTAATTTTATATATATATATATAATAATTTGGGTGGTGATTAAGTCCTAGTCAAAATAAGAAACGCTTGCTTGAAACTGAAGCAACCCCGCATTTTAGTTTACCTTTTGTGTGCTGAAAAGTGGACTTGCTTTCTCTGCTAAGCATATTCTCAAAGTCCATTGGCACCAAGTTACCTCTGCTCACACACAATATACAGACTTGTTCACATTCACTTTTCACTTAATGCCTCCCCATCATTTCAATTACTTATTTATTTCAATTAATGCAGGTAACTTTGTTACATTTTTTCTTTGATTACATTTGAAAACCAAGGATTGCTTCGATTATAAGCAAAAGAGGACATGTTTATGGTAATATGTGTATTTGTGTGGAAAAGAGGAGAAACTTAGATTGCCTTAATCGATGTTGTCTTTTTGTGAATTGTACATTGGAAGCTGGTGCACAATGCACATGTGACTTGTCTTTGACCTTCTCCACCATTTTTGTATATTATTTAGTTTACATGTTAGAATGTATAAACCACAAACAATACAGGCTTTGTATATTCAATCATTAATAATGTTCACATATCATATACCCATGTTATGTCCCCACTCTGTCCTTCTTACATGTAAACAACAAGTTCATTAATATTTTGTCTTTCTTGCATTGAGCCTTTTTGTTGGCACACATGATACATGTCTCTTTCTTTTTTATAGTTGAGAAAGTGTTGGGTATATATTTTCTCTAACAATTCATGAACTTCATTTGAACATATAGCTCATATGTCATACTCACATTTTTTTTTTTTTTTTTTGGAATGCAACTCACACACACATCACTAATATTTTTCTTTTTAAAATTCATCTCCACGAATTTGGTTTCTCAAGATTTAAAATTATGTGACAACCAATGTATTTTGATTAAATCAAATGATTCGACACGAAAATCTTTAGCTTCTCGACACCCCATGCGATGCCTTCTTCTTTTTTTCCCATTTATTTTAATTTCAATTTCAACTCTTTCTTTTGTCTCTTTGTTCTATCTAACACACCATTTATATAACTCGCCCATCCATCTATATTATTTCTTTTTTTTTATCACACAAGAGATCAACTTGTTATAATACAAAATGCATCTCCATGACTCCAACTCATATTAGTAAATCAATTTTCCATACTTAATAATAAACTTTTCTTCTATATATTGTTTATATAATATATTATATATGTATGCATATATATAGATGCTATCGATTCTTGTTCTGTTTGAAAAGAAAGGGAATCAAGTTCTCATCAAAGAAGAAGAAAGATACCTCTTTTTTCATTTAATTCAACTTTACTTGGTCTTACACGGCTATGATCACTTTAACTCCATGATAATGTTAAAAGAACTTAAAGTGAAAAAAATTAACAAGCTTGAGATATATTTGGTTTGCTCAACGAATCTCCAATCATACAACAAATTCAGATCAAAATGAGCTCCCTTAGCCTCCTGTTACTTTTTTCTCTAGCAAATGAATCAAGACGTGGAAATTTTTCGAATAGCTTGAAAGAAACGTAAGTCGAGTAGGTTAGGGACGAGGGATAAAAAAACAACATTTAAATAATACTCCCTGACTCATCAGCTGAGGTAGGAGGAGAGGGCGGTGGAGGACCGGTTTCATGCTCGGACCCAATCGTAAAACGGATGCAAGTCAAGTCTTGATCATCTCTCCCTCTTGAACTCCTCTGTTTTCTTCCTTTTGATACTTTCCCCTCATACACATTATACACCACCCACTCTCCAAACACCTGTTTTATTTACCAAATCAAACCCATTAGTCCAAAGTCCAATGTATTTCTTATAATAGCCTATAATTAGTGATGTGTACCTTAGTTGATGCGAATCCTGCAAGGCAATACTCTGTCATGCTCCATCTAGTTTTGTTGCAATTAGAAGAAGACTTATTTGTTTCATAGAAAGCAAGTGTTCTTCTAATCCCAACTGTTCTACCACAAGCAATGATCTGTCTCTCTTTCCCAGAAGGTTTCCAATAACCATCACCAGATGAAATCTTGATTCTGTTCTCATTACTTGACATTTCTCTTCTCTTCTTGCAAAAGAAGTACCTCTGCTTCTCCTTTTGATCCCCTGAAAAAAAGGCCTTTCAGTTTTTAGCACCAGGCAACCCATTGATCTAGACCCAAACGATACAGAGCAAACATAATATGCTGTAAAGTTACAGGCTTTAATAGACCCGTTAGAACAAAAAGCTAAACGGTTAAAGAAAACGAGGAGACATACATACACAGGCTTTAACAAGGAATAGAGAGAGACCTGGGAGAGTAAGAGGATGAGAGAAGAAGACGTCAAAGACAGGGATGATAGAGGAAGGCAAAGGAGAGGCAAAGGCCTTTGGGAGCAAGTAATGAAGGATAAGCTCTTGTTCCGTTGGGTGAAACCTGTATCCAATTGGTAGTTTCATGCTTCCATTCACCATTATCCTTTTCTCCACCTCCATATCCTCTCTCTTCTTTTTCAAATAAGTTTCCTAAAAAATTGATAAATTTCAAACCTTTACAAGCATTGATCCATCACTCCATCTAGAGAGAGGAAGAGCGGAGAGAGAAGAAAAAGACTTGTGTGTATAGCCTTTTGTTTATGGGCTTTGCAGGCTAAATGACAGTAGGAGCGGTTCTTTATATAAGCATATATCCCCACGGATACACACACACATACAAATATAGTAGTATAATATAAATGGTTGAAAATAAATGGCTCCTTTGTTCTGGACATTTATTTAGTTCCTAATAAGAAAGATGATGAGAATGAGTAGGGAAAAAGGAAGGTGCTTTTGAGGGATGTTCATTGACTTATCAAGTTCAAATAATGAAATAAAATAGAGAAGAAAATGTCATATATTCCGAACATTTTCTATAAAAAAAAAAAAGAGATGGAAAGAAGAGTGAAACGTGCAAGTTTGGGGTTTCTCCATTTGCAAAAGGGTTTCGTTTTGGACCCTTTCACTTCTTACCATTTCATCATTCTCCGGTTTTACATTCCAACTAATATTTATTCGATCTTCAACCAAATTAAGTTTTGGTTACAACAATTTATCAAACACAGTGAAAGGTGGAACTCTTTTTGACAATTGCGAGCCATCCCCATTCACGTCCGCCGAACCAATTACTATATAGCCCTGATCTAAGCTAATTTTAATTTAATACTCATTTGCATTTATTTGTGCACGTGAAGAGATGAGGAGACAGAACACCGCCTACTTGTTCCTCTCCTTCCTCCTATTGAATTAGTAGTAGTAGATTATTGAATTAGTGGGCAAAATTGAACACATTTAAACACCAAAAATCGTCTCTCTTCTCTTTTTAATTAATTGGGCTTTAAAATGGGCTTTTCTCCTCTCCTTCACATATAGATAAGCCATCACTCTGTACCATCTCATCATCATGTTTGAGTTTGACATCCTTTTAGCTTCTTTACATTTCTACTTACTCCACTTTACTAATTATTTATACTACTATTAATTTTTAATTGAGAAGTACAATTTTAATAATATTTGGATATAAAAATAGGTGAAAAAAATTGTTTGAATACAAGAATAATAATTTAAAATAATCTGAAGGTTCAAAAACAAAAAACTGACCCATATTGCTTGGATAATGGATGCGAATCTGCACAATAATTTAAAACAAACCAGAAGATGGTTTAGTCAAACCAGAAATCAAATATATTAATTGATCGGTTCACATGCTCTCTCATAGACTTGCGGGTGATCGGGTCGGGTTTGGGTGGATATCAATCGGATCCGAGTCTATCAGATAGTTGGTCTCTGTACCTATATAGTACGAATTTTGGTTCAGTATCGCGTCGGGTCCATTCAAGTTCGGGTACGTTTGGATCCAAGTATAGAGAACCAAATTTTACCCAATATTTTTCGATTACGATTCGGGTTCGGATATTCCGGTTATTTATCACCCGAAAAATGTAAAATATAATAATAAAATAAAATGACATAAAATCATAAAACTATTAAAATATGTTGGGTAACTTAATCTTATTATACTAATTGCGATGTAATTAGTAATTTTAGTCGATGATCACACATAACCTAGAATTGACATTGTAATTAATATCATACCTATAACTTTAATAATAGAAAGTTAGAATATGATATTTAATATTATACATTTTATTGTTATAAATTTATTACCTACTATTTTGAAGGTAAAAGTTTTATTGTTTAAACTTTTATTTTTTTTGATGAAAATGTAATGTACATTTGCGCAGGTCGTCCACTAATAAATTCTTTAAGATGATTCACACAAAGCAACTATCTTTTCATTAAAAACAAACTAAATTGCAAAATTACTTGAAAATCCGAAAAAAGGTTTTTAATAATAAAACATCCAGAAAGAAAGGATGGTTTATGCATGCACGTATAAAAAAGTTGTGTGAGGAATATGGGTGCGCACCATACTCCCACGTTACCCGCTTTTTAATCAAATTATTCTTCATAAATGCATATTCCTTCCCTTTAATGTGTAACGTATGCATGTTATATTCTAATTTCTAATTACGAGGTTTTTTTTCATCAACTTTCTTTTTGGTTAAAAATAGAATGCAAAGGAATTGGTATTGGATGAAAAGAAAAAGTCAACGGTCAACCACCAAAAAAACAAGGCTCCCCTACTTCTTCGATTCAGGCCATTGCGACCATCTCCATCTCTAACCACACAAACCACAAATCCTAAAGTCTAAACGAAAACAGAACACATGAATCTCTCCTTCCTCACCATCCCAATTCCACTTCACCATTTTTAAAAGCTTTACGTAAATAATAAGAAGCGATGGAGAAGAACATCGACAAGGACCCTGATCTTGATCTTGATCATGATCATGATGACAAATCCAAGGGGGAGGATAAACCCGTCGACGCTGTTTTGGATGCTCATCTCCCAGCAGATGACGATGCGCATCAGGATGGTAACAGTACTAAAGAGAATGTCGACGTTGGTAATGCCGAGACAGATCACGATCCAGGAGACAATGTCGCCGACGACAAGGTTTCACAAGGAGAAGAAGCACCAGAGGCAGAGATTCATCATACCCTCGAGTCCTTGTCCGAAGAACTGGACCAGCTTCTTTCGAGCCTCTCCCTTCACAAGGAGGAGCACAAAGACGACACAGAGGAGAAGACAGAGGACGATTACTTTCAGATCCCACAGTTTGTTGGCAAGTTCTTGGATCTCTTAGAGGAAAAGCTCTCCAAATACGACTCTGGTGAGCCTAAGACGACGTGGTACCAAGATCCAGAGGAGGTGTCTTCGCTTCTTGAGGCAGTGGATCGTGTCTCAAAGCTTATGAGTCTGTTGCTAAACACAAAATCCTGTTTGGATCATCATGAGCCCTTGATCAACCATGCGGGATCGATCCAGCAGCGTGCAATGGCCTTCTTGGAAGACGAATTCCGCATCCTTTTAGAAGAATCGGTAATCAAAGAGCCCGCGGTCGTAGCCGCCGACGACAGCAGTAGCCAGAGGAAGAGCACCGCGGATCAGCAGCAAGACCACCAGAACGATGCGGTGGTTTCACAAGATCAGGACCAGACGGTGGTGGTTCCGGAATGCGGTGATCAGGAGATCGAATACCCCGGTTACTCAGAGGAGGTGGTTGCGGTGCTGAGGAAAATAGCAGAGAAGATGAAAGCAGGAGGATACGGATGGGAATGCAGAGAAGTTTATTTGGTTGGGAGGAGGAACATTTTGATGAGAACCTTGAAACATGACTGTGAGTTTGAGAAAGTGAGCATCGACGAGGTGCAGAAGATGAGCTGGGACACGCTTGAGAGAGAGATCCCTATTTGGAACAAGACTTTCAAAAACTGTTCTTCCCTCTTCTTCCCCGGGGAGCTTAAACTCGCGGAGAAGATTTTCCCCGGGGATGAGGGCAGTTTGTTCTGTATCGTCACGCACGGTCTGGCCATCCAGTTCTTGGGTTTCGCAGAGGCCGTGGCCATGACAAAGCGCTCCACTGAGAAGCTCTTCAAGATCCTAGACATCTACGAGACACTCCGGGACAGTTTTCCAGCCATGGAGGAGCTGTTCCCGGAGGAGCTACGCAGCGAGCTGAGGAATGAGGTGACTAGCGCTCGGTCCCGGTTAGGAGAGACCGCTATTCACATATTCTTGGATCTTGAGAATTCAATCAAATCGGATTCTAGCAAAACCCCGGTGCCAGGAGGTGCAGTGCACCCCCTCACGAGGTACACCATGAACTACCTCAAGTACTCTTGCGAATACAAAGACACGTTGGAACAAGTGTTCAAGAGTCACTCCAAGATGGAGCAAGAGGAGGACGACGAGCCGCCTGCGAAAAGCGGCGACTCGGCCTTCGCAAGCCAGCTGATGAGGATCATGGAGCTACTTGACGGAAACCTGGAGGCGAAGTCTAAGCAATACAAAGACATACCACTGAGCTGCATCTTCATGATGAACAACGGAAGATACATAGTGCAGAAGATCAAAGGATCGGCGGAGATACACGAGGTGATGGGTGACACATGGTGCAGGAGGAGATCGTCGGAGCTAAGGAACTACCACAAAAACTACCAGAGAGAGACGTGGGGGAAGCTGCTTGGCTTCTTAGGGCACGAGGGGCTCATGCACAACGGCAAGATAGTCAAGCCTAATCTTAAAGAGAGGTTCAAGAGCTTCAACGCAACCTTCGACGAGATACACAAGACGCAGACCACGTGGGTGGTCAATGACGAGCAGCTGCAGAGCGAGCTTAGAGTCTCCATAACAGCGGTTATGATACCTGCCTACAGGGCCTTCATGGCCAGGTTCGGACAGTACTTGGATCCTGGTCGTCAGACAGAGAAGTATGTCAAGTACCAGCCTGAGGACATCGAGGATCTTATCGACCAGCTCTTTGACGGCAACACTTCCTCCGCTTCCGCCGCCACTGCCAAGCGAAGAACGTAGCTTCTTAATTTCTTTCTTTTTGGTTTTGCAAAAACATTTTTTCTTAATTTCCACCAATTTTCATGTCTTGTACTGTTTTTGTCTGAATCACTCAGCTTGGATGATCCATATTTCTACGAATTCAAACAAACGATAGTGGCTTCCGTGCCATGTGTAAATGTTTATTATAATCAGTTCCATCATTTATCAATAAAAAGTCAATTTATCTTTGTTGACAGCATAATAGTAAGTTGGATGTGAAAATTCCATGCAAGACTCAATTCACCTTTTATTAAATTAGTCACCGTCTGAAATGAAAACACAAGATGAAGGAGACTCTATCCTTAAAACTTACTTATTACTTATTTAGGCTTGCTTGTACCTCAAGCATCGAATCTGTATATGTGGGAGTGAGAAGGTGGATGCTCCAAGCGTATCAGCACTGTCCTAATCTCCATCGGGTAAAGCTCCATCTCCAGCTTTCTTGGATCGATTCCTTTCCCTCTCTTAGCCGTCTTCTCTTCTCCATTAGATCCTTCCCCTTCTACTTTCCACACCAACCTCTTCTTCTCCATCGCGCTTCTTTCTTGATTTGCTGATAGGCTCATCTCAGTCACCTTCGCTATCTGCAACCAACATTTTTTCAGTATCTTCCATCTCAAAATCACATCTTTCTAAAAAGCTTCTACCTTTTTTCCAGGGAACAGCTTCTTCAGTTGCACACTTGCCACTCCTGAAAGTTCCTTGTCCTCTCCCACCTAATTCCACAACCTCAACTGCTTCATTCTACTACCAAAACCACAGAAAGTAGTGGATATTTCATTTACTCATACCTCAAAAAGATGAGCTAGACGCAGGAGCACGTTCCCATCATCCAGTTCCTGAAATTTTCTCAAGCAACCAATGGTGAACAACAAGTTATCAACTCAAAACCCCCAACCCATCTATAACTTTTGAGTCTGCAAAAAGGGCACCTGAAGAGTGAGAAGTGCGACATTGTCAGGCAAACTGTAGGATGAATCAAACCCAGAGAATGATGCTGCACCAAAAGTCATCGGCTTTCCATCATCCTGAAACATTTTAACATCAGTTGTATACGCTTTGGGAAATCTAGAGAGCAGCATCTTGATTTTCTATTTTACACTTGTTTTCACCTGTTCAGCAAAGGCCAAGAGGAGTGGCGAGTAGATTTCTTGTCCAAAAGTTCGTCGCCATTTTGCACCTTCCCCATAAGGATCGATTCTATAGTAATATTTTCCTTGGATCTGAAATAGTTGTCAGAATCTGCCCATTAGACCAGGACAAACAGAGTGTTATTGAAGTAAATAATTTTATCTCATCTGTCCTTACAGTTAGTCCAGTACACTTGTGTTGAACACACACTGTCTCGTTTAGAGCCTCCGCTACACCTCTGGAGTCATCAAGGAGCAGTCTCCTGTAATCAAGATTATAGTTTGATTAGAGCCATATAAAGAAGGCTAATGGAAACTTTGATATTAACTATGCTCAATACCTATGAAGCATAAGCTCAACTTGTCCATCCACTATGCTCGATCCTCCAAAGGATCTGTCTACCATTACTGAGAATTCCTTCTCACTGTCTTGCAGGTAAATTCCATGATTTATCTGAGCAGAATATGTAATTGATGACCAACTGATAAGGTCAAACTCAATCCATGCTCATTTGCAGAAAATTGTAATCTTGCTTGGACAATGTCAGTTATCTACATACCGGGTAATAATTTCCTGCAACAGGTTGGTTGACTTCTAGGTTCCAATCCGACCTATAATCGCGGATCTGAAAAACAAGGTTTTAGTTGATTCTTGAACAGCAACTAGAAAGAACAAATGAGAACAGGGGCAGATACAGATCCTTAACTTTTCATGAGATAAAAGGTGTTAGAAGACAAAAATGGGAGTCATACCCTTTTGATATAATCACGTCCACTTGAATCCGTGTAGAAAGTTTTATTGCTTTTCAGGGAACTTGAGATCTGGGTTACCACTTCTTTGCCAATTCCATCTCCAATCGGTATACTCCCAACCTAGATACCCAGATAATACTTAAGTCTTCACAATGGAATATAATACATGAAAAGCGGTATTGGAATAGTTAGTGCATCAGGCTCACAATAAATTCAACTTCCACATGCTCTTTGCCCTTGTAAACTCTAGTGACCTGCAGACGATTATAAAGTCAGACAGTATAAGAAAATACAATCAGCACTTCTGCAAGTTCAAAAAGAGCAAGAAGCCAAGGGAACAGTTTATATTAAGGTAGATTTCAAGAGTCCGTAAATGCAGACAATTTACTGTGGAAAGCGCGAACACACTGAAAACGTAGTTACCTGAGATATCCATGGATTTATCTGTTGATGAACTTCATCCACCAGTGGCCCACGTATAACAGTCAAAGGAACCTGAAACTTAGAGACAGTTGTTAACATTGAGTTTCTTTTGTATGGTTCGTCTTGAAGATCAATATTTTTGCAGATGTGAGTATAAACCTGTCCTTCCGGGTTGATGGGGTATGTGCCATTTGGACGGAAAACATATGCACCCGAGTTCTAGTGGTTGCAAGCCAGACAAGGAGACCGGATAAACTTGGAGTAAGTTTACTGAACTTTCGCCATCGAAAGGAAAGTGTAGAAAATAGAGAGAAAAAAGAGAAAGAGGATCCCCGCTTACCTGAGGTGCTTTGTCATTCGTTCCATTGTATCCAGAGTAGTAGCTATATGTCTGTTTGAGTGGTTCTGTCATCTTCACACAAAAAAAGAAGGAGAATTATCAGCAGCTTTAAGGATCACTGCCAAGTAGTGTTAAAAATAATGGCATACCAAGGTTCTGCTGTTAGAATAATTGATTGCTGTCCCTTGATCAGTGGAAAAACTAAGCTTCAGATGCCCATGACCAACGCCAAACACTGATGGTTTGCTTTTTTGGAACCTGGAGACGTATGATTTGCTAGAATATCCACCTAAATTTAGAAACAAAATGTGATAGCGGTCAAGCTCAAAAGCTTGGTCCAGTAGACCAAATAGATATGTCTGAAACATTGTACCTGTTTTCTTAGCAGTGGAGACAGTGTAAGTAGTGAAGCCAAGAGGAGGCACAGAAACCGAAAACACAAGCCAATACTTTGGCACCTGTGTAGGACTTTGACCTAAGTATGCCTCTACATGATAGTTCCTTAAGGCCACATATTCATCCGTAAATGGAATGAGTTGAGACTCAACTTCGTGTCCCTCAGAGTCATGCACCGCAATGTCTCCATCCACAACCTATTAACGATCCGTCATATAGTTGTTAACACATAACAGTAATATTAACGAACAAGAACTTGATTGACTCACAGGAAGCCGGACAATGTCCACACGCTTCCATCCAAGTGGGTTATAAGCCAAAACGACCTGCAGAGAAGAAAGAGAAGCGTAAATTTTAGGTATGAGGCACAAATAGATGAAATATATGACCTGAAAACCCAGAGGTACAATAATTTTCTGCTTACCAAACTTTTCCCGTTGGAGATGTTGATTTCGCTTGCGGGGCAATAACTTATGTTCAGCAGCAAACACTGGAAAATGAAAGGCCAAACGATTACTAAGAAATATGGATTTGTTACCTTTATCAAACGGATCTAATATGTAAAGCCTTCACAATATATTGATTAGATTCTTCTGAGAAATACGTATAAGTGAGGAGATTAATTGCCTGTTGGAAGGTTGGCTTCAAGGCAGGATCTACTTTAGTCAGATGAGTAAAAGAAGTGGCAACCACACTCTCAGCCTGCAATGTCAACAGATCTTATTAACGTGCAAATAGAGCAAACAGGCCATTAGAGAACAACAATTCACAGAGAAATTTGGCACACTACCTCCACATAGCCCATTGCTAGTCTTTTGGCATAATCATTAGCCACATGCTGTTTCGATGTACCAGAAACAGCGTCATGATGTTGAGCAATTGCTAAGGCATCTGCTAACAAATCTGTATTCGGGCCCTTCTCACTTCTCCCTTTGAAAAACTCAAGTTGCCTTGCCGCCTAAACTCTCAAGTTACACACACATGAATAAAAACACAACTTCAAGAGTATATTATTTGAAACTTGTAAGAACAAATACCAAGTAGTAGGCACTCATCACTCTGACATAACGCTTAAGTGCTGGCCTACTTGTAAAATATCCAGTCCAGTAACCATTTATACGGTCTGCATAACTGAAGTAGAGAATGGTTCAATTTCTAAGCAAAACCCGGATCAAGGAGATAAGAAAATATAAGACCCAACTCACGGAAAATAGTCCTCTGTTTTCAGGGGCCAAGCCTCATTTGCCGCGTGTTTTGCATCTGTATATATTGAAGGAGTAGAGTAGAGAACATTGACACGCCCATCCTAAAATAATTGAGGGTCCACGAGTTAGAGATTTCTCATTTGTTTCTCATATCTGGAGACGTAAAAAGGAACATAAAATTTAGAGAGATCTTTCAATGACTTACGAGGTTAACATAATGAAGAAGCTTGTCCATTTGTCGAAACCAGGTGTGTGCATACTGGTATCTGAAATCTGTTCCCATGGTAAACATGATGTGATTCGTTCGAGTAATGTTGGCCTGCAGATACCAAGAGGACATGTCACAACAGTGTAACAGAAAATTCTTCCCAAGAGAGGAACATTCTATAAATCTACCTGATCCAGAGCTGCAGCTACAAAAGCATTCACTCGTTCTTGAACATTGTAATCAAACAGGTCGGGATCATCCTTCACGGATTAAGAACCAAACTTATCATAAGAATAGAATAGATACAACGGAAATAGTGGTAATTAATCAACTGCCAAGGAAAATACTTGGACAACAGGGGAATCATCGATGATTTCATAGTAGAAGCCACCAGGTGGAGGTTCGTAGTTCTTTGGGAAAGCACCGGCAAAAATCTGCATCAAGCCAGATCAATGTTAGTCAAAAGAAAATGAAAATCTAGTGAAATCCACAGTTTAAGCTATAGGTTATACCTGTGAAGAAGAGCCAAAACTCTTAGAGCCTCGCCAGATAACTTCAAGAGTCTTGTCCTTAAAACGCTTCTCCCTATCTTGGTAATCAATCCGACCAAAAAAGACTGAGTCGAAGCCAACCTGCGTTAAACAATAAACCAATATCATCACACATCTACGATTCCAGAAATAAACATAAACCTAAAATGAAGGATCAAAGAGGAGCTTACTTCTGCACCTAGCAAGTAAGCCTGCACTGCAGAATGTCCAAAAGGATCAATCTGCCAACCGATCCTTGGAGTCACATTGAACTCTCTGACAATGAACCGATGACCGAGAGTTGTCTGATCAATCATGTCTATATAATGTGGTGCCGCTTCATCATGCATACACATACCACCATTTCTACAGTAAGAGTCAATGGTTACTTAAACGATACAAGAGACAAGTGTGATATATAGATCATAGAGTACACTGATACAAACTCATACATGAGCTCTAGTTGGCCTGAGCGTATAAGTTCCTTCACTATACGCTTGATTTCCTCACTCTGTTCTCTCCACCATCGCTGAAAAAACGCCTGCATTCATCACAAATTAACCGTCATTCAACTTGAAAGGTTGTGAATTTGTGATTGTTCTCCCCTAAATCTTAGTTTACATCCCAAAATCAACAAAAAGCTAACAACTTCCACGAATCAATTAGGGAAAATAAAGAAACCAAATTTACCTGTTCAACATAAATGAATTTGCGATTCTTATCAGCCAACAGCGCAGGAACAAGTGAATCCAGCACATTTTGAACACAAGCAACCTACGAGCAACGACCAAAAACAAAACAAAAATTAGGTAAGTACAACAGAATCTGATCCATTGTCAGATAAAAAGAAAATCAGAGAAAGGGGTTGACCTGGATAGAGTTGTTAGAGCCGACATAGTACTGGTCAACGGTCTTGAGCCAACCAACATCATCGTGGGAATGAGGAACCACATGGACATTAAGTTTTCCAGGAACAATGGTATGTGAAGTATTGTAGACCATGTACCTTGATTCAACGCTTGAGATCCCCAGAATCAATACAACCAAACAGAGAATCTTGGCAAGATCCATTCTCTCAAAACCAGTTTCTTCACACTCGGACTGTGTTATAGTCAACTCTAGTAGAGTGACGAGGAAGAAGAAGAAAGAGTTGCCCTTTTTTCAACTCTCAAAATCTCAACTTTTTTATTTCCGATAATGTTGTCCTTTTTTTCCCTTCTTCTTTAATGGAGTAATTCGTTGCGTACTTTAATAATAAGTGGACCTTATCCATAAACAAACCTTAGAAGAGAGGCTACGCTCGAACATACACATCATCAATCAGACAAAATCATCAGAGAAATGCAGCAGCGTATGAATGTATGATTGAATATTCAATATTACTTCAGCAAGCACGTGGATATTGCTTCAGGCGAGAAGCTCGAGAGGAACAGTGAATTTCAAGTTAAATGGGCCAAACTTACCAAGAAGCTCAATACGTTAACTGGACTTAAATCTGGCCCATTAATTGAAATTGTCAGTTAGTGTTTGGCTACAAAGGCATATATACACCAACACCGCATAAAATTCCGAAACAATGGCTAATTTGCCACCAAGCGAGAACCGGTTGCCCATATCTTAAATCAAGACCAATACCATCTTCCCATATTTCAACAAACTGAGATAAACTGAGATTCTTTTGTAGGACGTGAAAGCTCAATATCCTCATCAAACCCATTTAATCTGTCTTCCTTACTATCAGGTTCTTGACGCTCACCATTGCCATCATGTTTTTTGCCATCAGACTCCACCTCTTCGATATGTGGCTCCCTCTATTTTTCTCTTGTTCTTTCCTCCCTAAAAATAGTAACGATACCATTATTCGGTACATCACCTATGCCATTTGGAACCGGCTCCTCCTCATAATTCAAACCAAATGAACTTTCTGCCTCCGTTCTAGACAGGTGTTTGCTCCTATGATTTATTCCCAAATCTTTGATTACCTCTACTTGCAAAACCCTCATAAATCCCAATTTAACAATTGTCATTAGATAAGCAAATATGTGCTCATCATAAAAAATATACATCTCTTTGGCAGGATTATTCGACATTGGAATGTAACTCAATTTCAGCTAAGGCTTAACTCTATCTCTCGCAATCTTTCTGCATATCTTATCTACTACCGCCGAGCAGGATCTCTTCCAAAGATGAGATCTTGAAGGTTATAGCGCAATGGGATTTCTTGAAACTCATTTCAACTCCTCTTCTAAATAATAACCTCCGTGGTTGAAAAATATGTTTGTCACGTTGATGCTCATTGTCCCTGAAAATATAATGCATCAATTGCCAATTACAAAACATCTCACAGTTGTACTATGTGTACCAGTTGAACTTTTAGTTCCTATAGTTTTTAATATTCAGTTATACTTATGTAAACCATTTGAATCACTTAATCAACCAACTCTCATTTGTACTACTTGTACCAGTTGTACAAACTCTGGAGGTTCAGATCTTCTCGGATCTATGGTATTACGAGTTCAAATTGAGCTCACTCACTGCGATTCACAATCTACAATCGTCAAATTTCTTAATCTAACGCATAGTCTATCAAATCATGTATAAATGTCTATACCCAATGAATCAATTTACAAAACCATAGACCAAACAAATAAACAAAAGCTAAGAACTCACCTTCAATGAAATTGAAACTTCAACAATGGTGAAAATTGATTGATAGAATGCAGATTCACTGTCAATGAGCTCGAATAAAATTATGACAGCAAAAGGAAGAAGAAAACGGAGCTCACGATATCTGACCAAAATTTTATAATTTTCCAAGCAAAAAAACTAATTTCTATTATTATATTTTAATTAGTTAAAAATTTTAATTCATTTTTTAAAGGTAAAAGATAATTTCGTGAAAGTTAAAAAAAATAGTAAGAAGAAAATTGTAATTTTATAAGGGCATGCGCACCGCAAGCGCTTACACCAGTGCTTAGAGGAAAATTATGATTTAATTAAATAGAAAAGAAAATAAAAACGGAAAATTGACGCTTAATTTGGCGTGAGAAGCGTCGATTCTAAATCCTACGTGGCAGAGAAAAAACGTTTTTTCCTCATTCTTCTCTGTTGGTTCTCTCTCCTCTTTCTCTCTTTTCTTTTGCTCTCCGATGGTGGCGACAATGGCGATTCACCAGTGAATCGAAGGTTTCATCGATTTCGGTGAAGAAATCGGTCCGTCGATCATGCCTCCGGCGGTGCATAGGCGACAGTTAGGGGCTCAACTGTCGGGGAGTATGAGTTTCAGCAGCCAAATGTCGAAGGAAGACGAAGAGATGTCGAGGACGGCTCTGTCGGCTTTTAGAGCGAAAGAAGAGGAGATCGAGAAGAAGAAGATGGAGATTAGGGAAAGGGTTCAAGCTCAGCTTGGTCGTGTCGAAGAAGAGACTAAGCGTCTCGCTTTGATCCGTGAGGTATATATATATTTATCATCTCATCATAATTCTGTTTTATTTTTGGAATTGTGCTTGAATTTTGATTTGTTATATAAGAAATTGAACATTTGGGGGTTTATATTGAGAATTATGTGGTTCTAATTCGCGTTTAGAGGGAGATTATAGGACCCAAGTGTTGGAAATTTCAAGATCTGACAATTGCATTGAACCAAAAAAAATTTCTTTAAGTTTTTGTTTGATTTGTACCGTAAAGAGACTAAAGTTTGGGAGTTTTGTGTTGGATTTAGGATTTGAGTGATCAGTAGCAAGAAAAACTGGATTTAATCTAGTATTTGGGTTTTTCAATCTCTTGGTAAAAGTTTCTGGATTTGTAGGTAAAATCGTAAACCCCATATGCTAAAGAGAAGCTCTTTGGATTAAGTTTATGTGAAATGAACCATTTCCTTCTTATGGGTTTGTTCAGGATCAAGAATTTGGGTTCTGTTTTTTCTTCTTCCAATTTTGGGGTTACAAAACAGTGAAAGTTTCCACTTTGTAACACTAATTGTAAAACCCATTTGCTAAAGATTAGCTATGTCGATCAATTCGCTTTCCTTTTTTATGAAAAGAACCATTTGCTTCTTCTGGGTGAATGTTATGTTGATGACTAAAAAGCTTAATGGTTAAAATGCAGGAACTTGAAGGTTTAGGAGTTCTTTCAGGGTCTGAAAATGGCGTTTCATGTTCTTGAGTGGACCGTTTAGGTATGCTTCTGTCTCATGTTCTATCAAGTTTAGAAATCTCAGATATTCCTTGATAGTGTAAGATTATGGTTGGGATGGATGGGTCATTATGATGCGTGTTATTAATGCAACTGTGATGTTACCGTGCGTGTGATTGATGGTTGTAGGTGTTGGATGACGGTTGTGACTAATGCAACCGTGATGTTAATGTTCTGTGTTTTGTTTAAAATGATGCTTTCTTGATTTTATTTTTTCACTTCAGTTCATTTAAGTTATTTCCGGTTGCTTTCTGAAAGTATCTTTTAGTGTTGCTGTTATCGTTATAATAAATGCAAGTTATATTTAGATTATGTTTGTGATCTCCAATGGTTGGTCGAAAGTGCATTGTGAACAATGGATTTGTAATAGGATTTGGGTTAATATGTTTAATGGTTTGATGTGATGTGCGTGTGATTAATGCTCAAAGTTTATGGTTCAGTCTCTATTAAGAGTTGTGTTGGCTTATGGTTGAGTTGGCTTTTCGTAATTAAGAGTTTTCAATGCAACTGAAAACTCACAGCTTCTTCTCTACCTCACTGCTTCTTCTTTTCCCCTATTTAATGGCCTGCTTGTTCTATGCTAGAACATCTGAGAATGTTTGTCTGAACCGTGATCTTATTCTCATCATCTTATTCTTTTTCCGTTAACAAAACCGAGTTTTTCTTTCTGATCATCTTCGCCTCTTTATTCTCTTTCCATTTCCGTTTCAATTTCTTTTTTCTGATCAGCTTATGCTCTGTCCGTTTCCGTTTCTTCTTTCAAAGCCATTTCAATATGAATCCATTTCCTCAAGCCCCCAACTTTGTTGACCTCTTAAATAGTCAACAAGACGCTGCAGGCTTCTCTGAAGAATTTGGATCATCCCAAGTTCCATTTTTCAGTACTCAACGGACAGAAGAGTCAGGCTTCTCTGAAGACACGCCTGCAGGGCGTAAAGAGAGGAACAGCTGGAGTCCACCTGATGATCTAGTTCTCATCAGCGCATGGCTCAACACGAGCAAGGATCCTCTCGTCGGCAACGAGCAAAAATCAGTGGCGTTTTGGCAACGAATTGCAGACTACATTAAGGGAAGTCCTAAAGCTGCTGGTGGTGTAATTAGAGAGCCAAATTAGTGCAAGAACCGGTGGCAGAAGATAAATGACATTGTGAACAAGTTTTGTGGATCCTTTGAGGCTGCATCACGAGAGCAAGCTAGTGGTCAGAACGATGGTGATGTTGTTAAGGCAGCTTACGAAATCTACTATAACAATCACCGTAAGAGATTCAACCTTGAGCATGCTTGGAGAGTGCTGCGCTTTGACCAGAAATGGTGTGAGCTATCAACAGCTAAAGCTAATGGAGGCTCTAAAAGAAGAAAATGTGAGGATGATGGTGCATCATCAGCAACCTCTCTACTTGACGATGAAGCTCAGAAACGTCCTCCTGGTGTTAAGGCGGCTAAAAGCAGAGGCAAGAAGCGTGTGGATGAAGGGAAAGATGTTTCGGAGTTACAAACCATTAGGGAGATGAAAGATAAGGACCATGCCATGAAGGCTACACTTGCGAAGCAGAGGCTACTTGACAGTCTCATTTCCAAAAGAGAACCACTATCTCAGAGCGAACTAGCTTTAAAAGAGAAACTAATTTCGGACATGCTGGCTAATTAGTGATGTTAGGTTTCATGTTTGGTCTCACTTGACAGTCTCATTTTAGGTTTGTGTTTGGTGTTTGTGTTATAGCTACGTTTCTGTTTCAGCTTCATGTTTCATGTTTTAAATTAATCTATGTCTCTGTCTGGTCTTACTTGACAGTTTCTGTTTCAGCTATGTTTCTATCTTGATAATCTGATAGTTGGTTAATTGTTGTTTTAATCTTGTTGCAGCAGTTACATTTGAAGAGAACGATGTCGGCAAAACCACCAGAAGAAGTCACAAGTGTTTCTATGCTCAAGTCGGCATAAGCTGCCACAACAAATCATATGTTTTTCTGTTTATTTCATCATGGGTGCACAAAGGAACAAATAAGTCATCATAAGCTGTCACTTGTGTTTCTGTTTTTTTCCCATTGGTTGTAGTTGTTTTCTTTTGTCACATGTCGTTCGAATCATTGTAACCCACTTCTATAAATGCAATGTGTTGAGACTTGTATAATTCATATCATTTTAACTCACATTTCATTTCTACATTCGTTCTCCTTGCTACTCTTGCTACTCTCAACTCCATTTCTCTTTCTCCTCTTATGGCTTCTTCTTCCCATAATGATTATGAAGATCACCTTTCTTCTCATAATGATTATTTTCTTAATGATTATGAAGATCCACTTGATGAATATTTTGAGAGAAAATGTGACGAAATAATGGAGCAACGGTTGGAGAATTTGTCCGTAGGTGATGCTGATCATCAAGACGCAAGAAATATCAAGAAGAAAAAAGCTTATATTCAAAGAGGTCGGGAACAGGCCGACTTGCGTTTACAGAAAGATTATTTCGCTGAAGATGCAACATACCCTCCTTATTTATTCCGAAGACGTTTTAGAATGAACAGACCATTGTTCTTGCGCATTGCCAATCAATTGGCCAATGAAGTTCCATACTTTCGACAAAAGATAGATGCTCTCGGAAGACCCGGTCTGTCGACACTTCAAAAGTGTACAGCAGCTATTCGGCTCTTGGCTTATGGTATGGCGGCTGATGCAATTGACGAGTACCTCCGGATCGGCGAAAGTACTGCTCGTAAATGTTTAGAAAAATTTGTCAAAGGAATCATAAATGTGTTCGGCAATAAGTACCTAAGAAGGCCCACACCGGAGGATCTTCGAAGACTACTTGTTAAAGGAGATGAACGTGGATTTCCTGGGATGATAGGAAGCATCGACTGTATGCATTGGGAGTGGAAGAATTGCCCCACCGCTTGGAAAGGGCAATATTCACGTGGTTCCGCAAAGCCCACAATCGTTTTAGAGGCCGTAGCTTCGTATGATCTCTGGATATGGCACGCATTTTTTGGAGCTCCAGGTACCTTAAACGGTCTCAATATCCTTGAACGATCACCTGTTTTTGATGATATCATAAATGGTCAAGCTCCACCAGTGAATTTCTCTGTAAATGGAAATGAGTATCATTTAGGATACTATCTCGCAGACGGTATTTATCCGACATGGGCAAATTTTATCCCAACTATTAAACTTCCCCAGACCCCAGAACAATCTTTATTTGCTGAACTTCAAGAAGGTTTCCGGAAAGATGTCGAGCGTGCATTTGGAGTCTTGCAAGCTCGTTTTGCCGTTGTTAAAAACCCGGCTCTTTTTATGGATAAAGCAAAAATTGGAAAGATTATGAGAGCGTGTGTCATACTTCATAACATGATAGTAGAAGACGAACGAGATGGACAGTATGATGAAACAGAATTCCAACAAGGAGAAGGAAACATAAGTTCAAATGATGCACCGGCGCGTCGCAAGAAGGGTACAAATGTCCGTGAAATGATGAGTATTCGAGTAAGCATTCGTGATACAAAAATGCATCAACAATTGAAAAATGATTTGGTTGAGCATCTATGGGAAAAATTTGGACATACTTTTGGAAATACTTAAGATTCCGACTGAGTGTTTCTTTCTGATTATGATTTGGAAATATGTTTAAAATGTTTGTATGTCGTATGTTTCAAATTTCAACTTATACAATGTATTTTATGTTTTGTTCTTAAATAAATTTAAAATTTAAAGTAAAATAATTTTTTTTTAAGCACCTCAAATAAGAATCTCCCATTAGAGCAAAATAAAACAGAAATTTCTTAACAGAATGCTTAACACAATTTTAATCATAAAAAAATATAAGCACCCCCAATTAAGAATTGTGCATTGCGGATGCCCCACTCTAATAAATAATGGCATTATATTACAAAGAAACCCTTAAGCTACATATTTCTGGCCTCGAGCTCGTAAAATTCCCCAGTTTTTTCTCAGTTGCCATTGTCGTTCCAATTTTTTCTCGTGCGATGGAGGAAAGTTTCAGAGTGAGGATCGACAAGATATTTGGGTCTCTTTCGTCCTCATCCGCGTCTTCTTCACCTCTGAGCTCTCTCTGGTGTCTAGCGGACGACGAGATCGATAAAACCGAACGGAGCGGAGAAAAGGAGGCTTCTGGATCCCGACCGCCGGAGAATGTTCCAGAAGACGAAGGAGAGTCTAGTGTATCGCAGAAGCCGGACGATTACAATGAAGAGGAGTGGGAGATCAAGTCCTCTATCGGGATGGACACTAGTCTTGATATGGAGGTATAGAGACTCTATCTATCTCTTTAATGATGAATTGAGATAGTAAATGTTTTCAATATCAATAGGCTAAGCTAAGGGGTTTTCGATGTTTTCAGGAAGAGGAAGATGAAAATGATAAAGTAGCTGTAGGCGAAGAATTGTACAGTTACACGAAG
This sequence comes from Erythrophleum ivorense, assembly GCA_026724425.1. NCBI lineage: Eukaryota > Viridiplantae > Streptophyta > Magnoliopsida > Fabales > Fabaceae > Erythrophleum > Erythrophleum ivorense. Next base: position 4,153,425 of record JAIUCV010000080.1, on the reverse strand, counting down.
GATGTGAATGAGTATGAGACGGAAGCAGACGACTGGGAGGAGCTTCCAGCTTCCTTCAAAGAAAGAGAAAAGGACCCGCGTGCAAATCTCATCGCAGCAGAGCTTAGGCTTAAAGAAGACGCTGAGGCTGTTAACAAGTTGAATTCTTTACATGTCTCTGAGGTACTTTACTCTTTCCCTCTTCAACAACTCTTCCTCTTCGTAAAACTCTGCTATAGCAAGCTGATCATAATCATTCACTCTCTTGGGTCTCATGGCTTAAAGGCGTGTTTACTAAGAAAATATGAATTCTTTGCAGGTGTCCGTGAATTCTAAACTGTCCGTGTCCACGTCTCTGGTGGTGTCTGAGGAGGCACATGTTGGCTCTTCAGATGATAATGGGCTGAAACCGATATTGAAGAGGAAAGAGAACCTGGCTGATTCTAAGTTGCAGAAGCGTGTTCGGTTTAGTTCTGATACCAGAGACGACAATTCGAGTGGAGGTGACAAAGATTCTGTGATGGAGACAAGCTCCTCCGACGAGCATATAGTGCGGCCAGATTATCCGAGTGGGATTCCAGATTATATGCGAAACCCATCAAAATACACTCGATACACATTTGATGAAGGTGAGGTTGATGAAGAATCCAACCGGAAAGCGTATATGGAGTTTCTCAACATGGTTAGGAGCCGAGATGAGCCTCTGGTAGAGCCTCTGGGTGAGCTTCCGACATCAGTGGCTTTTGTACCAAAGAGAAAACCAATGGCTGAAAGCAAAGTAGAAAACGTAGACAAGGATCGTGACGGAAGAAGAGGTGCAGTGGCTGTTATCAGTACCATAGAAGACAGCACTGTTTCTGCCATGGAAGAAGATGAAATGGAAACAGCTCAAAATGTCATAAGAAGACCCGGCCGTCAGTATCGAACCAAGGCCTTAGAAGATCAAGATGAATAAATGTTGAAGATCATCAGACTCGCTTTGCTGCGTTTTCATTATATTACTGGAATTTACAAGTCTAGCTGACAGAAATCAAAATTTATAGACTTCCGTATGTAACTTTTTTATTTGATAATGATTATCAGTAAGTTGTGGGGAATACGTTTATATGATAAGTCAAAGATCGCTGCTTCTATTCTTCTTAGGATAATACAAATAATTAGACGAAAATGCAAGTTTCAAAAGCTCTATTAAATACGAATATTGCAGACCCGATAAGATTAGATGCCAATGGCATAAGAGAGTTCGGGAGGCGACAATGCCCCAATAAGGCAGCAGTAATTGTACGCTGCAGATTCACTTGGGAGATGGTTGCTATGCACTCCCCTAAAAAAGTAGCCTTACTTACTCCTAGTCCAAAATATGTTTTACAGAACGCCATATGATTCTCTGACGCCTTCCTAGTAGAGACGTTTTCTACAACCAACTGCTCCACAGTAACAAGTCAGCTTTTTCACTTTCCCATCTGGCCCGTGAACGCTATCAAGCGGATATCCATAGTCGTAAGTGAGTTCCTACAATTGAGACGAGAATGTTGTTAGTCTTCTTTTTAATAAAGATAATGTGTGAATGAGTCAACCCTACATACCTGCAGAGGTGGTATGTTGTCAGCTGCAAAAAGAACCACACGGGCAAGCCTTAAATCCTGATGAGAACTCAGGACGCATTGAACAAACAGGTTCGGTTCGCAGCTGTGATTTATGAACCTAGCAAAGTTCCCTTTTGAACCAGCATCGATGCAGAACTCTGGTATATTCTCATCTTCTTTGCCCTGACCGCCTTTGATATCCGTTGGTACAGCTACGTCCCTTAGCCTTCTCTGTTGGCAAGAAAAAGCAAGACATTTCTATAAAAAAAAAAAAGAAAAACCTGATTGATTCAACAATGATCACAGCAAGAGAAAAAGCTTCTCAAAGTTACCTGTCTTCCATCAAGACCCTGCATTGTCTGTTGGCAGTCAATCTCGAATATGTAGTCGTTGTCAGAAATGGTATCCACATCGTCAGTTCTTCTGAGTACTCCTATGTACTCACATACTGGTGATCCAGCAGGTATGTAGTCCCATGACCTAACTGCCCAACCTTTCTTTGGAGAACGGAATACCTATTTGAGGAACGGACCAAAACACCCAAATATAAACTCAGGCTCAGAGTCCAAAGGACATCATCAATCACAGGATTTTGCACTTTTCTAATTAACAAAGCGCAATAATGGACAACACAATGAAATCCAATGTAGTTTGGTTCTTTTTCTCTAACTTATGACAAGTCTGTCATGTGGCTACGTAAACAAAAATCCAGTTTTAGTTAATTAAGTATCAAGGTCTTGTTACATTTTAAGTGGTCACTGGAAGCTTTTTACTAAACTTATAACCACAACATACCTCTAGATTAAATCTCAGTGGCTTCTGAGAGGTTCGGTTGACACATTCAAGTCCACACCCACAGTGTGGACCACATTCAAAGACAACGTCTCGAGGCTCGATTAATCTGGAAAGGAAAAAAGCAGAATCAGTTTTTCTTTTACCACAACATTACACTGAGAGCCCTGCTAGTCAAAGGTCATAGAAAAAGAAGGAAAATCATGAAATAGCAATCGCAGTAGAGTAGACTAATTGTCTACTCCTCTCATTGCAAACTTCAGTTTAAACAATACACATAGATCATACAAATTAATGAACAATGACTCACCTGCCATCATTAAGGTCAACATACGGAAAGTTTCCCCCATTAAGCTTGGCACAGGCACATTTATTTGGATCAGTGCAGCCGCCTTTGCAATTACACCCAGTTGAACTCTTTGGAATTTTGACATTGGGCTCAATCTTCAAAGACTTGATGTATGTGAACCCTGAGATTCGAAAAGAGGATGATTCATCTCAGGTAAATATCATCAAGTAGATAAAAAATGCTAATACTACTTTCTGGTTCTGCTCCAACTTGCCTGAGGGTGAAACTGGTGGATCATCGAAACGATTAGTGGCTGGAATGCGCTTAGCTTCCATCCCTCCACTGATGTCTTCGCATACCAAGCTTCATGGAAACATGGCATTATTGGATGTTAAACTGACACTACATGTATAATGCTACATGAAAAAATCTAAATAGATACCCCTGAATCTCTGAAGTAGACTTTGGTTTGCCTCCATACGCAAAATTGACCTGCAATGACAAGAAACAAACATAATTTAAAACTGCATCAAAGTCGATCAATCTATCATAATCATATGCATTCTTTGAGCCAGGTAAGAAGTTAAAACATAAAAGATATTTCCAAAGAAATGAAGCAACTTTAAAACCAGATTTAAAAGACCAATAAAAGAAATGTTATTCTGAATGGCTTAAGCAGTTATTTGTCCAGAATATCAGCTATCACAATCATAAGACAAGAGAACAAACAGACCTGATTAGTAGTTAGTTCTGGTTGCCCCTCCAGACGTTTCAGTCGATACTTATACACCGTAAATCCTGAAATGCCCTTTTCTGCCCAGTACTTTACAACCTGTACGAAGAAGGTGTAGAATTGGACCAGAGTCAAAACAATGAATAAGGAAAAACCATAAGATCTTTGATGAATTGCTGAAGAACATATTTTCCCTTGTGAATCTCGCATTTAGGAAATAAGAGGTAATATTACAGATAGAAGGAACTCAAGACCAACTATAAAGAAATATATGCACGAGTACCTTGTACAATCCATCATAAGTGTAGACTTTTTTGGAATAGCTACTTGTGCAATCGTGACCACGAGTAACTCTGACAGGCACCTCCTGATCTAAGCAGTTCTGAAACAAATGCAAGTAAAGTAAGTTCCATGTGAAAGACGGTGAGGTACATAAGCTAAAAGACTAGCTTAAAACGCACAACAAGAAAAGTAGGAAGAGGTGTAAAGAAAAATCTTAAATGATAAGAAGATTAGAGAAAAGACAGACCTTTAGCGCCATATTTCCTCGTTCGAGCACTTGATCCTTAATCTGGCGTTTATCACCAGTTAAGTTATGGCCTCCCTGGCCAGTATAAGTCACCTCCTCTGCATTGTCTAGATCATCCTCGTACTGGCCCGAGATAACAATTGAAACAGCAAGGGGAAACCGGTAGTTCTCATAATCCTGTTTTAAAAAGATAAAAAGTGAGATTAAAGACTCAAGGAAATAGCTTATATATCAAATAAAAATACAGCAAAAGTGGCAAGTGGTATTACTTTTTTGAAATCGACTCCCATATAGTCGATACCATTTAGCCAATGGCTATGGAAGCCTACAGCAACCATTTCAGCTCTTGAGAAAAACCGGTGTCCAACGTCGATACCTGCAAGCCAGTGCATCGTAATCAAAACTGTATACAAGAGTTTTAAGACCAAAACCTATGGTGGGCTTGGAAGTAAAATGTGGGGAAAGTAACAAAGTTGTAAAAGCACAGTAATCAACCAACCTGGAAGATGACCTATCCTTTTTCTCGAGTACAATACCGCATTGGCTAGTCTCACCTAAAAAACATTTCTTAAAGGCTTAGGTCAACATACATTGAAAATTACAGAATCGATAAAGCATCATTACTAATAACACAATGTTGCATAAAAACCACAAAAAGTTGAAAGGATATAGTTAAACAAACTAAAATCAAAGGAAAGAAAGAGAGAGAATATAATTACTTGCCTGAGTTATCCCCTTCAAATCAGGTCTGCTCACCTTAGCCTAAAAGACAGTGGATCAACAACACATAGGAAACACATTTGCTAGAAGAGAGAAAGAAAAAAGACAAACCTGGACCATTAGGAGATATTGCTTGTTGAAAAACCTTAGATTCTTGGTAACTTTCAGATGGGCATCCTCGTCTCCATTCCCGTAAAAGTCTAATTTCTCCTTTCCCTTGTGCATTGTGGGTAGAGGTGAACGGCTCCGTCCTTTCCTCTTGGGGATCAAATTGACAGCTTCCTCTTCCTCCGCATGTAGCTCCTCAGTCCTTTTTTCGCCGAGTAAACTTATCCTCTCGCGAGCTAAGCGCTCCTTCTCATCTAGCGCTTTCTGCCTCAGCTCAAGAACACGGGGACTCGATCGTCGCTCCATCTTCTCGGGACTAATTGCTTGTTTCTTCTTCCCAGCCATCGATCCTCTGTGTTCTCCCCTGCTAACGAAAACCCGAAAATCAGAATCCGACCCGGTAGGTTATCAAACAACAAAACGATGATACGTCAAATCTGGAGATGAAATAAGGGCAGAGAGGAGAGAATAGAACCAGGAAAGGCTTATCAGACAGCACTGAGAAGCTTGAGACGGACACTATGAAGACGAGACGCGAAGATAAAGAAGAGGAGTCGCTCGCTACTTTTCTGCTCGTTTTTGGCCCTAAAATAAATATCCCTCTTTCCCGGTGCTTCAACTTTTCGGTTTCCCTCCTAAATACTTTTGTCGGAACTCGGACGAAAAATGAAGATATGCATCCACCTGGATAACTTTGATCTCAATAAGCCCAGTTTATTTAATAAAACTATGAACCAATGCTAAAAATCTAATCATTGGTGTACAATCGCACTTTCCTGTAAATCAGAATTTTAGAAAGTGCGATTGTATACTCGGGAATTCAAAATCTTCCTCCTTTCCATGCTAAAAGATCCTTCTATCGAATCGAACGGAGAGGATCTATCTACTGCTTCATGGAGATAAAATCCACTTTTAGGATCATCAACTGACTTTACGTTGACTATGAATATTTGACATATCACAAAGCCCATCTTCTCAAAGGCCCAGTCTTATTCTCTTTTTTTTTGATCAATCCTTTCTTAAAAGGGAAAGCGGTTCGGTTCGGTTCTATGGTAGAACTCAATAAATTAAGGGTACGAAAGTGGAAACCGGAGCAGTGGTGGTCCATGGAGGACGAAGAAGCAGGGTGTTTGACGGCTACTTAACGGAGAGCCCAAAAATCCTCTTCTCCCTTATCTTCCTCCCAAACAAATCTCTCTTCTTCTTCTTCTTCTGCTTCTTCTCTTCTCTGTGGCCGTTGAGTCTCTCTGTACCCAGGTATACTTCTCCCTTGCTTCCCTGCTCTAGGGCTTTCTTCAATTGCCCCAATTCCATCACTATCTTGTCCAATTTATTCGACTTGGTTCCTTGCTTTATCGCATTGCTAACGTCTCCCTGATTGTATTTTTTATCCCTCTCAATCTTCGCTATCTACTTCGGGGTTTGTTTCAGATAGACCAAGTGATTGGGTATTCCGATTCAATTGATCGTCGGTAACCATACGCCGCTCTCTTCCCTACTCAGCCGTAAAAGTAAGTACTTTTGTTTTGATTTTGATTCCTAAATCAGATGATTGTTACTTCATTGTAGACACTCGTGTTAGCCCGAGCTTAAATTTGAATTTTTTTTCAATCGCTTGTTACAATATGTCACACTGGGTTTCTTTATGGACTCATCAGAATGGCAGCTGATCAGAGGAGAAAGCGGATGAATAGTGCCAATGTTATTGGTTTCAGTTCTAGGGAGCATTACAGAGCCAAAAGGAAAAAGATTGGCTCACCAGATGGTGCCTTGCGTTCGGGAGATCATATCAGTCTTGAATGGGACCGCAACAGAAGTAAAGTTGTCTCTAAGAGGGAACAAGTTGGCCTAAGTTTGAGGCATCTTCGCGAATTTGTTGATGTTGTTCCTTCTAGGCGGAATCTCTTGGCACAAGTATGCCCTGTCCCTCATGAAACTTTCCAGCTGGAGAATCTGTCAGAGGTGCTTTCTAATGAGGTAATACAGTGCTTTTTCTTGCGTAGCATCTTCTTACACCTTTGAGATATTAAGTTTTCACCATTTATTCCACTTGTTTTTCTCAGGTTTGGCGGGATTGTCTATCTGATGGCGATCGAAATTATCTGCAGCAATTTCTTCCCGAGGGAGTTGATGTGGAGCAAGTCGTACAAGCATTGCTTGATGGGGAAAGTTTTCATTTTGGAAATCCTTTTCTTGATTGGTTAGTGACACTGGACTTTGTGGTTAGGATTCCTAGAATGAACTCTGTGATTCTTTGCAACCCGTAAAGTTGGTGATGGTGTAAATTATGCTCAGGAAATTAGACTCCATTTGAATGTAAGCTGTGGTTTCAGGGGGACAGCTGTCTGCTCCAGCAAAGCTCATCCCGATCAAATTGCTTCTCGGGAGGAATGCCTAAGGGATCGTAAAAGGAGATATTACTCGTATTTAGAGAAATACCATAATGAGTATGTGCAGTTTTCTCTGTTTAGATAATAGGAGCACTTGGATTGTCTGTCCACATGATTGTAACTCCTTTTTCCATTGTTTCTGGTAGTATTATAGATTATTTGCAGACTTTGAAGGAGAAATGGGAAAGCTGCAAAGATCCAGAGAAGGATGCTGTTAAACAGATGTGGGGGTCAGTGCTTTTAAATTGTCAATAAAAATGAAAACTGTTAAAGTGTAATGTAATCAAGTTGATACATTAAAAAGTAATTATGATTCACCTACTGTTTGTTGTGTGCATTGATATCTTCAGGAAACCAAGAGGCGGCAATGCACAGGTAAACGATAGCTGCCAGGATGTACCTACTGCCTCAGAGTCTAGTTCCTGGAATGAAGATAATAAACCATGCAGTAGTGATGATAAGATTTCTTCTCTTGTAAGGACTGGAGATGTTCAGAGAAGGTGCTGAACACACTCTTTCACATGTATATGCAATTGCTGTTAGTATTCTTCCCTTCTCCCAAACCTGCATACTAATTCTTCCAGTCCAATTTTAGGCACAAGAGTTCTGCTGTAGAGAAAGAAAAATCTCAAGATAATGTTGCAAACGTGGTTCTGAAAGCTAGAAAAAAGGACAAGCTACCGAAACATAGCATTCAGCAAACTGATGGTGCTAAATACATGTCCTACCTTAAGGTTAGCTATTCTTCTGCATTCCTTACTTTATTAGTTCAACCGCATGCTGTTATATGGATCCATAATTATTACCAATCATCAATTTACAGTAAACTTGCTGTCCCAAATTTATTTGCTTGGAAATTATTAGAATGTTCTGATTTCCATGATACAGCTGCCTGATTGGATTCGTAATTTGGAGTTGTTTTGGAAAACAATTATCGTTATCCTGTGTGGTGTTTATTGGGTTGAATGTGCAGTTGCCGTTCATGTCATAGATATGCTTATTGATCTAGCATTTTACCGCATTTTATATATTCAGATAAGCAAGAAGCAGCATCAGATTGTCACAAGCATGAAGCAGTCTGGTAAAAGCATTCAATCGAGAGCACTAAATAGAATCTTGGGTAACATCGACAGTTTGAATGTTCAACCTTACGGATTGTTTGTGGAAGAAGAACAGAAGAAACTGAGCGCTTATTGGTCAGTGCTCTGGTGGAACATGCAGCTTCCTTCGTCAGGCCTTTAATTCTATTGTTTTGAAATTTCAGTTGTTTCATGCAGGTTGCAACTGGTTAGGGATCTTCCTGCAGCATATGCAATCTGGAAAAAGCTGCAGCTACAGAAACGAGATATAATCAACTCTGTGGGAAGAGAACTAATGGAAAAAGTCAATCCATGGATGGAGGTTTCTCTTCTTCATAAACTTGTAATGTTTATTGTTTCTGCTCGCCATGTTATTAACAACCTTCTTGGCTACAGGGTAAACAGCAACTTCACCCTGCAGAAAATCCTCTGCAGAAGCTTGATGTTCAACCAGACTTGAGGAATAACGATCGAGAAAGTTTGAATCCAGATCAAAGTGGTGATTTAGCACCGGACGGTGAAGATTCTGGAAGTTTCGGTCAAGTTTCTCCCAACAATCACTCCCCTTCAAAGGATTCTACGTCTTATGGAGACCAAATCACAGATTCAGATCGCTGCCTGCAAGTTGGTACGTACGCCTCACAGGTTTCGTCACCAGATTGTGGCAATAGCACCAAACTGGAGGATACAGAAGAGAAACACTATTCTTCTCCCAGTAGGAGCCATGGCCATAATCGAGACGATGTTGCAGCAAATGATTATTCCAGCTCCATACAATGCCAGTCTCTTCCACTGGCTTCATTTCCTAGTGCGCCCCATGCTTCTAATATCGAAGATATGAATCATGTAGGCAAGCACAGTGTAGCAGAACTAGAGAATGCTTCATCAGATGAGAGGATTCGTTGTATTACTCCTAGCCCTGCAGAAGAGCCGCAGTTTTGTTCTGGTGGAAATGTGTGGCAGCCAGTGGGAGAAATTAGGCAGTCCTACATAGGCCGTCAAGCTTACAACCCCAGTGGCGGATTATCAATCATACACCATCCACAAGGTGATGAAGAAGAGAAAAATTGTTTCATAGACCTAGAATCAGACATGCCTGAAGAAGTTGATAGGAGGAAGATGTTGCAGCGTAAAGCAAGCAACAGTTTTGGTCCTTTCCCTAACAACTATCAGAATGAATTACTCCAGTCTTTGTTTAAAGGCCAAGGCGTGCCATCTCGTACTACTGAGCAGCTTCACTCTCTTCTTAAAGTTCCACTTAACGTGGAGCATAAACAACTTATGGGCATTGGTTTTCAGCAGGAAGCAAGCAACAATCTGATAGACGGCGGTCAATTTTCTGGTCAGTTTCAGCATCAGATGACTGCACCACTAGCACTGTCCCAGGACCAGCAAAGACAGGTTGACATCTATGGCCAAGGAAACATGTCAGACAACATTTACTGCGATGGACGTGGATACTTGATGCAGCGGCCAGACTGGAACACCAGTGTTGCTCAGATTGGAGTCACCACACAGCCCCAGTTGAACACGGGCCCTTTGTTGAATCAGAACTGGCAATTTAAGAGCATGTGGGCAAACACAAACGGTGTCGGATGTGCAAGCCAAGGCAGTCAAACCGGGACTGAGAGAGATCAGCAGAACCTTCTCAGAATTGCTACTAACGCTGAGCAGATCATTCATAGGGGAAGTAGTTCAGATCAAAGTTTGTTCTCTGTTCTCTCTCAATGCGGTCAATTGGGCCGTCCCAGAACTGCTTTCGAGCCAGAAAGTTCAAGTGCTCAAGTAATTGCATCTGGTAACTACGGAATGCTGATGGGGGGAGGCACAACTCAGATAAGCAGCAATTTGACTCAGCCTGCGAACCCGCTTGATTACTTGAGTGGTAGCAACCCGGCAACATCTTTGATGCCAGATGATGTAGCGTGGATGAACCAGAGTCGCCAGAACTCTGGTCTCCATGACCCACTAGGCAAGCTGTATCCAAGGTCATGGAATCCATAACCATGTCTGTGAAGTTTTGCATTGCAGAAGACGCACCTGGTCATCTTTAAGATATACAAAAGCCCAACATGGGTTTCTTAGTTTTCATTTATTTATATGTGCCTGTACATAGAAAGGATACAGAGGAACTTTTTGTTTTGTACATACTTTAGGTTTTGAGATATGGCCTAGGAAAAAAAGTAAGGAGAATACTCCAGCTACCTTTTTATTTGTTTGTCTTCTCACCTTCTCTCGCAAGTTAATGATTGTTTAATTCCTTTGCGCATTATGAAAGACTCGAACAAGGTAAATATATTGGATTGACATAGAAATCAAATTAAAGAAAAATAAATAGTACGTTTTGGTTTTGTAATAAAACCGGAAACAAATACCTAACCAACTAGGAGATGGAGAGGAAAATTAAGTAGAGATGATGTGAGAGGAGGAGAGGCGACAAAAGAACATCCCTCCGACAAGAATGGTGAAGCCACAAATGAACAGCTATGCTTTTTACAGAAAAAAACAAAAAAACATGAAGCTTCTTGTTTTGTTTTAATTTCTTTTTCTGAATCGTCAAAACCGTTTGAAAGACATCTACAAGTTTTTTCTTTCTTTTTTAATCAGAAATAAACACAAGATTAAGAATGGGAGAGAAGAAAAAAGAGGTGATCAGATTGGAGAGAGAAGCTGTGATCCCAATTCTAAAGCACAAGCTCACCACTGCCTTGTCCCTTCACTTTGGTCTCCTTTTCTCTAGCTACATTTTCATTGTTCTCTCTTTATACATTTCTCTCTTTCTCCTCTTTATAAAATTCTACATTTTGATAATCATTTCTCCAGCGGAGGAATTGGAGAGAGAGGAGTTCCTGAGATTCTGCCAGAGAGTGGAATGCACCATTAGAGCTTGGTACCACCTTCACTTTGAGGATCTTATGGTACATACATATATATATTTTACCAATCCATCGTCTTACATTCTTTCTTGAAAATCATTTTCTATGTACTAAGGGAGGTTATTTGAATTTGTAGCAACTATATTCACTCTTCGAGCCCGTCCGTGGCGCTCACAGGCTTCAACAACAGAATTTATCTCCTAATGAAACCGATGCTCTTGAACACCAATTCCTTCTTCATTTATTCGAGGTTCTATCTTTGTTTCAATTCCATTTTTTTTGTTTACTCACCACAAATTTAACGATGAAACAAAACAAAAACAAAAACTATCCTAGGTCATGGAGAAGAGCAACTTCAAAGTGATAACAAATGAAGAAATACAAGTAGCTCTCTCTGCTCAGTATCGTCTCAATCTTCCTATTGTAGTTAATGAAACTAAGGCACGTACATACCTATACTATGAGTCTATGACAAATCATCAACAAGTTTTTTGTTGTAGCTCATCTTTAATCTAGCTATCTATGGATTCTTGAAGTAGCTTGATACAAGGTTGTTGACAAGGTTCTTCTCCAAGTTTCCCCGTGATGATCTTCCTCGTTTCGCTAATAAGTATATAATATTCAGACGTGGGTTTGGGATAGATCATATGACAGCTTACTTCTTCCTAGCCAAAGTTAATACAATCCTTTTCCGTATTTGGAACTTTATACTCACCATTACATGGTAAGCTATCTCTCGCTCTCTTTTGTTATCAAACTGCAAAACTTATTGTACTCAGGAACTTTCTTGTTGCAGTTTAAAAAGACTTGTATATGGGAAGAATAATGCACAAGGGCTGTCAGAACAGATTGATATTACCATTGAAACAGAGAAGGATAGTCTATACATCGAAAGAATCCGCATAGAGAAGCTAAAGCTCAGGTTTCTCAACTAATTATTCTTCCTGTTTTTAGAAGGCTTATCATTGACTTGTCTCTTGCGTTTTTTTATCACTGATTCAGTCTCTCCAACTTGATGAAGAAGATAACCATCCAAGAGCCTACCTTTGAGAGAATCATTGTAGTGTACAGGTATTAAAGCAGAGTTATTACTTATTAGGATATTCAGAGGGAAGTGAGTTTTGAGTCTCATCTTGGTTTTGGTTGGATTCATACACGCACACGCAGGAGAGTTTCAGGGAAGAGAGAATCAGAAAGGAACGTATATGTGAAACACTTCAAGAGCATTCCAATGGCTGATATGGAAATAGTACTTGTGAGCATCCATTTACGAATTGTGCTAAAATGTATCTTACTAATTGTAAATTTAACTGATTGCTCACAACGACACAGCCAGAGAAGAAAAATCCAGGTCTTACGCCACTGGACTGGGTCAAGTTTCTTGTCTCTGCTGCCATTGGACTGGTCAGTTCTGCTGCATTATTCTAAAGAGTTTGGATAATGGACAAAATGTGCTTTATCATAAAACTCTGTTTTCTTACAGGTCACAGTGATAAGTTCAGTAAGCCTTAAAAAAACTGACATCAGAGTCATTGCTGCCATACTTAGCACGGTTGTGGCCTACTGCGTTAAAACATATTTCACGTAATCTACACTCATTTAATCAGACAACACCCTCTTCACTTTTCTTGAATAAATCCTTAATAAGCTCTGTCTCTTCCCATGAATTAATGTAGATTTCAGAGAAACTTGGTAGATTATCAGAGCCTTATAACAAGATCGGTGTATGATAAGCAGCTAGACAGTGGAAGAGGCACTCTGCTTCACTTGTGCGATGAAGTCATACAACAAGAGGTGCTAATTAATAATAATAATAATCCCTCTCTTAGTTTCTTATGTCGTATTCTTGTGTTTTCCTAAGAAACTGATCAAATGCAGGTTAAAGAGGTCATCATATCCTTCTTCATGCTGATAAAGCAAGGGCGTCCCACGAGCAAGGAGGAGCTTGACATCCAAAGTGAAGCATTCATCAAAGAAGAGTTCAACGAAAGTTGCAACTTCGACGTGGATGATGCTATCAAGAAGCTTGAGAAGCTTGGACTTGTCTCTCGTGTGAGTCCCTCCCATCACTCTTCTGTAATCCAAACTTGTCTCCACATACAGTATTGTAAACTAATACTATGAAATGGAAATTGGGTTGGTCAGGATTCACAAGACAAGTACGGATGCGTGAATATGAAGGAAGCAAACGAGATAATGGGAACAACGACGGAAGAGATGGTACTAAAGGCAAGAAATGGTGGTGACTATGAAGATGAGGGGACAACAGAGACTGAGCCTCAAATGAATCCTCAAGATGAACTTACCGCAAAGGAAGAGCGTTACCAAACTCAACTAGACGACTTCGAGACCTTGTGGATGTAGAAAAAGATTTTGATGTCATTCATAGATTTGGCATTGTAATAAAAGGCAGACAATAAATTGAAAGGACGTCACACATCAACTGCCAGTCCACCACATTTCATTAACCACATATCACACTAAATGAATTCTTCCTTAATTTATTGCATACATAAGTTTATATAAAATTTGAAAACATAAGACCCCATGAGAAGTATGTGTAGTAGTAGGTAGGTAGGCAAATAGGAAGGAAATTGAGCGTTCTGTTCAAACAGGAACGCTGTGCAAGACGACTGTCTCAACAGTGAGACCTGGTCCGAAACCAAACAAAACACCCCACTCCAAACCTTCTCCTGTCGTGGCTACACCATCTTCCTTGGACTTCCTCCTCATCTCATCAAGTATGAAGAGTACGCACGCGCTCGACATGTTTCCGTACTCGCTCATCACGTGGCGCGTCGCCCTCATCTTCTCTTCCTTGAGTCCTAGCTTTGCCTCGACACTGTCCAAGATCGCCGGACCTCCAGGGTGAGCTATCCAGAAGAGGGAGTTCCAGTCGCTTATCCCAAGAGGTTTAAACGCTTCTTCGAGACTCTTCTCAATGTTCTTCGAGATAAGCCCGGGGACGTCCTTGAGGAGATGGAACGTGAGACCCACTTCCCTCAAGTGTCCATCTATGGCTCCTTCCGAGTCAGGGAGGATGGTCTGTGCAGCAGAGACCATCTCAAAGATGGGCTTCTCTCCCACGGAGGTGTCAGGGTCTGAACCAACGATGAGTGCGGCGGCACCGTCACTGAAAAGGGCCTGTCCGACGAGGGAGTCGAGGTGGGTGTCAGAGGGGCCACGGAAGGTGACGGCTGTGATCTCGGAGCAGACGACAAGGACCCGAGCGCCGCGGTTGTTCTCAGCAAGGTCCTTGGCGATACGGAGGACAGTGCCGCCGGCGAAGCAACCTTGCTGGTACATCATGAGACGCTTGACGGAAGGGCGAAGACCGAGAAGCTTGGTGAGCTGGTAGTCGGCGCCAGGCATGTCGACGCCGGAGGTGGTGCAGAAGACGACGTGTGTGATCTTGGACTTGGGCTGACCCCACTCCTTGATGGCCTTCACAGCCGCCTCTTTGCCTAGCTTAGGTACCTCGACCACAACGATGTCCTGACGAGCATCGAGAGAAGGAGCCATGTAGGCGCACATATTGGGATTGTCTTTCAGAAACTCCTCGGTCAAGTGCAAGTGCCTTTTCCTTATCGTGGACTTGTCGCCTGTTATAGCAGTAGTAGTTGTTAAGTAAATGTATGCGGAAAATAAATGAAGAAATTAGAAACTAATAAGAAAGTAGCTAGCTAGAGATTATATATTAAGACATACACATGCGCTTGAACTTGGCCTTGAGATCGGTCATGTGTTCACTGTTGGTAATGCGGAAGTAGAAGTCTGGATACTCGGCCTGGATCACATGGTTCTCAGGGTTGGCCGTGCCGATCGCCAAGATGGATGCTGGTCCATCGGCTCTCTGTGCCTTTCTGATCTCATCCAACGACGAAGGCGTACCCATCACCATGATTAATACCGACTGGTTTTAGAAGAGTTTGATGGTTCTTGTGACTTGGTGTACTATGCAAGTTATTTGTATATATTGAAAAGCAAGCGGGGAGTGAGAGAGATTATATAAACGAGAGGACAAAGGAGAAGAAAGGGAGAAAAGAAGTGTGGTAGGTTAGATGGACGGGCAGATGAAGCACCACGTGTCTTTGTGTTAGCCCCCTTTTCTGTGGCTCTCCTTCGTGCTTCCCTTTTTTTTCGTTACTTACCAAGAAATTTTGAATGGTGGCTTTTATTGTGATTTATACATTTTGCAACAACAAGTCATCATATTAATTTCTCTCTCTGCGCGTATTTATCATATATTCCATGTATACATATCTAAAGATACGTACATATCACCTACATGGGGTTAGTTGAAGGTTTGTAACTTTACCACACTTCCCCCACACGTGCATACTTAACTCCATCATTAGCTCCTAATCATCTAATTTACCTTCTTATACTGTAACTAACTAGTATTTACATTAGGTACGTCTTGTTTTCTCTCTCCCACCCCATCATAACGATATCTGAATGTGCTCATTTTTTTTCGCCTTAAAACAACGCAAGATGCATTTGTTTTGGTTTTTTTTTTCATTGATTATTTAGGAAAACATTATTTATGCATAATGCATATATATATATATATATATATATATCACATCGTTTTCTAGTATTCACTCACAATAGTTGTAGTAAGTAAGGAGTACATCATCACGTTAAGAGGAATTCATTGTATTAAAAACAATAATACCCATCGGCCCATACTCGAAGGTGGGCCCTTGAACTTCACTCGTTCTCGCTGCTCCATTACAACCGAGAAATCAGAAACCGGAGTGTGTTTTCGGTTTTCCTTAATGAGTAGACTTCTCCAATACGGTCGCCAGGCCAAAAATTCATCGCCAAACTAGCGGTTAAATCAGGGGCCACGTGGATGCCCGTGTTTATTTTTGTTCGTAATTATTAAACCGACTAAAATGACGTGGTCTTATATTTGGAAAAACCATAGGTAGCCCTATTTGATTGGAATTATTTGGGCTTAACAAATCAAGGCCTGTATTGTAAGCCATAGGCTTTTAGCCCATATTAAGACCCTTGGAAATGGAAATGTCAGCGAGTGCGTGACGACGCAATGCAGACCGGAAACTGCTTCCGATGCCGTCAGGCTGGCCACTGGATCAGTGATTGCCCTCTCAAACTCAACGACGACGATCCTCCTCCACCGGCGATCCAATGTCATTGCGGCGGTGGTTTCTGTCAAATCAAGGTCTCGAATACCCAAGAGAACCCCGGAAGGAAGTTCTACAAGTGCCCTGCTGTTCGTACTACCCGCTTCTTTGTTGATTTCTCTCCTGCTATTTCTCGAAGCATTACTGATAATTTTGAAATTCTCAGGCTCAGAACTGCACATTCTTCAAGTGGTGTGACAAAGTAACCGATGAAGACATCAGATTCCGGCCTGCCTCCATCATCCCCGACTGCCCATGCGGTTCTGGACCCTGCCGTAGAGTTATAGACGATTCCGGACGAGCATACCTGATTTGCTGCATCAAAAAGGTTTGATCCATTCGCAACGTTTAAGGCTCCCTCTGAATAACAACTGGTTAAACATGTTTAAGGAATTCATTGTAGGGTTTCGGGTCTTGTGGATTCTTCCAGTGGGAGGATGAGAATGTTGAAATCCCTCCGAGTCGTGATGCTCAAGTGGATGAGAATGAGATTGATTTCTGGGTGGAAGCTGATCTGATTTTGAGTGATGTGGAAAGCAGCTTCCAAGCTGGTGGTGTACCGGAGAATGCAAACCAATTGGCACCGCCAGGGAAAGAATGTCAAGGTTCCGTTAGTGTAGACGAAGAAAGCAGCTTTCAGGGTGGTGGTGTGCCGGAGAATGCTAACCAAGTGGCACCGCCAGGGAAAGAGTGTCAAGGCTCTGTTAGTGTAGACGATGATGATGATTCTATATTCGAAAATTTGGATGACATGTCCTTTTCTGATGTACATTCTGCTGCTGCTGTGAACCAAGGTAGTTCATTTATGGTCAGTTTCGATTCTTTAGAGTACTTCAATACTCTTTCTTGTTTCTTTCAACTGTTATGCTATTTTACTAGGCATCCCTCTGCCTGTTCCGGTTGCTCTGATCGGAGCTGGAGAGCAATGGATGAAGAGTCTACATGGTCATCAGCCAACAAGTTGTGCTCTTTCAAAGTTGAGTGTGGATGAAGCATTGAGTGTTTTGGTCAGAGATACGGTCTCTAGTGGTTCTGGTGTAGAACATGGAACGAGAAACTATGAGAGAGCTGTTGATAGAACTGGTGAAGCTGAGTGGTCGTTCCCCAATTTGCAGGACCTAATTGAGCAATACAACTCAGAGAAGCTCCGGTTGGAGAGTGTTTCAGGGAAACATGTACAAGTGTTGGGTGCTTTTATGGCTTCGTACAGTCGACTTAGGTTACTTCATGAGAAAACTAGTCATCTCAGGAAATTGCTACTTGAAACAGAGAAGGAAATGGCTTGTTGCGAAGCTGAGACTTTGGAATTTGGAGCAAGTTGCCGGGAAGTGGCTGGAGAAATGGCCGAGTCTCAGAAGAGGATGCAGGAGACAGCAGATAAACTAGGAAAGAAAGTAGAAGTGTTGAAGCAAAAAGAGTTTGTTGATATGAAGAGGAGAAGAAGCTGAGCTTGCTCGCATGCATATGACTGCCATTGTAAGTGTTGTAAGGTAATGATCACTGGTTACATTTTAAGTTTAGCAAAGTAATTAACGTGTTTAACTTCTTAGTCCACTACATCGTAGTGGATAACATGTATAAACTAGTTAGATTGATGATTAATTGATCGGCGAGTGGCAGTGCAAAGCTTGTTTTCAGGTTTATTAGATGAGCCAAAAGCAGACTTGCTTTGTTTTTAACATTTTAATGTGGATTATGAATCTACATAGTGCGCTCATCACATGGTTGCTTGACTAAAAGAGTAATTAGATCTGAATAAGACAAAAGATAATTGTGTAGGTCATACTTAGTAAAGGGATTAATTATGTTAAGCGTTCAAGAGAATGCCTTTCCACATTGGCGCACATGCATTCTCTTCTTTCTTCTTTTTTTTATACTAAAACACAATTAGAGGCTCAAAATCATCAAATTACTTACAGCGCAAATATTTCGAGATTAATCGATTACATTCTACATGTTCTTTTTTCTACGGATATTCATATTCGACCGTAGACCATGGGAACAAAGTATTGATTTTTTAAAACCAGAAAGTTAGATACTGAAGGACCGGAGAATAAAATTAAGAGACGATAGAGAATGGAAGATGGAACGTAAACTGGAAACAAGATACATTGCATCAAGATTGGAAGTTACAATATAAAACTACGAGAGAGAAAAAAAATGAGAGTAGGTCAAAAGGGGGGAACATAAATTATAGGACTTGTTTTCTCCAATGAAATTAAGATTAAAGATGACATCCAAAAGCATAAAAGATTGCTCACATGCAACCCAAATTCCTTTGTTCTCAATAATGCATGTTTATTAACAGTTTTTTTTTTATAAATAGTATTAGAGTAAACGAATATGAATGGAGTATTTTGGTCAGAATATATATACATTAAGGAATGGAATTTAGGAAGAGAGTATATAATAGCGAAGCGGACAAACGTAGCTGATTTTAAATAAAAACAGGTAAATGATAAGGAAATAGATAGATGCTTTGGGATTAGAAAAAAAATGGTATGGCACTATTCATTGTAGTTGCAGCCTATAAAATTGGGAGCACATGCATTACCCCTATTTTGTTTCTGATTATTCTCTAATTGATTAATCACCACTTTTGGTTGTGATTATTGTACATGTAGACTAATGGGACGTATATTATATAAATGAGTAAGATATATACGATTACGATCCACTATCACCGTCCCTAACGTTGGTCGTGTAGCCAAACATAAATGGTCTTTGGTCTTCCTCTGACACAATACAAGATCGTCTTAGAAAGGCTACCACTTGCTTCCTTAGATACTCGTATCAAATATTATTAGTCTCTCTCTCTATAAGACTTCTACGTTATGTCGCTATTTCTTTTTAATTTGCGTTGGTCAAAAGTCAAATCCTAACACTGAGTGATTAGTTTTACAAGACTAATATATACATATAATAGATGCTTAAGTAATGACTTTATCCTCATAATTAAGTCGACTAACTTCCATCATGCGGCCATCATTGCACCCTTCTTTACCAATAATTAATTCGAACTAGAACACTAAACTCGTTGTTTTTATGTGTTGCATGATTGATAAGAAGGAAACTGTTTACGTTTCATATATATATGAAATAATCAGGGTTTGCTTTTCTTTCGTTGGAAATTGTATGATTAAAATCGCAGTTCATGCATCATTAATTTGGACCATCACATGTAATAGTATTTGGACTCGTTGTACAAAATATATCCACCGAATTGAATAGTTTATCTACTACACTATTTATCTTTGATTTGTTTATCAACTGCGTGATCATATATATTATGAGACACGGGACACTGGTATCTAAAGTAACATGCATGCTAATAATCATTCCTGAACCTTTACTTTCAGCTTATTATTGTTGATGAATGATGATCAGTATATGTGTATCTATCTATCTAGATATAATATAATGATGGCTGATTGTTATATGTAGGTATTCTAACGATTATTTCCTTATTATTTGTTCACTCTCATTTGTAACCCAAAAAAAAAAAAAAAAAAAAAACTCCATCTATTTTAATTGATCGAGTACACGTAGTACGCAGCAGCGGTATGATCAAAGTCAGTCCGCTAAGCATTAGATTTTGAGCAGAACCATTTATGAAACTCAGTAGTGTATAGAAGAACCCTTGAGAAATGCATGAAACATGCTACCAAGGGGCAAATCAATATGATAATTATATATTTTTGATTGACTGATAATTGATATATCATGGGCCACAGTTAACTCTACGCAGTGCTATTTTTTAAATGATGTTCCTATTGGAATAAGAAAAAAAAAAATAAAAGAAAATGAAAAGAGGGTGAAAAAGAAAGTTGCATCTCTTATATAAAAGGGTTGTGAAAGGGATACTTTTCCAAGACCAACACACATTCCTTCTATCTTTTCTCTTCTCCTCCAACTAGAAAAAGAAACGAATATAAACCGGATATAGATTGATTTGTGTTGGTATCGTAGAGAAAAAAAGAAGATCGAAGAAGGATGAACACAACATCGTCAAAGAGCAAGAAGAAGCAAGAAGAGGCCGGTACAAGGTTTCTTGGGGTGAGAAGGAGACCTTGGGGTAGATACGCAGCTGAGATCAGAGACCCAACTACGAAGGAGCGTCACTGGCTTGGCACTTTTGATACAGCCGAGGAAGCTGCCTTGGCCTACGATAGAGCCGCTCGGTCCATGCGTGGTACTCGTGCCCGAACAAACTTTGTCTACTCAGACATGCCTCCTTCCTCCTCAGTAACCTCCATTATCTCTCCCGACGATCCTCCTCCGCCTCCACCTCCTGTTTCTGCCCCTCCTCCTTGTTCTAGTGATCCTGTCGATTACATGATGATGTTCAACCAATATTCATCCACAGACTCGCCAATGCTGCAGCCTCACTCTGGTCAAGTGGACAGCTACATGTTTGGTGGCTCTCCTTCTTGTTATTCCAACAGCAGCAGCGAGCTGCCTCCTCTGCCGAGCGACTTGTCAAATTCTTGTTACAGCCAATCAACGTGGGGCGTGGAAGACTACTCGACTGCTACCTATTTCGAAGGTGAGTATGTCCACAGTCCAATGTTCAGCAGAATGCCTCCGGTTTCCGACTCTTTGTCTCAAGGTTTCAACCATTTCGGCTCCTAAAGTCCTAATTAACCTCTTCTCATCCATATTTAATTATTTTATCATTTGTACCATTTTCTCATTTATTTTGGGTTTTATTATGTTTCGCGGTCCTTGATCTCTCCTTGTCTATGATCAAAGTGACTGTTTGTCTTTTATTTTTTTCAATAACAGCTTATCATCCCTTTGTATCTTTTACCAGTGAAAAGAAAATCTCACCCCACTGTGTGATGATCTTCACAAATTCACGTACATATTAGATATGGGCCTCATAGCTCAAAGGCCCATTCATGAAGAGGACTTATGGGCTATCGGTTGGCCTAACATACTGTCCTTTGTGTAGCCGAAACTCACGTTCGTTTCTTTTTGGTAGAACAATATATGTATACTACATCTCTGTGCTTATTTGGTGTATGTATATAATATATGCTTATGTAAGCTGAAATGTTTCAATACTTGATGGGTTCTGGTAATTTACTTGTTGTCAGTCGTCAAAAGATGGTAGTAGGTTTTGACTGGTGAACCATGTCTACCTGTTTAAAAAGCTGGTTACCAAACATTTTAATAAACATAAGCCAACGGAAACAAGTACATATATATAAGTGGGTTAACATTTCATACAAACAAAAAAAGTACATATATATATATAAGTGGTTTTCAGAAAAGGAAATTCATTAAGATGGAGATGAAGTTTTTCTCTTTTTATGCCATTGCAGCTGCACTTCTAGTTGTAGCCAACTTTGGGATTATGCACACAAGTGGGCAGAGCGTTTCGTGTCTGAACCAGCTTGCTCCATGCCTAAATTATTTGAATGGAACCAAAGAAGTGCCTCAAGTTTGTTGTAACCCTCTTAAATCAGTGATCAAGGACAATCCAGAGTGCTTGTGCCGTATGATTAGTAACCGAGGGAGTTCTCAAGCCGAGCGAGCTGGGATCAATGTCAATGATGCTCAAATGTTGCCTGCTCGATGTGGAGAACACGTCAATCCCCTTGCCTGTTTGACACGTACGTACACACCATTTTCTTACGTGTGACTCTTTATTTATATTTTCTTTATTTGTTTCATCCGTTTCACTTTTTGGCCTATCTTATTATTTTTTTTTTTGTCTTTTGCAGGATCTCGAGGATCGACAAACTCAGACCGAAGTTCATCCACTGGCAATTCCTTTTCTCAGTCCTATTGGATGACAACATTTGCTTTTGCAGCCACCGTTATGTCATATCTTCTTCAAATTAATAAACTAAATCTCTGATTGTCTATAGCACTCTGTTTGCTTGTTAAGGTTGTACAAGTGCTCATTCGTTTTATTTGTTTGAATACTTATGAGTTATGATTATATTGGTCGCCACCAACACATTAATGTACCATTTATTCCACCGTGTTCATTTTTGACTTATCAATCTCTTCGTGAGTACCGGCAAATTCCATAATAAAAAAACGTGTTCAAGTGGACTTTGGAATACAAAAATTCTAAATCGAATAGCAAACCGGTTTAAATGGAATTATCTTCCAATAACCGAAAAACTCAGCTGGTTTAACTAACAATTGTGCCCGGTCACTTGAAGAGGCAGTTGACCAGATCGTCCTTGATTCCTCTCTCTCTTGTGCGGATCGGACAAGGATCTCAATCCGACCAACACTAAACCCTCTCCGAGTGAGCATTGTTGAGCGATCATCGGAAAAAGCTCCAATTTTGCAACGTCTCCGGCTAAAATGGGAGGGATGTTGTACAAGCTATTCGCTTCGGCGTCGCTGCTTACCCTCGGGCTCTACCATCTCATTTGCACTTTCTTCCATGTTCTCAAGGCTCCTCAATCCTACGCCGCCAAGCCCTTGTACGCTTTTCCCCGTTTCTCCACCGCCGGTAATAACCCCAACAATCACCACCGCCTCCAAAACCTACCCTTGATCGTCCTCATATTCTCCCTTTTCGTCGCCTTCCTCCACCAAACCGTAATCTCATTCTACTCCGATCCTCTGGTTAAAGGAAGCACCCCGGTCCACCGATTCTCCTCCCTCAATTCCGCCGCCGTCTTCTTCCTCTTCCTCCTCATCGCCGTCTACCTTCTCCTCTCCGAGTCCGCCTCCTTAATCCCTCTCCCTTCCGATCTCCTCTTCGCACTCGCCTCCGGAGGCTTCTTCCTCCATTACTCCGCCGCTTCCTCATCCGCCTCAATCCAGACGTCGGATCTTCAAGCTCACTGCGATTCCCTCTCCGCTCGCATCTCCGCTTTATGCTCCCTCCTCTGCCTCCTCCTCGCTTGCCGTCCCAGACTCTTCATCGCTGACGCTGCCCTCGCTGCTTCCGTTTGCCTGCAGGGTCTCTGGCAGCTTCAGACCGGACTCTCTCTATACGTCGATGGCTTCATTCCCGAGGGATGTCATCGTCTTCTTGATGTTGCGAGCGGCGTTGAAGGATCCACCCAGTGTGATATCCAAGAGTCCAAGCTAAGAGCTGTCTCCGTATTGGATCTTATGTTCACTGTCCACGTCGTGCTTGTGGTCATCCTCCTCTTTGTGACCTACACGATGGTGTCGATGGCGGCGGGAGTGCGAAGAACCGGTTCTTACGAAGCTTTGCCAACCAATTCCACTGATTCTAATCACATTCAGATGAAGTCGATGACCGGAACTCAAGCCTGAACGTGTATGTCTTTGCTTATCGATCATCTTGCTTCGCCTTTTTTGTATGCTCTTACTTGTTATTACTTTTTGTGGAACTTGTTGCTGCTCTCTGGTCTCTTTCCTTTGACATGGCTTTATCCAATTACAATGTTCGATCCTGTTATAGCTGAAAGATGATGGTATATTCTTTGTTGATTCTGAATACTATAGCAAGTGGTCACTTTAGCTGATTTTTCCTTCGGTTTAGGACATAGATGAGCTTCTCTGGCCGATGTCTCATTTCGTTTTTGGAATATTGTTTCCTGTCAAGTAACATTTATTTGATTTTGGTTAAAGCAAAACTTGGTGAAAGACAAAGAAGATGATACAATGAGGATAAAACTCTTTAAGAGGATGTGAGAACAACGCAGGTCTTAGCTTAGGCAAGTCCCATGTCAAAGAAGACAATAAGAAGAGGAACCCAAGGTATGTTTACTCTTTCGGGTTTCCTCTTCTTTGATGTGGGGCTGCCTAAGCTAAGGCTTGCGTTATTGTCACATTCTCTTTCACGTTTTCGGCGCACCCGTTTTATCTTCATCTCTATATCATTTTCTTTGTACTTCACCTGTGCTTGAGTCTGCTTTATTCAAAGCAACAAAGAAATGTTCAACTTCGAAATGGTTACAGACGTTGGTTGCAATTCAAGATGTAACAGACTTTTGTACTCTTGTAAGGTAAAATAAATGAAGAAAAGAAACATGTTTTAGCTGCCAACAGATTGGTTATTAACTCAACTAAGCTAACAGTGAACTTGCATTTGGAAGCATGTGCATAACAACCGATTAATCTGTCTTCAACATCTATTCTTGTTGACGACGCCTCTGTGCGTTGATAAACAGTTCATTATCGTGCACAAACTTGCTCTCTTTTCTGATATTTGATGTTCCAGCAGACTCCTTTAGAAAGAGTTTGTCAAGGTATCATTGCTAAATTAGTATTTAGTTTCTAGTTAAACATAACGCCAAGCAAAGCCTATTATGGGCCCAAGCAAAAGCCCGTAATCAATGTCATGTATTGTATTTGTATATGCTTCAATAGCTTGAAATCTAGAGGAGTACGCGTGCGAAGGGGAATGGTGGAACCTTAGTGGTTAAGTTACGGAAAGAGGAGAAAGGATAAAACAATCAAATGAGAGTTTGAAACGGCCAAAAAGTAAAACTCGTGATGGTGCGAATATTTATGTGTATTTTTTTCACTCTTTTATTGCTGAAAGCTACAACACTTGTCTTAATATATTGTTTCCGTAAATCACATAATCTACCATCTTTTCTTCTTCTCTACTCGGACGACAAAAAAAATAAAAAATACCTACTCTAGAAACACCGAGACAGATGATGAGTACATAACATTCACGCATATGGTTTGTGTGTGGCCAAAACATATGGAGAAATGTCTGAAGATATTTCTTCGAACATTATACAAGAGAAAAAGGAGGCGCGCGAATATGATAATAGCAAAAGGCAACAAAAGATAAATTAAAGAGAAAAAAAAGTAAAGTGATTTGGCCTCAATCAACGGTAACGTATCTTAATTTAAGAGGTTCTTCTTTCTTTCACTTTTTGAGACGAGAGTTTGCGAGCTTTGGTTGACTAAAAATAAACATGGAAACAGAAATAACATCGAAGGAGGAATATTTGTCACTGTTTACACCTTCACATTGTTTCCTTAACGTTTAATCCAAGCTAAACGTTTCAATCATCACTGATTACAAAAATATCATTAAAATGATTTTAGCTAATATTGTGAAAAGAAAAGAATTTTAATTTGCAAAAAGGTTGGAGTACGTAGTAGTGTAGAAAGAAAATATGAATAGAGGCAAACGAGGAGTGGTCCACGGCAAATTGTGAATTGTGATCATCTAAACCAACCAGGGATAGCCACGTGTCATCCCTAGCATTATGGATTTTCCTTAGCCAACACCATTATTGGGTTTGTATAAATGAAACACTTCTTCCATCTCTCTCGTTTTCCATTCTCCATAGACTCCTTTTACAACAACAACACAATTCTAAAAGAAATACATTTTTATAGGATCCAAAAGCTAGCGAAGCCAAGCAAACATAAAATAATGAAGAAGGCGGCAGATTTCGTGAAGCATATAATAGACATGTTGGCTAGTCTAGCGAAGGACAAGACGAAGGAGCTGAAGAAGAAGACAAGAGCCTTTAAGACCCGTCTTGTGATATTCTCGCTTCTTCACAACAGAAACATGGTGGTGAGCTCCTTCTCTCACAAGCTCAAGGCCAAACCAACATCAAAAAAGCTAGATGATGGTAAAGATCAGAAACAAGATCAAAACATGGTGGTGGTTTATAGCCACAACACCATGTCTAGTACTCCTGTCTCTCCCCATGTACAATATGAATATGTCGAGGAGGAAGAAGAAGAGGAAGAGGAGGAGGAAAAGTATCCAGACTTGAGACACTCGCTGTTTGAGGCAGAGGGTTCGGTGATAGAGATGGTGAAACACTCCAAGGAGGACAAGGGAGAAGAGTTTCGGTTGGAAGACGAGATCGACAAAGTGGCTGACCTTTTTATCACCCGTTTCCACCGACAGATGTGGTTGCAGAAGCAACTCTCTCTCGAGACTCAAGATACATCCTCTTGACTTAAATCTTAATATACATATAACGCCTCTCCTTGTTTTTTTTAATTGGCTTTTTTTGGGGGGTAGAGGACGACGCAATGATCCTTTTAGATGTTGTTTGCGGCAGTGACATGAAAACGGGACATGTAACACATTTTTAGTAATTTCCTTCAACCTGTATACCTAGCAACGTCCCCTCTTCGTCCATTCTTCTTGAATCTTGACGAATAAATAATATACATTATACAGTTTTTTCTTGCTTATTGTTCTTGCTGTGATTCATTGAGCAATTTGACTACACCACAGCGAGCGACCATTATTGCAGTCAAGCTCCCTTCTGCCTTTGCAAACCCAAAAATGGAAAAAGAAAATAAACCAATACTCTCATTTATCGTTTGATGGTAAATTAAGCACGGGCCAGGCCGATGTTTCCAGCCCATTATAAGCAAATTAAGGCCCATTTAACTGATCTAATTATTAATTTCAAGGTCCGTTCTCAAGTTCCCGAGGAAACGACGCCGTGTTAGCTTTCCCCTCCTGCCACTCTTCCTGCGGTTACTCTGCTTAAGAAAAGTCTAGTATTTCGGATGCTTTTTGGTTGATAATTAGAGTATGTTTCTAAGAATAATTTGTTGTATATATACATGTTTAGGCATATCAAATTTGTATTCTTGCGGCTTAATCTAGAATTATCTAATTAGCCGAGTAGACAAGGATTTATCATTATCTCTTCTTGTTTGCGGTTGTTCTTGTTCATGGTTGATTACACGCTCTAATACTTTGTATTGCTAAGGTTAAACGGAAAAAATTATATAGTGGGCTCTGAAATGTGATGAGATTGCTTGAACAGTACTGACACTGTTTTGGTGCGTTTCTGTTCAATTTCAGTTTGCATTATAATGAATTCAATACGAGTAGTAAACAAGTTTGGACACAGAGAAGAATATACAACCCGATAAAAAGAAAAGAGGAGTGAAGTATACGGTGAATTGCACATGCCTCTAGTCATGTGATCATGTCTCTGTCTCCCTTCTAGAAACTTGGACCTTTCTGGTTTGTTTTTTTCCCAAATTATATCTCCACTGCCTTATTCTGTGGTCTCTCCATCTTGATATTTTCCCTATTATTCAGGTCGGTTTGGAGTCTAAATGGAAAGCGTGAAAGCTTTCTTTCTTAGCAAATCTGGTCGGTGTTATCTGGATTCAGATAGTGTTGTTTATTATGTTCAGCCCACAGATCTTAAGGAAGAGAATCCAAAGATACATTAATTAGCGAGAACATTGGGATGGGGGCTTATTATCGTGTCAGCATAAGACTAGTCAGTCCATGTGCATCTGCAACACTCCCTAAGTTACTTAACAAGACTGCTGCAAAACGAGTGCAAGAAACCTCAAATATGGAGTGATTATAATAATAACCAAATATCATGTTAAGAGAAAGCTGATATGGCTATAAATAGAAACGTCCGGGCAATGTTTTTTGATGTGGTGACATTGAGAATGGGTCGTCTTCCATTTACTCTTTGCCTCACCTTTCTGGTTACGGCAACAGTAACATTTGGTGCACCTCCTAAAAAGTCCATTGATGTTCCTTTCGGCAGGAACTATTTCCCCACTTGGGCTTTTGATCACATTAAGTATCTCAGTGGTGGTTCTGAAGTGCACCTTGTTCTTGACAAGTACACTGGTTAGTTTAGTTTCTCTGCCTTCTTATACATTTTTTTTGAATCTAAATCCTCTTCTGATTGTTCTTGCTTAATGCGCAAAAAAGGCACCGGCTTTCAGTCCAAAGGTACCTACTTGTTTGGCCACTTCAGTATGCACATAAAGATGGTTCCTGGTGACTCTGCTGGAACTGTGACCGCCTTCTACGTAAGTGAATATCTTTTGACTAAATGATTTAGAATCATCTCTGAAGTTGTCACCTGAAAAAAAAAAGTTGTATCTTGCTTTTTCCTACAGTTGTCATCGCAGAACTCAGAACATGATGAGATAGACTTTGAGTTTCTCGGAAACAGAACAGGGCAGCCTTACATTTTGCAGACAAACGTGTTCACAGGAGGGAAAGGAAACCGAGAGCAGCGGATCAACCTCTGGTTTGACCCTTCCAAAGCATATCATTCCTATTCAGTTCTCTGGAATATGTATCAGATTGTGTAAGTTAATTATCATTCCTCACAATGTATGTAGTTTCTACGTCCAAAAAAATTTCACAGCTAAGTGTCTAACTGTACTTATTACAACAGGTTCTTTGTGGATGATGTGCCGATACGAGTGTTCAAGAATAGCAAAGACATTGGTGTGAAGTTTCCGTTCGATCAGCCGATGAAGATATATTCGAGTCTGTGGAACGCAGACGACTGGGCCACAAGGGGAGGGTTAGAGAAGACAAACTGGGCAAATGCTCCTTTCGTTGCGTCCTACAGAGGCTTCCACGTCGATGGATGTGAGGCTTCAGTGAATGATAAGTTCTGCGAGACGCAGGGGAAGCGTTGGTGGGATCAGAAGGAGTTTCAAGACTTGGACGTTAACCAGTATAAGCGTCTCAAATGGGTTCGTCAGAGATTCACTATCTATAACTATTGTACCGACCGCGTCCGGTTTCCTGTGCCTCCTCCTGAGTGCCGCAGAGACCGTGACATTTAGTGCTTTTCAGATTTCATCTTGATTTTTTTTTCTCCAATGGATGTATCCACACTTGGAACATTTCCTACTGTCTTATTTGCAAAACATGATCAAGAGTGAAGTCAAGAATACCAATAGAACTGGTCACAGTTGTCCAATTTATCATGACTATTAATTAAGATCACAGGTTTTAGTAAGCTTGTATTGTAAACAAGGAATAATTAAACAAAGCATCTAAGAATTCAAATTAAAGAAATTAGTAGTCTTAAATCGTTTAAAACCTTAATGGTTAAGTTTAAGAGATGTGGAAGCCCCCTTGGCCCAGGGTTGAAGGTTTATGGTCTAGTGCTCAGGTATAAAACCTTATTATTTGGTTTTAAAAGTTTACAGTGGTTAAGAATTCGGAATTTAAAATTTGGGTTTAGACTAGTTTATTACTTTTTTGACTAGTTGCGCCTTCGTATATACATCCCACGAGCTAATAATGATCCATTCCGCTGGATTGCTGTAAAGAGTCTATTTGCCTAATCGGATTTAGAGAATTTCTCATCGGTCGTCGTCTTCAAGTCGAATCTGACTGCCGATGGCTCCTCCGGGTACAGATCCGGCGAAGATGCAACAGATTCAGCACTTCCTTTCCTCCGTGCTCTCCCAGCGTGGCCCTTCCGCTCTCCCGTACGCCGAGACCACCAAATGGCTGATCCGACAACACCTCCTAAACCTAATCGCTTCTTACGCTTCTCTCGAACCCAAAACGGCGACGTTTACTCACAACGATGGCCGCTCCGTGATCCTCCTCCAGGCCGACGGCACAGTCCCGATGCCTTTCCAAGGCGTCAGCTACAACATCCCCGTCGTCATCTGGCTCCTGGAATCGTACCCTAGCCGTCCTCCTTGCGTCTACGTCAACCCCACTCGCGACATGATCATCAAACGCCCTCACTCCAACGTCTCTCCTTCTGGCCTCGTCTCTCTCCCTTATCTCCACAACTGGGTTTACCCTAGCTCAAATCTCCTCGATCTCGCCGCTCAGCTCAGCGCTGCATTCTCCCGTGATCCGCCGCTTTACTCTCAGCGCCGTCCCCAGCCACCTTCCCCCTCTCCTTCGATCGGATCCGGATTTTCGCGGCCTCCTCCGTCTCCATATGGCCACCACCAGCTCCACCAGCAGCAGCAGCAGACGGATGATGCGGCGGAGGTCTACAAGAAGAACGCGATCAATAAGATGGTGGAGATGATTCACGTCGATCTAGTGACGATGAGGAGTGCTAGAGAAGCGGAGGCGGAAGGACTATTGAGCTTACAAGCTGGCCTTAAGAGGAGAGAAGAAGAGCTCAACAGAGGTTTGCAGGAAATGGTGGACGAGAAGGAAACCTTAGAGCAGCAATTACAGGTTATCGCCATGAATACCGATTTTCTCGATTCCTGGATCATAGAGAACCAAACGAAAGCCAAGAATTTACCACTAGGTTTGGATGTAGAGAATGCCTTTGAGTGCATTGGAGCACTATCCAAACAGATGTTAGATTGCACTGCATCGGATTTAGCCATTGAAGATACTGTTTATTCAATGGATAAATCGTTTCGAGATGGGTCGTTACCATTTGATCAGTATTTGAGGAATGTGAGGTTGTTGTCGAGAGAGCAGTTCTTCCACCGAGCCACGGCTGAGAAAGTTAGGGCCACACAGATGGAAGCTCAGGTTGCTTCGATTGCAGCTAGGTTGCACTCGTGAAACAAAGGCTACATTTTTTCATCTGTGGAGCTATCGCTTTTGCTGATTACTATCCTTGTGTATAGGCATATACAATATACAGAGTTGATTACTTGAATTGATCATGTTTTCGATTATTGCTTGTAACCTTCTCTTTGATGGTTTTGGAATTATGTTTCTCCTTCTGGAATTCTCAAGTCTCATTTGATGTCTCTATAACAACAAGTAAACCACTTGCATTTCTGTTGATATGACGGATAACAGTGAATAAACTCATAACAAACCACTCAAACTCTAAATTATTAAGATGAGTACAAACTTGAGGTGTATAATGATACAACAAGCAAAACCAGGGAAGTAAAAACACGAAAACCACAACTAAGCAGAGAAACGATTTCGGATTTAGGTGGTGAGCTCCATGATGGCAGAGACAATATCTCCATTAGCGTCCTTGAGGGCCTTAACAGCCCTTGGCCTAGACACTCCTGCTTGGGTCATCACAAGCTCGATGTCCTTTGGCTCAACTCCCTCTTCGTCCACCTCTTCATCATCCTGAGCAGCAGCAGCAGCTGCAGCTGCACCGCTCGATGTTTCTCCCGTTGAAATCACCTTGCTTGGGTCCGGAGCCTTGAACTGCTCTGCAGCCTGTGTCTGAAGCTGCGAGCTCAAATCATCTATCTTGGCCTCACCAAAGATCACATATGTATCTGAAGCTGGACTCTTGAACACATCAGGTTTCGAGATTACAAACAAGATCTGCATTTTCATTCAACATTCATCATTATAATAAGCAACAAAAGAAACAGTAATGACTGTTAACACAACAAATTGAGAAGACCACTAACGTTCTTGCTCTTTTTGACGGTGACACGGCTAACACCAGTGATGGGTTTCATCCCAAGCTTCAGCATTGCTTTACGACTCTTTTTCTCACTTCTGCTTTGTTTTGACCGGCTTCCCGCCTCTCCATCATGTCCTGGTTAAACAAATCATAGCACCGTAATGGCTTAGCTTATAAGAAATGATACACAGTTCCTCATTCTATTACCAATACAAGTCTCAAACATTCAGTAATCAGCAGCATCTATCCAACACGAGTCTCGGGTTAATGATTCCAAGGTTAAATGAAAGCAAGAGAATCGATTCATTCAACAAACAGGCTCATGGCAACAAGGTTTCAAACAGATATACATATGCTATTCCCTACACGCAAGTAAAATTAACTTAACTGCCAGAGATGATGTAAAAAACTAACTTAGCTAACCACATCAAAATTCGAAATATTCAAGAAGACACTAATAGCATTTGGACTCCAGTAATAATGATCAGAATAGAAGATAGTCTTGAGAGAAATGGAAGAGGCTAAAAAACAAGACAGCTTACCCTCTGCCTCGTCATCATCCGAATCATCCTCATCATCATTGTCATCGTCGTCTTCAACCTCAGGCTTATCAAGCTGCAGATCGAAATCAGAAGAAACACTTAGTACAAAAATTATTAAACCTGATAATTATTATATATATATATATATAAAAAAAGAGTTGAAATTCGTGGACTTAAGCAATGCGAGAACCGAGATATTCATGGAGTTCGACAATAGAAGATTCAGATCTAAAACCAGGCGAGGAGATCTAGGTAGGAAGAAATCAATAATCCGAATCCAGCCCAAACATTTTCAGACTCTGAGATAACAAGAATCGGAAAAAGAAAAAGAGAGGTTATTACATCGATCTTTTGCTCTTCCAATTTGGCAGCGAGGATCTCCTCTTCTTTCATTTCAGCAGTCATGTTTTGAGAAGTGAGAGAATTATCGGTGACGAAACCCTAAAAACCCCTTAGAAAGAAAGTTTGATTGCTTCTTCACTTCAATGGTAAAATGGTTAAACTCGTTATGAAGTGCCCCGAGACGGATTTGTTTTTAGAGTACTTTTTATCTTCTGGGGCCCGAACCGAAACTATAAGACTGTTTATCTATCTTGTCTGTCGAAATTAAAAAAAAAAAACTCGCTGTCTGAACGCATCCAAACCAAGGCCACGTGGTTAAAAGCCACGCACTGTATCACTAAGCTAAGCGTTACTGATTGATTATTTATTAGTTATCTCATCAAGGCAGCCCACCGCATCGATAATTTGCCACCTCGAACTTTTTTACGCTCGCATTCTTCGTATATGGGAGAAATGGTATTTGAACTAAACATGTATATAGTGAAAGTCTGCCTCTGCCCTCTCAAAGGAACTGTGGTGGCAAAATTAACCATGAATCCGTGGCTATATTTGTGGCCGGCTGTGGCAAATTAGTGACCAAAAGCACTACAACTATTCTAGACCAAAGTTAATAATCACGAAAAAATTTGTCTAAATTTTTGTTCACTCCAAAGTTTGAGGCCCAAACCCAACACAGATGGATAAGACAAGATTGCGTTAGTCCAAAGAATGAAGAATCTGACCGTTGGAGCATGAACACCAAATGGTCCGAAATCAATAGTTATCGATTTAGATGCATCGTTTCATAAATGTGTGCATTTTAATCAGCAATCCTGCTGTTAGGTTAAAAAGTAAAAAGAAAAAGAAAAAGAAAAAGACTTTAAGATCCCGCTCCTATATTATATATATAATCTCGACCACCCCCACCAACAAAATTTGACCGTTGGAGAACATTGTCCTTTGCAAAAGAGGAAAAACAAAGTGAGAGATAAAAGCTCTCTTTGATTCTTTTGCAATCTTCTCCTTGGGTTGTTCCTTGGGTTGTTCCTACCTCCTACCAATCCATCACACAATCCTCACTGACTTTGAAGAAAAAACCCAGAAATGGAATCGCCACAGAAAACAAAAACCGGCCTGAATCTCCCCGCCGGGATGAACCAGACTTCGTTGCGGCTGGAGACGTTTTCGAGCTCGTTCCGCGGGATCTCAAGTCTATCCTCGCCCTCTAAATCGACTTGCAGCGACAGATTCATACCGTGCAGATCTTCCTCGAGACTCCACGCTTTCGATCTGCAGGACAAGGAATCGACGACGCCGGTGAAAGAGGGAGGGAACGAAGCCTACTCCCGACTTTTGAAATCTGAGCTTTTTGGATCTGATTTCGCTTCTTCCTCTTGTTTGTCTCCTGCAGGTGCTCAGGGATCTGCTTCTTCTCCGATGAGTCCGTGTACCAACATGTTGAGATTCAAGACGGATCGTTCCAATTCAAGCCCCAATTCGCCCTTCTCTCCCTCCATTCTCGGAAACGACAATGGACTCTCCAGTGACTCGTCTCCGACTCCAAAACCGCCACGCAAGGTTCCTAAAACGCCTCACAAGGTATTACCATTCCTTCACATTGAAATCTGTTGATTTAATTTGGTTACAGATTCTTGGGAAGTGGAAATGAAAGTTATTTTGATGTGGTCTCAGGTCTTGGATGCTCCTTCGCTACAAGATGACTTCTACTTGAACGTTGTGGATTGGAGCTCGCAGAATGTTCTTGCGGTGGGGCTTGGAACTTGTGTATATCTGTGGACTGCTTCCAATAGCAAAGTTAGTGTTCCTCTATGTTTTAAGATTTGCATAATGTTGTTATTGGTTGTGGTGGACTCATTCAACTGTCAACTTATGTGACCAGGTGACCAAGTTATGTGACCTGGGGCCTAATGATAGCGTGTGCTCGCTTCAGTGGACACGAGAGGGTTCGTATATATCTATCGGTACAAGTCACGGTCAGGTTCAGGTGTGTTGTTTGTTAATTGTTTACCTTCCAATCTGTGGTTGAGGACGTTTTGGTTTTAACGCTGTCAAGTCACTAAAAGGTTTTTAATTTTTGGTGTCAGGTTTGGGACGGAACACAGTGTAAGAGAGTCCGAACAATGGGAGGTCATCAGACGAGAACTGGTGTCTTGGCATGGAACTCAAGGATCTTATCATCAGGGAGCAGAGACAGAAACATCCTTCAACATGATATCCGAGTCCAGAGCGATTATGTCAGCAAACTCGTGGGACACAAATCTGAGGTCTGCGGTCTGAAATGGTCTCACGATGATAGAGAGCTTGCCTCTGGAGGCAACGATAATCAGGTCATCTTCAACTTCTTTGAAGCTTATGTGTCCCATTAGCTGAGTCGTTGAACTTCTTTGAAGCTTATGATAATAACAAACATTGGTGTGGTGTTTTTGGTTTTTGAAACAGTTACTGGTATGGAACAATCATTCGCAGCAACCTATTCTGAAGTTGACTGAGCACACAGCAGCGGTGAAGGCAATTACATGGTCTCCTCATCAGAGCAGCCTCCTTGCTTCAGGAGGTGGAACCGCAGACAGATGTATAAGATTCTGGAACACGACAAACGGACATCAGTTAAACAGCATCGACACTGGAAGCCAGGTCTGCAATCTTGCGTGGAGCAAGAATGTTAACGAGATAGTGAGCACTCACGGGTACTCTCAAAACCAAATCATGCTCTGGAAGTACCCATCCATGTCAAAGGTACACTTAAAAGCTCATTTCTTTCAACGACTGTATATATAACTGACGCATCAACCTGTGACTGTTTTGTCACTTGTGTGTAGGTCGCAACTCTTACTGGGCACAGTATGAGAGTGCTTTACTTGGCTACGTCGCCTGATGGACAGACTATAGTGACCGGAGCAGGAGATGAGACCCTGCGCTTTTGGAATGTCTTCCCTTCAGTGAAAATGCAGGTTTGTATTCTTTCTTCGAGTTTTGAAATTCCTTCAGATTCTACTGGCTGCTTCTGCTCAGTTGATTGACGACCAGTTTTTCTATTTACAGACACCGGTGAAGGACACAGGCCTCTGGTCATTAGGGAGGACACAGATCCGATGATAGTCGTATCAACCTTTAATTTGTTTTTTCATTATGTATGAGAGAGAGAGATATAATATATACTAGTGCACAGTGAGACAGATAGAGTAGCTGTAACACGCAAAATCTGCATTCTTTTTTATTTTTTTCATTTTTTTCTGATTCTTTGTAAACATAATAATCCCAGAAAATAGCTGAAAAAAAAAAGGCTTTTCTTTATGATCGAAATCCCTGGCAAATCAAGTAAATTTCTCGAGATGATGATCTTGTAGCTTTTGGCCTCAACCAAGACGCCTTGTTAAAGATGGGCTTGCAAATCCGGGCAAAATCTAAAACAGAAAAGAAACAGTTTTGTATTGTCAAGACAAAGCATTTCTTGTTGGACTTGGACTCTGTGTTAAAGTTGCTGTTGTCCCTTACCTTGAGCATCCTCGCTTTCTAGAAGCTTGATGACAAGATGACCTCCATGCTTAAGGACACCACGACGACTCTCCTCATCACCGCCTTCATCATCAGGTGACTTAGTGATGACAGCTTGACCAACAGCCAAATCAAGAGCTCGCATTCCCAATTCAGCAGACAGCGCCGCATCTTTAGTGGTGATTCCAGATACTGAGGGACACATATCTGAAAGAACGACTGAAAACCCCATTTGCTGCAACCACGGATCAACAGTCCATAATAAAGTTCAAGAACAACCAGGAGTGACTAGGAAAGATCCTAACTTGGCATATATTCACGC
The DNA here is from genome assembly GCA_026724425.1 of Erythrophleum ivorense. Taxonomy (NCBI): domain Eukaryota; kingdom Viridiplantae; phylum Streptophyta; class Magnoliopsida; order Fabales; family Fabaceae; genus Erythrophleum; species Erythrophleum ivorense. The sequence goes on along the minus strand of JAIUCV010000080.1, from coordinate 4,117,446 downwards.
CTAATTGCTCTTACTATCGACAAATCAAGACACTTTCATGTAAAGGCAGTTACCTGAAGCGACAACTCCCTAATCTTTTGTCTGGGGAAGTTTAAAACATCGGCGGAAATGGTTTGCACTCGCAAATCACACTGTGGAGGAACCTTTACCTTCTGCTCTGAAACAAAAAGAAAAAGCTAATGGATTCACACAGTTTACACCAGGAACTGAGCGTGCATACATCAATGGGGAATCAAGTAAAGCCATATCTGACCTTTATATCCATACCGACGACATTTCCACCACTTCTAAGTGGACCTAAACTTTGGCAGGCAACCTGAAAACGGATTATACTAAGAAATCAAGCTAAGTCTCTTATCGGAGAATTCATGAAAACAAGTTGGAGACAGAAGACCTGAAGCCAAGCACCAGGCGCGCAACCAAGGTCAAGAACAGAGGAGCCTGGTTTGATGAGCTTGTACTGTTTTTGAATCTGTAAAAGCTGCAGTGCCAGGGAGAGAGAAGAGTCCATGTAAGAATAAGAAGAAGACGAAGCAGAGGAGGGCATGAATGTAATTTCACCTTGAAAGCGGAACGAGCAACATAGCCAAGACGTTGAGCTTCTCGGTAGAAGAAGTCCGGAGCTCCTGCCCCACTCATCTCCCCTCCGGCGCCGACAACAACCCGATTTCCTTTCTGCTTCACTTTTATTTTAACACAAACCTAAAATGCCCACAATTTTATTTATTTTTGTAATTCTAACTTCAAAGTATATTTGTACCACATACACCCCAGCAAGAATTGGAAATTATAAATTTACACATGGACAAAATAAAAGGTATACTTTAATAAATTTCAATATATTTAAAAAAAAATTTGAATTTTTTTTTTGAACAACAAATATTATTTGATTAAAAAATTGTGGTTTATTTTACATATTATTGAAAGAAAAAAACTAGCATATTTTTATCGTAAACAATTTTTTGTCTCTTTTCTCAACAGTTGATTTTTGCGTGAATAAGAAAAAATGATAATGTTTGAATCATGAAATAAATTAGGGCTGACGGCCAAAAACCCCCTGTACTATACGACTTCCGCCTCTATACACCCATACTTTTTACATCTGTTTAATTCCCCATAATCTTTTAAATTTATGTCTATTCCCCCAAATTCAATTAAAACTAAAATTCCGATCAATTTTCCAAATTGCATTTAGGCATATCACGTTTGGGGGGATATACGCAGAAATTAATTTGTTTGGGGGGATATACGCAGAAATAAATTACTACATATTTACTTATTTGTTTAACAAATTTTTGTTTTTATTTTGAAGTTAAAATGTAAACCTTATATTTTATTTAGCATTTTCCAAATTTTTATTAATAAAATAGTTATAAAACTTCATTTAAAAAAAAAATTGTTTCAAAATATAAGCAGTTTTAAGTAAGACATAAAAATCAAGAAAACTATTTTCTTAAAAAATATCACATAATCTATAAATATAATATAATTCAACCAATCCTGACAAAAAATAATTGGTCACATAATATCCGAAAAAGTAAAAGTCGCATTGAAATCTGAAAACTGCTTATATTTTGAAATATTTTTTTTCTAAAACTGCTTATATATTGAAACAGAGAAAATATAGGTATATTTTTGTTATTCATTATATTTAACGACGTGTACATTTTATTGTTGTAAATGATATACCACCAAATATGTGACGATAAAATTGCAGTACAAAATGGCGGTGGTACAAATGACGACGGTACAAAATTATTATTCCTTATGTCCTAATATGTTGGCAGTTTTAGACAAAAAAATTTTTTGAATAAAATATTATTTAATATATTAATTAGACATAATTTATCCATTGATGAAAAAACTGTATAATGTAATTGGGCACACAATATCCCATTGGTAGAAGAAAACTGCTTATAATTTGAAACAAATTATTTTTTCCACATCTGATTACATTTTGGGACATATGGAAGTATCGAAAATAAATTTCACTTTTTAGATGTATAATAAAATAAATAAATAGTGAAAATCATATAATATATATATATATATATATATATATATATATATATATATATTTTTAATGAATGAAGAGTGGAATATCGATCATATTATTATTTCTTATATTTCCCTACTTACCAAGTGAAGTATTGACTTGTTGTCTAATTTTTTTTTTTTTCAACGATGAAGGAAAACTCAGATTTTCTGCAAATATTACCTTTTAACCACAAATAAAATACATGATATTAGAACTATTTGCTTAATGGATATGAATTATTTATTTGATTATAACTTTTAAGGGTAAGAAGAAGTTAGAAGTTCTCGTGTATAAGTTGTAAAGAAACTTTAACAGCTCTGGTGTAATTGAGGACAAACAAATGGCACAACACTTATAATCAGAAAATAAAATTTCCTTTAAATATAAAATAAAATAAATACTGAAATCATAGATATCTTAAAACAGTGATTACACTTATCATTTTAAAGTTATGTATTAATTAATTAAACGGGAAATGTCACTACTAAATTCAGAAATGGGAAACTCAGATTTTCTGTTAGATATTACCTTTTGACACAAATTAAATACACTGTATTTAAACTATTTTCTTAATGGACATTAATTGTTTAAGGGTAACAAAAAGTTAGAAAGTTTGTATTAGGAAATAAATTTTGTGGACCTCGTAAAAAAGTTGGCAAAGATACGTTTTCGTTTCAGGAGAAAAATCAAGGACAAACAAATGGCACGATAATGATAAGATTGTAACACGTATTGGGTGGAGAAATCTCGTTTATATAAACAAGAACATCGCTAACCTTATCATTAAGAAAAGGGATTAAGACATAAAAACAACAAATAGAAAATATGGAGAGAACTGAAGGAAGCAGCAACACTGTCGTCGGACGCCAGCGAAAGAGGCAGCTGCGACCATCGCGTGCCCCAATCAGCTACGATCAAAGCATCAACAGACTGTCTGTAGAAGGGAGAAGGACCCACATGATCGTGAACAGGACCCGTAAAAGGTTGCTGAACACAATTATTGGGGCTTACTCCACTGTCTTCGACAACACCTCTGCTCCTTACAGATGGCTTCGCTCTGGCTGGCTCGTCGAGGAGCGTCGTATGGTCCGCCACGGCCGTATCTACCGGGTAATGCCTTTTGGTTTGAATACTATGTGACCAAGAATTAACATCTTATATATCAACGAAATGATAGTAGTGTAATCGTTATGCTCATACAGATCTAGGTTATATGGATTGATTTCTACTAAACGCATCTTTCTTATCATCGCTGCGAGAGAACTTATACTATGTGTTCTGTGATGGAATCTCTAGATCTGTGAGAAATTTACATAGGATTAAACATGTTGTGCCTTATCAACAACGATAAGATAACATTATCTCCAGATTCACTACCATTGTCTGTTATATACACATAATTGTTTGCAGATGGATATAGTTTCTTCCTTGAACCAGCACGCTCTTTCCAATGTTTCTCTCTCATTTTTCACTCCATATATGAAGTTATTTCATATGTGTAACACATTTTCATTTTCGTATAATTTCATTGTGCAGTACTATTACGATCCAGCAGGGCAGATGTACAACACTCGGCATGAAGTGGATCAGATATGCTCAGACATTGAGAAGAGTCTGGACGAAAAGAATCGCGTGGTCATCGTCATCGACGACGACTAGTTTAATCTGTATTGATGGCCTTATCATATAAGCCATATTATAAATAAAATGTAAAAGGTTTCAATTCCAAAGTACCTTAGACAAAAGGAATTTACCTGTGTCTTGACTTGATATTTTTAATTGAAGGATCTATTGAGCATTGTTGTTTTTCTTCCCTAGCTGTTTCCATTCTTTACAAAAGTTGATTTTTAGAGAGAGGTTTTCCAAACATAGTAGTTTGACTTACTGAAGAACACCATGAATTTCTTTTTGGGTCTTAAACACTATGAATTTTTAATCGGTGTGCAGTGCAACTTAAAATAGTTTAAAACCATATTGTAAACATGTATCTCGATCGATTATTCTCGGCGAAACGTAGTTCATACATTCTACTCGTGGAAGAATACGTCATCTGCATCTAAATTAAATTGTGTTGATGGTAGTGTACAATACAATTGATCGATTCGTGCGTATCTTTTTCATAACAGTTAGTAAATATATTTTCTGAATATAGGATAAAGAGCTTATTTATATTCGTATAGTGGTTTATATTTGAAATATGATTACAGACTCTTAAAAAAAGTAAGTGCAATTCACTAGAAGCAGCCAACTCCATAATAAGATGTGTGTTATGTCCCAGGTCAATACTCTAAACTAAATAGAGTAAAACAAGTACGACATGAATTTTAGACCTATGTAGTGTTGTTTGTATAATATTACACTTTTTTTTACCGAAACAAGGCTAGATAATGTTGTTTATGATCTACATAAATAATAAGATATAGAGAACATTTAAAAGCTTAAGTAAGGTGTAAACTATGTTGCAGATAAGTATCGTCGGAAGTCCGCTTTTCATTCCATGATCGAAAACTGTTGAAAGTTCTTGGAAGCTCACTGCTGTAGTGTTATCTATATATTTACTTTGAAAGCATTATGGAAGCTTGCGTTTTCAATAAAACCACTTGAACGACGTTATCGTCCTAAATAATTGGAGGTTTGGAGTTATATTTGATATTTTATAAATTAAAAAAGAAAAATACGAAAAACCCTAGATATGACATTCGTGTACACGATTTTTTAGTTTTTTTCGATTTATATAATTATGTACACTAATGTCGTATTAGATATAATCTAACAAAAATTTCAACAACGAAATTAGATATAATGTAACATAATTATTCCTCAAAACCTATTTCATGCAACTTAAGTTTCCAAGAATAATTATGTTACCTTATATCTAATTGCACTTTTAAAACTAGGTTATATAGAAATAAAAGTGGAAATGCGGAAACGAAACATTTGAAAACCTAAAAACTTATTTTATGACAATTTAGAAAGCGAATATGGGACATATATATATATATATGTATATACTCAATAATCTTTATTATATAATCTCTTTAAATACTAGGCTATTATAAATTGGCATTCTAAATTTCTCATTAATGTTACATTATATCTAATTATAATTTTTAAAAATATGTTTCATGAAATCACAAGCGGTACACATAAACATAGAATTTTAAAGTCTTAAAGTTGTTCTTTTATTAAAATAAATTTAGAAAATAGATGTGTATTTCTATAATATTATCTTTACTACTTAAAATTTAATTCAATTTGTGTTAAAAGGTAATTCAAATGTAACTTCAGTTTTCAGGTTTTCAAATGCTTTGTTTTCGCGTATCCGTTTTCGTTTTACTTACTTATTCATGGATGATTTAGAATACCAAATTTAGAATACAAGATCCTTTTGGATTCATACTAATTTTTATGATTATTTAGAATGCCAATTTGGAATAGCTTAATGATAAAATATTTTAGAGCACCAAAACTTAATTACTTATGAAGTGGTATGTCAAATGGTTTGAGACTGATGAACTCATTATCTAACAAAATTACAGTGTCATAGATTGAATGATGAACAAAAAATGAAAGAATGTCTAAAATTACATGATTACAAAAAAATAAAAGAATGTCTTCATGGACCTACCACCAATACCATATTACAGAATCAAATCAATTAGAGATTGAAATGAACAAATGTAACATAATAGTAACCAAAAGTAGGTCTTGTTTCTGCTAGCTATGATTAAAAATCTCAAGTTGGAAAGATAAAATAAAGTATGCGTTCTGTCGTTTTGCCTTTGTACAGTTGCCCACAATGGTTCCTTAGTCGTCAAGTGAAAGTTACTGTAATTTACTTTTCTCCTTCTTTACATGGACGAACCTGATTAAACCACCATTGTTGCAGCGACTTGATGTTTCCCATTCTGTTTCAGTTGGTGCTGTGACCAATGCCTATGTGCTGCCAACACTCTGTCTAGCAGTTCTTGAGGCACTGGTTCTCCTCTTCGTTGCTGCGGTGAAATACTTGCTGTGTGAACCAAAGTTTTCCATTTATCCTGCAAAAATTCCAAAGTTAGTGGAACCATTAAAGCTACAATTTCTAGTGGCTAGGGATTCAAAAATGTGTATTTGACTAGTTTCTGCTATGTGTTTTACCTTCAAGTCCACGTAGGTTCGATGATTAGCATTCTCAAAAGAACGCAATTTCACATCACGCCATCTGTGAGATTAGAAGATCATCGATCATTAGTTGACACACGACCAGATTACGTAAACCATTATCAAGTGAACAAGTCTTTTATACCTTCCCGTGCCAAGTTCCTCAACTGCATGTACTAGAGCTTCTACCTCTGTAACAGAGAATGGTCTCCTGGTTCTGCGCTGTGAAACCTCTGTACGCTTAGGTTTCTCGTTAAGTGGAACAATTGCAAGAGCCTCCGATCCCAATGCTGAAACTGGAACCAGCGCTCTTGAATCTGATGAAGGTTGTTCTTCAGCTGATATATCACTCTGATATGGAACTAATTCCTGCTTATTCTCCACACTATTCCCCGAACTAATCAGGTGATCTGCATCTTGGAGACGGAAAGAAAGTCTAGAATCTAACGCGGGAGAAGCTGCAGACCTAGCAAGATCAAATGATATACTTAGGAATAATCTCTAGAAATTCACATGTTTCCTTGCACAAAAGCAAAACTTGCAGCAGAAAAAGGCATAAGCGCAAATTGGTTAGTACCTTTCTGACAAATTTGTAGAATCAGTTGGCATAGAAATGATAGGACTTTCAGAGCAAAGAGGGACAGACAGTTTGTCGGGACCAGGCTCCAAGGTGAAGCCAAGGTTGCCAAGATTTTCTCTACACGAAAGACCAGTCTGTGATAGAGTGTTGTTGTCATCTCTAACCTTCTTCCCTTGGAATAACACTCCAATACGTATTCCATCATCTATTAAAGCATTAACAGCCTCCATCACCGTACTCTGTAACCAAAAGTGGTAAGTATCAGTGATTTTAATGCCTGGAGAACAAAAACGTCTAAAGAGAAAAACAGGGAAAGACATTGAATCAAGCACCTTCAGTGAGCCTACTGTTACTGTTTCTGGAACTTCAATGAAAAGCTCCGGAATCCTAAGGGACTTGATGCTGAACTTTACTGCAAACAATGAGAATAACATGAGAACTGCATACCATGTCTCCGTCAAAAGGCTTGTGTGAATTATCAACTGATCAAGTACCACGAGAGTCCTTTGAATGAAGACCTATTGCAGCGGAGAAAACACCAACTTCTACATTTCACAAAGAAGCCACAAAAAAAAAATCATGAGATCAAAACCATCCCAGGCAGATAATAAAGCATCTGGATACAGACTGATACGTACCTGATTCTCCCTTCTCAGGTGAATTGGATACACTTTCACTACTAAGTCCTCCATCAGAATTTACGACCAACCCTTTGTCAGACAATCTTCTCTTCCTATGAATGGTCTCATGCTTCCATGGGTTGTAACCATAGCATAATTTTCTCTTGCGGTGAAAAGCCTTTAAGCAAGCATCTAGACAGATATACGCAAGCAAGCGGAGTAAGAAGAGAGCAGCAGCTCAAAAGGATGCATCAAAGAGAAACACAGTAGAATATGATGCTGACCTGTTCTAGTGTCTCCAAAACACTTGGACCTGGGGACTGCTCTCCCGTATTTTGTCATCTTTATTCTTCGATTTCCAACCCGTGTCAAAGGCCTATACGACTTACATTTGTCACTAAGTGTGTAATACTTACAATAGTTTTCGTCATCATCTCTGCAAACTAACTTAGAATGATTCCCATATCTTTTAAGAGAACCATTAGGGACATGATCCATCCCCGGTGGCAATTTTACATCGCCGTCCAGGTGGACTAATTCCGGTAATTGACTTGGATCCTTTAAGCTGCCATTGATAGCTTCTTCTTGTTCAAAGCCGGCATCTACATTAACAACACCTGTCTCCTCAGAGATGCCCCCTGATTCAACCAGAGAATCACAATCCCTTTTCTTATTCAAAACACGAGCTCTCTTGCAATCAGAAACCGGTGTTTGCTCCAAAACGCAATCATTTTCCAAAGACGAAATCTGCAAACACGTCTCGCTAGTGTTATCACTAGTTGCGGGGTTTCCTTGATGAGAAAACTCGGATTTGCAAGGCTTATTATCATAGACATCTTCATGTTCTTGCTTAATCTCTCCACCTAAAAGATCATAGGTAGAGGTTGAGGAACTTTCGCTTTCGTCCAGTAACTTTCCAACCAAAGAAGCCAGCAAATCAATTCCAGTGAACTGACTCTCATCCTTATCAGCTCCCTTATTTGATACCTTCCTCTATAAAACAGCAACCAAAATTCATCAGAGACGAATTAAAAAAAAAAAAAAACATTGAAATTCAACGAATCCAAGTGAATATTTACCCTGCTTGAACGAGGAGCCTTTGGAATATTGGGGAAATCAAAGCCATTAGAGCAACATTTTAACTTCCTCTTGACCACCATCTCTAAATTGCAGAACAAAAACAATCTGCAGCAGAAATTTGTCATCTCCAGCAAAATTAAAATATACTTTGAACAACTGTGAAACTAATGGTCTACAGATCCAAGGTAATCAGCTAGAGGTTTATGAAAATGTTGATTTTTGGTCAGATGCAAAACCAGGATATGCAGATCAGATTATCAATCAACCTTGATCAGATACTCTTGTTTAAAACATGCATAGCACAGCGAAACTCAAAACTCAAATGCCGCAAGTTCATTGTACAATTTACGTAGCAACAATCAAAAACGTCATCATCCTGATCAGATCTCGATGAAAGTGTCAAATTTCTAACGAGAAACCATATATATATGTATTAATATTTGTTACATTCGACGTCAGATTTAAAGAGTTTCACCAAAAACCATGAGAAAATAGATCGAGAATAAAAGCAAAACCAGAACTGAGATCATGAATTGTGATGAAAACTCACCTAATCAGCCAGCGACCCTTGGATCACAATCTTGCGACAGTTGATTATAGATCACGCAAACTGAAAAATCCGGATCACGAATCTGATCAGAATAACAACAATTGCTGTACAATGAAATAGAAATTTACAGAGAGTTCGAAATTCGAAGATTTTAGAATGGAGATTTGGCGATCGTGTCTCTCATTTCATTTCGTTTTCCTTTTACCTCTCGTTCTGTCTCTCTCTCTCTCTCTCTCTCTCTTTCTTCTGGAATAGAAATAACGAAGAAAACATAAAACCCTTTGAAAAGAAACCACAACCGAAAGCCTTAAACCCCCATTTATTCTTTTTGAGAAAATACAGAGTTTTGAGAGAAAAAAAAATATATTATTGACCACACAACCAGATGTGGCAGTTCAAGGATATTGAGTAACCGGCTAGAGCCGGTCACTTTTCTAACCTCTCGAGCCAATTTTTTTTTTCCTTAACGACACGTGGAGTATCCCCTCACTACACGAAACCTATTTTCTTTGCCATTGTCAGAAAAAAGAGTTAATTTCGGGATTGGATAAAAAAGATTTATTCCATTTGAGGGAATATTATTATGAGGGTATAATACCGCGTGGATCCCCTCTTTTACTGTTCCGTGCACGTTTAAACATCATTGGTCCACGTGTATTTATCATGCTGACATGGTAATTGTCCGAGTGGGTTCTTTTATGTCGAATTTAACAATTTAAATCTAATTAAATTATTATTATTAGGTCGTCTAAGGTAGGTAGTATAGAGTAGTAAGTTCATTATGTTTCCAAACAAATTGAAGTCTTTCCCATTCAAATCTCTATTTATGGCTATTTTTATTGGTCAAACATTAATGTTTGTAAGTTTTTATTCACAGTTATTAAATATTGACCGGAGGCCAGAGACATCTTATTTTTTCTGTAACGATTATCTAGATATACTGACTTTTCTTCCTATCGTAGAAATGCTTCATGTTAAACCCATTAACACACAAAGAAAAAAATTACATTTCCAACCTAGGCCTATGGCGACAAATTATTCACCGTATACCACATACAGTCAAAAATTTCTCTTTCAAACAATAATACTGCGTACGTATCAGGAAAAGACGGCTATAATATAATCTTGCCAAAGCTAAAACATCTACAAACCTTTAATTACCTGAATAAAGATTAAGTAATAAATCTATTGTACTTTGTAGTTTGTACATGTAGGATAATCATATCATCCATGAATTTGTTTTGTAAGCACTACAATGCTATGCCTTTTTTTTATTTTATAAACATTACAATGCTACGCATATTTCTTAATAGACGGAAAAAGCATATTCCTAAATCCTAGTTGTAAAACTAATAAAAATTGTTAAATCGCTGGGTAAGATGGATATCGGAAAATTTAAATAAAATAATAGTTTGTTGCATTTATTTTTATTTTAATGTATATGAGATCCAACCACCCAACAAATCGAAGATATTCCATTTAATTTGAAAGTCAGTTGGCAGAAGCTTATCAGTAAAATAACAAATAAATAAAATAAAATAAAAGGGACTAAAGTAGTACTTATACAGAAAAACAAGATTTCACATGGTCGATTGTCACACTCAGGACCCTCATACATTGTCATAATTTTTTATTACGCCGATAATGTTGGATTTATATCCATGTCCTTGTCTATAAAAGATATCCATGTGTTTGTGTTTCACGTACATTGTGATATATATACGCATATATATTGCCAACAGAACATTTCAGAATTTTATAACTCGATTTATGATATATGACATCGCCTATGTATCACACCACTAGGCACTAGTTGTTCTCCCAATTAAAAATTTTTAAAATGGTATCATATACTTCAGAAACGAAGTCAGGTGTATATTATATGTTTATAGAGTAACTAATTCAAAAGAGAACAAATATCTCCAGATAAGATTCGATAACCGGAAGACTTCGTACCAAAGATCAAGGTAATCATTATAGAGCAAATTGATTAACCTCTTTTTTTCTCATTTTGATGCAGTAAACATGGTGATTTTTTAAACAAATATTCGACCACTCTGTATGAATATCAAAAATTTCACTTTTTTTTTGTTTATTTTCTACAGATATCGCGGAACCATATATAATATTCATCTATATGTTGAAAAAAGGAACCAAAGAAGAGAGATCTCGTCTTTCCTCATTTGCGAGTTCGTTGAGTTGAACAGCTTTTGTTCTTTTATTTCTCCTTTATTTAATTTTCGGCTGTCACCAATTTGGAGTAAAGCAATCACGAACCATCACATGGTTCTCATATTCTAGCAACACTTCGAAATTGATACAATATTCCTTTAGCCCACAAGAATCTCAACATCTCACATTTCTCTAATAATACCTTGACATCTACATTTGTTTCTTAAAAGTTGTTTTATTTAGCAAGGGCTTTGACACGGTTTCGTATGCTTCAAGGCCGTATATTCGTTGAGCCGTTGAGGTGTTTGACATAAAGTTTACTCGGCATGTCAACTTGAACTCCATCTCCAATTAAATTTCTCTTGCCAGAAAATTATATAGTATATCCCAATTTATTTCACGAATAAAATTGCTACCTATTAACATGGATTATGTTTATATATATATATACACGGAATAGCCAATGTTTTTATCTGTAAGATCTTGTGTGCTATTGAAAGTAGCTCCATAGATGTATTTGATTTCATGTTCCCTATATATTCTACTAATTAAAATAGAAGGCTAGAAGGAAAAATATTAAATACCTCCTATCAAAAGTATGATGATGTGTCGTTCTCGCTTAGACTTTCATTAAATAAGAAATGTAGAAATATATAGAATTAATTCTAAAATATTATGTTTAAAATAATTTATTCATGAAACTCTATTGTAATTCATTTCAAATGACCCAATAAACAAATATTTTAAAAGTTATTTACCTTTTGAATAACACTATATTTTAAAACAGGATTTTAAATCTTGATTGAATAACACTAGATTTGAAAATCTATTAATGATAGATTATAAATAAGATATCCAATAACACTAGACTTAAAAACATAATTTAGAATCATTAATTGAATAACATTGGATTGTGATTATATTTCAGTTTATTTCAAATACAACATCCAATAACATCCTTAAAGAGTTGTTAAAAAAAAAAAAAAAAAAAAATAATCTTAAAGCTAGTTATACGAGTTTCCCTACGGTTAACTCTAGTAATAATAAATGAAGGTGTGTATTAAATAAATGTGGGAGGATGCGTAAGCGAAGAAGATACCATTGCCGGTAGTAGCTCAACTGTTCAAGTAACCTTTTGATTAACCGTTGAAAACTGGAAACCGTTGCGTGAAGAACAATCTATAGCCGTCAATTTGTGACTTATACTAATAAATAAAAATAAAGTAGAAAAGATGAAAATTCAAAACGTAAAAAGGATTTCCTCGTGCCAAAAGAAGGAAAAAAAAAAAGCAGGCAAAGAAACTGATGATTACAACAAACTCACATATTTCCATATCCTTGATAAAGTTATTATATTTATAAATTAGGAAAAACGAATAAAATAATCAAATGCAAAATTAACTCATCATTCAACAATTGTTTTTCATCATCAGCGATTCATCATCGACAATATTTCAGCTAAATAGATCTAACACAAAAGCCAAACCATGTTTTCACCAAGATACAAAAATCCCAAATATGCCAGTTGCTGGACCGAAGCAGAAGAAGTCCAGCTCGAGAATTAAAACAAATGTCTTGTGGAAACTTTAAGTAACTTATACTTCATTTTCATTATAAATGTTACCCAATTTGCAATCGACGACGCTTGTCGCTGAAGTTAACGTTTTTTAGTTGGGCTGTCGCATCACTACTAATATACCACTATTGGGCTTTTCAACAGTGGAACACTGGAACTTGCTCTTGGTTGGAAAAATCAAGCGTTGGTACAACTTGAATTTTTTTTGTGTGCGCTAAAAATAGAGGCTAAATGTTGAGGTCACTTAATTCGTAATCTTTGCATCGATATGACCACTTTATAGACTTGTCATGAATGGCTGCGGAAACAAGTTTTGAATAATGTCAATGATGTACAATAGTATTATCTGTTATGTATAGACCACCAAGGTTCAATTACGTTCAACCAATGATTTAGGTTTGAGAGACATCCCTTGATCGAGAGTTAGGAAACAAAACCGAGGGATGATTATGTTGGAAGAATACTTCTTACCAAGTTGTCATAAAAAAACGATCACCATGAAAATAGGGAATCATCATATAGAACCCAACTACTGTCGTAATCAACATACTGTGATACCCATAAGCACACTAAATATTTACAATAAAATATATAGCATAACACACAGTTGTCTTTCACAACATTGACACACAAAAGAGCCAAAATGCTTACTACCCGTTTCGACATTTTGACTAACACAAATTACATTAGCAAACATACATAGCTAAAGCAATGATCATCAGCATTCTCCATACCGATGATCGCCCCAAACCTTAAAGCCAAAAGCGAAATGCTGCTGATCCAAAAGAGATTTTCGGATACTTTGTAGCACCATTCACTTGTTCTAGACAACAATGGAAATAACAAAAGATAAACAAATACCTCTCTTTTTTTTTTTTTTTTTTTTTTTGCTTTCTGGGTATTTTCAGGTTGATTACCTCAAGATGAGCAATGTGGACAACGTATCAATCCGTTCTCATTGCAATCCGGGCATCTCTTGAGCCTATCTTCATCCTCATCAAACAGTTTCTTGCTCCCACTACAATTCGAACACGGAATAAACCTGACGTCCCCACAACAAGTGCACACAAACCCTGGCTCTCTCACCGGAAACTGTTTAAGAATCTTGGCGAGCTCACCAATCTCGAACAAGCTCTTGACCACATCAGCACCACCCACATGCTTCCCCATGATGAAAATCTGAGGCAAAGACACGCTCTTCTCACCCATTGCAATCTGCAACTCTTTCCTGTAAGCTGAATCCATGGAGACATCTCTCTCATCTATCCAAACCCGAAACCCTCTAAATATCATCCTCACAGCATAGCAATCCTCGTACGTCCGTCTAATCCCTCTCAAGCTAGTAAAATACACCACGATTCTGTCCTCTGTCCCTGGAAGACGGATCACCGAGTTGTTTAAACTCGAAAAAGGCGATATCCGTGATTCCGGTAACAGCGATTTCCCTGATTTCGGCTTCTGAGGAATATCAGCTGGGGTTGGTTTCGCGGATTTCGAACCTTCGAATAATCTACAAAGGTTCTTCACTTTTCCTTTGAGAGAGCTCCCCACTGTTTCCGCGGGGTTGTAGTATTTGGTGATGGAGGTCGTACGATTCAGGGAAGGATTGAGGTTGTGGGATTTGGGGCTCGAATCCACCACTGTCCTCCCGTGAATTGTAAGCGACCTGTTGAAAAACGTCGACGGCGTAGCCGATTTCGCGTTTTTCTCTAATCCCGCCATCGACACAGAATCACAAAACACCTTCCGGCGGCTCTTTTGGCGCAAATCCTAAACAAGTCAACAAAATCAAAACCCTACGATCAAACAAATTGACGAATCTAACGAGAAATTTAGAAATACGAAAAACAACAATCGACTCACCGATCGATCAGAAGAAATGGGAATTGGTAATTTATCTCACCGGTCTGCGCAGAGAAAACGATCGGAAACAGAATCAGCTTCTCTGATTTGATTTGAGTCGTAATACGATCGGCACTCCGTTTTCCAGCTGAAGATTTCTCACCTATGATCGGAAAAACACGAAAAATGATGAAAGAATATACGATTCTGGGGTTTTCTCTTTGTCTTTTTGTTGCGGAGAAGAAAGATGTGGAGGAGAGCTCCGAATTAGCCTTTTGCCTTCGTTGTAAAGCAAAGAATTTTTCTGTTTCTTTCTTTATTTTCCTGTCAACCCAATTATATATTTTACCAATTTTATTATTATTATGTCTCTTGTAAAGCCTTTTTCTGATCTTTTTACACGATGCTTAAAAAATACTGTACTGTATACGAAGAAAACGACGATGAATTTTGCGAGGAAAACGCGGTTGGGTTGCCGTATTAGAAAATTTTATACCAAATTGGTCACAGAAGTCAAAAGGTGCGGGAGAATTGGAGAAATCAGATTGGGCGGTGTTGGCTATTGTTCCATGTTTTTTTGGGCCAAGTGAGCTAAGTTTTCGATTTAAATATGGGTCTTTGGATTGGGCTTAGGATATAGGCTTATTATATGTCTTGTGTGTAGTTGTAACAAGGAAGAAAAATGTTAACAAGAGAGATGATAATAAACAAGAAATATGTTGCTTTTAAATCATACGAATAACCTAAACATTTTTTTTTTGGTTTGCATAGAATTCGTATGGATGATAAAATTAAATTCGTATGGTTTAAAAGCTAAAGCATTTTACAATTTTATTTACTAAAGTTTATTTTCTTTGCGTAAACAATAAACAATAAGTTTGCAATGCTTCACCAAATGACCAAGGAAATAATGGTTTGTGGGGAAGATTGTCCAATGCTGTAAACCCTACAGTGACTCGTATTGTCAAAATAGCAAAAATCTGAGACCCAAAGAAATGTCATATTGTGGAAAAAACAGACCCCAGTAAGCACTAAGAATTTGGAATCCTTGAAAACAAATAATAAACTCAACAAAAACGTTGTTGTCGGTATGCACCGAACTTTAACCAAGCCAGCCAATTCTCAACCTTGTTTCTTCTTCACCTCTTGATTCTTTTTATAAATCTCTCAAACAGACCGACCGCTTCAAATACGTCCCAAAACTCATTTGATGAACCTTCTCCAATCCCGATTTTGAAAGGTTTAAGCTCGAACTCTCTCTCTTTTCTTTTCATTTCATTTTTTTTTTCTGTTAATTTCTTTGTTGATGAATCGGATGATAGGGGGTGTTGTCTACTTGTTGTTTGATTTCAATTTGACGGAAGATTGCTCGAAAATTGATTTTTGATTTAGATTTGATAAGAGGAAGATTAGCGCAAGTTGCATGTATATGAGTTTTAGCTTTTGTAATCACTATATAAACTTGGCTAGTCTCTCTGTGATTTTTCCTGAAGCTGAGAAATCTGAATGGTTTATTTCAGGATTTAGTTATGGAGATAATCTCACAAAACTTCCTGCCTCACTGCTCTGTTGTGACTTGGAAGTGTAAGTTAAGCAGCAACAGATTGATCCCAAAGCGATCAAATATCTTACTATCTGGGATCAGAAAACGCAGACTTGTGATTCGAAATGGAAACTCTGATGGTTACGTGGTAGGCGAGAATGACGACTTGGGTAGTATAGCTAGAAGAGGAGAATCAAAATCAAAGGTTTTGATCCCTGGTTTGCCTGATGAATCAAACGGTGAAGCTGCTGCTCAAATCAGTCCTTCTCACTGCGAGTGGAAACCAAATCTCACCGTACATTACGAGAAATCAGGTTCTGGTAACCTCGAGGCTCCTGCGGTGTTGTTTCTTCCTGGCTTCGGTGTTGGTTCTTTCCACTACGAGAAGCAGCTTACGGATTTGGGAAGGGATTATCGAGTGTGGGCGATTGATTTTCTCGGTCAGGGCTTATCTCTCCCTACCCAAGATCCTACTACCATATCTGGAGATAATGAACCATTTTGGGGGTTTGGTGATGAAGCTCAACCATGGGCTGATCAACTTGTATACTCGCTGGATCTCTGGAGGGATCAAGTTCAGTATATTGTAGAAGAGGTAAACAAATATATCTGTTGAAACTCAGTTGTTATGTATGTATGTTAATTCTTTCCAAGTTCTTGATTAGCTTCCAGTCATAAGACTACTTAAAGAGTATGTGGTATTTGCTGAGCAGGTTATCGGTGAGCCAGTGTACATTGCAGGGAACTCGCTTGGAGGGTACGTAGCTCTCTACTTAGCAGCAACCCATCCTCATCTGGTGAAGGGTGTTACTTTGCTCAACGCAACACCTTTCTGGGGTTTCTTCCCTAATCCGGTAAGATCCCCAGTGCTAGCACGTCTCTTTCCATGGTCTGGAACATTCCCTCTGCCACCAAGAGTGAGAAAACTCACAGAATTGGTGTAAGTAAAAAAGACTTTGTTGACACCATCTTCTCTCACCTGAAAAGTATCACAGAATATCTTAGTTTGTTTTGCTTCTTTGTGGAACTGCAGGTGGCAAAAGATTAGTGATCCTGAAAGCATAGCTGAGATACTGAAACAGGTGTACAAAGACCATTCTACAAATGTGGACAAAGTGTTCTCACGTATTGTGGAGGTCACGCAGCATCCGGCTGCTGCAGCCTCGTTTGCTTCAATCATGTTTGCTCCTGGTGGACGCCTATCTTTCTCCGAAGCTTTATCTAGGTATAAGACACTACTGGTGCTCTTGTTTAATATGTTATTCCCCCTTGGTCTTGCGGCTTATCGAGGAATGATGTTTGATGGTTTATGGTAGGTGTAAGAAAAACAATGTTCAAATATGTCTTATGTATGGAAGAGAAGACCCATGGGTGGGACCGATATGGGGAAAGAAGATAAAGAGGGAAATGCCCAACGCTCCATACTACGAGATCAGCCCAGCGGGTCACTGCCCACATGATGAAGTCCCTGAGGTAATACAATGAACAGCTCAAAAAACTTTTCTTGAAACGATTTTGATCTCAGCGATGGACCCATTTGCGTATATGAAAACGAGTAGGTGGTGAACTATCTGATGCGAGGATGGATCAAGCACCTGGAGTCTGGTGGTTTCGAAGCGCTTCCGCTTTTGGACGACGGTGAAGAAGATTGGGAGCAGTCCAGGATTGCTCGGGAAATAGAGTTTCCGAGGGAAGGTTGGAAAAAAGCAGTGAATCTGTGGTTGTACGGCTCCAAGTATTCGTTCTGGCGTGGAGTTGGAGAATCCTTCAGAGCCAGTTTCATTAGGGTGTTTCGAGGGAAGTCTGCATAGAAGTAGCAATTGCAACAGTCGTCGTCTTAGTGTAGATAGTTTGTAATCTATGATGCATTCGATGCTGTAACGTTGTTTGATAGAATCGAATATTTAAATGTTCAAAAAAAATCATGTCAGACTCTGTAGTCTGTATTGTATATGTGTATGTAGATTATCTACCTTGGTATATAATGCTATTATGATACTAAATCGAAGCTTAAAGTTAGGCTCACAATACAAAATCAATCATCCAATCTACAAACAACACATTTTTTTTGTCATGTAGTACAATTAAAGAGAAAGAAGGTATAATAAATTACTGTACGTTTTGGTAAGCAAAAAAATAATATAAAATAGAGACCGGAAAAGAGAAAAAAAAAAAAACTTTAGCAAGAAAAGGAAACGTGGGACCCAGAGGAACTGGCAAACCCTCCAAATGTGGCAAAAAGGTGTCATGCAAACACACCGAAATTCAAAAAAGAGAGCACGCAAAACAGTGCCCATGCAACCCACAAACATTACTACTTTTATTTACCAATCTCTTTTTCTTTTTCTTTTCTATAAACTAAAAATTCCTTCCAAATGTAGCAATCTTTGCCTTCCCATTATAGATTCCCCAAAAGGAGTTCCAAATTCCAATTCGGGGGGTTGTTGTAAGACGGAAGAGAGTTTGAAGATTTCTTCTTCCTTTTTCACTTGTTTCTCTGTTTATGCATGCGATTAGCTAGGACTCAAATTGGGGGAAAAAATAAGAAGATGGGTCGTGGGAAAATCGAGATAAAGAGGATCGAGAATTCGAATAGCAGGCAAGTTACCTTCTCCAAGAGGCGTGCTGGGTTGCTGAAGAAGGCTCATGAGCTCTCTGTTCTTTGTGACGCTGAGGTTGCTGTCATCGTCTTCTCCAAGTCTGGCAAGCTCTTCGAATTCGCCAGTACTGGGTATTATTCATTCTTTCTTAACTCGATTCTGTATTAATCGATCTGGGGGAGGCTTTAGGTTTACAGTGTTGCTCTAAGTGAATTTCTGCTGGAAAATGATTCTATGCATGCTTGTCCACTTCAATTGTCTGATTGAGCTGAGTTGAGTTCTTGTAATTTTAACTTCTCAATTGGTTTTAGCATGAAGAAAACAATTTCGAGATATGGCAACTACCAGAGTTCTACAGATGCTGCTCTGATTAATTGTAAAGCAGAGGTGAGAATTCTTGTGTCATGCTGATTTTTTATTTTACATGCATCAAAATCTGATTTGCCGTTTAGAACCAGGAGGATTGTACAGAGGTGGATCTTTTAAAGACCGAGATTTCAAAGCTTCAAGAGAAACATTTGTATGGAACTTCTTCAACTTAGTCCCACTGGGCTGTTTCTATTTTTTCCCAAATCATCGACCACTTTTTTTGCTCATATCTTTTGTGTGTTTTTGCAGACAACTTCAAGGTAAGTGCTTGAATACTCTGAGCTTGAAAGAGCTGCAACACCTTGAGCAGCAACTAAATGTCTCGTTGATATCTGTGAGAGAGCGAAAGGTAATCTAGTAATTAATTTCCTTTTTCACAAACATGTTTGCATTTGCCTAATAAAGCTTATGTAATTTCAGGAACTCTTGTTGACTAACCAACTTGAAGAATCACGGCTCAAGGTAATGCCTGAGTTATATGCAAACACTAGCTTTTTTATGTTTTAACTTCCAACATCATATAACGAGATGTAAGCTTATGTGATCACATGATTTTGAAACTTTTTAAAAATCATGTATCCGCTCTATAGTGGCTTCGATGTCCTTTGTGAAGTTCATGCTCTAACTAGCTAGTGTGCAGGTTGTTTGTCTTAGCATAAGATTATATTTTCTTTTCCTAATCATTCAGAATGTTTACTTTGCAGGAACAGAGAGCAGAGCTGGAAAATGAGACCTTACGTAGACAGGTAAATGAAACTCTTTTTTCGACGGACAGACACCAAATTTTCTTTCTCTGACTTTTAGTTACGTCTTGTAATAGATTCAAGAACTCAGAAGCTTTCTCCCGTCGATCAACCAACACTTCGTTCCATCCTACAGTATCAAATGCTTCGCCAGAGATCCCAAGAACTCTCTCGTAAACCACGCTTGCGTGGATAACATTAATTCCAATTCCGACACAACTTTGCAATTAGGGTATGTCTCTTTTAACCTTTATGCTGTTATTGGTTGCAATATAAAGAAACCTATTTTAGTCAAAAAGCCTTTGTCCTCGTCTAGGACCCATATGCCTTAACACTGTAAAAATCCTTACCACTTGTGTTTTCTCGAAGGTTGCCGGGAGAGGCACATGATAGAAGGAAGAATGAAGGAGACAAAGAGAGCCCATCAGGCGACTCAGTGACAACAAGCTCGACCAGAGAAACTGCACAAAGAATCACTCTAGTTTAGCAAATTTCCGACCTACAAACAAAAGTCAAAAGGTTCTCTGTTTAGCCATAGAGAATTATGGGAGTGAGGTAGATAATGTTTCCTCTTTAGCAAGTATTCGATTATTTTAAAGCAATTTAAGAGGGATACTTGGAAAAAACAAGAGAAGATGATATGCACTCTTGTCTCATCTGCATTTTAGTCTAACCCCTCCCTCTCTTTGTCCCTTTTCTTTTGATTTATCTTTGGTCTTGTCTCTCCAATTACGAATATATACCTATTTGAGAATTTATTATCCGTACCCTTTACAATTAACTTTGTTCCATCACATTTCCACCCAAAAAAAAGCTTTGTGCCTTATTATAATTAATATCTCTAATAGTGGAAAGTTCGGTCATAGACGACTATATACGAGCACTTGAAACTCTACCAATCATCGGTATTTAGTCTTCTTGTTTATATATGAAAACAATTATCTAGCAAACAAACAAAGCAAAAAATCAACTTGGAGAATTAACGGAGAAAGAGCTTTTAGTATGTTTTTGTGAATGATTCTAATAGACACTTGAAAACAATGATTTTCGGTTGAGAAAGCTCTCTGTTTCACTTTTTACTTCCCTCAATATTACCAAACTAAAAAGACCAAAAACTAATGAAAGAGAGAGTAACAAATTATGATCATCGAAGTTACAGTAAAAATTTCCCTGGCTCTATGCGTGATCTAGTTATAAATTTCTCTGTTTTGCAAGTGCAGAGTAGTCGAAGTGTAGTAATAAAGGTGGGAGTGACAAAATATTTTATTTCCTCACAGCATCGTGATTTACATTGTGACCACATTTAGTGGACTTGTAATACACACACAAAAAAAAGACAGAGTCAGTCAAAGGGTTAAAATCACTTTCGACTGAATGTGTAATTGTCGGAATTAGGGATGTTTAATTTGGTAAAACCGAACCAAAACGAACCGAAATAAGTTATATGGTTTAGATTTGGATACATCGTATAAACCGTATGGATGCACTTTTATATAAACCGTGGATATTGATATGGTTTGGATATTAATCGCAAAAGCCGGAAAAAAAAAACTGAATAGCTCTATATCTTAATATAATATTATATTGTATACGCATATCCTATAATATATTAAAGAAGAAGCTAAAAAGCTGACATGGCGAGCCCACAATTTTTTGGAGTATTTTTTAATTTTTTAATTAAATTCATTATTCATTGTCGTCGGATAAACACGCGGATCATATTCTGGGTCGGATCTTTTTTTCAAAAGGACGCGGATCTTTAAAAAAACCGGTTCGGATCCACAAAATCCACGCGGATCTTAATAATTTTTTTTCTTTCTGTTTTTGGAATTTTTTTAAAAGGTTAATTGCATTAAATATTTTTTAAAAGCATTTAATAACCTTTTAAATACAGTATTAAAGATTTGAAAGAATGAATATTTTTGTTTTGTAAAGTTTCTTCTTTTAAAACGTGATATCATGGTTAAATATTTTGAAATACAAAAAAGGAAAGAAACCAAAATCAGTATATATTCTAAATATACCCGATTGAGGAAAAAATTAATTACAATTGCTGTTATTATTCAACTGTAAATAGTTTGATATCCTAACATATTCAACTCATCGCCATTTTTTAATGCTTTATATTTTGTTCATTTACATACAGCTTTGTTTATATATAGTTGTTATTTAAGATTGATGTTCTTGATTTTTTTGTTATAGTTTGTGTGATTTGAATTTTAATATGAAACTGATATTCTGTTTCGATTTTGTAGGGTGTTTGGAAAAGCTTCTGTTATGAATAAGCTATGATTCTCATTCGATAACCTCAATAACAATGTACATCAGCGATAACAATGTACATCAGCGATCTACACAGAGAATCGCTCTCAATACAAAGTTTCCCTCTCACTTCTCTCTACAAATTTCTAGATGCTTTTTACACAATATCTCCTGCTCTCTTTATATCGTAAAAGTAAAGTAACTGCAAAGTCTCTCTGGACTAGAGTCTATGAAGAATCAGAAGCAAAAGAACCAAGTTTTCGTTTCCAATATGGTTGTTTGAAACCAAATTGTTATTCGGATTTTGTTTGGCTGGAACATTGCAGAATATAATGCTGTTAAATTTGTTAATCGGATTTTGTTTGGCGGGAACATTACAGAATAGTATGTCTTAGCGATTGTTTTTTTTAACATTTGGAAATTAATAACTTTTCAACTTTAAATTTGTTCACATAAATTTACAGACTTAAATATTTGTGAAAATTAACAGAATTATATTTTGCATTAAAACCCTATAATGTTTTTTCGTACAAGTATTTGGTTATTCTAAATATGTTTAGTCAGCCATTAGTTCTTATCATGTATTTCAATATTAATGTTATTGCAATATTTTTTTTTTGGTTTGAGTATGCTATGAAGAATCAGAAGTAAAAGAGCCAAGTTTTCTTTTCTAAAGAATACTAAGAAACTAAAACAGATATTCATAAACAAACAAATAGCATAAATGACATATCTATTACATTTAAAAGGAAAAATTTAAAGTTAACATAATTAACCTTGCGCATTATGCGCAGGTAATCACCTAGTGATATATAATAATATAAGTTTAGACTAATCTCATATAAAATTATAGATCATTAACTTTAAACTAAGATATGTATTTGCATTTTTTTATTTGAATTTGATATTTTTGATTAGGAGAAAATTTGAAAAACCTAAATAATAAAATAATAATAATACAAAAAGTACAAATAAATCGAAAACTGTATTATTCGAACCGAAACTATTCAAACCGAGAAATCGATAACCGAAACTATCCAAACCGAACCAAACCAAAGTAAATATGGATATAATATGGTAGCCGAAAAACCGAAAACAGAAAAAACCGATCCGAAACCGAACCGACGGAATCTTGGACACTTCATTACAAGATTAACAATGAAGGCCCCAATTTGACTGAAATCGTAAATAAGGCAAAGAGTTGAAATTTTTTAATTATTAAAATGCCCCGAAACTATCAGCTAAAGTTTTCAGTAACGCCCCAATATTTATCTGTTATTATAAACCGTCTCCAGATTAAATTCCCGAAGCCATTAGAACTAATAACCCTAAACCCCCTTTCGTCCGCCGCGAGAGAAAGAAAGAAATTGAGCAGCCATGGTCTGCATCAGGCGAGCGACGGTCGATGATCTGCTGGCGATGCAGGCCTGCAATCTCATGTGTCTTCCTGAGAACTACCAGATGAAGTACTACCTCTACCATATTCTCTCATGGCCTCAGCTCCTCTACGTCGCCGAGGACTACAATGGTCGTATCGTTGGCTATGTGCTCGCCAAAATGGAAGAAGAGAGCAACGAGTGCCACGGCCATATCACTTCTCTCGCCGTTCTTCGCACCCATAGGAAGCTCGGTCTCGCCACTAAGCTCATGACCGCCGCTCAGGCAGCCATGGAACAGGTTTCTCGATCCTTACATTAGTTTTGACATTCAGTAAGCAGTATAATTAGATTGTGTTAGGTCGTGTTGAATAATTCGAATGGAATTTTTATTCTTGCGAACGAATTTGTGTGATTTGAGCTATGTTGAAGATGGATATAAGTTAGGCGATTCTTTGGAAACCATTGATTGATGACAGTATATGACTTTCTTTGGAAATTTGAAGCAACTCGAGCTCTGCAGTTTTATCACTTTTATAGCTTTGTCTCCGATTATGGGAACAATCAAATCTCTAATTACCTGTGAAACTAAAACGAGCAGAGCTGTGGTTATAGTTATGGCAGGTTTGAATCATTCTGAGGATTTTTTGTGTGGCAGGTTTATGAGGCAGAGTATGTTTCACTGCATGTGAGGAGAAGTAACCGAGCAGCATTCAATCTGTACACGGAGACATTAGGCTACAAGATTAACGACGTAGAAGCAAAGTATTACGCTGATGGGGAGGACGCATATGACATGCGGAAGAATCTCAAGGGGAAGCAAAACCATAACCACGGCCACGGGCATCATCATCATCAACATGGAGGTGGATGTTGTTCTGGTGATGCAAAAGTTGTAGAAACTGCTCAAGCCGAAGAAAGTTCCAAGTGAGACTCGAAAGCAGGATGACCAAAACAGGTATATTGGAGTGGGTTCGGTTCGCTGGCTCCCTCTACTACTGCTCCCTATTTTCCTTTCACATGATTTCGAGTGACAAAAAGACATTTGGTTTGGTCACCAACACTGTATTTCTTCTCTGTCTTTCTTTTGGTTGTACTTGATAATTAGCCATTCTTTATTTTGTATCATGTTTCGGAAATCTCAGTGTTTCTTTTAATGCTTTACAACTTCAGATTGAAATCTTCTATTTGCAAGACAACATATCAATACATTTAGTTACAAAAAAAATCTTGACGTCTACAGTTTCCCTTTCAACTCAAGAACCCTGCAAATTTCTTATGTTCTTGAAGTACTAGTTTGTGCAATGTCAAAGCTTTCTTGCAGCCATCTAATCTGGGAATTGAGACCAGCGTCTCGCAGAGCATTCAAAGCTGAGGAATAGAGCCTCGCATCAAGCCTGGTTCTTTCAACTTTCATGTCCTGCAACAGCCTCATTAGCTCATCGATCCTACTGGTTTTGGAGAACACACCAACCATGATTCCTGCCATGGCTCTATCAATCTTTCCTCTGTTCATCCTAAACTCCTGGTAAAGCTCCACGCATCTATCTAACTCTTTCCCTCTATTGTACGCACTGATCATGCTTGTGTAACTCACTTTATCTGGCAACACCTTCATCCTCTTCATCTCTTTCCATATTTTCTCAACCCGCCTCAAGTCCATAGCTCTTCCATGCATATCAATCAAGGAGTTGTAAATCCAAATGTTTGGTTTACACCCTCTTTGTTTCATCTTCGCCATGAGTTTCACCGCATCGCTTAGCCTCTTCGTTTTCCCATACATATCCATAACGTTCGAATACGCCACAACGCATTTGTCAAACCCCTTCTTCACCATCTCTTCAAACAACATTTCCGCCTTCTCGTACTCCCCTAGCTTACAGTATGCGTTGATAGTGATCGCGTAAGTCACTTGCCCAGCCTCACATTCTTGTTTCATAAGCCACTCATAAACCCTAACTGCATCCGCAAAGCCTCTTTGCTTACAGAATCCATTCACAACCGCGCAGAGGATGCAATCCGAGACCTTTAATTCGCCTTTCCTCATCGCGGTCACAACCTCAAGAGTCCTCTCCATTTTCCCCTCTCGGACATACATCAACACAACCTTCAAACACATTTCTGGATCATTCAACAGTTTCTTCTCTCCTGCTTCTTTGAATAGCTTCTCCACCGATACAACCTCTCCCTCTTCCGCCAAGGCCCTGATCAGTGTAGAGTACAATGCATTACTTTCCTGAATGCCTTTATCTCTCATCTCTTCCAAATACTCAAGAGCTTCGATTGCTCGTCCTGATTTTGCAAGCGAGGAGCATAAGATCGTGTAGATAGAGCCTGATTCCTTAGCCAAGAAACTCAACCTCTTACTCTTAAACTCTTGAAAAAGCTCAACCACCTTTTGATTCTCACCAATCTTCTCGTGAG
Source organism: Erythrophleum ivorense (assembly GCA_026724425.1). NCBI lineage: Eukaryota > Viridiplantae > Streptophyta > Magnoliopsida > Fabales > Fabaceae > Erythrophleum > Erythrophleum ivorense. The sequence continues at coordinate 4,091,528 of JAIUCV010000080.1, read as the reverse complement.
CTTCCATGATCCTGCAATAACAGCCCGGGCTTGGCTCAACACCCACAGATTGTTTCATCCTATCAAACACTTGGATCGTGCTACTATACATCTGGAGTTTGTTAAAGCCTTTCATCGCCGAATCAGTTGCAGACACCGCCAGTGTTCTGTCTGATCGAAACACGTTAAGCAAGCAATGTGTGATTCGGAACTTTCTCTCTCTGATGCAACTCCAGATCAGATTCGAGCAGGTATGAACATCAGGCAAGGCTTTATATTCCCTGAGATCCTCACAAAGAGAGACGAGCAAGTCCCACTTCTTGGAACTCGCCAAGTAATTGATCAGATGCTTGGTCGTCCTGAGCTCTGAGTTCTCCTTAGCTTTCTCGTAGAACTCGGAAGATAGTTTCTGGGTTTCTGGGTCTCGGAGCAACCTGGATAAGACCCGGTTGAGGCCGTCAGAGGCAGGTTCCAAAAATGGCCACTTGTCTTCTTTTGGTGACTTCTTTTCGTCTTCTTCGAGAACCAAAGAGCATCGAGAGGAGCAGACATTGAAAGTGTGAGGCTTTTGGGAAAGAAAGAAGACGGGTTTCGTCGGAGATGTGAAGCTGTGGGGATTTGCATGGTGGTTCACGGTGGCTACCCACGATCTGCTCGCGATGGCCATCTGTCTGTGAGGGAGGAGGGAAACCTCTCTCTCCTCTCTTTTCTTTACTTGTGGATTTAATTTTAATTTTTCAGCGCCACGAAAAAATTCGACCACACGTTTTAATTTAATTTTAAATTTTAAATGTTAAATTTTAAATTTTTGTATTCGGGTTCGTGTATAATCAATCGTATGACGTCGCATCTTTTTGGGGTTCAGCCAAATCGACGAGTCACGTGGCTGCTTTTAGATTTCATGTTATGATAAGATTGGACTCCTCTGGGGAGAGAGAGACGTCAGACGGTCAGAGGTTTGGGATTCGGAAATTGGGCTTTTTATGGGCCTCCCCATTTTTTACCACTTAGAAAACTGATGGGATCCGAAATTTGTTCCGAAATCTTTTTGTATGGATTTATTATATTTTCAAAGGTGATATTAGAGGAGGACCCACTATATAAGTAGCAAGATAGACCACCACTGCTGCTGTTGCTGAACTCACTGAAGCAAAGGAGAGATTGGCCAAGCCCAAAAAGATGTCAAATACTGAAAAATAAAGAAAATTTGATAAACTATCATTTCTTTCCAGTCAAGTAGTCCAAGTCCATTTCTTGACACTAAAGGTTAATACAAGTGAAAAATATGCTCGCGCTCTTAGAATCCTGTATACATTTTGACCAACTCTTCGTGTAGACACTTCAAGCCACCTCTTAGCAGTGTGTATGTATATGATGAACTGCGTTACTTTAGTTTTCTATCTTTCAAAACAAAGTGCTAACAGAAGATAAACCCAAGACTAATAATCCGAAAACTCCAATAATCTAATTGTTCAATCAATTGATACCTATAATAATTTCTAGAAAAACGAAAATTAATGTTTGGTTGTAGTAAAATAGAATTTCTTTCGTTTATGTAGTAAAGTACATCAAAAGAAAATAATTCATTTAATAATTTTTTTTTTTTACTATTCTTTTTCCAAAAAGTGGGTCCGACTTTGCGAAATGTAATGACAAGTCAGGACATTGTGTTAGTTGTAATTTTCCAATGTATCCAGTTTAAGTATCCATATGTTTGAATGAATTAAGAGTTAGCTATGCTACGATTTGGTGTAAATCAACATCCAGTGTAGCATACTTGCACGAAAATATAGTGGTTCACAGAAAAGTTAAGGCTGAAAAGTGAAGAGTTGCTTCTTCACTCAAATGGTAACTCTTTTTGTTTTGAACGAAATAGTTTATAGGAACAATAATAAATCAAAAGTTTACATTTACCTACCGCGTAGGTCCTAGTATATAGTTAAAAAAAGAACTTTATGTAAAGATAAAAAATCAACTACTTTCCAATATTGAGAAAAGAATGTAGAGTAAGAATATACCCATGTATAGAAAGGAATAAGAAAATATAAAAGAAGAGCTATGTACAAAAAGTAATTGAGGGGTCTCAACAACAACAAAGAAGGAAATGAAAAAGAATCATGTACAGAAAGTAATCGAGGGGTCTCAACGATCAACAACAACAAAGGAGAAGAAAATAATAAAAGAAAGAGAAAAAAAGCTCAACTTAACTTGCCTTTTGGTTATCCTTTTGGTTGTTCATTACTTGGATTTTGTCTATGTCTTGAGCTTGTCTTATCCACATTCTTTCCCCACCCCACTGGCACTAATATATTATTGACACTTCACTCTTTCTGTAACTAAATTAATTTTCAAATTTTAAATACAATTTTTAAAAAACTAGTTCTACGATTTCAGTAAATTTAACTAACACCTAGCCATTTCAAACCAAGGCAAGAAGGAAAACGAGAAAAGCAGGCAGGGCCGGCTAGGCTAGGCTAGAGCGCGGCGGGCTCTAGGGGTTGGAAGGGCAACAACACGGCCATTTCTAATCAAAGCTTGCCTATCTTTTATGGTTTGGTCAAAGAATCTACTATCCGGATTCTCAGCATAGCATGTGTAGTAGCAACTTACGCAGGCGTGAGGCAATGCCATTGAGATCCTCGTCTGTTTAAAACATCCAAAGAAAAAGGATTGATGATGAGAATCTGATTGAATAATAAAATTATAATCTGAAAGTCCAAAGGTTAAAGAGTGTCATTACCATGAGGTATCCAATGAAGAAGGCAAGTAAGGAGATGGTGGCTGTAAAAGGTTTGTAAACTGTGTGAGTCCAAGTGGCCGCCACAATGACACAGATGCAACCACTGCAGATGCCAGTGAGGAAGCAGATGGAGCTTGTTATGTCTGCATCTATGATCTCAACCATATCTCCATCCTCAAACAGTTTCCACGTGTCTTGCGATGCCCTCACAAATCCTTTCCCGTACGCTGCTATCTGTGACAACCAACAATATATTCACTCGACAACGGGATCAAAATACATAAGACCAAATTATTTGCAACAATACATTTACCTATTAAAGCAGCTCAGGACAAATAATGACCAAATATATTTGATTCCAAAACTTCATTGTACTTTATTTTGTGATTCAAAATAATTACTAAAAATGCAGAAAAGCATGTGGTAGTGCCTCGACTTGTCAAGATGATGCAAGATTCTCATATCAGAAAACCAAAAGAAAAAAAAAAAAGAACCACCACAACCAAGTTGATTTAAAATACTATACTCTCTGAAAGAAGATATATTTTTATATAGAGAAACCGAATAAATGCTACCAAATTAACACTAATAAAAATGAGAGAGTCATGGTTTAAACTTTAAACCTGAAAGGGTTTAGTTAAAATACCTGCACAAAGGCCCAGCCATTGCCATGCTCGAATATGTAAGTCATGAGTTTGAGACAGCAATTAGCACAACAAAACATACACTCATCTTCACCTTTGAGCAAATTCAATCCTCTTGCCACTATCCTCAGGGCTTCGATTGTTGGAACAAACAGAGATCCCAAACACGCGCTACCGAGGTTACGAGACAAAGCCCTTTGGAAACTAAACCGAGTACTAGACTGCATTCCCCTAAGATAGAACAAAGCAATGACCCTACTCACTGTTAGATTCACAACATTCCTCATCACTTCCGTCGTCCAAGCCAAACTTAACACCAAACCAATGATCACAAGCGGCGGAAAATAGAAGTTCAATGCACCGATGACGCCGAAAATCCAAAGAGACATCCAGAAGAAACCAGCAGCTAGCATGTAGTAAGTGGGCAGATTCAAATCCGAGAACTTGGAAACGGGCTCTAACGACTTGACTAATATCTTGGAACAGAATTTGATCCTGCGAGTGACCCAGCAAGCATATAAACCATTTCCGATGGAGAAGGCGATGAGGCAAACTCCGACAGCATCCGTAGCTGGCATTTGGAAACAGAGTAAGAGAATTCCCGAGGACAGAGACATCAAAAACGTACTCCAGAGTATGAAGTGGATCATGAAATCAGGCCAGAGACGGAATGCCATTTGCCATGAGAATGCGAGTATTATGCTCAAGAAGGACGCAGCTTCGACTTGCGGGAGTAGGAATCTGAGGATCTTTTGCTCTTTCCTTTTGACGCTGCCGTTGGATCCGATTAGACCTTGGACGCCTCTGAAGACAAGGAAGCATACAAACCCAATAGCCGCAACCTTGTGAACAATGAAGAGCAAAAGAAAGAACTTGTTTGTGTACTTTGTTGAATTCAGTGATGCCAAAGTTTCCTGCATCCAAATTAATTTTGGAAACTTACCAAACTTAGACATCATAACTAATTTCAAAAAAAGCCCTTCAACAAAGAGATAACAAATCATAGGCCTAAAAATACGGATTAAATTTCCTGAAAAATGACAACTTTCTGACTGAAATGCGTGCGAATTAGGAAGGAAATTACTTGAGGGGTTGGGGTGAAGAGGGAACGAGATTGAGGTTGAAGCGGCGGCGACGGCGGAGGGTGAGGCTCTTCTGGGGGTTGCGCTCGTGTGGGAGGCGTCTGCATCGGCGGAGGGACTCTTGAGGAAGATCGTTGTGGCTGGGCGAGATTGGGAGGCGGCGTAGTGAATCTAGAGCCGCCGCCATTATTATTGAAGATGATCCTAAGAGGGTTTGTTGGGTTCAATCTGTTCAAGCTCGACAAAAATCTGTGATGATTGAGTTCATCTTTATCCTTTGATTCTTCTTCTCCTTCCTCCCCAACTTTTACTTGTCTTCTTTGCTTCTCTGTTTTTTCACCCTCTCCTCTGTTTTCTCTCTCCTCCACCGCCTTCATTGAAAATAAACAAAACACAAGATTATTAGTTTAGAAAGAAAAGAGTAATTGGTAAGGAAATGTAGGGTTCTGATTATGAGAAATCTTACTGGCTCTGTGGCACCCATTGGCAGCTTTTTATGTGACGTCACTTCCCGGCGACGGCGGGTCGTCGTCTCTCGGTCTTTAAAGAATGTTTGCGAAAGTTTCTCTTCTTTTTAAGTGGAATAAATTTGATTACGTTATTTGTGTGATTGGTGTGTTTTTTTTTTTTTTTTTTTTTTTAACTTTCTCATTGTTTCCGATTTGTTTTGTTCATTTACTTTCGATTTTTGTCGTTGCCAGTAACGTTTATTATTATGATGATGAATCGATGACACCACCAGAGAAATGACATATGCCAGATTTCCGCGCGTGAAACACACTCTCCATTACCATCTGCGTTAGTTCTTCAGTGCATGTTGTTGGAAAAAAACACACGTGAAGATTGTTGGAGAAGGAGATCGTTATCTAGTGTGTTGACGTGTAATCTACAACAAGGCAAACGAAACGACACGTCTCCGGTTTGACCGAAAACGGACGGTTGCGATATGTTTGTTGTTCGATTGATGGGAGATTGATGAGTTCCGTATAAGACTACTTACAATAAGTATGTTGTTTTCTTGTTCAGAAGAGTCAGAAAGAGCATCCATAGTTTGTAGATATGATTCGCACAAAATATCATGTAAGATAACATTATTAAAATTATTTAGTAAGAAAATTAATATACCAAGATTTAATCTCACTAGCAATGCAAATTACGGATATAGATTTGTTTATTGGTATGGACCCACTTACATCATTACAAGAATCTAGTGATAACGTTACCAAACTTGTGACACAACCTTGTGTTAATTTCTATTTGAATCATAGTATTGTTATGATGAACTTAGACACAACCTTGTGCTAATTTCTAACTAAAATCTGTGTATATGTGAGTGGTTGTGTACGTTTGAAAGGATAGATGATGTATTACGAAGGTTATAATTTGTAGAGGAGGAGAAACATTTAAATGTATAATAGTATATATGCTACAACATTCTTACAAGTTGTTTGTTTCCAGTACCATACTTTAAACACATTTCTGATCTAACTAGGCATCAGATACATTACAAATACAATCTAAAATTAAATACACATCCGATGTAAATCGAAATATCAAAATTTCATCGTTTTTTCTAGTGTTGTGGTTCACCTAGAAACGGTTTGAACGTCAATAGAACTCCGAGTGCCAAGATCACATTCAGAATAAAGAATACAACTTGAGTGCCTGCAAATTCACAATACCATATTCTTCTTCCTAATTAGTATCACTTGGCCAGGTTTGAATTCTGAACTTATATACACATACAAAAGACTCAGCTACTAATCAATATGGATATGAATATGAAAAAATCACATTACCAGGGAGAAAAGAAGCATCCTGACGTTTCTCGCTCCAAGAAAAACTGCCAACAAACCATTGTAAATTAAACGAAGAAAATTACAAGTATGATGAAACGACAGAAACCTATATGTTGATGAAAATAATTTGTGTGCATTAATACTGTAAAAGAAGAGGTAGAAAAAGTTGCATACATGATGCCTGCTGCTGCTGGACCTATTGCTTTAAAAAGAGACATCGCTGTCATGGCAATCCCATTAGCTGCTCCTCTTTGGTCTTGTCTCTGTTTTTCGTTTAAAAGAAATATAAAAAAAATTAAGAAAGAGGTTCACATTCCTTGCTGGTTTCACCTAAGTAAAAAGGATCAATGTTGTCAAAATACTTACCACTGCCTTGTTTTGGAGGATGAATAAGCCAGTTATAGCAGACGTCTACACAGAGAGAGAGAGAGAGAGAGAGTCACACAACTGTTGTGTTGAGAATATATACTAAAAGCATAGCTACACATTCTTCTAAGGGTATCAGAGACTTACCCCTAAAACATTCTTTGCTACGGATGCACAATTTAGCGTCAGGGTAAGGGCGAAACCAGATAAATTTGCTATGAGTGGGTAACTTGCTAAGACAAGCATAGCCAGGCTCTGTCAAGTATCGACAAACAAACAAGCACAAAAGATTATAACATTTCCTGCCTCGATGTATTAAGGTTTGAAGTAAGAACAACGGAGCAGAGGCAGAGTATATTTGTTTACCCCAGATATACGTGTAACTATGATGGGTCCCAAAAGCCTCTCAGCATAGGAGTAGAGCGAAAGCTGAAAGATAAGGAGACCAAAACCTAGAAATAAGCAGTACTGTTTATGTCAGAAAAAAAAGAAACTTTTGCATTGAAAAAAGTTAGGATTAAGAAGAAGTATGTATATGTACACACCTGAAATTGCAAGAACAGTACCAACATCCGCGGAGGAGTATCCCAAACCTCCATATTTCCTCGGGCTGTTTGCCCATAATGAAAAGATCTATCGGAGAAAGAAAAAGAGGTGAAGATTTTGTTTTTGGGATTCAAATAAACAAAGATGAATGTGGAGGAGGAGGAGGAGGAGGAAGAGGAGTCCCACCTCTGTATAAGCCATATCGTGGAGTGAAAAGACACAGTAGACAATAATAGATGAAACTAGTGGCCAGTTCTTCAAGAGAGAGCTTTTTTCATTTCTCTCAGCCACTTTGTGTGATTCAGGGTCATGAGGCAAGACTTTGTGAGCATCAAAAGACTCATGATCATCATCATCAATCTCGTGATAGTGCAATGTCTCCTGGAGAGGAGAAAACAACAATCTCTAGGCTCAAGCTAATCACAGTGACCACTAGGAAATTCATGGAGCATGAAAAGTGAAGAGCTTACCGGAATCCGTAGTGAAATTATGGTCACAAAAAGTGCAAAAGCAGATATCGCTAAGCACGGCAGAAAGTAGGGAAATCTGCATCATGATTTATAGACCAATGAGACTATATATATATATATATATATATATATCATTTGAATGAGAGTGAAAGAGGAGATAAAGAAAGTAACACTTACTTGCCAAAAATCGATTCCTCTGAGAATATACTTGGATATTGCTTTGCGGGCTACAAGGTCAAGAAATTAAAAAACGAATCAACAAGTGCGAGCGAGGTAGAGCAAGAAAACAAGATGGAAATGTTTTTTTTTTTTTTTTTTTTTTGTTGTTGTTGTTGTTGTTAATGAAGACCTGAGCAAGAAAGCCTCCAATAGCAGGGCCAATGATGAGTCCAATTCCCCATGCTGTACTAACCTACACAATACATGATAACATTCTAAATTGCTCCTAACTCAATTCGAAAAAAAATAAAAAGGTGAAATTTATGAATTAAGTGCTTACAGCTGAGAGTGCTAGACTTTGATATTCATCACGGAATGTTTCCATAGCGTATGCCTGAAGTATCGGCCATATATTCAGGTTAATGAGCTTCGAGAAATTCATGTCATAAGCATGTAAAAATGTTGTTAAGAGGAGGAGACCTTGATAGGACCAAGCAAACCGTTGAAACTACCGAGGCAAAACCTCATGATGATGGCCATCCAGAAATTCAAACTTAGCCCAAACAGAGTATTGAAAATGACCCTGTTACAAAATATTACGCATTGCTTTTGATAATACGCAATAAAACATATACGAGAGAGAGGAAGAAACAAATGTAAGTTTAAGATTACTAACACTGAAGCAGTTCCTATGAGGATAACGGGCTTTCTACCATAACGATCAGCCACTATTCCCCAGAAGACAGATGTCAACGTTCTCCCGAGCATAAATGAGCAACCTTCAAAGGTATTCAAAGATCACAATGTGAGTTTTAATTAAAGACCCTGTACTAGAAATGGTCAAAGGTCCATAACTTCTTTAATTTAAAAAAAAAAAAAAAAAAAAAAAGAGAGATCGAGATCATTAGTACGACGACGACTCACCAACAAATCCAGCGTAGAATCCAATGTCCTCTTCCTTCTTTGCTATGTCAAAATCACCAATCTACCAAGTACCAAAACCCAAACTAATTAAGCACAACAAGTTTTTAGTAATCATTACCAAATCTAAAGCACCAAGTAAATTACTTTTAAGTATTATGTGTGTGCACTCACCATAAAGTAAAGAAAGGGGAATAGAGACGAAATCGGCAGAGCTGAAAAGTACGATGAGAACAAAAATAACAAATTGTAAGAAGAGAAACATGTTCTTGCTCTTATTCGATCAACCTGAAGAATATATATATATATATTTACCGGTGCAGAGGACGATGATCCAAACGGTGCAAAGCTCGGAGAGAGGGAATCCTCGGCGAAGCCTCTTCTTCTGATCAACCTTGCACCCTGGGCAATTCTCGTGGTACTTATTCTCCAACAAGCACTCGGCGTATTCTTCCGCCATTTTTCAAAACCAACCTCGAATTCTAATCGATCCAATGAATTTGGAAGAAGGATCGAGATGATGCGAATGATGTGTATTTATGGGAGGAGCCAACACACAGTTTTTTCACGTACTCTCTCTTTAATAATCTACTATGTGAACATAAATGACGGACAACTACTTATAAAATAATAATACTAGAGAGAGAAGAAGAAGAAGAAAACAACTTTGCTTTTCTCCTCTCCAGCCGCTCTAGCTAAATGTCACAATGTATGTCACCTTGTAAAAGAAAAAAACGAATTTATTTACTCATCGTCATCTTTCAATCAAATCCTACAAAGAAAATATGTTTTTCTTATGGTACAATATTATTAAAAATAAGTTGCCCAAAAATAGAGGCAAATTCGTGCAGAGTTAATTCGATGCATAACGGGCGGAACGGAATTTTTCACGTGGCGTAAATATGATTGACGTGGACCAGATAATGTTGTTTAGGTATTTGTGGTGCAGTGGTGGTAGTGTCATTGGTTCAATTTCACCCAAAAAGAAAAGTGTCATTGGTTCAAATCTGTATATTATAGATAAAATACAACGTATAACATGAAATATGCCTTTTTCACAAAAAACGTATAACAAAAATATAAAAGAACAAAGATATGGAGATGATGATGTACAATGATTTCGAAAGAAACATATAAGACCAAGTGGTCCAAGTTTATATTTGGAAATGAGTGGTAACATGTGTGTTATGTATACAATTAATGTTAAAGAGTGCAAAAATCACATTTGGAAATTAATGGTGGACCAGAAAAGTTCAATAAATTAACTGGTGAACTTCTAATCAAAAGGTCTTTTTTTTTTTTCGCTCTTGTTGTGTTAGTAAACTTTGTCGTCCCTACGTTTTTCATTTTATATTGAACTAGAATAATACCCGCATGGGGTCGATATAAATAGTTAATTGTTTTAATAGGTGTTTCAATATAAATATATATAGTTGAACATTAGCATATACATAACTAATTAACTATAGAATAAGTAAAATTGAGCAATTGTAGATATAAGTAAAACTAATATTCTATAATAACGAAAACTGATATTCTAAAATTTAGTTAAAAAGCCAAATGAAATTTTGAATTGTTATACGAAGTTTGAGATTCACTTGTATATATTCAAATTTGTGATTATTTTATATAGAAATGTGTTTCACCTGTTAAATAATTAAAAAATGGTTTTGTAGTTTTAGTTGAAAAGTCAACTATTCGTCTCGGTTATGTAGATTCAAATTTGTGATTTTTTGTATAAAAAATTGTTTCGCCTGTAAATAATTCTAAATAAAGATTTCTATTTCTTAGTTTAATAACAAACAAATCTTTCTATAAAGTAATTTTATTATTAAAATATATTTCGAATAATAATATATTTTGTCCTTCAATGTTCCCCTTTTAATATATAGGATTTAATATTAAATTTTTGAAATAAATATTTTTGGTAAAATTAAGAATATTCAAATGTGTTTGCAAATAGGAATTATAGTAATCAAAATATGTAAAATAATTATGTTTGGCAATTAATATAAGAGAACTAAATAAATCAGAAATAAAAAAGCCGGGAAAAATTGTGGGAGTGATACTTCAGCAAAAATAGTTTTCAATTTTTCTCTTTTAATATATAGAGGATTCAATTCTTTTTCAATTGATTCAGAAATATTGTAATTAAAATCATCAAGATCATATCCTTATATATTCTAGACAGCATCTCCACAATCTCATTGATCTAACTCAAAAGATTACAGTATATTTGAGAAAATTTGTACAAAGAAATAACCGAAAATATAAATTAGTGAACAGTATAAATTGAACAGTTTGGCGCCGAAAGGTAAAAGCAGTCAAAATGCTCTCACTTCAAATCGGGAGGCGATAGACCGATCTCGGTTAATGGCTCAAAAACATTCCTCTAAAACTCACCATTGTCTAATCTCGCTCAGCAGAATATTAAAAATACTGATGACACATCGGCCCATTAGATAAAGCGATTTATTAACCGATTGATAGATCACTTCAAGATGGGAATCCACTTCTATTCAATCAACAACACTGTCCCCTGTAGGGCCCCGGTGATGTTGATATTTTGTGAAGCCTTTTTGTGTCAAATTGTCAATTGATATCCTTTATATGCGATGATAAGGTTTCAGAATAAAATATACGAACGAAAGGATGTTATGCTGATATTATCTCATCTCAAGAATTTATGAGAACAATTTAAAGAGAAATTTGACCCGTGCGTAATACTAGTATTTCTATAATCTTGGTATATAAAATCAGACAAAGCAATGCAAAGGAAAGAAAAAAACAAACTGAAATCCTAAGGTTAGTGAAACTTCTTGATTACGGTTTCTTTCGAATCTGAGATTAAAAGAATCAACGACGAGCACATCACCAATTCAGCTGAATTTCACCTACGAGCAGTGGTTAGAAATGGCTTGAACGTGAGCGTTACTCCGACCACGACTATCACATTCAGTACGAAGAACACCATATGTGATCCTGCATTGCATACATTTTCAATTTACTTGTGTTTAGCATATAAGTTTTATTATGAATATCATAAAGAATGGCCAAAGAGAAGTAATGATGCGATGATACCTGGTAGAAACGCGGCGTTTAGTCGCCTCTCGCTCCAAGAAAATCTGCCAGCAATAGAAGAGAGACTTGTGTTTAAGACATTACTGGTTCTATTAAATTCAAGTATGTGTTCATTTTTGAAAAGTCACTTACAAGATGCCAGCTCCAGCGGGTCCAACGGTCTTAAAGAGAGACATCGCAGTCATAGCAATTCCATTAGCCGCCCCTCTTTGGCTCTGTTCCTGTTGTTTTTTTTTTTTTTGTTGAAAAAATATATTAGTTGACAAAATTTGACCACAGTTTTATAAAAGATTAAAGAATGTCCATTTACCACAGCTTTATTTTGCAGAATCAACAAGCCGGTTATGGCAGACACCTATATATTCACAAAAAAAAAAACTATATAGTAAGCAGCCGAGAAACACATTAGCATTACCTCATTTTCTGTATGTCAACTAAATACACACAAAGGAGAAAGAGAGAAAGAAAGAAAAGAACGAGCTCTTTGCTTTTGAACTTACACTAAGCACATTTACGAGGATTGATGCACAGTTCAACATTAAGCTTTGACCGAGACCTGATAGGTTTGCAATAAATGGATAACTCATCTGTATTGGTATCATCAATGCCTAAAACAAAACAATAAAAAAAGCATTGTCAGAAGAACCATCTCTATCTTGTCGCATTCAGGTGCACTACATTAATAATATGCAGAGAAGCAGCAAAGATAACATTAACTGACCCCAGCAAAACGGGTGACCAGCACAGGTCCTAGCAGTTTCTCAGCGAAAGGATACACAAAAACCTGAAAGGAGAATAGGCCGAGACCTAAAGCAGAATTTTTGGTGAGTGAGAATTCTGTTTGATTCAAATCATCATTTTCACAAGTTGTTATCGTTAAAACACAAGACATCAAGAGAGAGGATGTTCTGCATACCTGAGATAGCAAGAACAGTACCGACATCATTGGTTGAGTAGCTAAGACCTCCAAATTTCCTTGGACTGTTAGCCCATAGTGCAAATATCTGCATAGCACAGGACAATGGAGTGGCAAAGGCTCTCATTTCACAAACATTGCAGTGCCAGATGAGAGTACACAGAGAATCAACTAGTTACCTCAGAGTATGCAGTATCATGTAGACAGAGAACACAGTACACAATGATGGATGACATTAGGGGCCAATTCTTCAAGAGAGAACCTTGAGAAGCATTTCTTTCGTTTTTTCCTGAAGCAGCTTCAAGTACCTCGTATAAGTCGTCATGTGATGAGCTGTCCAGCTTATGATTGTGCAGTGTTTCCTACTCGGAGAAAGACATAGGAGATTACTCGTGAGTGCAAATTATTATATCAATAAAGAAGATTCCACAAGAGAAAAAATAGAGTACCGGAATGAAGCAGCATAGTACTGTCACAAGCAATGCAAAAGCTGATATTGTAAAGCAAGGCAGCGCATACCGGAATCTGCATTTGCAATTCACATTCTTATTTCATGAGGTGTCCATTCCACTAAACTCTTAAACAGACGAGTAAGATGTTAGAATACACACCTCCCAAAAATGGAGTCTTTGGAGAACACATTTGGATATTTGTCTGCCGGCTGATATTAGAGAACATTGAACGGCATTAGTTAAAAATCTAAATATGGAGGAAAACTGGCGCAATGTGATGTAGACACATGATAAGCTGCAAGCATTTTGAACATAAGGAATGTCAAGGTTTAGAGAGCCAAGAAAATATAAAACTAACCTGCGCTAAGAAACCACCTAGAGCAGGGCCAATGATAAGTCCAATGCCCCAAGCAGTGCTAACCTGAATTAAGCAAAGTTACAAGTGTCATGACACTAGTTAGTCAAAACTTATATTAAAATACGTGATGGAGAATCTTCTTACAGCTGACATTGCTGTAGCTTGATATTCATCACGGAATATCTCTGACGCATATGCCTGAAAATTTTCATATTAGAAAATGTCACTGACACGAGTGTAATAGTGGGAGCAAAGAGGTCACAACCTTCATTGTTCCAAGCAAGCAGTTGAAACTCCCAAGAAGAAACCTCGTGCCAATTGCCATCCAGAAGTTTACGCTTAACCCAAAGAGAGCATTGAAAATGGCACTGCAATATACACACATAGTCAGTCATCTAAACACGAACTTTTGGACACAGTAATCAAATTTTTTATCTTTTAAGGTTACTAACATTGAGATAGTTCCCAAGAGTATAATTGGCTTTCTTCCATAACGGTCAGCCACAATTCCCCAGAACACTGACGTCAATGCTCTGCCAAACATAAATGAGCACCCTTCCAAGTATCAAGAGATTATTTATTAGTTAGAGAACAAACGGTAGTAGAGATATGGAGAGTCAATGCAGAAAAAAAAAAACAAGTGTTTGATTGAGGCTATGTCTTCTCACCCACAAATCCAGCATAAAACCCAATATCTTTCTCTGTCTTTGCAACACCAAAATCTTCAATCTATGAAAACAAAGGGGACATGTAAGACGTACTGTTTTGAGAGTCTATGATTGAATATAAGGTATTGTATGGTAGCTCTTAAGGTTTGTAATCAAATTACTCACCATATAATAGAGAAATGGATAGAGTGATGAGATCGGCAGAGCTGCAACCAAACGTATTTTCAAGGACAATGTATTAGAAATTGCATAACAAATCATTACTTTTAACACAAGAAAAGCTTTCTCACAATTAGCCAATTCTAATACAAAGCATTAGCATCGAAACCAATTAGCCAATCATTTTCCGCAATATCTTCAGAGCAGTCGAAAAAAACACAAAACACAATACCAGTCCATCTTCAGAGTTGGTCCGACACCAAAATCGTAAAATTGAGAGAAAAAAAAAACGGAATAAAAAAACTGTTAAAAGAGAAATCAAAGAAGGTGAAGGAGCTGTTACAAGTGGAGAGGACGATGATCCAAACGAAGGAAAGCTCAAGATAAGGATATCCTCGGCGGAGCTGCTTCATCTGCTCCACTTTGCATCCAGGACATCCCTCGTGGTACTTGTGCTTCTCCAACAACGCATCCTTGTACTCGTCCGCCATATTTTCCACTTTCCGATTAAACTCGAGCAAAAGTAATCACAGCCTATAAAATTCAGCAAAAATATAAGAAAAAAAACCTAAAAAAATGAAGAAACCGTCGAAGCAATCCGGAATTAGAGGATTGAATGTATCATTACTATTGAAAACGGTAACGGAATATTTGAAAACGATAAAAGGAAATTCAATAAGTACCACAAAGATTCTCTATCTCTCGTCGCTGGAGCAGAAAGATGAAGAGTCGGCCACGTAGCGAATATATGTACGTGTGTATTATTATGTTATGTGCATATATAGCGGAGCTAAAGGGCAAAAAGGTGGTCACCCAAGTCCCGTCATCATCCTAATATCTTCACATGTTCACGGCAGATTCTTGTGATTTACTCGCATAAAAATACAAAATTAATTTTCAAATTTTGAAAATATGTCTCATCTTTTTCTGGCTCAAGATTATTTTGTTTATTTACAAGTAATACGTAGTTGCGCTTGCGCTAGATATATTATCCCATATATATATTAGTATATAGTATAGTATGGGATATTGAAATACAGTAGCCGTAGGAATGTTTTTTCTGAGTCACATGGTATATAATGCAGACACCAAGAAAGAGACAACTGAAAGTGAGTGGAGAGACATATAAAATTAAAACTAAACACTGATCTATCTTTTAGATCTGAGATGCTTATCTCAGCTAGCAAATCAAAATCCTTCACGTGTGTATATTATAATGTTATTTCCATAATAATCATTTGTCTTGCTAGGGAAAAAAGGCATCACCCAGATTAAAGCAGCCGGCTTTTAAAGATGACTTTCTTGTCGAAAGCAAAAGTTTGATTGCCTCTCTCTCTACGTAGTTTATATTGGTAGAAGTAGAAGGCCTGAGCATTCGGTTTTCGATTCGGATTCGGATCGGTTTTTTTGGGTTTTTGATATTTCGGTTTTAGAGTTGTAGAAACCGTTCGGTTATTTTTCATTTTCGGTTCGGTTCGGTTCGGTTCGTCCGGATTCGGATCGGTTTCGGATCGGTTTCGGGTATTTAAATATCGGCTAAAAAATAAAATAATTTAAATAAAATTGAATTAAATTTGTAAAAAAATTGAATTTAAAGAATATTACTAAAAAAATTAGGATATTTCGAATATTTTGATTATTTTATTCTAAATATAACTAATATATTCAGTAAAATTATACTTTTTACATATTTTGGTTATTTTAAATATAAATATAACTAATATTTTTCGTATATAATTATATTTCGGTTATCCATTCGGTTTTCGGTTCGGTTCGGGTTCGGTTTTGGTTTTTCGGATTTAGAAATTTAAAAACCATTCGGTTTTTTGTGTTAATTTCGGTTCGGATCGGTTCGGGTTTTTCGGTTCGGTTCGGTTTGAAATTTTCGGTTCCAGTTTTTATGCCCAGGCCTAAGTAGAACGGTAGTTAGAGTATACTGATTTTTTTTTTTTTTTTATTGGTACATAATTGACTCCTTGTGTTGTGTACTTGTATTTGTCCGAACAGAGTGATGGGTGTGTCGACAGTTCCACGTCAGCGGTATAAGTGTGGAGCCCACCATTAGATCACGAGGAGTAACGGAGCTACGCGTGTTGCTAGCACGGTCCAGCACAGGCTAGTTTTACAACAGCGCGTGGCACCCACCGTCTCACACGTGGGGTCAAGACAGTGAGTCGGTGACACTAGGTCCATATCTCTCCTACATACATGTACAGCACACCAGTATTACACAAGGATCCAATTCTATTGGGCCTTTTATTTGGGTCCGAAAACAACTAAACTTTGGGTTTGAGGTTCGATAGACGGGTATGTTCGGCTTTTAGTAGAAGTGCAATAATTGACTTCAACCCGTTTAAAAACGCGAATGCGATTTCACGAAAACAGAGATAATAACGATTGGAACAGCGTTTAAAAACAAATGCGTTTCAACAGCAATTTTGATTTCTGACTTTAGATATTTTAGAGTTTTTTGTTTGGGCTGCCGGTTCTCAGCCCCCCCCAAACTAATCGGATTTCTGTCAAGATCCACCCGTTCTTTTAACCCCGCCTATTTTCCCCCAATCTTAACAATTTCTATCAGTTCCCCCAAATTCAATTAAAAATTGAAATTGCGATCAATTCACTAAACCGCGTTTTAGGCATATCGCGTTTTGGAGGGAAATCTACAGAAATCAATTTGTTTGGGGGGAAATATGCGGAGATATAAAGTTTAGGGTGGATTATACATAACTTGTTGAATTAAAGGGGAAAAAGGCTGAGCGTATTCAACCCAAAAAAATTCTAGATATCTAACATCATATTTATCTATTTATAATCACAACATAATTAGTTCTCAAGATATCTAACATCATACTTATTTATTTATAAAATTATTTTCGCATTTGAATCAAAATAATTGATTAGTGCATTAATGAGACCACCAACTTACCCTTCTTTTAGAACACATTTTCTTGTTTTAAAGTCGGGTTTTGGGGTTGTTTTTCAGAATATAAATTAGTTAAGAGAAACACTAATATGTGTATTTTTTATTTTGCTCATCGTCACAAATGAGGTTTCTTTTTTAAATACTGAATTTTATTAATCTTAAAAAAATTTCAAAACAAAAACAGAAAGGATGAGAGCAGAGATACTAATAGAAACCATACAATAACACATAAAAACGTCAGAAAACAAGTCCTAAAGCAATCTAGAAAGGAGGGGCAAGATCATGGTTGTAATTTTTTGCTTGAGGTTGTATTATTCTTCATAATCAATATATATACTATTCAATGAAAAAAAAAATAAAAAATATTTCACATACATATACATATCAACCTATTATTTCGACTTGATTAATATAATAAACTTATACTCTCTCTAATTACAAAGAGGTTGCTGCTTATATTTTAGGACAGATGTAATATTAATTAATTAAGTCATGTATCATCCAGTAAATTAGTCGTGTAATGTGAAGTAAATCCGAAAATAGTTGAGTTTATACCAAACTATGTTTTGAATATAAAGAAGCTATTCATGTGTTAAATATTTTTGAAAAACTTTGGTTTATACTATGTTTTAAATATAAAGAGGCTATTTATGTGTTAAATATTTTTAAAAATCTTTGGTTTATAACTCTGCATATTTCCCCCCAAACAAATTGATTTATGTAGATTTCCCCCCAAAACGCGATATGCCTAAAATGCGGTTTAGTGAATTGATCGCAATTTCAATTTTTAATTGAATTTGGGGAAACCAACAGAAATTGTTAAGATTGGGGGGAAATAGGCGGAGGTTAAAAGAACGGGTGAATCCCGACAAAAATCCGATTAGTTTGGGGGGCTGAGAACCGGCAGCCCTTTTTGTTGGGTTGGATGAAACTTGAGGTTCTTGTTTTGTTTTCAATATCAAAACAAAAATTGTTGCTATTCAAAATTTTCGAGTCCTGTTTAGAATACAAACTGGTAAAATTATAAAGAGATTCATAAACGAAAATAAAGATCGGTGAGAAACAATTTATTCATTTCTTATCTTGGCTGAAAAAATGATGAAGAAAATTAGCGACACTTCCTTTACCAAATATATTAAAATTAAACATAGAAAAGAAACCAACTCCACCAAAATTTGTTTGGGGATAAATAACCGATGACGCAGAGAAGAGAGCGAATTATCTTCTGCTTCCGTCTATTAGACCAAAAAGAAGATAAAAGAAAAAAAACCTAAGGTGGGTAAGCTCTGCAATGGCGACGATACCCACCACAGCCACCGCCACCATGTGTCCGTCTCCTCCTGTCCCAACAATCTCGCCGTTACTAAGAACAACTCACCAATGTCAACCATCTCCTTCCTCATCATCCTCATCTTCCATAAAGCTTAGCACCGCTCTGGTTTTCGGTGAAACCACGGTGGATAGAGCGACTGAGAGCTCCGTGATGATCAAACCTGACAAATGGGGACTTCAATTAGAAAAGAGGAGGAAAAGGAGGAGGAGAAGAAGACTAGGTTTCGAGCGTTTGGAGCCGGAAGAAGATGAAAATGCTGGCGCTGAAGCAGAAGCAGAAACAGAAACAGAGGCAATCATTGCTTTAGTTGGATCTACACGATCTGGATTTCTAAGTCGTTCGGAGGAAGTTCAGCTTTGCTTGTACCTCAAGGTACGTGTTCTAGATTACAACTATTTACCCTTGTTGGTTTATAGCTCATTAGTCATTACTACTACTATGTCTAAGAATTGTGATAGTCCTGTCTCATTGTACATTTTTCTGGTAACAAACAGGAAGGAGCAAAACTTGAAAATCTTGGAACAAGTGTCGAAGAGAATGAGATGGAATCAGCTTTGTTGTCCACTGGCAAAGGGAAGAAGAAGCGTAGTGCTACTGAAATACTGTGCCGAAGAAGAGAAGCGAGAGAAAAGATTACTCGTTGTTACCGGAGGCTCGTTGTCTCTATTGCAACAGGCTACCAAGGCAAAGGGTTAAATCTGCAAGACTTGATTCAAGAAGGAAGCATAGGACTCCTTCGAGGAGCTGAGAGATTTGATCCAGAACGTGGCTACAAACTCTCAACTTATGTCTACTGGTGGATCAAACAGGCCATCTTAAGAGCTATCGCTCACAAGTCTAGACTAGTCAAATTGCCGGTGAGCCTTACATCTTTATCACCCTATTCTCACATTTTGATAGAACGAGAGTTTCAATTCCTTAGTGATGGAGATGAATATGTTATGTGTTACGCTGTAGAATTGCTACCATATTAGATGCTAGCTATATGTTACACTGTATAGTTGCTACAATATTAGATGTTAAACTATATGTTAAATTAAGTAACATAGGAAATAAACTTTAATGGGTTCCTCTCAAGTGGTAAGTGATTAGTGAATGCATCTTTTTAGCTTCTTGTGTGTAGGGAAGCATGTGGGATTTGACGGCGAAAGTTGCGGAAGCAAGTAATGTGTTGACCAGGAAGCTAAAACGGATACCAAGATGTGAAGAGATTGCAGAGCACCTCAACATCCACGTGTCAGCGGTTAGACTTGCCATGGACCGGAGCAGATCCCCTGTTTCGCTGGACAGAGTCGCATCTCATAATGGCCGCATGACATTGCAGGTACACTTCACTTTTTACTATGAAAATGTAAAGCAGGGAGAGAGAGAGAGATAGAGAGAGAGAACAATGAGTGACTTTTGTGACTGATTTACCATGTTTCAGGAGATTGTAAGTGGACCAGATGAAACGAGACCAGAGGAGATGGTGAAAAGGGAACACATGAAGCATGAGATTGAGCAGCTTTTGGGAACTCTTACAGCGAGAGAATCTCGAGTGTTGGGACTCTACTTTGGTCTCAACGGAGAGACTCCTATGTCGTTTGAAGAGATAGGCAAGTCGTTGAAGCTTTCAAGAGAGAGGGTGAGGCAAATCAATGGCATTGCTTTGACGAAATTACGAAATGTACATTATGTGAATGATTTGCAAATATACTATTCCTCCTCCAGTGAATGAAAAAATTATATATATAATAAGCAGATTGGTTTGTTCACAATCATTAGAAGCAACTGAAACTAAACAGAGTATAAACACATATATTGGATTTTAGGTCTGTACAAATGGAGAAGATCATAAATATGTCCACTCAGTGCTCTCCTTTGTGGAGATTATGGAGGATATAGAGAGAAGCAGAGGACAAGAAGATGCAAACGGAATAACTGAGCAAATCTAGACCCGTGGCGATGGTAACCATCTTGCTTCTTTCGAACATCTTCACTAAGAGAATCATAACAATAACATGTCCAACTTTGGTTTTAAGCTCATCTAGTGAGCTGATCTTCATCCATTTCGGTCTCTCCTTCATGGCAAACATTCCAAAGAGAGAAGAGGCTTTAAGGGCACGATCTGTTTCCGCAGGGACATCAGGTGAGGAGTTGCTGATGAAGAGTCCATACAAACCCATGCTAAATATTAGCATAACTGTCCCAGCCAGATATACATCTGCAGATCAATTTCCACACAGTATCAGTATTATTCTTATTACTATAACCAAACAAACAAGGCTTACATATCTAGTCTCACACATATGTTTTTTACCTATAGCTTCGACCAGGCGTAAGACCATTTGGCCGGTGTGGATGCCTTTGACACAGTTAGTCCAATAGACTTTATATGCTTCCATGATGTACACACAGCCCTATGTAGTGAGTCATTACATTAGTATTATAGAATGGTTTGTGTGTGGCGAAACATTTCAGACTAAAACCACAAAAGTTACATTGAGGAAGCAGAGTAGCGAGCCAGCCAGTGAACCTCCTACTGCCAAGAGCGCCAGGAACCGGAAATCAAATATGATCTGCTCCACCCACCAGATACATGCAAAAACAATCATACACCATTCTTAAACTCAAGATGACAACTTTTTCGGAAAAATTTATACTTAGATGAACTGATCTCCCAGAGTCTTGTCACAGCTCAAAAGTCAAAAACAAAGAAACAGAGTAAACTTTTGAAAGAGGCCAGAGAAAGTTCGATTTAAATTTTTACCCTCTCAACGTTGGACTCGGTGGAACGAAAGAAGCGAGCAGTTAGGCTGTTGTCGTCCGGATCCTTCTTGCGAGTTCCGTAAGAATTGGTCAACGTGTTCCCGTTTACAACGGGACTCGAGTTAGTAGGGGTTGATGCCGATGACTCCGAGCCAAGAGTTGCTAGCGGCAACAAGAAACGGCGGCGCGTGGGTAACACGTGATGATTTGGCACCGAAACGGAGAGCGGAGTGGCTGAGATTAACGTGTAGAGAGCCATAGATTACTTATTAGAGAGAGAGAAAGAGAAAGAGAAGCTTCTTACTACTTGTGAGTTGTGACTTGTGAGTTTCTTCACGTGGGCTTGGGTGGGGAACGCAGAGGATTGGGCGGGAGAGAAATATGTGGTGTGTGTAAGTAGTAGAGGAAGTTGATTTTTCTTTATAAACCACAAAGCCGCACAAATTACCCATTTTAAATATTTTTTTTGAAAAACAAGTAAGAAGAGTCCGAGTTTACGTAAAAATATTTAATTTCATAGTATTCGAGATTAAAATTAAAATATAAAGACTTAAATTTGAAAAGTCTCTATAAACTTGTGAATACTAATTAAAATCCAAGTATTATAAATTTGTACAAGTATTTATATAAACCATTTCCAAGTCAATAAAAGTACCCAAACAGATAACGTAATGCTGCTGTACTGATGTGACTCTGCCTGACTTATACGATAGTGGAATGACAATTTGAAATATAACTTTTTGGGTGTAAATTTTGAAAACTACATTTTTTAAATTATTTTTAATATATATATTTATTTTTGAAAAATAGATGTGAAATTTTCTCTAACCCACCTCTATTTCTAGTTCAATAAAAGAGATTTCTATTTTTTTATCTCTATTTTAATTTTTTTCTTCTCTATTATTGAGTTAAAAATAGAGGTGAATTGGAGAGAATTTTACTTCTATTTTATAACCCACAAAATAAATGGGTCAGGTCAAACCCGACCCTTATAAATCTAAAACCCGAGTGGGTTTGGGTCGGGTCGGGTTACCCATTTGACACCTCTAGTTATTGCATCTTATAAATAAATATTAAAGTATGCTAATTAAGTGAATGTGATAATTATTTGGTCATATGTTTAATTTAGAGTGAAGATAATTATTGAATCCAAGATATCACTAACATTTTTTTGATTAAAGAGAACTAAACCGTCTCCATCGGTATCAATTTTTGGTGTTAGTGTGAAGCTTACTTTTAAAAGAGAAATTTGACAATTTGGGTCAAAAAAACGATACTCTTGTCTGGAAATCCAATCTTTTTTTTTTTTTTTTTGTAAATTTGTCCATGAGATATGTTAAAGTCAAAATTACAAACTTTCACATTTGATCAGATCCGTTTTTTTTCTGTCTCTCCGAAAAGACCCAGAATATTGGTTCTGACCCGTGATCTACAATCATTGCACACCACATGATTTATATCTTATACAAAAAAATGTTTTGGATTTTTGTCATCTCTTTTAATTTTTAGTTACGATTTTGAAATTTTGTGTGTGCTTAAGAACGGAAAACATGTTCCAACCCGTAACCCTAAATTTTTCTTCACTTAAGAACGGAAAACATATTTTTACCCGTAACCGTAAAATTTTATACACTTAAAAACGAACAGTATGAAAATATGTTCTGACTCGTAACCGTAAATTCCAGCAGAGTTCTATTTTTTGTATTTATGTAATATTTTTTTGATCAAGATTACAAACGTTCACCTTTGATCAGATCTATTTTTTCTTCTGTTTCTCTGAAAAGACTCGGATCTAAAAAAATATTGGTTTTGAGCCTTGATGTATAATCATTCCACACCACATGATTTATATGATTTATTATATTTTATACAAAAAATGTTTTGTATTTTTATCGTCTCTTAATTTTCAGTTACGATTTTGAAATTTTTTTATCTACCCCGTAAAATTTTAAACAATAAACAATATTCAAACAAAAAAAACAATTAGATGAACCGTGAAACTAATGGGCCAGAATAAAAAAGAAGCAAAAGCCCACAATTTGTCATGAAAGAGCACGTGACAAATTGTCTTCATCTTCTCCAACTGGCTTCCAACTCCGATTGCGGTTCCACTACGTTCCCAAACATTAAATTTCTCGAATTGCGAGTTCTTTGCGACTCTGAGCGATTCCAAGTGATTCCGTTTCCGTTTCCGATTCCGGAGCTCTGATTTCGCTGGGTCACGGACGATTCCATTTCATCCCTTATTCGATATTCTCTAGGAAATTTTCAGTCTGATGTTTCATGTTTCTAAAAACCATATTTCAGTTTTTGATTTTTACTTATGGAATTTTTTATGAGATAAGTAGTTTATTGCATGCACATATCATGTAAATTGGTTGAAATTAACTTTGTTGAGATGAGTGAACACAAACTTTATAATTTGATCGGAAATATGTTCAATCTGCATTGAGTCTAACACTTAGGATGGCTTTGATTTTTGGGAGATGGACGGGTCACGCTGTTGCGGGGAATGGAACAGGCGATAACAGGTGAAGCTGAGTGGTCAAACCCGAGGAGCTCCTGATCCGATTAATCTCTACGCGTCACCATCTTAAGAAGTAGAAGCTTGATATTTGTTCAATAAAAAAAAATAGGTTAGTGATCTAATTCAACAATTTTTGCTATTTCATGCTTAAATTTAACAATCAAATTTCGTAAATCTATCATACAAATAAGGATTTCGTTTCTTTTGCAACATTGAACTGATATAAGTCGACAATTTTTGTTGTTTGATGCTTTAATTTTTGTTGTTAAAGAGCTCCATATGGTGCTCTACAATACGGGTGCTCCTAGACTCATAGTGAAGACTTTTTACTTTTCTAAGTGGGTGGGTTCTAATATGAGATTTACAGAATAAACTATAATAAAAAGAGATTACTACAAGATGGGGGATAACTGTAGAATATACTTACAATTTGTATTTTCATAAAGTTTAGGCAACTTTTTTTTAATAAATCTCTGTAACTAATATATTGTGCCACTAGAGAGGGATATTCTGGTAACTTCAGTTGTGTCACTTTACACACACATTGCCACCTCTCTCCCATTATTTATAAGCTAGCCAGTCAGGTGCCTATTTGCTCTTCCCCACTACTCCGATTCATCTCTCTGCCTAGCTTGTAAGTGTGGCGTTTCCTCCTCCTTCTACACAGATTCTTGTCTTCTCTTTGATTTTTCATATTCTGTTTTGCTTTTTTCCGTGTCCCGCAGTAGCAGATCTCGTTCGTTGCATAATGTCAAAGTCTGGCGCTATGGATCTCGCGTCGGGTCTTGGTGGCAAAATCGATAAATCCGATGTTCTCACCGCCGTCGAAAAGTATTTTTCTATTTTTTTTTTTTTTTCTCTCAAACGCATCGTGGAGAGTCCTCGATCGTAGTTTCATTCTCCGATTCACTTACAATTCGCGTTTTCTTCTCATGCATATTGATCGATTCATGCTCTCGTTACCAAATCTCATTCTATTAACGACGGTGTACTTTTTTCTTCGATCAACGTTGAATATTATGTGGAATATCTCCCAATTTTTGAATCACCGTTTTGGTTTTTAACAAATTCAACGAAAATGATGGATGAGCTTTCGATAGAGATGGTCCCTGTTCTTTTGCTTCTTCTTTATATACATCCTTTTGACGTGTATTTTCACTAAAACGTCACGTTCTCGAGGGCCCGACTCGATTTTTTGCCACGGACAACGTCTATCTAAAGCTTTTGTTTTATTTATTATCTATTTTTGGTTGAATACTTCATCTCAATCTATGGAAGATGTAGAAACACATGCATCATATGAAACTTTCTTGTTCACCTATGGTAAACCCGGACTGTTTTCTCATTTATTAACTTTTAGTGGTTGGGCGATGTAGGTATGAGCAATATCATGTCTTCCATGGAGGAGATGAGGAAGAGAGAAAAGCAAATTACACGGACATGGTAAATCCAAATATGCTTTTCCAAATAAGAAAGCATATATGCTAATAACACTTTGAATGAGCTCATCATTAGTGTTCCAGGAGATCATATTCTTGATAGATAAGTATCAACTTCACTAGGCCAAGTATTGAAGTTAATTATTGCCTGTTGGACTGAACAATTCTAATAATATATCTATCAGGTTAACAAGTATTATGACCTTGCTACTAGCTTTTATGAGTACGGATGGGGAGAATCCTTCCATTTTGCGCACAGGTAATTCTAGACTCTACAAGTCTATTTGAAGTAACTTTCTCTCTTGCAGCCATAGATGCTGATACTCTAGTTCTAGCCATTGATTAGCAAGAGTTTTGGGTTTGTAGATGGAACGGAGAATCACTTCGGGAGAGTATTAAACGACACGAGCACTTTCTAGCTCTCCAGCTTGGCGTAAAACCTGGACATAAGGTACTGGATGTAGGATGTGGAATTGGTGGACCGCTGAGAGAAATTGCACGATTCAGGTAAAATGACCTACGCATACAAATAGCAAACACTCTTTACATCATGTGTACTTCAGTTTTGAAGCAGATTTCACGGTTAGGAAAAGATTTTGATGATGATTGTGTTTGTGTTTGCTCTGCTGCAGCAACTCGTCTGTTACTGGGCTCAACAATAACGAATACCAGATCACCAGAGGCAAGGTAAAGCATCTACATTTGTGAAAGATGACGCATTTACTGTCTTGTAAACTTGCAGTCATCTGATTTCTGGTCATTTCTTTGCAGGAACTAAACCGATTTGCAGGTGTTGACAAGACATGTAACTTTGTCAAGGTAACTTGAATTTCTGGTTCTTATAATTACTGCATAGATTGTAAATCATGTTTTAGATAAGAAAACACCTTGTAACCAAGGTTTGATTAATCTTGCAGGCTGACTTCATGAAGATGCCATTCCCTGAAAACAGTTTTGATGCAGTTTATGCAATTGAAGCAACCTGCCACGCACCTGATGCAGTATGTGAAATTCTAAACAACTATTTGCTTGTTTTCTATGAACTTTATGATTCATCATTATGATCTCAACAACAGTATGGATGCTACAAAGAGATCTACAGAGTGCTAAAGCCAGGGCAGTGTTTTGCTGCCTATGAGTGGTGCATGACTGATGCATTTGACCCTGAGAACGCCCAGCATCAGAAAATAAAGGTCTAGTGTGCTCCCTTGCATCTATCTAATATTATTTGTGCATCTATGATCGACATGAATATAACAAACAAAGACTCCTCCACACTGTGCAGGCAGAGATAGAGATTGGAGATGGTCTGCCTGACATTAGGCTGACTTCAAAATGCCTCGAAGCTCTGAAGCAGGCCGGTTTTGAAGTAAGTATCTGATTACGGACCCTCTCTATTTCCAAACACATTTTTCAGCATCTAAATACTTTTATCGTCTGCGTTGGATAAAGGTGATTTGGGAAAAGGATCTGGCTAAGGACTCGCCGATCCCATGGTACTTACCTCTGGACAAAAATCACTTTTCGCTCAGTAGCTTCCGCCTAACAGCTGTTGGACGCTTCATAACCAAAAACATGGTAAAAAAAGAAAACATGCTCTGACCCATCTCTGCCAAATCACATCAACAAACAGTTGTTCATTTATCACAACTTGTTATTGTTATTCATGCGTAGGTCAAGGTCCTTGAATACATAAGACTCGCACCTAAAGGAAGCCAAAGGGTTTCAGATTTTCTGGAGAAGGCCGCTGAAGGATTAGTCGACGGTGGAAGGTCAGAGGATCCCAACTTCTTGTATATATTTTTTTTTTTTCCCTTCAAGACTCATTTTTTGTTGGGGGGTCAAGTTCTAAATCTCTGTTTCGTTTCACAGGAGAGAGATTTTTACGCCAATGTATTTCTTCTTGGCCCGGAAGCCAGAGTGAGCGGATGAGAGAAGTGATAAATTTCTCAGTTTGCGTTTTATTTTCTCTTTTTTCATCTCGTTTGTTGCAGTGTTTTAATGTCTCTTAGATTTGAAAGAAAACCTTGTTGCAACTTATTCATCAATTCTATCTTTGATCTTCGGAACATGTCACGTGTTCATGTTCACTGTGACAGTGAATCACGTGTTTAGATCTCAAAAACTCTTTTGTCGTTTTCTGCCATTATTCCACGAATAGGCTGGAGACTTTGGATTCTTTTGAATGTCCTAAGATTCGCTGAGCCAAATGCTACAAAGAATCTATGTTTTTCCTTACATATCTAATTATAAAATCTTCTCTAGAATTGATTCCTCTCTTCAGAAAAATGGAAAACTGCCTTCACATATTTTTTTTTAAAGAAAAGAAAAATGCAAGCTACAGAAGAGATTTTTCTTTCCCTTTCTGCAACATGAACGACGTATATTTACGAGTTGGACTCCTCCCGCCATTTTGTTTGTTTTGTTTCGTTTTAAATAGAACATTAATTAGTGGGCCAAATGGGCTGGGGACCTTAGCATATTGAGATCAGGCCTGACAAGATACACCTGAAGTTACTTCTACTACTAGGATAGAATTTCCATTCAGCCCATCTATCTACCTGACAGGCGTCAAAGTCACTCGCTCTCGATTCCGTGTACGTAAGCGCGTCTACCACACGCGGTCCACTGTATTTTTGTTTGTTGTTTTCAGTTTGAGTTGGGAGTTTGGAAGTATAATTCCTTGTGCCTCTCTCTATATATATATATATATATAATTATATATATATATATAAGCCACACAAAACGAAAACGTAACAAACCCCCTCTCGCCCAACAAACAAACACCTTCCTTCTTCCTATCTATGTCGTCCGCCTCCGTAATCGTTATCGGCGCCGGAATTTCCGGTTCGAGCTAAACCATTCGTATAATACGTCATACTTGTGCTGCTGGGAACCATCGGTGCGTTGATTACTAACGGAAATTTTTTAATTTGGTTGGAATTTAGGAATTTCGGCGGCCAAGGTGCTCGCCGAGAACGGAGTAGAAGATATATTGATACTCGAGGCGACGGACCGGATCGGAGGAAGAATACACAAGCAGGATTTCGGCGACGTGTCGGTGGAGCTCGGTGCCGGTTGGATTGCCGGCGTCGGTGGTAAAGAGTCCAACCCTGTCTGGGAATTCGCCTCGAGAATCAACCTCCGCACCTGCTTTTCCGACTACACCAGTGCTCGTTACAACATCTACGATCGAAGGTGAAAACTAATCGCGATAATGTTTTAACGCATTCGCTTGCTTCTCCTCATCGTGATTCACGTTTCTCGTTGGATTGCAGTGGAGAAATCTTCCCGACTGGATTCGCTGCTGACTCGTACAAGAAGGCTGTTGACTCGGCGATTCTGAAGCTAAAGAGCCTTGAAGCAGCTGAATGTGCCGGCCAAGTAGCTGAAGAAGCTCCTTCGTGCGTCTCCTCTCTGTTTACACTGGTATTTAGATTTTGCCTGAAACAATCCGTTGTTTTTTTTGGTTATAGGTCACCGAAGACGCCAATAGAACTCGCCATTGACTTTATCCTGCATGATTTCGAGATGGCAGGTGAGTGAAAGCAGGAGAAGAAGACATGATTTAGTTTTAAATTGCTGATTGATTTTTGATCACTGGTTTCAGAGGTTGAGCCAATATCGACTTATGTGGACTTCGGGGAAAGGGAATTTCTGGTTGCTGATGAAAGAGGTTACGAATGTTTATTATATAAAATGGCTGAGGAATTTCTCTTTACCTCTCATGGAAAAATCTTGGACAACCGCCTCAAACTAAACAAGGTGCTCTTTAATCTTTATTTAACACAAGACTATCTTTAATTAGATTTGATGATATTGATTGACCTCTTTTACTCGAGTTAAAAGTGTATATCATTATGACGTTATTTGCAAAGCTACTTTATCCTTTTAGCTGTTGTTAACTGATTGATTTTCCTTTTTTTTTTTTATTTTCTGCCAAGTTTTCATCTTATATTGTTGCAAGGTTCTCTCAGCGTTTGGTTTCTAGTGAAATTGATTACGCTCCAGGTCATTGTAACTATGCTCTCTTTTGTATATTATCCAGCTTAAGTCAAATAGTTCTTGGGAAGCATTATTGTGAAAGTTGTGGGGTCTGTATGAGTGAGCGTGTTTTATTTATTGTCTCTCGTAAACCAGCTGGCTTTAACTTTGGAAGCTGTTGTTATATTACTAGTATTCTAGCAATCTCTATATTCCAGCTATAGTGTGATGAATCTGTGGGGATTGAGTAATGGCAGGTGGTTAGGGAGATACAACAGTCGAAGAATGGGGTAACGGTGAAGACAGAGGATGGTTCTGAATACGAGGCCAATTATGTGATCGTGTCTGCGAGTATCGGTGTTCTCCAATCCGATCTTCTCTCCTTCCAGCCTTGTTTACCCGTTAGCTTACTTTACCCTCTTCTCTTAATTAACTACTCCTTGGTCTTATCTTTGATGCTTATTTAACATTAACAAGGGAGTTTTTTAATCATTCAGTGTACATGAAACAGGGGACATATAAAATTGCATTAGGCATTAGGTAGAGAAAGTCAGAATTCATGGTGTCTTCCAAGTTTTTTTAAATCAAAACCATACACCAAATACAGTGGGTTGTCGATCCACAGATTCCAAGAGTGGCCTTTAGAATAAACAGAAACAAACAGTAGAAGATATGATGTAGTAAATCTGCAGTTATTTATCTAGTTAACAAATAGTATCTTGTGACACATGTTAAATCTTTTTCAATCCCTCTCTGTTCATGAGTTCTTACTATCCAAAACTATCTGTTGGTGACAGAGATGGAAAACAGAAGCAATACAAAAATGCGATGTGATGGTGTACACCAAGGTCTTCCTCAAATTCCCTCATTGTTTCTGGCCATGTGGTCCTGGTCAAGAGTTTTTCATCTATGCGCACGAGCAACGCGGCTATTTCACCTTTTGGCAGGTAGATTTCCTTAATGATGAGATATAATAAAATCTCAATGCATCTTTTTGGTCGTTTCACCTACGGCCGAAACGTGGCACATGCACTCTCTAATCTTAGGATTAAACAGCTGGGGTCCCTTTTGATTTTTATGATTGCTTTAATTATCTTCAGTATTTAACCAGCCCCATGGTCCATGTGGTCAAGAGTAGAATTCAAACAATATTATACGATCCGTATGCAATACCATTAAAAATCTTGTAGCTTTTATAATATCAGTACAAGTTGCTTGCCTATTCTCCATAGTCTAACTGTTGCTCTGTTTTATCAGCACATGGAAAATGCGTACCCGGGCTCTAATATTCTGGTGGTGACGTTGACCAACGAGCAATCAAAGCGCGTGGAAGCTCAATCAGAGGAGGAGACACTGAAAGAGGCAATGAGTGTTCTCAGGGACATGTTTGGTCCCACCGTTCCTTACGCAACTGATATTCTTGTCCCGAGATGGTGGAACAACCGGTTTCAACGCGGTAGCTACAGTAATTACCCTATGATATCTGATAACCAGCTTCTGCAAAATATTAAGGTCAAAACACACTTTCTTTTTGTTGTTTTATAGCGCCATATATACACAATTTCATGAATTTAAGGCAGTTTTTTTTGTTCGGTTTATGATTCAGGCTCCAGTTGGACGGATATTCTTTACAGGAGAACACACAAGTGAAAAGTTCAGTGGATATGTACATGGAGGATACCTTGCTGGAATGGACACAAGTAAGTCTCTGTTGGAAGAGATTAAGCAGAGTTTGTTGTTACAACCTTTACTCGCATTCACTGAGTCTCTAACACTAAAACACCAGAACCCTGACTCTCAAATCTACAGTACTAATGTCAATTTTATCTCAGGCACAAGTTAGAAACCCAACTAGTCCTTTATTTGATTTAATTTATTCTTTTTGAGCAAGTCATGTAAAGTACTTACGCAACAGATGCCTTGAAATCGATAAGGCGTCTCCTTTTGCCTTAACCGGATAAACCTCTGATGAACTTTGCTGCCATTTGTGTGACATCCTTATCCATTCTCTTCGCCATTTCTCTATCTCAAGTTTCTTCTTATCTCTTAAGCTTTTCAGCAATTCATTGAAATACAACGTCGCTCGGGGTAAGTAGTAGTCTTTAAGTAACCCACTCCAGAACTTGTTTGCTGATGATGATGACGAACACAAAAGATAACAGTTTTTTTTTTAAAAAAAGCTCTATCTACTGAAAAAAACCTTTTTAGAGAAAGTTTATTTCTTACCATAATCATGAAGCTTGCTTTGGTTCACATCTTTCGAGTCATACCACATAGTTACTTGTGTTCTCGCGTTCCACTCATACTGTACACACACAAAAAAACTCAGTCATAAGCAAGCAATGCACTTCTTCTACCTGAACGTTCCAAGAACGAAATTGATGTTACACCTGTTTCCTTTCATCAACGTTTCTGGCCAATTTCTTTGCACTCTCAAGCCATGTCCCCAGAAGGAAATTATCATCCGAAGCAAGCAAAACATCAATGTCCTTTATAAGCTCAAAAAACTTCTCACTCAATCGTCTTAAGCTTCCAATATCTTTCTTTACAAAAGCGGTCACCGCTTCAGTGTACACCTTGTTTGCTAGCTTAGATAAAACTTGACGCGTCAAATCAACCATGTCGTACCTGCAAGCAAAAACCATAGGAATCAGTATCAGTAACCATTAAAATGGTAGATACTCTATTTCTACTTACTCCTACCTATATGTTAAGCTCCCGACCAAATCATCCCCAGCTTCCAGGAAAAGTTGGAGAGCTTTGATCACCTCCTTTGTAGAATACCATAAATGCGCCTTTGGGAAACCAGAGCTATTATCTTGAAACAAAAATCTTCTTTTTGTTTCATATGGCTCAGTGGAGATCATAAATGTAGCTGTTTGTTTCGATTCGCCTTGTACAGAACTTGATGGATCCCAGTCCGGAAACTTAACTATGAAATCTGTGTTATGATCCTAAAACAGAGAATTATAAGCAAATTTCTTATACTATAGACCAGATCTAAGGATAGATGATGAGGTAATGACCAAAAGAAAACATACTGCAATTCCATCAGTGCAATTGTAGACAGTGTGATAGAGAATCTCCCAAGCGGCATCAATTTGAGGATTTTCTTTCATGTATCTTCTGCGTGCATAGCTCTTCAGCCATTTCTGTAAAACCGAATATCCAAAATGCATGAAACTATCAAGTGTTGTATCAAGAGTGTGTTAATTATGAATGCATTACCTGTACATCAACTTTCTCATCTCTAAATGCCATTTCAGACATTAGCTCGTAAACCACTGGGTTGTGCTCTATTCCTTCCATGCACATTCCTACACCAGCCTATGTGAAACAACAAATAAGTAGATTGCGTTTTCCAAGGGCAGATAATAGCCTTACCAAAGCGTATACATAAGATTAAAGATGTGAAACTGTGAAAGTATTCTTAGAAATACCAGATGTGAAACTGTGAAAGTATCCTTAGAAATACCATGGTTGAATTTTCGCTGACACGAGCATCAATCGGTCCTGAAGAAATGGTATCAAGGGTACCATACATTTCAATGTTGCCTCCAAAATTGTGAAGCATGCACCTGAAATTCATCCGATTTCAATGAAAAACATGACCCTATGACACCGGCATGAGAGGGAAACAGAGACAAAGATATACCAGATATAAGGAGTTCCATAAAATTGGGCAGACGTGTTCCATATCGGTTTGACATCAGCAAATAGATCAAGAACTATCATTTTGCCAAAGGGAACTGAATGTAAGAGCGCCTGCAGAAAGCAAGATAGGCTGTGTTATTGAATAAGAAAAGCCATTTCTATACCATAAACTCTCATAATCACTAATTTGGGAGTTTACTTTCATCTGGGGCGGCTTCCAGAATTTTGAGTCCGAACTAAAAAGCCAACCCTGCACAAAGATGGCTCTCAAGTAAGAAAGCATCATGGCATGAAATGGAGGTTTTTCTGACCCGTCATTCTGTATTGCCTTAACTTCGATGTTACTACAGTAAAACAGTCTTCTAAATAGCATCCCAAAGCATGAATGCCACGGAAAATAATAATGGAAAAACGGCCATACTTGCATTAACCATACAGCATTCTTGTTTCCTTTGGACATAGCTTTGTACACTGCAGCTCCTAGTGATGATATGTATTCAGGTTCACTTGTGGGAGGAGTATTCTCATTGAATGTATCACTGCATTAACACAAGTCGTGAAGAGCCAAGCCAAGCCAAATAAGATTAAGATTATTCAACAAGAAACATAGATTTCTGTGAATTTGAAGAGAATTACCAGTTATAGATGTTTGTAATCTCTCCATACTCTGAGACAGTAACAAGGTAAGATTAAAGGCATGTATACATATAAATATATTAGTATGTGCCTGTTTTAAAAAGTGGTCTTTTGCTAAGATTATGGAAACAGAAATGTAGCTTCAGGGCACCTTCAATTTGTTGTTTAATAAAAGCCTCTCCAATTTCAATGAAGAGAGGATCAGAAGGATTCAGAAGGTAAGTGCAGCACCAGCGAGGATCCCCATCTACTGTGTTCCTGAAAAGAAATGAAACTAAGAATTTTGTTTCTGTGAAGACAAAACAGCAAGAAACTAGCATGATTTATGGAAGGAAAATGTACCAGTTATCAAGTCGAGTTACATTTGCCCCAGGATGTATTTTTTTCAAAGCTGATGGAATATTGCCCGCGAATGATGGAAGTACTAGGAAAGAAGGAAACAAAAGAAAACTATCAGATGCTATGAGAACAATCTATAGAGTATCTGACAGCAGAAGAAAATGATTTTTCCTTGTACCTGGAGTCATGCCAAGCTCCAGCATCCGAGATAGTATCTTCTTCTGTAAAACCAACTGATCACTTAACCAGTTTTCCGATAACGGACCACCCCACCTGTGATGTAGTGAGAGATATGGATTATGTGAGTTCCAAGAATGAAAGATTAATCAAACTCAGAAGGAGCATTGGGGATCAGAGATGAGGTTGTTTACGCATGAAGATTTCCCATGCGAGCCCAAGCAAGAAACGCTGGTCCACCAAAATAATCATCCAGATCTTCTTTGCTGATATTGAAGTTCTAAACAAAATCGACATAGAGCAAGAAAAGGAATTCAAATAGCCGAACATGTCAGCAAACAACTACTATTCTCTAATTGCAATTGGACAAGAATAGGAATCACTTTTTTTACCTTGAAAACCTTAAGCCAAATAGCTTCTTGCCCGGTGAATGCTAGAGGCAAGTTAATTCCTTGCAATGCCATCCAGTCAATCTCTCTCTCCCATCTCTCCCATCCCCACCAAACATAAGAATCTGGAAACAAGAAAGGACAAGTAGAAGTAGAAGAAGCAGGATTCTGATGTGAGTGATTCTTTATGAAACCATTGACACATGAATGAGGGAACTTTGATTCCAAGAAGTGTATGCATATGTCTTACAGCTAGATGTAACGACATTTTGGTAATAGTTCCAAGGGACAGGACGGCGAATCAAGATGCGTTTAGAATCTAGACGAGGTAGATGACCAGGTAGTGGAACAGAAGCAATCTGGATTCCACCAGTCTTGTCCCAAGAAACATGAGCATTGCATTTATACTTCAAATACCAATGGAACCCAGAAGCAATCTCAACTCCAGTTGTGCCTTTAATCCTGTATTCAAGTTGGAAATTGAAAAACTGGAAGAGAAGAATCTTCAAGTAAATTCGATCCCACATCAAGAAATCCGATGTTACTTACACAATTTCAGGTCCAAATCGTCTCGGACCATCATAGTTTTCAATTAGAAAGCAGCTGCTGCCACCACAAACATCCTATTGAAACAAAAACAGTCACTACTGTAAAACCAACCTCCTGAACATAGCATTATTGGGTTTAAGGAAAAAAAAGGAAGAACCTTTGAGATGATTCTGAAATCAAAGCTATGAAAATGGGGCGGAATCAGTCTCTGCAATAAGCCCTTTGCTGCTGATTCTTGTACAGACGGAATTTGTCGTAGGGAATCCAAACGGTGAAGCAGACCGTCGATAATAGGATGTTGTTTTGACAAAGATTGAGAGTGAAGAGAAAGAATCAACAAAATCAACAAAACTAATTTGATGGGATGCATGCTGATGCTGTTCGTCACTACTCACTAGTGAGGGAGCAAGCAAGGATATGGAGATAGCATAGCCAAATTTACTGATCAAAACAGTTTTATTCGGAAAAAAGGAAACTTCACTTAACAGTAATTAATTTTATATTTATAAAAAACGAGACTTTCTGTTTAAATTTTTTTTTTTTTTTTTTTAAAAAACAGAGAAAGGAGACACATTGGCCTGTGTTGGGTTAAACCCTAATATCCGAGTGTTCTTTTCTTTTGGAGGTTTACATCAGCTCCCTGGATCTGTAGCTGCAAAGTTCGTTGAAGTTGTAGCGATTCGACATGAAAAATTTGAAGCTTTTCGCGGAGGTTTCTCAGAACATCCAATTGCATTCGACCCAGGAAGTTGTACGGTTCGCAGCCTATGACATTGACCAAAGTCGCTTATTCTTCGCTTCTTCTACCAATTTCGTTTACGCCCTCCACCTCTCTTCCTTCCAAGTAAGCAACCCATTTTCTCGCTGCCTCTTTGGTTCATCCTGTTTTTGTTGACTAGAAAGCGAGTGAGAAGACAAAGTTGGGAATTTGGTTTGAATATGTGTTTGTTTCCTCGTTTTTCAATTTCGGATTACATATTAAGGAAAAGGGTCTGTTTAAATCGAAAGTCTTTTTCTTTCTCCTATGTTACTGTGTGTTTTTTCTCTTGTTTTGATTTTTTTGGTCATAATGTGGCAGAATGGAAGAGCTTGTGCAAAGAGTGATTTGCCTGTGGAGGTCTACAATATTGATTTGGAGGCTGGGGATTTCATCACTGCCTTTGATTATCTCGCGGAGAAGGAGTCTCTGTTAATTGGGACTTCTCTTGGGCTCCTGCTGCTGCATAATGTGGAGAGCAACGTGACTGAGCTGGTTGGAAATATAGAAGGAGGTGTCAAGTGTGTCTCGCCTAGTCCAACTGGAGATCTACTTGGATTGATTACTGGTTTTGGGCAGTTGCTTGTAATGACTTATGATTGGGTTTTGATGTACGAGAGGCCGCTTGCAGAGGTTCCTGAAGGTGCTTACGTAAGTAAGGACCCCTTACCTTCTTGTCAGTTTGCCTGTATAAGTGTTAAAAAAGTATCTTGAACACTTTCTCTCCATTTGCTAACCATGTGAATTGAATATTGTTTCAGGTGAAGCAGATGATGTATCTGTAAATCGTGGGGGAATATCCATTTCCTGGAGAGGTGATGGAAAGTATTTTGCGACTATGGCTGAGGTTTATGAGCCTGGTTGTATGTATAAGATGATTAAGATATGGGAAAGTGATTCCGGCGCTTTGCAGTCAACTTCAGAAACAAAAGATTTCATGAAGGGGATTCTTGAATGGATGCCTAGTGGGGCAAAAATCGCAGCTGTTTATAAGAGGAAGTCAGATGATGGCTGTCCATCAATTGCTTTCTTCGAGAGGAATGGACTTGAGAGGAGCTCACTTAGAATTGGTGAACCAGGAGATGCTAACGTATCATTTGAAACTCTGAAGTGGAATTCTGCATCAGATCTTCTTGCAGGGGTTGTTAGTTGCAACACACATGATGCCATTAGGGTGTGGTTCTTTAGCAACAACCACTGGTACCTGAAACACGAGATCAGGTATCCGAGGGAAGCTGGGGTAATGGTCATGTGGGATCCAACAAAACCACTGCAGTTGGTATGTTGGACTCTGGCAGGGCAGGTTACTGTTTGCAATTTTATGTGGGTAACGGCAGTCATGGAGGACTCAACAGCCTTTGTCGTAGATAACTCCAAGATCCTCGTGACACCACTATCTTTGTCCTTGATGCCACCTCCTATGTATTTGTTCAGCCTTAGTTTTTCTTCCGCTGTCAGAGATATAGCATACTACTCAAGGAACTCTAAGAATTGTCTGGCTGTGTTCTTGTCAGATGGAAATCTGTCTATTGTTGAGTTGCCTGCGCCTAATACTTGGGAAGATCTCGAAGGAAGAGACTTCAATGTCGAAATTTCAGGCTGTAAAACAGCACTGGGGTCTTTAGTACATCTTCTATGGTTGGATGTCCATTCACTTCTGTGTGTTTCTGCTTTTGGTTCTAGCCAGAACAAGTGTCTCTCTTCAGGTTCGTATGAGACAAAGCTTCATGGTTCTTATTCACAAGAAGTTGAAGTTGTCTGTTATGAGGATCATGTTACTGATCAAGTGACATGCTCTGGCTTTGAGGCAAGCGTTACTTTCCAGACACTTCTCGAATCACCCGTCATGGCTCTTGCCTGCAATCCTAGTAAGCGTAATTCAGCCTTTGTTGAGTTTGAGGGTGGGAAAGTGCTTGGCTATGCATCAAAGTCAGGCATTATGGACGATCGTAATAGTAACGATAGTGTATGTTTTCCATCGACTTGTCCTTGTGTGAGAGTGGCGCAGGTTGATGCTGGTGGGGTGCTCAAACCCTTGATATGTGGGCTTGATGATATGGGTAAACTGTACATCAACGGGAAGAGCCTATGTAATAACTGCAGCAGTTTCTCATTTTATTCAGAGTTGAACAATGAAGTGGTTACCCATCTGATTATTTTGACCAAACAGGATTTTCTCTTTATTGTCGATACCAAGGATGTACTGCAGGGAGAAGTGGCACTTGGAAATGTGCACTTTGTTATTGATGGTAGAAGGCGAGACGAGGAAAATATGAGCTTTGTAAATATTTGGGAAAGAGGTGCCAAAGTAGTAGGAGTCCTCAATGGAGACGAAGCTGCTGTAATATTACAAACTATGCGGGGGAATCTTGAGTGCATTTACCCCAGAAAGCTGGTCCTCTCTTCCATTACAAACTCGTTAGCTCAGCAACGGTTCAAAGATGCATTAAACTTGGTAAGGCGTCATAGAATCAACTTTAATGTCATTGTGGATCTATATGGGTGGCAGGCATTTCTACAATCAGCTGCGGAATTTGTTAAACAAGTAAACAATCTGAACCACGTTACAGAATTTGTTTGTGCCATCAAGAATGAAGATGTTACAGAGACACTTTACAAGAAGTTCTCCTTTTCCAAAAAGGGGGACAAGGTTTTACAAGCGAAAGATTGTTGCGACAACAAGGTATCATCAGTTCTACAGGCAATTAGGAAAGCCCTTGAAGAACAGATACCAGAGAGCCCGTCAAGGGAACTCTGTATTTTGACAACTCTTGCGCGAAGTGATCCGCCAGCTATTGAGGAATCTCTTTTGAGGATAAAATCTGTTCGTGAAATGGAGTTGCTAAACTCATCTGATGATTCAAGGAAAAAGTCTTGTCCATCTGCGGAAGAAGCCTTGAAACACCTTCTGTGGTTATTGGATTCTGAGGCTGTCTTTGAAGCTGCCTTAGGTCTTTATGATCTGAACCTTGCAGCTATTGTGGCACTCAATTCCCAACGTGATCCAAAAGAATTTCTACCTTATCTTCAGGAGCTGGAAAAAATGCCTGAAGCTCTGATGCATTTCAACATTGACATAAAACTGCAACGTTTTGATAGTGCTCTTAATAACATTGTATCAGCAGGGGATGGCTACTTTCCTGATAGCATGAACTTAATGAAGAAGAACCCTCAACTCTTCCCTCTCGGCCTCCAGCTAATTACTGATTCTGAAAAGAAACAAGCGGTTCTTGAGGCTTGGGCAGATCATCTCACAGATGAAAAACGTTTTGAGGATGCCGCTACTACGTACCTATGTTGCTCTAGGCTGGAAAAGGCTTCAAAGGCGTATCGTGAATGTGGTGATTGGAGTGGGGTACTCAGAGTGGGGGCGCTAATGAAATTAGGTAAAGATGAGATCTTGAAATTGGCATACGAACTCTGCGAAGAGGTCAATGCTCTTGGTAAACCGGGGGAAGCAGCAAAAA
Source organism: Erythrophleum ivorense (assembly GCA_026724425.1). Taxonomy (NCBI): domain Eukaryota; kingdom Viridiplantae; phylum Streptophyta; class Magnoliopsida; order Fabales; family Fabaceae; genus Erythrophleum; species Erythrophleum ivorense. The sequence goes on along the minus strand of JAIUCV010000080.1, from coordinate 4,052,263 downwards.
TAGCTCTTGAATACTGCAGAGATATAAGCGGTGGAATCAGTTTGCTTATCAATGCGAGGGAATGGGAAGAGGCTTTGCGGGTTGCGTTTATGCATACAGCAGAAGGTGTAATCTCAGTGAAGAGTTCTGCTCTGGAGTGTGCTAGTGGTTTAGTAAGTGAATTCAAAGAATCAATAGAAAAAGTAGGAAAATATTTGACTCGCTATTTAGCTGTTCGGCAGAGACGATTGCTGCTTGCAGCAAAGCTCAAGTCAGAGGAACGGTCAGTAATTGATGTTGACGATGACACAGCTTCAGAAGCAAGTAGCAACCTGAGTGGAATGAGCGCCTATACTTTGGGGTATGTTTTTCGCATTTGTCTTATTTTTTCAGCCTTTACCAGTTTGAATCTTAACATAAAAGTTTTTGTTCTCTATACTTTTATTCCAGGACAAGGAGAGGTTCTGCTGCATCAGTCAGCTCAAGCACGGCTACTAGCAAGGCAAGAGATTTGAGACGGCAGAGAAAGAGCGGGAAAATCCGCGCTGGCAGGTATATGTACATACATCTCTTATGAAAATTGAGTGATGAACAAAAATGTAAATGAACCATAAACTTGTGGTGAAAATGCAGCGCGGGTGAGGAGATGGCTCTTGTTGACCATCTGAAGGGTATGCGTATGACAGAAGGAGGAAAGCGAGAGCTCAAGTCGTTGTTGATATGTCTGGTAACACTTGGTGAAAATGAGTCTGCACAGAAGTTGCAAATGACTGCAGAGAATTTCCAGGTCGCTCAAGTAGCAGCAGTTGAGCTAGCAGACGATACAGTGTCCAGCGAGAGCGTCGACGAAGATTTTTATTCCTTTGAACGTTACGTTAAGAAGACGAGATCCGCAGCACGAGACTCTGATGCCTTTAGCTGGATGCTTAAGGTCTTCATTAGCCCCTGAAAATCTATAAATCGCTTTATGACTGAGTAAGCAAGCATGTCAACAAATGCTCTTGTGTGCGTTCTAAACAACATCAAACCTTTCTCTACCGTTTGTCATCCTTTTTTTATTGTTGCTATATTACACACTGAAGAGATTGCGGTGCATGTGTTGGACATGTGTTCATGTGTTGGACAAGATCGGCTTATTGAATTAAATGACCAATATGCTCCATTAGATAATAATGATATTGTTTATTTGAATTTAAATGAACCATGATTACACTTCCAATTATTTTATCTATGGCTAATGGCGTGTATCGTTTTCTGTGCTAAGTGTAACTATCGGTTCCTGTCTGGCAATGCAGCTAATTATGTGCATTTATTAAGTTATTTCCTAATATGTATTAAAACCTTCTATATCTTTTTTTAAAAACCTACAGATTATCTCGTCATATCGTTGGCGTTTGGCATGTATCTCTTTTTTATTATTAACTTTTTCTACAAGTGCATTAATTTTCTTTACTTTCAAAACGTACTTTGAATTGAACTTTATAATTATCTCTCCTCATCTCATTCACATAAATTTCATCTCATTATATCAGAAGATAAAAAATCAAAATTTCATTAGAACGGTGAAGCTCACATCTCGTAGTCGACCTACTTAAACAACACTGTGGACCATAATCCCGTATGTGCCCCGACTACAACAGTCCCGATCGTTTCACATGTGATTTCAACAGGTTCGTTTTCTTTAAAATGCAAATTTATGTGATTTAGTCATGAATAATCTTATACATTACAAACTTTTGGGGTTTAAATTAGTTGAATTGGCGTAAATATGAATCGGATACCTTTGTTTGGTACATTATGGGTGTATGTTGCTAAACATAATCGTTCTCCAATTCATAAGATGAAGTAGGTGGTCTCGCCTTTTCGTTTTGTTTTGGTTTGTGACGTAACTCGTAAGATGATCTCAATACAACTGGGTTTAATACTTTTAGAGTGGCTATACGTCATATATTAGAGGTGGTCCCTCGTCATGTAGTATCTGATCTAGTATTGTAATATCTATTTAATCGATAAAATCCATCAGAGGCGGTTGATAAAGTGATAGGACTTGATATAGATCGTTTTAGACGGTTAAGAAAATATGTAACGAGGAAAATAAAATAACATAAAGAGCTATATTTTTTATAGAGCACTCTAGTGTTGAACCAATCAAGTTTTGGTTCTATTTTTAAATTTTATAACAATAATTTTATATATGAAAATATTTTGGCTTTAGAAATCAAATTTTTTAGAACACCAATTTAAGTGCTCTGAGAATTCTCTTTATTTTCTTTCCTTATTTTTTTTGCTCAATATACTTTTTTGCTTTTCTTGTTTTCTATATCTATTTTTTTCTAATTTAATGCTAAATAATTATTATAATATGTATTAAATAAATAAAAATTTTAGAAAAAAAACTCAACAGTAATAAATCTAAAGTTACAGCAAAAAAGAATTAAAACTACAGCAACAACCAATCATGCCCATAGTATAATTAACGGGAATGAGTTAGTAATTGAAACTGCCAAATTAATTAAAGAGACAAAGCAAAAACAAAATTAAAGTGGGTGTGTGAGAGTCACAGAGCCCAACCAATCAAGGAAATGAGGAACGTTTTTAGCTCTTATACACACGAGTTTAGTGCTCTCGGTCATTCCTCTATTTAAGGCACTAAGTATTAATTCCTTGCACTTCACCAAATGCTTTTGAATGCTCTTTTTACGTCGGAAACACATGAAAACGTTATGAGGCTTCAAACAGAATCCATTTTTATATACATATACACCAACACTACTACTACACACGCATATATATAACTTTTCATTACTTTACAACAAACCAAAAGAGCTCTTTTTAATTAAATCAAGAGGAACCTTTTCTTTTCTATGCAGAGAAGCTGCAAATGATGACGCTTAAGAAAGCAAGGCCATTCATGGCCATTGTTTTCATACAGTTTTTGTATGCATTGATGTCTATAGTAGCAAAACTGGCTCTGAACGAGGGAATGAGCCCTCACGTCTTAGTTGCTTACCGAATGGCAGTTGCTACAGCTCTCGTTACTCCTTTCGCCCTCGTCCTTGAGAGGTTTGTTTTTCCATTCTTCTTCTTCTTCAGGCCTGTAAACACAAAAACATACACTATCAAGTTAAAACAATGGTTTCTTGTGTTTCAAACGCAGGAACTCAAGACCAAAAATGACTTTCAAAGTCTTGTTTCAAATATCCATCCTGAGTTTGTTTGAGTAAATACTTTGTTCCATCACTTCTGTTTCACATTGATAAACAGTGATGACTCCTTCGTGTAACTCGGTTTAAATGAAATATATGCAGGCCTGTGGTCGAGCAAAATCTGTACTACTCTGGGATGAAACTCACCACTGCCACATTCACATCGGCTTTGTGCAATGCACTGCCTGCTATGACATTCATAATGGCCTGCGTTTTCAAGTAACTCTCTCTTTCTCTCTCTACCAACATGTAATTTTTTTTTAATTTCTGTTTCCTTGAAAGGCTAGAGAAGGTGAATATCAAAAGGCGTCACAGCCAGGCAAAGCTGGTGGGAACCATGGTGGCTATTGGAGGAGCAATGCTCATGACATTCGTGAAAGGGAATGTCATTGACTTGCCTTGGACAAGCAAGTCAAGTGGTTCTAATGGGCAGTCACATGCTATGAATACTCCAAAGCAGGACGATATAGGGAGAGGATCAACTATGCTTGTTGCAAGCTGCTTCAGTTGGTCATGTTATATCATTTTACAGGTAACCTATTCTTATAACTTTCTACAGGACAACCGCTTTTGTTTTCCTGAATCTTGCTCGCTAACCTAGAACCAGAAATCCTCCACCAGTTTAACTAAAGCTTGATGCATTTCTCAACAGAAAATAGTAACTGAGAATAAAAACAGTCCACTCGAAGAGAGGTAAGGTAACATAGGAATTTATGTTTTTTTTCAGGCAAACATTTTGAGTTCATATCAAGCTGAGCTCTCTCTAACAGCTCTGATGTGCTTTATGGGGATGCTGGAGGCTGCTGCTATGGGATTGATATGGGAAAGGAAGAACATGTCCGTCTGGAAAATCCACCCGGACATGAGGCTACTAGCTTCGATATACGGGGTACAACAAATGTTATATATGTTCCTAAATTTTCCAATATAACCCTTTTGTGTGTGTGTGTTTTTGAAGAGACGAAGTTTGTTGATGGTCACACAGGGGTTTGTCTCAGGCTTAGCATACTATGTTATTGGATGGGTATCAAAGGAGAGAGGTCCTGTGTTTGTCAGCGCATTTAACCCTCTCAGCATGGTTGTTGTTGCTGTTCTAAGCACCTTTGTGTTCATGGAGAAAATGTACCTAGGAAGGTAAAAGCCTTGATCTCAGTCTACTATTGCGTTAGATGTAAAGTTAGTGAATTAATTTTTCACTCAAAGGGCTTCCTAAAATTTGTAGGGTTGTTGGGTCAGTTGTCATAGTCATTGGAATATATTTGGTACTATGGGGTAAAAGCAAGGACAAGGGAGGGCAGCTTCCACTAGCAACCGGGTGTGCAGAGACACTCCAAGTATTACCCAATCGTGACCGGTTAATGATCCCAAAGGCAGCAACTCAGTCTCAAGAATCAGTCTGAGTTGCCGATTTTGTTCCAGTATCTCTCTATATGTTGCAGAACATTTCTGATTAAGAAATATGGTGTGCTACAATAAGATCAAGCAATGCGCTGCAAAGAAGCTATCTGCAGAAGTTTGGATACTTACGAAAAAAAAGCCTGGCAGTTGACACCTCGTCTTCTCAAGATGCCAAAGTGACAGCATCTATCCCATAGATACGCTTCAGTTCAATGCTGGCAACTTGATATGAGGCTGGAAACAGACAAAAGTAGAACAAACTTTTTAGCTGGATAAAACCGATAAAGATTGGCATTTTTGTATTAAAATGTCTATGTTGCACTACCACCTTTCCAGGTGTTGAAATTTTTATGGTTGATATCAGATCCTGTTACATTTTGAATAGCGTCAAACAGCTTCTCCTGAGGTGTATTCTTCAGCTCTTGAACAACGCCATAAATGGTCTTCCCATTCTCAAAGTATATGTGGTTATTTGGGTGCTTTGTCTTGCAATTAGCATGCCGCTCGAATTCGTACGCATTAAGAACCTGTTATACAGTAGACATCATTTTTTTTATCAAACAGACCTCCCAGAGATATTACTGAAACCATTTGTATCAGGTTGCTTACTTTATTGAGGTTACAGTTGGCGCAACCACATAGATACCCAGTCCCTTTTATAATTCCTTTGAGATTTTTCTGCCAAATTATGTTTCAGCACATAGAAGAGTAAAGGTGAAAGGTTTCTTCTCAGGATCTGAAAAAGAACAAACTGACCTCACGTGACCATGAATAGTACTTCACAGTAACCCCATCAAACATTCCTGTTGACAACAAGGCCTTAACATTTGAAGGAAATGTGTTTGTAGAACCCTTCTTAGCTGCCTTTGAGTCTTTACTTTTGGGTATGAGCGAGGTATCAACTCTAGGGCTACCATAGAGGGGATTCCTAAATTCGAAAGACATGTTTTCCTCTGCTTCCATATGAAGATGATCTTTAGCATTTGCTGGGGCATGGCTGAAGTTCTCATTACTGTTAGTAACACTGACTGATGAACCAATTGTGGTTTCTTTCTGATAATCTCCAAAAGATATAATCTTGCTTCTATCCTCGTGACTAATACGATTGTTGTTTTCGTCTGCTCTTCCTTGGCTAGAAACCATATATGCCATATCACCGCCTTCCGTGTATGTGGACCGTCCCCCTGACAACACATTGGCATTTTCTTTGTCATAGTTTGACTCAGCCATGAAAAGGTTTTCAGGTACTTTGTCAAGAAGAGACATGAGGTAATCCTGTCCCTTGTTATAGGAGGGACTCATTGAGAAGACATTACAATCAGCCTTTTGAAGAGACTGACCCATCAATGCAAAGTTTCCTACTCCTTTCTCAAATGGGTGACATGTTGAGAAAACATTTCCATCTCCTTTGTCAAAAATATCACCCATTGGTATGACACCAACAACACCTTCATTAGTGAAATTTGGAATGAAATTTACATCCGTCTTGCTATAGAATGGCCCTGGAAGGAGGAAGCTCTCGTTAACATCACTGCTGTGCTGTCCAAAGGATAGCGGGTTATCTTGACCGCTAGGACCAGTTTCAGATGGTGTTGAAATTCCCTCACCATAAAGCTGAACCATGGATGCAGGCATGTTGGTAGGGCCAGACACTTCATTGAGTTTGACTTTTCTAATGGTGTCAAGATCAAATGAGCTATCATGAAGGGTATGAAACACTGGCAAACCAATCGATGAAACATTACCGCATTGCTCCTCTATAATATGTTGACCGTTTATCGGAGAAACATACCTTGCAAGCAGGTCTGATGAATGTGCATTGGCAGGATCGAATAAGCAATCATTTAACTGTCTCGGCACAAGTGAACTGTCCCACGCAGGTAAGTTAAAATGTGCATCAATCTCTGCCAGCTGTCTCTTATTACTGAACAGTTCTGAGCCGGACGGTTCTGTCAGCCATTGATGACTCCGCTTTAGTTCCATTCTCGAAGATCCAGAATATGGTATCTCCTCCTCAATATCATATCTGCCAACATCTTCTCTCATTCCTCTGTCACAAAACACAGCCAGAGAAGCAATGATTAACTACACTCCCAAAACTATAAGAAAATGAATTACAGTGCCACAGAGATGAAGACTCGGGACAGAATTGGAATGAAAGAGGATTACAATTAACACAAATGAAGACATTCTAGGCATGAAAAAAAAAACCTGAGATGGCCATGAGGAGTAAAAAATTATAGTTTCTAAAAGCATCACAAGAGTGGGTTGAAGATTAAGCGTGACGTAATCGGAAAAAGTTGTTCTTGCGAATGAACGAGATAGGAAAATTAGGATTTTTTAAAGTGGCGGTCAATTTTTCTGGAACCCCTAAAATCACGAAAATTCCGGTTCTTACCTAGCAAAGCATCACTGAAAATGAGATCCAAAGGGCTCTTCTCAACAGTTTAATTAGCTTCGGTGGCTCCAACGCGGTGGTCAGATTGACCGCCGGCGAAGTCCAAAATCCAGAATCGAAAACAAGAGGTCACCAGGAGAATCCAGAGATTGTGGATTTTGGGTTAAAAGAAAGAACAAATCACAGACGGAAATCCAATTCCGATTAAACGGGAGCGAGAGAAGTGGGAGCTGAGAGGAGACTTGACTGAAGAAGAAGGAAGGATCATCAAGAGTCAAAAAGAGACTCGAGAGTTAAGACTTCAAAGAGTAAGTGGAAAGTTTTAAGACAAAACATACTATGTCCTTCCGAGTTCCGACAATACGATATAGCATACAAGTGATGCCCGCCAAACTATCTTTAACCAACTGATTTCTTTATTTTTCATGGTGTTACAGTCGAATTTTGTGGTAAAACGTTAATTCTCTTGGATAATTGATGATGGTTTTTGGTGGGAATCCGGTGGATTAATAAATATTAATTATTTGGTAGAAACAAAGTATAGGTAACTGATTCAATTATGGATACTATCATGATTCCGGGGGGTCCTCAGAAAAAACAAAATTCTCAAGAGCGTATCTCCGCTTCTCCATAGGGTGTGTGTTGTAACGACCTTATGATTAACGATTCACCATTTTAACTATGGAAGTTGTAGTACAAACTTAAGTAACAGATTATCAAAGGAGGAAGTAGTGCAAAGAGCATGGAGTTTTCCAAAAATATTAATTGGATTACACGAGGACTCACACCATTTGTTGTAAGAATAAGACTATGTATTTGAAGAATCAAACAAGCCTATAAATCACATTAGAAACTATATTTCCTTTTTCTGATAAAAAGCTTTTCAATTTCGTCCAAACCCAACAGCAAAAATGGGTTTTATTCACCTGCCTTTCTTTGCCATTTTAGGATTCTTGCACATCCGAATACTAAGAGGCGTAACCTCCACCAGCTCATCCTCTTCAATGTATTCGATGCAGTCGTCCAGACTATAAGTCAATGGAGTGTCAAGAACCACTGCAATTCAGAAAAAAAGAGATTTGTGAGCAGGTGGATTTTAAAACTTGCAAAACTGAAAAGGTTATATGAAGAAAAAATACCTGTTACATCTTTATTGGAGCGTATATTTGTAGCTGCTTTCTTCTTGCATATATTAAGGCCCAAGTCCCCAGGTCTCTGATGGATCCCAACTATCTGACCTTTGTATACATCCACTCCTGCGCCTACAAACATTTGCCCTCTCTCTTGCGCACTCGCCAGAGCATACGATGTTGATGTTCCATCTTCAAAGGCAACCTGAAACTCCCACTTTCTTATTCAGAAACCACACAAATAACTACCAAACTCGTACACAAACTATAACAACTCCCTTACTTACCAGCGAACCCAGATCACGGGTGCTAATATCACCGGCCCAAGGTCCATAACTGTCAAATACGGTGTTGAGGATTGCTGTCCCACGGGAAGCAGTTAAAATTGCGTTCCTCAATCCAAGAAGTCCACGTGTTGGGATTTTGTACCGCAGAAAGGTTGTTCCTTCCGACCTGTCATTCAAGGATTCACATTCATCATCAAGTGGCGGAAGCAAACTATGCACACCAACCACCTTGCGTATAAAATAAAGAGATGGCAAGGGAAACAATGCATACCCAACACCCTGCATATCAAACATCTGTCCACGCCTTTTGCCAAGAAGTTCAACAACAGGCCCCATGTGATTCTCTGGTACTTCAACAGTTGCTATCTGCATTGGTGGATTTTGAAGTCAGATAGGGCGTCTTTACTTTTCTTGAAAGCAAAATATCTTTTCAGTGAGCAGACAATCAAGTAAAGGATATTCAAAGCAATTTGAAATCATGGTTTTGTAACTTTTCTATCATTCCTTTGGTAGGAAAATAATAGCATGTGTCAGAAACTCACCTCGTATGGCTCCAGCAATTTATCGTTTACCCTTTTGTTGATAACTTTCGGGGGTCCAACCATGAATTCATACCCCTCTCTTCTCCTGGAACATATTACCGTTCAGATACTTTCAATTTCAATTTCACCTATGAAAGGAATGAAGGTCAGCGAAGTACTTACATGTTTTCTATCAGGATGGTAATGTGTAGTGTACCTCGCCCACTAATAATGAATGTGTCTGCTGTCTCACCATCTTCCACTTTCATAGCTAGATTTCTCTCAAGTTCACGGTTTAAACGATCTCGTAAATTCCTACTTGTTACATACTTCCCCTACAATAAAGGAAAGATAATTCAAATGTTGCATTAATCTAAGTTAGTGACCTCCCACTGAATATCTCGTAGCCATGCATTCATGGAAAAATGAGCAAGATAGAATCAAGACAGTCATATCAGACATCATTACACCTACCTCACGACCAGAAAACGGAGAGGTGTTTACAGAGAAGGCCATTTTCACAGTTGGCTCTTCTACTTTGATTGTAGGTAGAGGCTTCCCATGTACTTTATCAGCGATAGTCTCCCCAATCTGAAAGCAAAGAAACCAAGACGTTGCAACTCAATTAGCAACAAAAAGAATATGACAAGTGGCAGCAATTATCCACCAGTGCTACAATAGTCTCTCGCATTTGGCACTATACTATCCATGAATATATGTTTACCTGAATGTCATCTATGCCACACACAGCGCAGATATCTCCAGCTTCCACTGTATCAGCAGGTACTCTGTAGAACTTCTCATAAACAAAAAGCTCACTTACTCTAGCAAATCTGCAGGAATCTTCAGAAGTGCACACCTGAAAGATTATAACCAATAAGTCTACTATAAACCATATCAGTTCTGCAAGAAGTTAGTAAGTTCGTATTGGATTCTCGCTGGTTCTTAAGTTTATGGCGCAATCCCCCATCCACTTATGTTTTGGACGTATTTCACTTTAATGAATGAGAAACCTAGGAAATGCAACATAAATTTCGTCTAAGAATATATTGTCCATTTGCCTATATTTTACAGCCTATATTAGCAGAGCAGGTGGAAAGACTTGAGAATTTGACTAGCTTAAGGTAATATATTTTGTATGTGCACACATCATTGATGTCCGACAACTAAGGAATAAGCTGAATAGTAATCAAAATCTCACCCTGACATCCATTCCTTTGCGCAGTGCCCCTGCGTGTAGCCGTCCAATAGCAATGCGTCCTTTATGCTCATCATACTCGATATTTGTGGCCTGACAAAAAAAAGTTTCATACGAGTGAATATCTATCTATTCAACACAATTAGACTGTCTAATCCACTGAAATTTCTTTTACATTTTAGTTTGAGGAATATCCCGGTGCAGTAAACCAGACAGATGTAAGGACAGTAGGACACTATTGATGAGATAAATTCGTCCATCTGAGTTTCGTTAATTGAGAGTGTCAATGGATCATGATTTTCTTGGATTTGAAGCATGATTTAGAGCAAGTAACGTTTAGTTGGTGACAGACAAGTTTTTGATGAGAAAAATTTTGGCTAGTTTTTGATGATAAATATGCACTGGCACAGGCTGGGAACAAACACATGAAACGTGTAAGAGTAAGAAAATCAGAATAACTCACAAGCATCTGAAGTGCGCCATCTTTTTCAATATTTGGCCCAGGCACACATCTAATTATAGCTTCGAACAGGGGTCCCAGGTCTTCTGCAAGGTCATCTGGAGAAAGCCCTGCCTTTCCTTTAATCCCGCTAGCATATATCGCTTGGAAATCACACTACACGCCACAAATATATGAGTCATACAATTACACTCAAAGTATATGAGTCATGCGAGATACCACACAGAATAATATAAGACAGACCCAAAACTAACAATACCTGTTCATCTGTAGCGTTTAGTTCAATAAATAGTTCAAAAGTGGAATTGACAACAAACTCAGGACGAGCAGAAGGCCTGTCAATCTTGTTCACGACCACGACAACTGCATGTCCAAATTCGAGAGCCTTCTTTAAAACAAACCTTGTCTGCGGCATTGGTCCCTCAACAGAGTCAACCTAAGAAACAAGGGAGTGAAAGAGAGGAAAATGAGAAATACAAGAGCTAAAAGTTTATTATAGAGCATCAAGTCAAAGCGTCATATTACCACAAGAAGCACTCCATCAACCATGTTCAAGACACGCTCCACTTCACCCCCAAAGTCAGAGTGGCCAGGAGTATCTATTATATTTACTTTTGTATTTTTGTAGGTGATGGAGGTGTTTTTGCTCAGTATTGTGATTCCTCTTTCACGTTCAAGGTCATTTGAGTCCATGATCCTCTCTTGCATGACTTGGTTATCTCTGAATACCTGCGAACGTAAGATATATGGATTGAGAAAACGAAAATTCCAAAATCAACTAAACTTTCTCAGGTTGGATCAAAAACCCAAATGTGATTTACATTTCAGCTGTTACCTTAGCTTGCCTGAGCATAGAATCAACCAAAGTAGTTTTGCCATGATCAACATGTGCTACAATTGCTATGTTCCTCACGTTATCCCTCCTATCCAACTGCTTCTTCTTCACTTCTATTGGCATAACAAGGTTGACTTTGTTTAGAGAAGCATTCAAAATATAGAAATTAAATTCTTGAAACTTCATTGATCAGACTACGGACATAGCAAGAACTTATCCTTAATTTTCACAATCTCGCAGTCACTTTCTTATTTTGTTAATTTCAAACTGAAAAAAAAAAATACTAAACTCCGCTCCTTCAACAAAACCGAAATCAAATTCAGCAGCGAAACAAGTTCACCCTATCTGAAAAAAAAAAAGAAAAAAGAAAACAGGAAACAAAAAGACGGTACTGACCGGAGGTTGGAGAGGCGGTTGATGGAGAGGCGGTGCAAGTGATGGGACGATGAAGCGGACGACGGGAACGAAATCGGAGAGCTCCACCTGGTTTAAGCGCGGAAGCAAAGCTGACGCCGAGCACTTGCTGCTTGTGAAGCAGAGGAGAAGCTTGTCTCCTCAAAACCGCTGGAGAAGCGGAGGAAGTGCTCAAGCTGAGCTCCATTTCAATTCTCTCCGCCGCGAAACAGAGAAGAGAGAAAGAGAGAGAGAGAAAGAGAGCAAAAGGATTTATTTGGTTGGAGAGGAGAAGAAGCTCTTATTTTTATTCCGAGGATTACGAAGCCGATTTTGGTTGAGACTGCGCCTTCGAATGGAGTAGATGGAGCAGGTTACGCCACGTCTGATTCATCGACTTATCGATTCCCAAAACTAAACCCACACCACACAGACCCGTGTAAATCATATGGTGGCTCACTAAAAGTCATGAGCGACTCATAAGTCATAACCAGTTTAACCATGAGACATGGCTCACAAAGACTGCATAGTTCACTTCCCATGTTGTTAGAGGATATATTTTGTATTTCAAAATTGACCTTGAATATCAAATTTGGCACAAATATATCATGAATTCAAGATGATCTTTGTGTTGTTTCAATCATTCACTACACAAATGTAAAACACATAAATCTATGCTTTCGACAAGATGAAGAACATGGCACAGCAAGTTTTGCATTATCTTTCGAGGGACGAAACAGTAAAGAGGATTGTATAATTTACACCAATAAGAATATTAAAAAGGTATTGAGAATATATTCCACCACCAAATAATCAGCGTCTTGTGACTCGAGCATCATGATGAATCGATGATGATGATCTCTCTTCCAAGTAATGGATTCACAAAAGTTGACAAGAGATCAAACTATTACTATTCACAGCTTCAGGTCAATACGTTCAGACCATTCGAATATACCAGAATGGACTTGGTCATGTCCTATATCAGACCCGTTACCTCCACTGGCAATTCTCATGATATCCTCTATCAATGCAAAGTTGCCCATGATATCAACATGGGCACCACTCTGAGTCCCGCGCCCTTCGAGCAAGTTAGCCGGCGGAGAATGGTTGTACTCTCTGACATACGTTTTGATTCCAGAAGGATTGAATCTTGTCTTGCCGCGCCACGCTTTAGCACACATGAACCCTGCACTAAGCACCGGAACTGTCTCGTCCCCGTCAACATTGTAAACTCCTGCTTTCAAACAACTGTCTTCGTCTTCTTCGTGAGCAGAAGTGGATATCTGAAATGGGATGCAGCTGTCAGGAGACTGATTAAGCTTGTAGATGTATGACCGTTCTGTTGGTATCCCAACTCCGTACAAAGAGTAAATCTCCATTTCGGGTGCATTTGGTAACCTGAAACAGCAGAACAAAACAAACATAATCTCCATTGCCTTGTGGGGATGAGTAACTGAGTAATGCATAGACATAAGTTACTCCAAAGAGTATTCTAGAAAGACTCAAACAGCTTTGTTAGCTGTGAGCTGATAACCATATTCAACAAGACTGAAAATAAAAAGACTTGTAAGGCATCAGGACGAAGTATAGAGTTGGTTCCAAAACATATCACTTACTTTGTTTCCAACGGATTTGACCAGTGTCTGTGATGTTGGTACTTGGGGTCATCCAAATCATCAGCAATTCCATAGGAGAAATGAGCAGCACCACGAGCCATCATCTTAGGAGCAACAAAGTTTAGTAAATCTATAACTGCATCAGCAGTGTAGACCTTGTACTCTGCAATAGCTTTGATCCCTCCAATTCCCATATCATGGTACTCTGTATACACGTCACGGCACGTGTTATTTGGGACACTCTGACCTTTAACCGCTCCCTTCACCAAAGTAAAATGTATATATTATTATTAATCATCCAAATCATCAAAAACTACAAGGTTTAATATCATTAATATATGTACTTACTCGGAAATCAATATTTTTAATCTCAGAAGCTGGAGCCTCTGCCACTTCTTTCCCAAACGATATAATCCGTCCGTAGTTAACAGGCCTTGTCTTGGAAGTTGAATTTTCACCAGCTTCACCGCGAGTCTTGTTGTTCTTTTGCTTTTTCCCGCAACAGGTGTGGCCTTTCTCAGGCGACCAATCAAGACCACCCCATATTGTGTCACCACCCTTAGGTAACATAGACATTGTTGAGTCCCATGTGCGTGTCATTCTCATTACATGCTGCAGCGTCTGAAGTCTAAATATATCAGTGTCTAAGAACCCTGGGGCAATCGCTCTGCAAATTTCAAAGACCATAAAGTTATATTAACAGACCAAGCGACTAAAAGTGCAACCAAATCAACAATCCTGTAATCAATAGACTGTTGATGCTTATACATGAAAACTGAAATAAGGAAACTTGTAAATAAAGAATGTAAGAATTGGAAGCTATTCAATACCTGGCAACTGCAACATCTTTTGCTTCAGAAGAGAAAAGCCCTGCAACAGCTTTGGGAACACCAAGAAATGGTGCACCAATGTTCATCACCGCCTTGATATACTTTGCACACCAATCAGGCCCACCTCCGCCACCCATAGGAGCTGGTGCCTCAACCCATTTCATAAAATGTAGAAAATACAAGACCCCCATGGAATGAGGAACTATAACTGCCTTTTTTCCACCGTTGGTTGAAACCATCAACTCTATAGAACTTTTCATACGGCTAAGCGTCTGGTCACGCACCTAATAGTTCAACATAAAACGTAATTAGGCGGTAAGAGATGAAGAAAAGAAACGTGAAACAGAACATAATAAGTGGTTTTATTTATATGAGACAAGAACCTCTGTGTTCTGAAACGAAAGCCTCCAATCATATGCAGCCATGTACATGTTTTTCTCTTCGTATCCAATATGTGCAAGGTTAGCAATCAGCACTGCCCAGACAAAGTAGCCAGGAGCAAAGTAGTCAGCAGCCACGAGTCCTGATACAGCTCTAACTCTAATGCCAGCAGGATCCATCCCGGTTTCGTTGTCAAGTGACATGTGTTCCACCCAACACAGAGGCCTGAATCAAAGAGACAATCAATTACTTAAGATGCTATCAACAATAACACTCTGCCATCTCTAACATAGCAAAAAGAGGAACAGTGAGCCGAAAGAAGAAAGATGCAGATCATAACACATAAAATAGATGCAACACAAAAGACATTTTCTTTTAATCTATAGCAGGCTCGGGAGAAGTTGATTGCTAGAAAACAGAATGAGGGTGGAGGAAATTGAAGAGGTATAACTAGAACTAATGTAGAAAATTTTGCAATTCTCACTTTCAGTTCTGAGTTCTCAGAAAGAATTTGAGAAAAGCAAACTGAACCAAAAGACAAAAGAAACTAACTTTTAGTTGCACATGCAAATAGTTGAAGAATAAAGCAACCATCCAATATACACAATACACATCTTTCACAAATGTAGGTAGAACTTCACATCTATTCCCAACAGTAACAAAAAACACTAATTTAGTATATACAAGTAACCGTAAGCAAATGATAATGAAGGGGGAGCAACATGTTACGAACAGAATCTAAGGCATGTATAGCAACACATTTGACAATAACATGATTGAAACTCCAAGGTAGCTGCATTTTAGATGTTGCTTCATCGTACTTTCTAAAATTAACAATCAATTGTAAATTCTTGCATAGTTTGCTTCCCTTACACAAACACGAAATACTACAGAAATAGAACATACCCTAAAAAGATAGCTTTTTACATCTAAAAAGCGACTACAAAATTAGAAAAACATGGAAATTAAGTATGAGTGATGTTCGTTGGACAAGCAGCAAGTGCGTGATCTCATCAGATCCAACCCAAATCCCCATATAAAACTAAAAGAAGGAAGAAAGCTCACCTTTTGTAGACTTCGCCGAAAGTTCCTCCCCACAATCGCTTTCTAAATAAACCATCAGCGCATTGTTTGCCTTCCCAAAGCTCAAGGCCTCCAGTAACAATCCCAGGAATGAAGACAACCGGATGCTTCGCTTTAAGACCTTCTTTCTTCAGCTTCACCCCGGGCGGGTCCGGTAAAGGACCCGTAATCGCTTCCGTTACATACTGAGGGAAGCTCGCAGGCATGGCGTTGTACAGAAAGAGGAGGAACCACCATGTGACGCACACACACCCGATGAACCAACAACAGGAATCGATACACGACCATCTCCCCTTGCCAATTATTCCATTCGATTTCTTATGGTGTTTCGGAGATTCGTGAGGTTTCTGTTGGGAATCCTCATCGGGCACCGCCTCGGATGGAGGTGTCGACGGTTTCTCCGTCGGCTTTTTCCGGTGAATGAGGGGCATTTGAGAAGGCCACGGACCTTTGTCAAATCTCTCGAAGAAACAGAGCCAAGAGTATGTCCACCCTTCAATTCAATCTCAGCTCTTTTCTGCCCAATTAGGGATTAGATCAGTCTAGAGAGACAAAGAGACTGATTCGCTGCGAATTTTTTAAACCAATTAAAATTTTGCTTGTTTTTTTTTCTGTTTTCTGATATCTAGCGGACGGCTCGGACCGGGTTGCAAAACGATTGGACCACCTTGCTCCTGGTTGTGGTTCAAGTTCAACCGAGACCCGTCCGATCAGATCCGATCTGTTCTGTTTCGTTGGATTTCATTATTAGTCCAAACAGTTTTCCACCTATTTAACACTTCTGGATCCGTTTCCAATATATATATTTACAAATTTAATCAGTTATTTATCATGTCTTGAGTTGAATGATCAGAAGGAGTTTTTGTAACAAAATCAATATGAATGGCCAAGTCAAACTCAAACATGAGTTTTTTACATCTTAACACACGTGTGCCAAACAATCTCATAGACATCTAATCTCTAGATACATGACGTCAAAAAAAAAAAATCTCTAGATACATAATGAAAAAACTATGACATTTATGCATATGATATTTCCGAGTATCACGTTGAAGAAGACTGCATTTTCTATGAACTATGGAGTCTGATGAACCCTTCGTATTTGAAAAATATCAAAATATCAAAATCATTAGAGTTTTTTGTTTCAAAATTAAAATCCACTAAATCATTTGGAAATTTTCACTTGTGTCATTTGAAATCATAAGACTTTTTGTATCAAATAAAAATCCACTTTAACTCATCTGAAAACTTTAACGTGTATCATTTGAAAACTTTCACTTGAATCATGAACCAACCATGTGATATCGTCCAGTTTGTGGTTTCAACTTTCAAAATGTGTACATTTTTATATTTATTTTTTTGGTCCATCTTACAACAGAGTTCTATAAGGGGGGACACGTTACAGAATACCGGCTGATTGCAAATGTGAACCGGCCGGTCAAGTCAGTGCTTCAAACAGAAACTCCTTCAAACAATGCGCTAGCTAACCATAAATTCTCAACGATATACCGTAGGATAAGTCCAACGATCTTCGAGACAACTACAAAAAATTATACATCAATTTTATTTTTCTTAAAAAGCACCCAATATCCACGCGCCCAAGCCATGAATATCAATAGAAATCTCAATGAGCCAATCAGAAGCCAGCAAAGTCCATCACATTGTCCTGAGCGGATATAGATCCGACAAAACTCAACCTCACATCTTAAGAACCTCATATTGTCTTGCGTACCCATTTGCCCACGTGTCTTTCCCTCCCACCACTTAACTTCAAAACCAACGCTGCTTTTTTAGTTCCTTCTTCCGAAGCGTTAAACGATGAGAGAAACATAAAACTCCCACTTGGAGCAGAAGTGTAAAGGACTACAAAAGACGAAAGAAGAGAGATCGATCCTCTTCTCTTCTCAATCTCTTCTCAATCTCTTTCTCTATCCTCTCCTCTCCGATCAACATTAAGCGGAGAAAATGGCTTCACTTGTGTATTCTCCCTTCACTCTATCTACTTCTAAAGCAGAGCATCTCTCTTCACTCTCTAACAGTAACAAACATTCATTCCTCCGCAAGAAATCCGGATCATCCAAACCCGCCAAATCCTTATTCAAGGTGAAATCTGCTGTTTCCGGCAACGGTCTATTCACACAGACGAACCCAGAGGTCCGCCGTATAGTTCCGATCAAGAGAGACAACGTTCCGACGGTGAAAATCGTCTACGTCGTTCTCGAGGCCCAGTACCAGTCATCTCTCTCGGAGGCCGTGCAATCCCTCAACAAGACATCGAGATTCGCTTCCTACGAAGTCGTTGGATACTTGGTAGAGGAGCTTCGAGACAAGAACACTTACAAGAGCTTCTGCAAAGACCTCGAAGACGCCAACATCTTCATCGGGTCTCTGATCTTCGTCGAGGAACTGGCGCTTAAAGTCAAGTACGCGGTGGAGAAGGAGAGAGACAGGATGGACGCGGTGCTCGTCTTCCCTTCCATGCCTGAGGTAATGAGACTCAACAAGCTCGGATCTTTCAGTATGTCTCAACTGGGTCAGTCCAAGTCTCCGTTTTTCCAACTCTTCAAGAGGAAGAAAGCAGGCTCCGCTGGTTTTGCGGACAGTATGTTGAAGCTCGTTAGGACATTGCCTAAGGTTTTGAAGTACTTACCAAGTGACAAGGCTCAAGATGCTCGTCTCTACATCTTGAGTTTACAGTTCTGGCTTGGGGGGTCTCCTGACAATCTCCAGAATTTCGTCAAGATGATTTCTGGATCTTACATCCCGGCGTTGAAAGGTGTCAAGATCGAGTATTCGGATCCGGTTCTGTTCTTGGATACCGGAATTTGGCATCCTCTTGCGCCAACCATGTATGACGATGTGAAGGAGTACTGGAACTGGTATGACACTAGAAGGGACACAAACGAGTCTCTCAAGAAGAAAGATGCGACTGTGATCGGATTGGTCCTACAGAGGAGTCACATTGTGACTGGTGATGATAGTCACTACGTGGCTGTGATCATGGAGCTTGAAGCCAGAGGCGCTAAGGTCGTTCCTATCTTCGCTGGAGGGTTAGATTTCTCTGGTCCAGTAGAGAAATACTTTGTTGATCCGGTGTCGAAACAGCCCATCATAAACTCTGCTGTCTCCTTGACCGGCTTTGCTCTAGTTGGTGGACCTGCAAGGCAGGATCATCCAAGGGCTATAGAGGCTCTGAAGAAGCTTGATGTTCCTTACATTGTGGCAGTACCACTGGTGTTTCAGACGACAGAGGAATGGCTGAACAGCACGCTTGGTCTGCATCCTATCCAGGTGGCTCTCCAGGTCGCTCTCCCTGAGCTTGATGGAGGGATGGAGCCAATCGTTTTCGCTGGTCGTGACCCTAGAACAGGTTAGTCCACTTGTGTGACCATATTGCATATTTAAGTGTGGGAATGCTTTCTTATTGAAGACGTTTGTTTACTATTTGCTGCAGGGAAGTCACATGCTCTCCATAAGAGAGTGGAGCAACTCTGTATCAGAGCGATTCGATGGGGCGAGCTCAAAAGAAAAACCAAGGTATTATTGACACTCGTCCTTGGTGAAATCACATTTCTTGATGACTTTCTAAATGAATCAAAACTGGCTCATTGCAGACAGAGAAGAAGCTGGCAATCACCGTTTTCAGTTTCCCACCTGATAAAGGAAATGTAGGCACTGCAGCTTACCTCAACGTCTTTGCTTCCATCTTCTCGGTTTTAAAAGACCTCAAGAGAGATGGTTACAATGTGGAGGGCCTTCCTGAGAATGCAGAGACTCTTATCGAAGAGATCATTCATGACAAGGAGGCTCAATTTAGCAGCCCTAACCTCAACGTTGCTTACAAAATGGGAGTCCGAGAGTACCAAAACCTCACTCCTTACGCCAACGCCTTGGAAGAGAACTGGGGAAAACCTCCCGGGAACCTCAACTCAGACGGAGAGAATCTTCTTGTCTACGGCAAAGAGTACGGTAACGTTTTCATCGGCGTCCAACCAACTTTTGGATATGAAGGTGATCCCATGAGGCTGCTTTTCTCCAAATCAGCGAGTCCTCATCACGGTTTTGCTGCTTACTACACTTACGTAGAGAAGATCTTCAAAGCTGATGCTGTGCTTCACTTCGGAACACATGGTTCGCTGGAGTTCATGCCCGGGAAGCAAGTGGGAATGAGTGACGCTTGTTTCCCTGACAGTCTCATCGGGAACATTCCCAATGTATACTACTACGCAGCTAACAATCCCTCTGAAGCTACCATCGCAAAGCGGAGGAGTTACGCGAATACCATCAGTTACTTGACTCCTCCAGCTGAGAATGCTGGTCTATACAAAGGCCTGAAGCAGTTGAGCGAGCTGATATCGTCTTACCAGTCTCTGAAGGACACCGGGAGGGGACCACAGATTGTCAGTTCCATCATCAGCACTGCTAAGCAATGCAATCTTGACAAGGATGTGGATCTTCCAGATGAAGGAGCTGACCTGTCAACTAAAGACAGGGATCTTGTGGTTGGGAAAGTTTACTCCAAGATCATGGAGATTGAATCAAGGCTTTTGCCGTGCGGTCTTCATGTCATTGGAGAGCCTCCGTCCGCCATGGAAGCTGTTGCAACACTTGTCAACATTGCTGCACTAGACCGCCCGGAGGACAACATTTCATCTCTTCCTTGTATATTAGCTGAGACTGTTGGAAGGGAGATTGAAGATGTTTAC
The DNA here is from genome assembly GCA_026724425.1 of Erythrophleum ivorense. Lineage (NCBI taxonomy): Eukaryota > Viridiplantae > Streptophyta > Magnoliopsida > Fabales > Fabaceae > Erythrophleum > Erythrophleum ivorense. The sequence goes on along the minus strand of JAIUCV010000080.1, from coordinate 4,031,842 downwards.
AGAGGAAGTGACAAGGGGATCTTGAGCGACGTAGAGCTTCTCAAACAGATAACAGACGCCTCGCGTGGCGCGGTTTCGGCCTTTGTGGAGAAAACGACGAACAGCAAAGGACAGGTGGTGGATGTCTCTGATAAGCTCACCTCCATTCTCGGGTTTGGAATAAATGAGCCATGGGTGGAGTATTTGTCGAACACGAAGTTTTACAGGGCGAACAGAGATAAGCTGAGAACAGTGTTTGCTTTCCTTGGAGAGTGCTTGAAGTTGGTGGTCATGGACAACGAGCTCGGGAGTCTAATGCAAGCTTTGGAAGGGAAGTACGTGGAGCCAGGCCCCGGAGGTGATCCCATTAGAAACCCAAAGGTGTTGCCAACCGGTAAAAACATCCACGCCTTGGATCCACAGGCTATCCCCACAACAGCAGCCATGGCAAGTGCCAAGATTGTTGTGGACAGGTTGGTAGAGAGGCAAAAGATCGAGAACGAGGGGAAGTACCCGGAGACGATCGCGCTTGTTCTTTGGGGAACTGACAACATCAAGACGTATGGAGAGTCTCTTGGGCAGGTTCTTTGGATGATTGGTGTGAGACCAATAGCTGATACTTTTGGAAGAGTGAACCGTGTTGAGCCTGTGAGCTTAGAAGAACTCGGAAGGCCGAGGATCGATGTCGTTGTTAACTGCTCAGGCGTCTTCCGTGATCTGTTTATCAATCAGGTAAAATAGATGATGAGAACATATTTCCTTTCTTTATGGCAATCTTGTTGGTTTGGTCTCTCATAGTCATGGTGCTTCTTTCTTTGGATTGTCTTACAGATGAACCTTCTTGATCGTGCAATCAAGATGGTGGCTGAGCTAGATGAGCCATTAGAGCAAAACTTTGTGAGGAAACATGCCATGGAACAAGCAGCGACGCTTGGCGTTGATATCAGAGAGGCAGCGACGCGAGTTTTCTCAAACGCCTCAGGGTCATACTCATCGAACATCAACCTTGCTGTTGAGAACTCTTCATGGAACGATGAGAAACAGCTTCAGGACATGTATCTGAGCAGGAAGTCGTTTGCGTTTGATAGCGATGCTCCTGGAGCAGGAATGGCTGAGAAGAAGCAGGTCTTTGAGATGGCTCTTAGCACTGCTGAAGTCACCTTCCAGAACCTGGATTCTTCCGAGATTTCCTTGACTGACGTCAGCCACTACTTCGACTCTGACCCGACAAACCTGGTCCAGAGTCTGAGGAAAGACAAGAAGAAACCTAGCGCGTACATTGCTGATACAACAACCGCAAACGCACAGGTTAGTGAAGCTTCTTCTCTCCTCTGTTTTCTTCTTTATCATTCATTATGATGGTTGGACACAAGAACTAGGGTGTTCAATCCGGGTTTCAGTCCGGTTCGAGATTTGAATCTACGTAAAACCGGATCTTTGATACGTTGTTGGTTTAGGTTTGAGTCTGATTATTTTTTCCGGTTCAGTTCGGTTTTGGTATATGGTTATAGAAGTAGTTAAATAAGGTCTAATTCAGAATTTCAGATATTGGATAGGGTTTTTCCGTCTCGGTTCGGTTTAATCGGTTATTGAGCACAAATTGCTAAAGCTAACTCTGAATCTTGCAGGTGAGGACACTTTCTGAGACAGTGAGGCTGGACGCAAGAACGAAGCTGCTGAATCCAAAGTGGTACGAAGGAATGATGTCAAGTGGATACGAAGGAGTTCGTGAGATAGAGAAGAGACTGACCAACACGGTCGGGTGGAGCGCAACGTCGGGTCAAGTAGACAACTGGGTCTACGAGGAGGCCAACTCAACTTTCATCCAAGACGAGGAAATGCTTAACCGTCTCATGAACACTAATCCAAACTCCTTCAGGAAAATGATTCAGACTTTCTTGGAGGCAAATGGTCGCGGCTACTGGGAAACTTCCGCTGACAACATCGAGAAGCTCAAGGACTTGTACTCCCAAGTGGAAGACAAGATCGAAGGCATTGATAGATAAATAAAACTATGGGAAGCTTATTTATTTTCTTTGTAAATGAAATCAGACTTGGTTGATGTTTATTTTTCTACCAACGACATCATTTCTCTGTGAATAAGAGAATGTTTTGGCTGACATTTTCTGACTTTATATGAATGTTGTGCAGTTTCTTCTATTTGACTTAGAGTCATTATTAATACTTCGCATCTTTTTCTTTGGTCTCCTTTCTAGGAAAGCGACCACTTCATACTCCAACCGTTTCCAGAGATCCCGATTAGTATCCAACTTTTGGCGTATATCATTACGAACCCACACTTTAGAGAATCATATTATTCGTACCCATAATTTTTAGCGTTTAGCCAAATCATGCTTTGACCCTCCATCACCTTAGTCAATCTTGCGTTTGCGATTACGGAATGATTCAGCAGCCATGTAAGCCGCCCCTTGGAACGAACTCCTCAAAACGACAGCGTTTGTCAAATTTTTGTTTTGCTCCGTTTTTGACGGATATTGAATTTTAGTATTTGCTTTGCTTTATATCGTTACGGTTATCCGGATTTTTCGGATCGAATCGAAGCGGATAATGAATCGAAACGGATATAGCGGATAATTTGTCCAGGCCTAACGAATAATATGATTCTCGGAAGTGTGGGTCCGTAATGGCACACGTGGTAGTAATCGAAACCTCTCAAAAAGGTACGAAATGGCTGTTTTCCCCTCCTTTCTCATATGCATATAGAGCAAACAAAGACACCCTTTTCTTCAGATTTTTCATATACCCTTTTCTTCAGATTTTTCATATACCTGAAAGTTGAAACCATAAATCTTCTGCGGGTATCATAAGCACGTGACATTTTCCAAGATGTAATGTAATGGACCTATATTTTGTGAAATTGATGTTGATTGGAGAGCCCACTTGATGATGTTAAACTCTATAGATAAATGAAATATGTCACTGACGCAAAAATAAAATAGAAAGATTCTTGTAACCATTTAAGAGTAAGACACAGGAGGAAATAAAAATGAACCATGAAATAATTAAACTTTAAAGGAAAAATGAAAGAATATACATTTGGTTCATGAAGATGGATGGCGTCTCCAAAATCCTAATAAAGAAAATGAAGTGTGTCCAGATATATATTCCCCATTTCACTGGATTCCTTTTGAATACTCTTTCTATCTATAATATTTTTCATCTATCTCTTCTCACCAATAAAAACTCATATCAGCATGCTGTCAAAACAAAATCAAAAACTCATATTTCCGCACTGTGGAAAGAAAAATAAAAATTAATGGATTCCTCAACAACTTTGTCCCCAGTATTCGTGACGCGAGAGGAGTTCAATGCTTTCCACAGGTTTGACAGAGCTCTTTTCACTCGTCTTGTCTTAACTCTAAGGCGAGACATTAACCAGTCGTGTAAGGTCATGAGCTTTCTCTTCTATCTCGAGAAAACTGCTCTCCTCAGCAACCTTATCGTGAATCTTGTCTCTCGACCTGACTTCTTCGTCAACGCGTTGGCTGACGAAGTGGTGACGTGTCTGTCTTGCATGTGCTACGAAGATTTTCCAACGTTCGTGGCCACGTTTGGTCAAAACATCAAGTCCTTTACCATACCTTTGATTATGCGTATGACTGGAGAGTGTCTTAGTCTCGCGGTCATCCACCAGAACCGCCATAACATTCTCCTTGAGGTGAGGAAGCATCTAACCCGTATATGCTACCCGGCTTTTGAGGATATATGCTTGCGCGCTGAGATGTACAATATGGAGACTGAAGAGAGGGAAAAGGCGATGGAGAAGATGAGCAACTTGGCGATTAGCAAGGTTGTTCATAAGGCTGAATCAATTAGCCAATTCTTAAGTGATCAACAAGAAATAGCTAGTGATGCAGTAGGAGGAACAAGCAAGGTTTCTGCATTCTCTGACGAGGAGCAAGTAATGGCTGACAATAGGACTGTCTTCCTCACGTTTTCTAAAGGATACCCAATCTCTGAAGCAGAAGTGCATGACTATTTCACCAGGTACTCAATCCATTATAACCCTTATATACGTGCATGCAAGAGCAAGACCGTGCTATATAGCACAATTATTATTACTTTATATCGTGCTATATAGCAAGACCGTGGTAGAAACTAGAGAGTGTTTAATAAAATGGTAGTCGCGTGTTTGGTGTTTTTAGGAGATTTGGGGATATCATAGAAGCGATAGACATGCCTGGGATGGAAGGGAATGAGCAGGCCCTGTTTGCAAAGATGGTTTTACATTCTGCCGTCAAGATTCCAGAGATTGTAACCACTGGCGTCACCAGGACCAAATACAACATCAATGGAAAACATGTTTGGGCTCGAAAATTCATTCCCAGTGCCAAATCCGCCAATAATCTTTCCCCATCCTTTGGAGTCTCTCTCTAGTTTTCTTCTATTACTACTTCTTGTTTGATCCTGAGGAGTTGTCTAGGGCCGTGCCCACCTTTTCAAAATTTAAATCATTTGTCTAAGACCTATTTTTTTCTTGTTTCATTTTGCATGCTAATCTTCCTTGGGCACACTCTTGCTTAAAACAAACAAGCCCTGCAAAATGCTTTGCTGGCAATCGTTATCATATTACTGTTGTATAAGTAAGAAAAAAAATTAATTTTATAAATTCGAGATGCAGAACAAGTTTTATTCCACTGCAGAGAAGCAGCGAAGAACAAGGAACATAAACGCAGATGGAGATTACGAAAAACTCATTCCTAAAATGATGATTTACAGTGTGAAAATATGAGTGTGTTTCCTGGAAAACCAAAATGAAGAATATGCTTTAAAAAATGGCAGAGGGATGATGATCACAAGGATCTCCTGACCATATCGTACAGAGAAATCGCGATCTCAGCACTAATCAGGATAATGATTAGCCACTCCAGAAAATCTGACTTCCTGTTCTGAAGTATTTCCTGAAGGAAACGAATGTTGTGCTGCAAAAATACGCAAAAGAAAAAGATCACGAGAAAGATCTTGACAAGATCACGAAGTGTCACCAGTAACTTTTTACCTCCCACAAAATGACAAGATAGATCATGAGGAAGATAATACCTCAACAAACTTCAGCTTAAAATCAAGGCTTGCAAATCTCTGTGTCAGTTCAAATTCATCTCTCAGATACTCCCATATCTGAGCATATTTCGCATCCTTCCAAGCTATATCCGACCTGCAATTTTCCCCAAAACACGAGTCAGTCAAAACTACCACAATGTACGCATATCGATTCTTATGACTTGTTTACCTCTCAAAAAGACCAAGCTTCAGAATTACATCAGCCAGATTAGAATTAGCCTTTCCTACCAACTGGAACAGCTTTTTCCTATCCATAGTAAACGTTCCCGTTTTCTCCATCCCACGGTTTATGTCAGTAAACTCCGCTACCATACCATCGACCTACCAAGACACAGAATGATCACCCACAGTTAGTAGTATATTACTGGTTTCCGACTTCCCACTTCACATCCCAGAATATGTATATGGATCTGACATGGTTACCTGCCGGCCATAGTAGTCCAGAGCAATGCTCTGACCAAGAACACTGCCTATGGTTCTGATGCCATCAATATTCAAGAACTGCAACATGATGTAATCCAGTCCCCCCTGCATCCAGGTGTGCAGAGTTGGATTCTCTCTTACTTCATATTCTGCAGTTTTACAAAAACCAAAGATATGAAACTAATCACCATTCTAGAAAATTTTGAACAGAGCATAGAAAAAGAAATGCAACTCACCATCTTTTCTCATTTCAGGAAGCAATCCAGAAGCATGCCTCTCCACCACTTTAAGATACTCATCAACCTCGTGTTCCCGTACGTTAAACAAGACAATCGATCCATACTGAAATACTACCATGTAAATGCACTCACTCCCACTTATGCAACCACCAGTACCCTGAAACAATATCAACCTTCAATGAATAACCCAATCATAAGATAGACAGACCATAAAACATTTTGACTGAAAGTTTAGATACCATTGTACCAATCCGTACAACAATCAATATTTCACTATGAGAGGGTAACTATTTTCCAGCCAATTTGATGTAAACCCTCATATCTCAGCTCCATAAAGTGACTAAAGTAACATCAAACTTACAGTGGGATCAGAATGATTGCCAAACTTAAAGACAACATAGTTAGTCATACGAGAAGTAGGAGGGATGAAGTTCTGCTTGTTTTGCTCCACTAAGCTTCTCAAATCAACGCTGCACACAATCACATCCACAAAATACTTCAGTTATCACTTCATCAAATTTCTAAATTGCAAATGCATCCAGATTTAATCTCAAACGTGAAATAACATATACAAGGTTTCAACCTCAACTAAGAAATTCACTCATCATCAACGGCAATGTATGATATCATATGCGAAATCCGATCCTGATTCTCAGCAGAATGACATAAATAGCATCTCCTTCAAACATCAAAGATCAGTCTAGAAAAAGGGGAAAACCATACCTAGTGGAGAAGAAATAAGCTCGCACAGGAAGAGAAAGCTTGGCCTCCTCCTCTAAGCCGCCAGAATTCCCATCACCACTCTCCTCTGGATGCTGAGTCTGACGCTGCTGCGGCGGCTGCGGCTGAACCGAAGCGGCGGGAGACGAAGCAATAGCCCTCACAGTGAAGAGAGACCCGCAGTTTCGGACTCCTCGAAAACCGTGAATCGGAGGATTGGAGGCTGCTGCTAGGACACTGGAGAAGTAACGAGAAGGAGTATCCAACGACGATCGCAATGGAACGGAGAGTGACGGCGGTTTCTGCTTAGGGGTAAAGATCGAGGAGAGAATTGTACGGACGGGTGGGCCTAGTGTTTTGACGTGGACGTTAACGCTCCGCATCATCATTTTGCTACAGAGAAAGACGGAGAAGAAGAAGATGAACAAGACGGCCTCTCTCCCTCCTCCCCAAGTGTAGTCACAGAATTTATGTGTTTCAGTACTGAGTTAAATGCGTGCCGTTTGTTCATTATGCAGGCTAACAACGTGTTGTGTAAATGAAGGTTAAACGACATCAATGTTAAAGAGATGATCCCAAAACGGCAGTTTAATTCGAAAAAGGATCAGGGTTTAGAATTGATCAGTCTACTACTGTCTACATACAATTTGCAAAATGAAGATGATTTTTTTAAGAAAATCCTTGGATCTACAATTTTGTATATCAAAGATATAAGTGATTGATTATCGAGATCATGTAGTTTCAGAGTGTCTCCAATCGTCCTACACCAAGAATTGGATTAACGACTGATAATAAGAGTCCAACAAACATATCAAATTCAAGAACAAAAAGGAAATAAAGTGTCTAATGACAGAAGTGATCATCGTTATTAGTTATTGATCTTCTCTATATCAGTTTTTGGTTTCCGAATCATAAGACCATCTTCGTCTCCTCTTTTGCCGCCGCATGGTGAAGTCTTGGTCTTAGACCTCAATCCGAATAATTTGGAGAAGAAGTTGCGTCCTTCTTTAGTCTTGACAAGCTTATCAAGATCTTGCTTCATGCTCATACATTCTTTCTCAAGCTCGTAAACACGTTCCCTCATCCCGTTCATCACCATACTTGGATTTGCGTTCTTGTGCCCTTCTAGTCCCGGATTCTTGCCACTCAGGTCGTCATTGTTGTCGTCGAATAACCATCCTGCTACACATGTCCGAAGCCGCATCTGTTCAAAGAACAAGACCTGGACTATGACTCGCAACGGTAGACGCTCGTTTTGTGCTGCGTGTGTGCATGCCTCCAATGACAGTTTCTGACAATTCATGAGCAGACACAGCTGCTCTCTCGCCGACTCTGTCAGCCATGGATGTGCCTGTGTAGCTCCAACTCATATACATGTATGATTCAAAAGATATATACTACTTGAGAAGCAAGTATGAAATGTTGTGTTACCTTGATGTATATATCGATTGCGCGGTAGATACCATCATCCATTGGCCTCGCATCTTCAGGGATAAGAGAACCAATCGCTTGAAACTTGGTTAGTTTCAAGTTTTCATCGGAAGCCACCTCAGCTAAGTAGCCATCTATGAGACTAGCAACCTTTGTGATAGGCCTAAGAGGATGAGAATCTCCCATCAGCTGTTGCCTCTCCTCAACGATATTGTAACAGCTCGGAGAAGCTTCAAATGTCAACATGAAGTGATCAAGAATCCGCTGTACAGAGTCGATGTCGTAAAGAGTTTCAGCAGAGTATCCCATGTTTGGTATTAGAAGATCCTCTAGAGCAGCTTCGTCTAACTTCTCACCGATTCTTCTCTCGAGACTCTCCTGAGTGTCCGCATTCGCGTGAAGAACCATGGATGTCCTGAGAAGCCTGAGCAAGAACTTGGTCGAGATAACGCATTTCTCGCTCGGGAGCAGCTCCACGATTTCTTCAAGGAGACTTCTCTGATCTTCGTGCGAGTAGTAAATGTCGTCTCCATAGTTAGTACCTTCCTCTGAAGAAGAAGCAGATTGCCTAGAAGAGCCGAGTAAAGGAAGATTCCGTTTCGCGTAATGCGTGACAGATGCTGCTATCGTATCCGCTTTCACGCCTCTGGATTCAACGGTTTGAATGAACCTTTTGTAAATTGAGAGGTCGAGGAATGATGAGACATCGTTGAACCACCAGTTTTCGCTTGTGGCCTTAGTCTGTATTCCGTTCCAGAATGTTGTCGTGGTGGTTGCTTCTGGTGCTGAGATTGGCCAGTTGAACAAACTTGTGTCCTCTGCGTAACAAGCCTTGATGGCTAAAGAAGCAATGCACCTAGAGACGATTTGAAGGTCTTCAGCGAGAGGTAAGACTTTCTCTTGGCATCTCTCCAAGGCTTTGATGGAATCGTCCCAGTTTGTGAAAACGTCATCGTTGAGGAAATTCTCTGTGAGGTAGATGAGATTTGAGTCTCCGTAGTTCTCACTCATTTGGAGATACTCTGCTGCACATCTGAGACTCACCACGTTTTCAGGTGTGACCTCGATTCTAACGCCGTAACAGAATTTGGCCACGAGCAAGAACGTTTCGGATCCACCGGGGATGTCGTGAAGCTGCGCCACGCAAGTTGTCTCGGAGGCTTTGCTGAATAGAGTTTCGAGATATCCACTTCTTGACAACAACGGAAACTGATGATGGCAAGTGAAAAATGAGGATTTTTTTCAAAAGAGAAAGATGAGTCGTTATATGTGTATGTAACCTTGTGCAGATGGAAGCTTTGATCTCCAACTTGGATCATCACGTCGGGTTTAAGTCCAGTCGAGCAAAGCCTGATCAGATTACAGAAAAAGAGATATGATGATATATTTTTAAAACCATTGATGAAGAAGAAGAAGACTGACCATGAGTGACCTGTTAGATGAAAGACTTCAGATTTAGAACCCAGTTTCAAGCAAGCCATCTTCTCTGTTTTTTATTTTTTTTCACTTCACTCTTTGGTATTTCCGCAAATCCAAAACTGTTGCAAAATGATTATTCATCGAAAAACCCCATTAACACTTTTGATATAAGAATTTAGGAAAATTTAATTGATTTTTTCTTCTTCAGAGTGAGTCGGTGGGACCGAGTCTTATGGAGAGATAGATACAGACGATGCTTTTTTTCCCGTAGTTGCTGTTACAATTTCACACTAAAATTCTGCAACTTTGGTTTTCCCTTGTATTTCTGTAACGTCTCCTTTCTCTCTCATTCATTCCTCTCTCTCTCTCTGTAACTTATTTTTTGTTAAAATATCTGACTCTCTCTTGCTTTTGGTAAATGCTTGAATATTTTGTTATTCCACAGCAATAAATGCATAAGATATTTGACTGGTCAACTTAGTTGCTCTCCTTAAATGTTGGTAAAAATATTAGTCAAAAAGGTCCATTACGAAACAAGGCCCATTATTGAGACCCAATTCAAACGAAAACATAAAATCACCCTAGCTGCTGATAATTTGGATTTTGAGCCAACCGCTACACACTTGTTTAGCCATCAAAGCTTAATTGAATTTGTACAACCGCCAATCGCGGGATCTACCGGCTCTGGGATGGGATTGGAACGCTTATGTTTGAAGTCATTTTTGGTTCAATTGATTGATGACTGTCCACATTAACAAAAATGAAAGTTTACCTTGTCGAATGCGCGATTGTAAATTTGTAATGAACACTTAATACATACAATCCTTAGACAAGATAAGCTTCATCAAACTTTTGGAAGAGTTATTTTTCAATGATTGATTAAATTAATTTCCCCAACTCACTTAAATTGTCTCTCGTCTTGATTTTTCTTAAAAAGTCTCTCCATGGGCGAATTCGCCAGTGAGATATCTTTCTATCTCGTTCTTGCTCGATCTGTCAAACTTAGACTAGAGGATCAAATTGTCGATTTTTTAATGGATCTGTTTCCTCTCTTTTTTTTTTTTTTTCCCGTTTCCTAATTGTTTATGCATTTCTACGTTTTTGTAACACACACGTTTTCTGGGACGTGAATGATTGGCCAGAGGGTTATGATGGAGAGTTGTCGGTCTCGGCTTATGGTGACAGCTTCAAAACCATGTCGGAAGACATGAAGAATCAATATTGGGGTGCAGGATTTTTCTTCGATCAAGGTGAGGTTTTTGTATTATTATTATTTTTTTTATTTTTTAAATGATGGGAGACAATTCCAGGTGATAACGCTGAGAGAGTTCAGAGGATGTTACAAGACGTTCTTCACTGGTCTTGGAAACTTGGCCGAGTAGCAAATTTGGTTGTACTCACTAAGCCTTTCTCAAACTGGAATCAGGGAATGGACTTGTCCAAACCTACTAGACGAAAGCTTAGAAGAAGAGCTCGATTTTGCATGGACGACTGGTCAAGTGGTAGAGGAAGAGTAATTGTTGGAACCAAATTTTTAAACCAAATGGGTTGAATAAAATTGTGGACAAATGTGAAAAGAAATGGGCTTTGGCTCATAAATGAGAAAGTGAGTTAAATGAAGGAGCACTTCATTTTGTCCCACATTGGAAAGAATGAACTTTTTCCTCTTGTTTAAATATAGACATTTCCAAACAAGGTTCAATAGCCTTTAGTGGGAGACTATGAAGGTTGAGAGAAAGGGGGCCATTATGCAAAAACACACGCGCGCGCGCGCCGCCGCCGGGCCGGGCCTGGGCTTGGGTCTTGGTGAATGTGGGCTTCGCCCACAAAAGACTATTCTTTTTGGGCCAAATTCCTATCAACGGTTTTTGTTAAAGCCCAGAAACTTCTAGAAGATTGAGTTCGGATTTTCGGTTTGATAAACACGAAAATAAATATGGAATATATCCATATCCCTTCGCTTCCACGCCAAGTAAAAGAATATTCTCCGAGTATATCCCTTGCGGATCAAGTCGCGACAAACTTGGATCCAACAATCATGTTTTTTTTTTCCCTTTTGTTCTGTGTTTTTGTTGATGGCCTTTCATCTTTGCTCTGTTTAAACTCTGTTTGGATTCCAATGGTTTATATCAGTGTAGAGAAATTCCTTTGGATTTATAGCCCAACTTGTTTATAGTTTTATACCACAACAAATTTCAAAAAATTCTCCACACTATAACTTATGGCCAACACTTGGTGAGCTTTCGGTTTCGTCGATAGGATCTCCTCCGGAGAGGATTCTCCAATGCCATTGTGACTTGACAAAAGAAGGTGGCTCAGTGGTATTATCATCAGGCAGTGCCCGTAAAACATGGTAATACCTCACTTGCAAAGTGCGGAGGACACGTAGGAAGGTGGTCTCTCTATCGACCATGTCTTTTGTGATTACCAAAATATTTGGTCCCGTTGGATAGTGCGGTTCATTGTCCAATGAACACACAAGGAAGTCCAGTATCATCCTTCTTAGTCTTGCATGTTTGCCCTCTGAATATCAAGGGAGAGATCTAGATTACAGATATATATATATATATATATATAAGTAAAAAGGAGAAAACAGTGTTGATGGAATTTCACCTCTGTTAGAGTCTAGAGATGGTGGTGATTCCAGCGTCTTGATACTCCTTCACTGAATGCTTCGAGAACGTTTTACCGCCAGGCAAATAAGCCCACACAAACACGTCACCAGGACAACCACTTTTTTGCAGTTGCTGCTAACAACGCCTCCTTTCTCTCTCTCTCTAATTTATTTTGGTTAAAATATCTGGCTGTCTCTTGGCTTTGGTAAATTCTTGAATATTTTATTAATATTTTATTAATAATTAATAAATGCACAAGATATTTGACTGGTCAACTTAGTTGCTCTCCTTAAAAGTTGGTAAAAATATTAGTCAAAATGGTCCATTACGAGACAAGGCCCATTATGGAGACCCGTATCAAACGAAATCATAAAACCACCCTAATTAGCTGCTGATAATTTGGATTTTGAGCCAACCGCCATACTAATAAATGAAACCAGTTGGATTAAATGTACGAATTGATCGTAACATATTCGGAGAAGAATTTGTTGAATTCATCAATCCAAAAGAAACATAGATCATATATTTTTAATTATATATGTTACTATATTTGAAATGACAAATTTTTTAATCCAACTGGTTTCATTTTATTAGTTCAATGGAGTTAGTTTATGTATCCGAATAGATTCGATAAACCAAATTTTAATAGCGGTCAAACTAATATAAAAGGCCAAAGATGGAGGGTTTGTGTGGCCCTTGTCAAGTTTTGCATCATCTCTCTCTCTCTCTCTCTCTCTCTCTCTCTCTCTCTCGCTCTTTGGCGTCTTATTTCCATTTCTTTAGACTTAAAGCAGCTGTACTTTCCTGGAAACTGCTACTCAGACCTCGCCATCACTCTTCCTTTTTCTCTCCCTATATTATTCTCTTTCCTCCCTAAATCTGCAATCCTACTTGTGTGTGTGTCTCTTCTCTTCCTCTATAAACTTGCTACTCTTCCTTTTTTTTTTCTTTTTCTTGTCGGTAGATTGCTAACTTCCAATTCTTTGATTCAGCGATTTCACGTATCGCATCTTCATCCTGTTTCATTGGAGGATTAAAGGGTAGATCTCTTTTTCTTAATGGATTCTTAACTTTTTCAGATTTTCTCCTCTTTGAAATCTAGAGTTGACTTCATTATTTTCTCATAGGGACTTGGTGGTGTCTGGATTCACTGTTAGTTGCGTGAATTAGGGTTTAAAAACTTATATTCATTCGATTTGAATTCTTGGTTTTTAATTATGAAGGACCTACTGATATTGATATGTAGGTGTTAGGTGAAGTTAGCCTGAAAAAAGGTACAAGTTTGGATAGAGCTACGACTATGTCTGGAAACCAAGAGGTGTTTATCGCAAACTTTTAATGCATTTAATTTTTCTTAGAGATACTCATATATACTGATATTTTTTTGTTGGTGTCTTATAGCCTCGGATCAGCCTGCCTACATGGCGGTGCAGCGATTTCAAAAATGCTGCTATTCCAATCAAGAAGAGGAAGTACTTTGTGCAGCCGCAACTTCCGGCCATGGAAGAAGCAGCCTCGAAACTTTTGGGAAAGAATCCACAACCTAATGAGCAAGGTGGTTCTAGTGTTGCTAGGAGTGCTTTGGATTCATCTGTTGCTGGTGAGAATCAGAAAATGATTGGTAAAGTTATTGGAGAACCAGAGAGCGCTGGGAACAAATTTTGTGACCCTATTAGAGTGAAAGTTGAGGAGCCAAATATTCCTTTGGCAGGCTTTGAGATCCCTTCCATTTCACTCCGTTGTTCTCAGGGAAAGCTTCCTGCGGGTGAAGTTTTCACCTCAAATGAAACTGGGTTGAAAGTAGAACAAGCTGCTGCTAAGACCCATGACATTGACATTGTTGGCAAGGGAAATCTCAGAGGAGATTGTCAAACAGAATCACCCGCTGGTGCAGGTACTGTTTCCATGGGGTTAGGTTGTAAGACTAAAAACACTTCTCCATATGGGATGAATGAAAAGCCTACAGCACTGAATTTGTCCTTGAGCAAGGGAGTTTGTGCTCCTCATGACACAGATTCTGTTTCTGTTTGTACCAAAGCTGGCCATCACAGTGGCGTTAACAGATCAAATTGGGATTTAAATACTACCATGGATGCTTGGGGAGATGCTCTAGATCGCAAGACTAGAGTTAAGACTACTGGTGCATTTTTAAACAGTGACAGAATAGGGACATCAAGTTGTCTTGATACGACTGCTATTGCAAAGTCTGTTTCTGAAAAACAGAAGGAAAGTGAAGGAGTTAAACCTCCTAATGTGACGAGGTTTAATCATCAAGTTAATCCAACATGCTCGCTTAGTCTAGGCCTCAGTTCATATCCTCCTATTCTGAAATCTTCTTCTCTATCAGCTACCACATCGGAGGCAAGAGCTGCTTGTACAAGTTTTTCCAGACCAAGAACGATTACTGGGAATGTGAACTCGGTAAACCTTAGGACTGTGAAGGCAGAAGTTATTGAAGAGAGTGCTCAAGTTTGTCCAATGGGGCTATCTATTAACAGGGTAAAACAGGAGGGTTTTGGCAGATTCAGCCAAGGAAATAGTCCCTCATCTGGCAGTCTGAAGCCACTGGATCCTATATCAATTAAGGCCGAGCCAAATACATTCACTGAATCTGAAGTTTTCAATAGGAAAGATGGAGCGTTGAATCATCCCCGTACACCAATTATGCAGTCAAATGAGATCCTTGATTTACCTACAAGTTCTGCTTCTTATCCTAGTGGCATCAGCAATGCGCCAATGTCCTTGAATGGAATGACAGGCGTTCAGAGTTATGCAGCTAATGAAAAAACATGCGAAGCGCTGAAACATGGTGTTGTTCACATGAATCATTTATGTTCTGGTCAGGGCGATCATAACCTCAATGCATCAGGTGTGAATGTTTCCTTGACCGAAGAGAAAATTTTAGATGATTGCAAGGCCTATATACCGAAAGAACTTTCTCATAATTTTCGTGGAACTGGTGAACTTTCTATGAGTGAAGTTGGAAAAAGAAGTATGTTTGATGACGGGAAGGTCCAAAGACCAGCTGCCGTTTTTGCAGAAGGTAATAGACATGCTAAGTGTGGTGGTTCTGAAATTGAACAAAGGGATATTGCTGTTCCATTTCATGGTGACTTTCAAAATTCTAAGCATGTGGACGGAAAAGAGAGTCAACCTGCGCTTCTTGGTTATACAGGTAACAAACATACTAAAGATTGCTCTGCCTCATCATCTACTGGTAAATTTAAGAAACATACTGTTGATGAATCATGTTTGAAATTAGTCGAAAAGGCAAGCACTGAAGTTCAGATTAAGAGGCTTACTCCAGAACTTGAAAGTGAAATATTTGATGGTACAGGTGAAAATGAAGGCCGGATAGCTCAGGATGGTGAACAGTCAACCCATCAAATCATTCATGCAAGTGAAGGAATGTCAGGTGTGTCTACATTGTCAGGCGGAAATGTTGAAAACCCTGATGACAGCAGTCCACTTTCATACAAGGCAGAAATGTCTACTATCGACAATGATCCTACTGCGGAGTTCAGTGAAGGTAGTCAGAGTCGACATATAAACCTAGCTCAGGCTTCTGATAAGTCTCCAAGTAAGACACTAGATGCTTCAGACAGCTTTGTGCCATTACGAATGGAAAGAGATAGATTTTCTGATTTCCCGCTTGAACCACCACGGAAATATTATTCGAGAGAGAGGTGATATTTTTGAGCCCTTTTCTTTTCCTCATTCCCTATTAAGATCATTATGGATTTCCTTGAAATTTACCATTGTTGTTTCTTTTGCTAGTGATGATTCCTGCAAGTTCTCGCGTGAGAGGTACCGTGGCAAAGTTATGAGAGGTCCAAGGTTAAATTTCATGTCTGACAGAAGGAGATTTTCAGATAAAACAGAAAGCAATCTGCATGACCGGGATACAAAAGGTTAATACATATCTAATTTTTTTTATTGAAGAACGAAGCTCACTGTTTCTGAAATTCAATATGCTCTCATCTTGTAAATGCAGATTTTGAGTTCGATAATCATGGAAACACTCGTCGGGGTGGTGCTTTTACGAGTAATTTTCATAGAGGGAAACGGTCAGCAAATGATGAAGGAACCCCTTTTAACCACTCCTTTCAGAGAAGAACGCCTAACTATTCATATAATCATAGAGGACCAACAAATAAAGAGGACGGATCTGCATTTCAAGGATTTAGAGATGGTGAAAAATTCACAAGGGGATCGCAGTGCAACAACACAGAACCAATGTTTATGAGTCCTCCACGTTCGTATCAAGGTCGGAATGGTTTTGGTCGAGGACGAACAAAATTTTCAGACGACCTCAAAAGAGATTTTTCTGGATTTCGTTCACGATCTCCAGTTAGAAGATCAAGAGAACGTTCAGACGGTCCATCATCGTCTTTCAGGAACAGATCACAGGAAGATTTCAGTGGGAATACAGACTTTTCTCATCGGAGATCACCCTCAGGTTACAGAACGGGGAGGATAAACTCGCCTGACCAATCTAGTTATCCAAAGGAAATGGTTGTCAGAAGAAACAATTCTCCACCTTATATGCATAGACCATCAAATGGCGGAAGGGGCCGGGGTTATGTAAGGGCTCGGGGTTATGTAAGGGGCCGGGGTTATGCAAGGGGCCGAGGTTATGGAAGAGATGGCTTCTCTTTTAGGAAACCATATGATCGTGTTGAACATAGAAACCTGAATGACTTGGATCCTCGAGAAAGGGTTGACTACAGTGATAATTTCTTTGAAGGACCTAACCATTCTGAACGATTTGGTGTTGATGTTAATGTTGAGAGAAGACAATTCGGTTATAGACATGATGGTAGCAGCTCTTTTAGGCCATCTTTTAACAATGATGGTTGTGCACCTACTAATGTAGAGAATGACCCTGATGCTGCGGGATTTGGACAGGACTCTGATATGGAAATAGAAGAACAAGGGAGTTTAATGGAAAATGATGGAAAAGATAATAACACTACTGAGAATGCATCTGGAAGAACTAAGAATCTGAAAGAGAAGGAAATATCAAACACAGTTTGGCAACAGGAGGAGGTCGGTGGTGACGGGTTTTAGTGATTGTGATATAAGTGATGGTGAAATCTGGTATCAAACGGACGTTCTGTGATTTTTCCACAGCCGAGACTACTTAGTGGCTGATTACTTTAGGCATTCCAGTAACTGATGCGAAGGGGCACTCAGCTATGTTGGTCATTGCTTGCTCTGTATATACCGCAATTCTATAGTGTATCATCTAGATTTCGTTGCCTTCCCTGCTGTGCTTCAGATTTCGGTGTTGTCCTCTGCAGTGTAGCAGTGTGCATGATAAGCTTGGGATGGATATAATAGTGAAGCAAGCAAGATGGTGTAAATACATGTTGGAATGTTTCAGGCCTCTCCACACTCAGTAATCCGCAGCCGGCTAGGTAAAAACGTGACTGATCTTAACAGGTATGAAACGAGGGACGACTAGGGTGTTAGAAGAGACACTTTTATAGGGTTCCAGGCTTTTGGCCCGTACAGCTTTTCCGGCAGGAAAAAGTGCAGTTTTTGATGAATGAATCTCTCTGTCAAAAACACTAGAGTGCTCTACTCGAAGTTCGACCTGCGAGGGCTATAACAGTCCCCACTATATATGGTTGAGCTATAACTGTTTTGGGGCTTAGAAAATTCACTTTCATCTGCGAAGAACCGAGATAATGGATTTTTCTAACATGATGTCATCAATATAGCTTTATAAGCTACGCCAAGCTTGCTTGAAGTTTTGGAACAGCCAATGATTCTCTGTTGATAAAGACAAACAGGGGTGTGAGAGTTGAAGGTCAGTAAGTTTGATATTATTGTTTTAGCCTTGAGCTATTTTACTTAAAAGACCGTCAAGTACAACCATGAACTTTTGGTAGAACTGGGTTTATTATTGGCAGTGGAAAGAGAAATCTGAAAACATTAAGGGTATCTTTGTCATTGATGTTATTGCTTCTCCGATGTAGGCATGTGAAAGATTCATGACATGGAATTACACCTGATTTTAGATGTTTATTGACGAGGGGTTCAAGTGTTGAAAACCAGAAGAGGGGTCCAGAATTTATGATTGGGAATATGACTCTGTTTATCAAACCAAACATGCCAAATATTCTCTACTCATTTTCTTACACACAAAGTTAAAAAGGTTCTCCAAGTCTGTCATGTGTTATTCAATTTTTACTCTTTACGCCAACTACTCAGGATTTGAGAAACAGGGCAGCAAGAAAAGTATGCAATTTGCACCTTGATTACCCCTTATGTTTATTGTCTAGTGTTTGAAGATCATCATCGTCACAAGTTTCAGAATTATGCTACTTTCCGGAATTTCCAGTATATAATTCAAGTAATTATCAAGAAGTTGATCTCCAGTTTCACAGTTTAATCAACAAAATAAATAGAGTTATACAACAAATAATTAAAAGAATATTACAGAATACAAACGAAAGTTTCAATCAGTTCTCCATGAGATCAAACTGAGTTCTGTTTTTACCTCCTCTTGTTCTTGCTGCCCAAAAGCAGAGAAAAGTAGAACAAGATCCGAAAGAAAAATTCTGTAAAATTGACAATTCGACACTTTACGTGGTGAATGAGTCTCTAAATAATTACTAACACAAATGACAAATCCCATGTTTGTAAAATTTCCAAAAAAATCATAGGGGTTTGTTTGCCTACGCCTTTTAAAAGTTTAGTGTGTTTTATCACTATTACCGGAAAATGAACGGAACATTCGAATATGATAACTTGATAAGTAAGCTAATTCAACACTTTATTGTGGGTATAGGATGCTTTTAAATAATCTAATTAACAGAAGTTCCGAATTTGTACAACTTTTAGGAAAACTTATTCATTGTTGGAATTAGAAACATCTGCAACTGATATCAAGGCGTAGATTTTTGAAATATTTAACAACAGAGAGAAGATTGCTCGGAAAACACTTATAAGGCTATATCGATAACATATGTGTGTTTTCTTAGCAAATTATTATTTATTTTTTCTTTAATGGATACCATGCCATATGTCATAGGTTTTCATTGGATCTACTCCACCATGCCAGATGTCACAGCTGATGCTGTCATGGTGAGAGAGTTAATCGGTCACGCTATTGACTTTGGTAGTCCTGGTAATTTGAAACTTATACACTATGGTTTCTATTTCCTTATTTTTTTACTATAATTCATTGATATTTTTAATCAGGTTATGTCATGCTCATTTCTGCGAACTACAACTTCCAGAATGCTCTTGATTTTCTGTTTACGCTTACTGCAATAGTACTCCATCAAAAAATCAGGAAATGTTCCTTATGTAAAGCACAAGATTACAACCATCATAGCAAATATTATGACGCAAGATAAATTTATGTGTATGATGGACGTTTCAGATTTTCTTTTAACCGAAAATATCATGGAACACTTTGATAATAAATTTGAAAGCTCCAGCTAAACTTTCTCTAATTACGTTTTACTTAATATGTTAGTTTTGAAAAGACTATAAACTTGTCATATATTAAGCATTTTTCAAGCAAATTTTCTTAATACCTTTTGTGTTCACACTATTTGTAGGCACCTTCTGCCATCTTTCCCTATCATACTATGTTTTAGTTTTTGTGAGATATGAATAATATTTTTCGAACTATTTAGTCGTCCTAATTTTATGGTTTAGCACACTTGTACTTGAAACCATACAAATGCCTTTGTTATCATCCTTGTTCAAATTTGGTGGTATGGCTATGTAAATAGTGTTGGTTGAGAGACCAAAAACGAAGTCAATTTGTCTCAAACAATCGTGGTCTATGGACCTAGTCCAATCAATTGTTTTAGGCAAGCAAAACACAAAAATAAAATACCGTCATTTGTTTGAAATAGTGTTTAAGAAAAGTTCGAAAATACGTAGGATCTTATAATATTATTTCAGACTTAAAAGAGCCAAGTTCAAAGGATCTTGTTTGTTCGTTATTTGTTTCACTGATCTCGTAACTAGAGTATACCACAAACAACGATTAATTTGACCTGCATAAGCTAAAACTGCACACACACACACACACACACACACACACACACACACACACACACATAAAAGAGATGCATCATTGAAGTGAATCTACACAATCCACCACACCAAATAACATAAACTTTAACTTAGCATCAAAATCCAGCGTCAGAAACAGACAAGTTCTTCTTTCCTTGTTCTGTTTCATTTTGGCATGATCACATTCGGATTTCGCACGTGTGTGTTCAACTTTCCCATTTTGCCAAGCTCTTTCCATTTAGACCCCGAACCAGAGACACTCCACAACTTATCACCAGGCTTTGTAGAACCCAACTTTGATTTCATAAGAGGAAGCTTGCTATTCCCTTTCCCCATCCCGTTGGCCATCAACCACCTCGAACCAGACTGCACCTGCTGCTGCTGCGTCGGCTTCTTATCACTCTCGCTCTTCATACCCGTAAGATGCACCTCTGAGATTCTGTACTGAGGAATTCCTTCTCCCTCTATTGTTTTCACTTCTTTCACTGCCTCGGTTTCCTCCTCCTCTTCATCTGTTTTCCTCAGCTCTGAAACTGTTCTATAGATTGTAGGCTTTGGAGGAACAAACAATCTCTCAACTTGGATAAGAGAAAGCATAGGAGCTCCAACTGGCTCATAGTTCCTTAACGGGTCTCGTAGTTGCACCATTAATGCTACCGTGAAGTTATTCCCCAATAAACCACATTTCCTTCCTTTCTTACCCTTTCTTTTCTCCCCTTTACGCACAAAGTTCAGTGGGTTTGCATGATGAGCAGCCAGAATTTTCGAAGTTCGCTCATTTATTTCTTCTTCATCGCCAATGTCACCTGAATCCAACTTCATCCACTCATCAAGAGTCAAGGAGAGACCCATTAATCCATCATCATCATCCCCGTCATCTTTTATGTCTAGAAGTTGTAATCCGGCAGCTCCTTCTAGACCAACGCAGCCGCTTTTCCCCTGGAAGGCTGAGATCTCTCCAATAGACTGTGCAGTGATGTCTGAAGGTGCATCTTCATCTGACATTCCTGATTGTATTCTCAATCCTTCCAAAGAAAGTGCTTCAATCTGATCCATGGCCAAAGGAGCAAGGTCTTCAAGTGATACATACTCCGAGTCAAAGCTCTTGCTCCCAGAGGCAGAGCTTGAACCAAACCTTTTCGGTCTAGCTGCAGCTGATGCTCGTCTTTCAGTTTCCCTCACAAAACCAGCTGCATCATCACATTCATGCTCTGATATATGATCCCTGCGTCGAGGAGATAAACAAATACATCATCAGAAAAGCTGTTTTAAGCACAAGTCAATACAAGTGATAATAAGATTGATGCAAACCTGTCTCCGCCGTCAATCGCAGGTGAAGTTTCCCACAACACCTCTTCCATGGTTTTCCCTGTTATATCGTCCAAAGGCATTACTTTATTTGCCTGCATCGAGAGCTTCTCAATTCCAGCAGTGGCTAGTTTCTGAAGTATCTCCATGATACCAGAGCCCATCTCAGCAGGCACCACAACTGGAGTCGACACTTGCATGATCAAGCTGCCTCCTGCTTTAGAGTTCTTGAACAGCAAGGGATTCATTGACCGCAGGAACCCTCCATTCTTTGTCTGTACAACTGGACCCAGGCCATCTCCAAGGGGAGGCAAATCAAATGGCTCCTTTGCTGGAAATACGTCTGGATGGAAAGCATTAGGGCTATTGTGAGGCGGAGAGTTCTGAAATGTGTTTTCATTCATACCCCACTCACGCATTAGAGATTCCGTTTCCAAGCCTTCCAACATTTTGGCCCTGGGTTTGCTAACTCTTGCTTGAGCTTCCAACTGGTACTCTTCTTCTATATCATGAACAAGGGATGCCAGATCGAACCCTTCTTCAAAATCTGATTCATACTCATTCGAAAAGTTTTCATCACATTCCATTTGGGGATCATCAGCTTCAACACTAAAATCAAACAAAGAACCGGTAGCTAGAGTTTCCATTTCAAATTCTCTCAACAGACGCTCCCTTGGGGACTCAGGTTCACTCTCAGAACTTAGACCAAAAGGGCTGTGTTCAATACCTAACATGTCTAAGAACTCGCTTGCCACAGATTCAGCCACATCTCTAGAACTCGACAATGCTGCTTCCTTAGTTGGTGTTACAAAAAATGTTTTCGCGTTTCCATGGTTTTCTTGATCTTCCTCGTCTTCTGACGCTGTTGCGTCCAACATTTCTACACTTTTCAAAGCTGATTCAAGATCTCTCATTATTGTTTCTTTCAAATCTCTCTCACCGTTCATTACCTCTTCATCATCCCGAGGAACAACACTTTCCTTGTCTTTTGGAGAAACTCTGTTCCCCTCTTCTGGAGGCAAAATTTCTGTACCCAGTTCCAGTTCCTCACCACCAGCAATAGAAACTTCACTACTTTTCTTTAATTCCCCAAAAGGAACATCAGTTTCATTCCCGTTTACCAAAGACTCTTCTGGAGACAAATTTTCTATACCAACTTCCCCACTTCCAGCAGTAGGAACTTCGACTGCTCTCTTTATTTTCTCAGCGGCAAAATTAGTTTCATTCCTGTTAACCAAAGATTCTTCTGGAGGCAAATATTCTGTACCAACTTCCCCACTTCCAGCAGTAGGAACTTCGTCTGCCCTCTTTATTTCCTCAGCAGGAACATCAGTTATATTCCCATTCACCAAAGACTCTCCACTTTGATGTGCATTTGCATCTTCATTTTCACGAGAAATTGACTCAACCGGTTCAATGTGTTTATTGACAACATCAAATTCGGACGGAGACTCAGCTGCTGGATCCACCTTCTCCTCATCAAGTTTTTTATACAGAATGTTTACAGAACTGACCAGGTCCGATTGTGCAACAGGCGAAATTTCATGGAGATCTTTGATTTCCACCACATTCTGGGACAAAGGATGAGACCCTTTGTTAGCAGTACTGTGATCGAAACGCCGAGACACAGACTTTCCATTCCCTATACTAGACTTTGCACTAGCAGTTCTTGTCAACCCTGTATTATTACTTGTCTGTTTTGCATTTGAAGCATTGCGAGAATTCTGAATGCTACCTGAAGAAGCAGGATTACGAGTATCCCCAACAACAGTGTACCCAAAACTTATGCTCAGAGTAGCACCGTTAGCTTTACCAGTCAACTGAAATGTTGTTGACCACTTACCGGAGCTCTTCTCATCTTGCAACTCCTCAAGTGTGAGAGGAAGCAATTTAGTGAGATCCATTCGATGTTTTCCCAGATCAACCTCAGGAGATCCAACCAGAGAGGCGTACAACAAGAAATGCTTAGCTTCATACTTAGCTGAGTGATGCTGTCCACTTCGGCTTCCGTAAACCGAGCATGTATGTGTCAGCTTGTCCTTGAAATCAGCTCTTCCATTCAAAACTTTTGCAGGACGAGTGCTTAAAGATTCATCACGACGTTTCCAATGCACAGTGAGATAAAGATCCTGGAATATAGGGGGTAGCCCTTCAACGGAATGGACTTGGGCAAAGAAACAGCAATTGAATCGGCGGTTTCGGACATGGGAAAGGGCTCTGAGGGGCCAATTCCAAAACGATTTTTTCTCCTTCTGCGGCTCAGCCAAGTGGGTACGACCCAACGGTTTTGTTGGAGTGGTACTAGGACCAGCGACTGACCCCCTAGGATTCTTGTTCACGTAGAGAGCTTCGCTAATCGTCTCAACCTCCTTCAACAATTTATGGCCACTAGAAGATTCCTCACTGTTAACTTTACTCATCCCGTACTTTGAAAACACTGAGAACCTAGTGGATGAATACAAAGCTGCAGAAATTTTTTTTATCAAAATCAGAGAAGGAGGACTGTGTCAACTGTTGAGGACAGGGATAAAAGATAAGAGAAGAGAGGAGGGCCAAAGTAGCCAGCATATGCAACATGTAGGGTGGGTTACAATAGGAGCTGACATAGATATAGATTACCAAACCCATTAAGTTATTTACATAAACGACTAATTGCGTATGGTAACAGGTAAGAGTTAATCATTGAATTAATAACTAAGACATCTATGTTCTTGGTTTCAACCTTGCTTATTAGAAAACCCTCAAACTCAATCCACCATTAGAATAGGTTTAGAACCAGGTATCGTTTTTTAGAACTTATATCATTATCCTACATAACCCACATGGTATAACAGCCATGCCTTGGAGTCGAATATAAAGACATTGCAAGCAATAAGATAGTAGAAGGCGCCATATGGGCACGTGAGCAAGACAAACACCAAATAATATAAGAAGATGAATATGGTGAAGCAAAACAAAGGTAATACCAGAAACAACAAAATAGGTTCAAGAAACCATCAAGTTAGACGAATAACCATCAAACGAAGTCTGGAGAAGCTGAATTTACCTCTCTGTACTTCTGCCAGGTGAAAATAATACGCAGGGACAAATTCGGATTGGTTGGTCAGCAGCCAGCAGAGGCAGCTATAAGAAAATCATCATCGGTATAGACCTGCACAGCCCTAACATCAGTGAACATCATGGTGAAAATATGTGGGGGACTTAACTAGCATAATAACAAGTCTATCTCCACATCTATCTCAGTGTATATATAATGAGTAGCAACAAGAGAATGAAGGGGAAAAAAGGTTGTGATGATATGTGTTGGTAATTATGCGGAGGTTTCTGAAGTAAGATAGGCAGGAGAAGGACTTGAAAAAGACGGAAGAAAAGGAAAAGGAATGGAGAGTGGATGAAAGAAGATTAGTTTCCATGGTTCAAATATGTGCCTTAGATAGAGAAACTATGTTATTTTAGAAGTCTGCTAATCATAAAAGGTTACAAACAGACAAAAGAGTCATGGGATTTGCTCTACTGCAAACTTACCAGTGAGTTTGTCAGGAATCAAGCAAAGCCCAAGAAGATCAAATGAACACCTGCAAGAAAAATAAAAGGAGATGAAGAGAAAAACTGTGAGTGAGAACAAACATCCAACCATTGACAATGACAAGAAAACAAGAAGGGATAAACCAAATAGAAAGCATGATCAGTTGTAAAGAAACAAAAATAAAATTCAAGAGGATGCTGAATTTGAAACCCTAGAGCAAGAAAATTGAGAGGTATTGAGGATTAATTCTGAAATGAGTCTACACCTAAAAGATGAAAAGAAACTGCCGTAGACCTTAGGCCTTACAAGATGTACAAACTAAGAAAAAGATAGGAGTCGTCCTCCTCTCACATATAACTCTACTGTAGCTGTGACTTGTAAGAAATCACTTGCAACAAGCTCGATGAGCTCCAATGACCAAAAATCTCTCAAGGAATAATCCATTTGCATGTCTCCAAATTTTTCCCAAGATTTAAGAGCAACTTAAAATGATGATTACATACTGAAATTGTACACGGCGCATCATGCAAAACAGATCCAATTCCAGTGAACGATCGGTGTTAATTTGGCCAGAAAATTGCCGACCGAAGCAACCCAACATCACTGGGTTCATGGCCAAACAAAAAAAAAAAAAAAATCCACGAAGAAAGTGAAGGATGAGAAATGAAGAAGTAGAACTAACCGGCGTGTGTGGGCAACTACGGAAAAGTCGTCTGTGTGAAAGCTTGCAATAAGAGAAAATGGTGGAGGGGCGCGTCGGAGGAGACGAAGCACACAAGAAACCCCTTTGTCTTAAGTCTTATTTCATTCTTTTTTCTTTTTTTTTATTCTTCTTTTTGTTTGTTTGATTTTATATACTTATACTTCACTATTTCATACAATTGGCCTACGATGTTTTTTTAGTGATTTTTATAACCCTCGTGTTCATTATCTTTTGACCCCAGATTTCCAATAACTTGTATCAGATCCAATTATAATGGGATCAATTTATTTTTTGAATGAATGTACAATTATATTCAATCAAAAGCCATAGTTCATAGTTTGAGCTTAGATAATTAAAGAGAGAAGAGATCTACTTTCTAAATTCTTGTGGAGAACCAATACATGAGGCTTCCCTAATAGGCATTAGGCAGCATCCCATAGGCTATTTTACTATTAGACTGTCAAGTACAAACATATGTAGTGTTGGCAAAAGTGGGTTTATTATTGGCAATGGAAAGAGAAATCTGAAAACAATCATTTGATATATGTTTTTCTAAATGGCTCTTTTTCTTTTTCCTCATTGCAAGCGAGTTCGAACTTCCAAGGTACATCTCACCATCATTGATGTTATTGCTAGTGTAGGCATGTGAAAGATTCATGACATGGAATCACACTTGATTTAATCACTAGATGTTATTAACGAGGGGTTCAAGTGTTTGAGGCAAGGGACTCAAGTTTATTAGAAGCTCATGTTATAAGAGCGATGAGAAATGGCTAGCAAATCCTTCAACGTACAAATGTACAATGTCATATTGTACGAAATGTGTAAATTGGGCATTTGAACTAATTAGAACATTGTGGATCTTATGTCTGTGTTTACCAAACCAAACATGCAAGATATTCTCTACACATTTTGTAACCCAAAAGATAAAGGGTTCTCCAAGTCTGTCATGTGTTATTCAGTTTTTACTCTTTACGCCAACTACCTCATTTTTATTGTGCAATGTTTGAAGATGATCGTCAGAGTCTCAGAAGTATCAGAATTATGCTACTTTCCGGAACTTCCAGTATATAATCCAAGTAAATATCAAGTAGTTGACCTCCAATTTAACAGTTTAATCAACAAAATAAACAGAGATATACAACAAAAGAATTAAAAGAAAATTACAGAATACAAACAAAAGTAAAACCAAAGTTTCAAATCAGTTCTCCATAAGACCAAACCGAGTTCTGTTTTTTTACCTCCTCTTGTTCTTGCTGCCCAAAAGCAGAGAAAAGTAGAACAAGATTCGAAAGAAGAAGCCCCAAGCGACCGTGACCCACAAGCAATTCCATTTGCTGAGATCCGTAACGCCTTGCTGCTGCAAAATGTCGTATCCTGTGGTCAAGCAAGTGGAGCTTGTGATCCTCATCCCAAGTGATTTGCTCATCGTCGCCAGAAGCCTAACTTTCATCCCCTGAGGCACTGCCACGAGAGGTGTGTTGTCGAATATCTGAACTCCTTTGACGAAACACTTTGTCGGGTCGCTGAATTCGTTGATGAGAACAGCTTCGTAAGGGTACTTGACTAAGGAGATGTAATGGAACCAGATCCAGTATGAAGGGATTCGATCTCGGTTGATGAAGAAACCACTGAAAAGCAAGAAATAGGCTAAGATGGCTACCACAATGGTGTAACCGAGCATTACATGTGGGACTACGCCTGATAGGAAAGTGACGAACGAGCTTCCCGCCCAGAAAGCTGCTAAGATCACTAGGAAGTAGAAGAGAAACCCCATGAGACCTCCATCTAACCCCACGCCCCAGAACGTGGTTGCCGCAAAAGCAAGCGAGAGGATGACTAAAGAAGGGAGGGCAACGAGAGAGTGAGAAAGCACATAGGAGGATCTTCTGTATGCGTTGTAAGCGGTTTCTCTCATGAAAATGAAGCGTTCTTGGAGGAAAACGGGTAGAGCGTCTGCGCAAGTGTAGAACGTTGTGGACATTGCAAAGGCGAAGAAACCGAGACGTTCTTGGACTCCTTTAGGGGAGCTATCTAGCTGCCAAAACATGGTGGCTAAGATGAATCCGGTGACTAGAACAGCTCCTAGGCGTATCCCGAATAGCTCAGGCTGTCTGCGATAATTAGTCATGGATCGTTTGGCTAGAACCGCGAGTTCGACCCAAAACGGGTTTGCAAATGTTGGAATGGTGTAAACAGGAGTATTAGTAGTAGTCGTCGTCGTCGTCGTCGTTGCTCCAGAGACGAGCTTTCCTTTGGAGATGCTTGCGCTGATGGCTTCTTTTAGAGACAAACCAGTCTGAGACGTTCTTGGCTCTGTTTTCCTCTGTCTAAACCCTTTGTTGAATTCAACTAAACTTCTTGTTCCACCAGCGGATCCTTCGAGCTCTCGGATCAAATCTAAGGCAAACTCTGTGCGATTCTCGTGTTCCGGAATCGGGTGGCCAAACTCGGTGAAGAAGCGCGGTAGCATCGCCGGTGATCCGCTGAAGACGGTTTGGCCACGGGATAGGAAGAGAAGCCGATCGAGTAATCGAAGGAGACGATAGCTTGGTTGATGAAGAGTCATGATCACCATGCTTCCGCTCTGTGCGATTCGTTTGAGAACTTTGATGACACTGAGTGCGCTTGTGGAGTCAAGACCCGATGTTGGTTCGTCGAGGAAAAGCAGAATCGGGTCGTGGATGATATCGATTCCGATTGAAACTCTCCGCCGCTCTCCTCCGGAGATTCCACGGTGGCCTTCATCTCCGATTATCGTTTTGGCGGCGTTTCGAATTCCTAATTGTTCAATCAAGGCTTGGACGCGGAGATTCTTCTTCGATTTGGAAAGGCTTCTGGGGAGACGAAACTCTGCGGCGAACATTAGAGTTTCTTCAACTGTGAGCATCGGGAAGAGAAGATCGTCCTGCATCACGTAAGCTGAGATCGCTTTCTGCATTTTGGAATTGAGAACTTCGCCGTTTAGAGTTACGTTTCCTTTCAAGCTTCCTTTGGCGATTCGGTTGGCTAGTGCATCGATCAGTGTCGATTTCCCTGAGCCACTTGCCCCGAGAACCGCCAGTATCTCTCCGTCTCTAGCCTCTCCGGATATTCCGTTGAGGAGCGTCTTCGTCATCCCTTCCGACGAAGCTCCGATTATGGGATCTGAAGGTACGCGCCTCCACGTGAACTTACGGCGAACCTTCACGCTGTATGTGAGATCCTTGAACGAGAGAACGAACGGTACTGATCGGTCCGGCGAGGCGAGATCCATATCGACGTGATGCTGGTCACGTCCAGGAGCCAGCGTCTCCATATTCCTCGTATCGCCGACGTTTTTCAAGAGCTGAGCGAAAGTTGGAGAAGAAGCGCCTGAGCAGCTGGAGACATGGCTAAGCTCCGGCGAGAAGAACGGCAACGACATATTGTCGTCTGCTGCTACCACACGGGACATACTTATTGAAGCGGGATACTCGATCAGTAGAGGGGGAAAATAAATCTAACGGCGTTTAAATTACCGTTAGCAAGAGAAGAAAAGAGGAAAGGATGGGGATTTACCAACGATTTAATTTCTATTTCTATTTATAGATAAAGTTTCTCAATGTGGTTGGGCCGTTTTAACATGCTTTGATTTTTAGAAAGAATTTTGATGAATAAAACTTAAATAGAGATTAGAAGAAAACTGAAGCTGACAAAGTCACAATGGTGACGCTTGTGTAGATGAACCCCCAAACCTAAACTCAAAACAAGTAAAAGTGTAAAACATAAAAATGCCACATGTCCGATTCTGTTTCTAAGATGTTTTCGTATAGCATTCAAATATATTTTTTAGGCCACCCTTGCCAAATTTAGGCCACCATTTCTTCACCCACCCTGAAACTTAAATAAGTTAATTTACAATGTGAAAGCATAAAACATTTCAAAAAATATCTTGTAAGACAATAATCACAAAGGTTCTATTTTTTTTGTTTTATCGGTATATACATTTAACCGGATCCAGTGAAAAGGCAGAACTTACTCTCGAGATGA
Organism: Erythrophleum ivorense; assembly: GCA_026724425.1. NCBI lineage: Eukaryota > Viridiplantae > Streptophyta > Magnoliopsida > Fabales > Fabaceae > Erythrophleum > Erythrophleum ivorense. The sequence continues at coordinate 4,002,343 of JAIUCV010000080.1, read as the reverse complement.
AACAGTTATTGTCAGAATTAAGAAGATGATCGATTAATTAAAAAACAAACAAAACGTTTAGGTGGTCGCAATCTAAAGCCATGATCAAAATTCAAAAGGATTCACCACTAATCAAGTAACCATCATCATGTACAACAACCTTTTCTGTCTAAAAGAAACGAGAGACATAAACCAAATACGGAACAAGTAACAAGGTACAAGCGTATGAACATATCCAACGGTTTTGCTATACACAAATCCACCAATCTAACCGCATTTATAGCTCTCCCAATACCACCCACATATGACTGCCTTAGTCAAGCTGAAAAACCAGATTCCATCGCCTGGAGGATTGCTGACGTGTTGAACTTGAAGCTTCTGAGACTACTTCCAGGTACTGTTTCCTGAGGATGCTCGACTTCAGGCTTTTTCTTGTTGCTTTCCGTTGTTGTTGTCGTTGTTGCTGTTGCTGTCCCGCTCCCTCCAACACTAGTCCTTGCATTCCACACGCAGAGTGCTATACAAAGCATATCAAGTCAGACCTCTATCTTTTTATGAATCTTTGCTGAAAAAAGAGAGGATGTCAAACCTTTAAGGGGCCTGTCAGGTCTCCGTGCTACACGAGGCGGATGCTTCGATATCCATGACTTCAAAGATCTGCACATGTTTGTAATCTCTAATGCTATGCACCAAATAACGAAAGTAACCCAATAATTCATGTGGATAAGTAAGGAAGGCACTACTCACGCAAGAAAAGGTGCCACCATGTACAACTTGAGACCAGCAACTCCATGAGTTATCACCTCATTACTTGCTGGCTGAAGGTGATCAAGCCGATGCCATGCAATTTCCTACAAGTATTCCACAACACCTCAACGTAAGAGACTCATCATACATTCACAGACAAGATCACACCCACAAGATTGATTGTGATACACATACACTGATTTCCTTCTTCGTAAGTGGTGCAAAAACTGTATCATCTGTCACCCCAGCAACTATGAAAAGTCGTACTCTTTGCTCCCTGAACGTAAACTCAATATATTCTTCTTTTTTTAGTAGCTTTGAGACATCAAACCCAGTTTCCTCTAAGACCTGTGTTTAACATAGAAGAACAGTACAGAAGAGTGACAAAACATTCAGCTTTTTTATCATTAACCCATGATCCGAGTTTAAACAAACAAGCAGAAGGACAAATTGCACCAAAGAACAAAAGTAGAGAGAACTACAGAATATTTACAGCAGCAGATATTTCTCATTTGCAAAAGGTCCTGTCTACTGGTGACCTAAGAACAGCATTTCCTGGCTCAACTATAGTAGCTCAAGTATGAGAACCTATTTCCGGTAGCTAGGGAGGATGCACTATGATCAAACTGTTAGATTAACTATATTAGCTCAAGTGTGAAAACTGAGATACCCCATTGTCAGCTGAAGATATATGAGAGGTTCTCTCTGCAATTCTTTCACCTCCGTCATCTATACTTAAATTAAATCATGCGCACATTATGTTGACACGTCTTCACATATCAATGCATCCACTACGTGAGGTTAATTTGTGACAGCCTAACAGATATAATAGCGACTACATAATATATTTATTCTTAGCCAATAAGCGCCTTTTATGCTAATAACATAGTATTCCTTTTAAATATGCACTTGTGATTAACGACTGGAGATATCAACTTTGCTGCAAAAGTACAAAACAAATGAACCACGCAGGAGACTAGGAAAGTAAAAGAATCGAAACTAACCTCACGTACAGCACAGGCATGGTCTTCTTCATCCTTACTCTTCTTCCCGCGGGGAAAGCTCCAGCTTGATCCTTTCCATCCCTTTACCAACAAGCACTGAAAATTCACAACAAAAACAAGAAAAGTGTAAGCATGAACTAACAAGTAAACTTAAATACCAATAGAAATATATAAACGAAATTCATAAGTATCACCCAAGGGGCCTAACCCGTTCGTATGTCTCATCCAGGATGATTGCCCCAGTGACCGGAACTCGACACTTGTAAGAAGTGAAGTCTTTGAATATGTCACCAATGTTAGCAACGTAAGGTCTCAACACATCACAGCTGTTGAATACTAGCTCACGTCAAGGGAAACGCTCCAGAGAAATAATTAGCAAAACAAACAGATTGTACACTGAAGAGAAAAGGAACTATACTCCTCCCGTTTACGAGCATTTTACTAATAGTGAGGATAAGAAAATTGACAGGAAGAACGAATAATGGATCAGAAGGCAATGAAATCAAACGGAAATAACAATGAGAAAGGATACAGAGCGAAGTAAACTCTTTCAAGGAGAGCGACTTTAGCGTTGGATCATTTTCTACAGCATTATCTTCATAGTACCAGTAAGCACTCTCCACCAGAAACAAAATTCTCTCGAATGACTGTTGATCTTCTTCAGGGACATTCAAAACAAATCGACTGCAAACAATAATTCATCCGTAAAACCGTCACTAACATCAGTACCGCAATCTATTCGAGCTCATCGCTTCAGTTTCTACAGGAACAAAAAAAAAAAAAAAGGAAGAACATCCGATTTGATTAATAAATACCTGCAAAGATCGTCAAGAAGTTCCTTTGAGGGAAGGCAGTATCCAACGTTCTTCGATGAACTTGATCGATGGAGACCCGACATTTTTTTACCCTTTCTTGTGTGTAGTAGTGGTTCTTCTCTCCTGGTTAAAACCCTAATACTGATTGAGAAAAGGAGTGCTCTCTCTATCTCTATCTCTATCTCTCCGTCTATATATACAGTAAAAGTATGTGTATAACCGGCGCTCTAAGCTTTTTGTTTCCCCGATGGAAAGAGAAGGCGAAGCCCTCGTCGTCGTCGGTGAAATCTGATCGCTCCGGAGAAGAAGAGAATCTGAAGTGTTTGGTATGTAAAGGTGGGGCCCTCTTCGGCAATGCAATCTGTTTTGGCCTTGTACCAATTAATTTAGGGTGGATAAAGTATCCGAGATCCGATCCAAGTTTCTACTGGATACATTTGTTAACCCAATTTTAAGAAAGAGTTAAAATCATATTTTAGTTTTAGTCGACTGCAAATTGCAATCCTCAAACTTTCAACGAGTAAAACATTGACCGTTCTCATTTCTGTAATTTAGTCTCTAAAACTGGTTTCTTCCCGAGGAGATTTACTCCGTTGTAGACCAGAAAGATCGACGAGAACATGTCGTGGCTGCGAACGGCCGTGAATAAGGCGGTGGAGGTCGGAAACCGCAAAAATATCACACGAACCGTCAGGAACTATGCTGACTCCGTCGTCCAGCAGGCTGGCCAAGCCGTTGCTGAAGGAGCCAAATTGCTTCAAGAACGCATTGTAATTTCTCCTTTCCTTTTGATTATTCCCATTTGTGATTGGTGATTTAGGTCTAATGTTTTCTAGATTCTACTTTTGATTTTGTTATTAAGAAATTTTGAGTCCCAAGTGTGTGTGACATCTCAACCATATTTGTTTTACTTGGTTCTTCATAAATGTTATATTCTTACACAGCAGATATTAGCTAGTAGCCTACTATCATACTCTCTTGAGCAGTGCGAACATTGACATTACATTTGCATTACTTTAAGACTTGCATGATGCAACTTTGCAGGGTGCTGGGGCCTTTAAGAGTGTTAATCAGACGATTCAGAGATTGGAAGAAGCTGCAGTCTCATACAGAGGTCATGAAAGAGCATTGCTGATTACCAGATGGCTTACTGTGCTTCAGGAGATCGATAGAGCTACTGAAAGTTCCGTCAAGGATAAACAAATGAGCTCAGAGGAACTACTTGCTTCTAATGAAGCAAAGAGACGTGATTGGGTATATTATTTGTTTTTCTGTTTTTTTTTTTTTTTTTTTTTTTTGTATTAGAGGAAAGGAAGAAGTTTGCAAACAAGTCAACAATTATCCCGCATCGTAAAATATCAAGAATACTACTTTAAGTAGAGATGATTGTGATCCTTAGTGGTGTTGGGTTCCTGAACTAGGTTCTTTCAGAGAGGAGATGTAGAACTTTCTAAGGATGTCGCTATATAATCCTGCATTTTACAATATTAAGAATATTACTTGAGTAGATGTGATTGTTATCCTTCGTGTTTTAGGATAATTGTTTTTGATTAAGGGTTTGATTGAAAGTGAGTTTGGTAGATTATTCTGCTTATAATTCATATGTCGTATATATGACCTTTTTCCAATAGAATTCTTTCAGAAGATCCCTTTCCATGTGTAGGTTTTGTATTACGATCCAGATATAGGAGGTGAGCCACTAAACTTTCGTGATGTTTTTCTGCAAAGTCAAGCTCTGGAGGGCATCGTTCTGTCCATGGTATTCTTTGGCAACCTAAACTTGATCTTTTGGTGGATCTCTGATAATTATAACAAACAGTCCCATTTGTCCATGGTATTACTGTTCTATTACAGATTATTGAACCACCACATGACGAAGAGATCACTCTACTCCTGGAGATGTTTGGGTGAGTTGGCTGGCATTCCAAATTACATGGCGAAAAATTGACTTCGAATTAGACTCTTTTTTTTTCATACCTGATGCGTTTATTTATAGAGCTCAACATTGTTTTCAGGCTTTGTCTGAATGGAGGAAAGGAAGTTCACGATGCCATAGTCAGCAGTATGCAGGATCTTGCTACAGTTTTTTCGAGTTACAAGGATGAGGTTTTGGTAAGCGTTTGAGTAATAAAAGTCAGCATTTATGTTTATGTATGGTCGTTTGGATCTCCTCCTAACTTGTTTACTCTTCTATGTTACTTGGGTTGCTCTTGCACAGGTTAAGCAGGACGAATTGCTTCAGTTTGCCCAAAATGCCATCACAGGGTTGAAGATTAGTGCTGAAATGCTGAGGTGATAAATGAAGATAGTGATGTTATTTTTGCTCTCTTTTTTCCTCAATAAAGAATGACAGGCAAAGAGCTTTATCATCTTGCACCACTGTTGATTGAATTCATGTTTTCAGGATTGATGCTGAAGCTTCTGATCTTAGAATAAAACTCGAAAAGATGAATGCCGCTCGGTTTCCCCAGGAGAGTGAAGACAAGGAGCTTAAAGAGGCTCCTTTAACAATAGAGGTGAGCGAGCAGTATCGCCATACCCTCTTGCCTCCTTAAGCACATTTAAGTAGCTCCTTGTAATAGACTTCTGGTTTTTCAGGCTCTCAAAGAAACACTTGCAAAGATTCGTCTTTGCTCCAGATTAGAAGGGCTTCTAATTAGAAAGAGACAACTAAGCAACGGTGATTCACCAGATATACATGCTCAGAAAGTAAGTTTGTGAGCTTTATTATTCTCAACCATAATCACCACACAAGTTGATAGCTATTGTTAATTATCATCTTGTTCTACTTGTTTGTGCGGATACAAAGAACTTAGATTTTCGTGTATTCTATGACATCATATTTCATGACTTCTGCATGTTATGAATAGTTGTAATCATGGGATATAATGGATAATTTGTGTTTGAGCCAGGTCGACAAACTCAAGGTGTTATTGGAATCTTTAGCAAATTCAACTTCCAAAGCTGAGAAACGAATATCTGAGAACAGGTTAACCATATCATTGCCTCCTGTTAATTTCCCTATATATGCAGTTAAGACTTATTTTTTGTTCAATTTTGGTATGACATGGTAAATTTCACCAGACGAGATAAATAGGTATTCAGTTTTGTAGACTGTGTTCCTGTATCATGTTCAGCAAACACTGCTGAGACAATGTGCATTTCATACCTTGCTATTTTCTGCCTAACTTCAGCAATTGTTTTGAAAAAGTCTTCTTTCTAAATGCTTATCAGATTTGAACTATGGGACCGTCAAGACAATTTTGATCTTTATCAAAGCTTGTCATCTTGTATTTAGATGTATTTAGATGCCTCTTAGTGTTATTGAGCGGATTATGAGTCAGTTGAAAGGAAAATACCATCAATGGATACCAATTGTCCAACTGTATTTTCGCAGACTTCAGAAAGAAGAGGCACTAAAAGCTCGTGTGGTGAAAGCAAATGAAACCGGTGAAAAGGAAAAGGTCATTTTCTTCCGCTATTCAGTGGCCAGTGGCCACACACACAGTAATAGTGTCGACTTGTTCATCAGCTGCCAGTATTGAGTTTCTTTCCTATTATTTATTATGTACAGGAATTGGGTGCGGAAATTGCACAACTTGAGAAACAAAGAGATGAGCTGGAAGCTGAACTGAAGAAGGTATTTTAATCTGCTTTATCTATCTGGTTTCCTGCTTTATCCTGGAGATTTACATTCACACGCTTAAATAGATGAATTTTTCCATGTAGGTTAATATATCTTTAGCTGCGGCCCAAGCTCGGTTCCGTAACGCGACGGAGGAGAGGGATCAATTTGGTGAAGCCAACAATCAGATAATCGCTCACCTGAAAACAAAGGTGGCATTTTCTTTTAGATGAGCAGCTCTCATATTTGTAATATCCACATGAAATAATTTGCTTCTATTGATTCTGCACGCAGGAGGATGACCTGTCCAAATCAGTTGTAGCTTGTAAGAAAGAGGCAGAAGTTATCAAGACATGGATTAACTTTCTCGAGGATACATGGCTTCTTCAATGCTCATACACCGAAACGAAGGATAAGCAGACTTTGTAAACTCTTAGCTGTTTCTTGCAATAAATTCTGCTTTGCTGCACAATCACAATGAATAATCCAGTGGATGCATGTGTTAGGGACGAATTGGAGAAGCATGAGGATTACTTCTCGGATGTGACCTTCAATATACTCTCTGCGTACAAGGTAACCTCTGTATTTTTATGGAAACTTTAAATTAGTAATTGATAAATGACAGAGCTAACACAAAAATTCAAATTGTACAGAAGGAGGTGACACCTTTAATAAGTCGTATAGAAAATTATGTGGAAAATCTGAAGAATCTGGGTCCTGGGTAAATGCCTCTTGTTGAATTGGATTGCTCCTATGTTAGCTTGGTTTCAGGCCAATACCTCCATTTGGAGTTGAGTTGTCTAGTAGAAATGGTGACAAATTCGCATGTGTGTGGTGACAGGTCGGAGATGCCACCAAGTGCAGATCAGGGTGACAATCAGGTTTCGAACCCGAGGAAAAGTCTGGAGCAGGAGTATCTAGACTATGAGACCAAGGTAATAATGCTGCTTAGTAGGTTGCAATCACTGAGATCCAAATAATAGGGACCCAAATTCGACTCTGCGTTGATGTGCTTTGTTAGTCTTTGTTTGGGGGTATTTTCCTCTTTTCCGGTTGCTCTTCCTCTGATCTGGTTTATCAACAAAATGTAGATCATAACCACCTTCAGCATCGTGGATAACATGAAAGAGCATTTCCAGGTTCTCCAAAGCAAACTGGAAAAGTGAGTGGAAAGTGAACTCTCTTAGCTTTTACTAATTGGTAGGGTTTTGGTATACTAAGTTCTAAACTCCTACACTGTACCAGGAAAGACGACCGGCGTGTGAAAGAGCTATTTGATGACATGGAGAAAATGAGGCAGGAATTCGAATCCATAGCGAGGCCAACGTTAGAGATAGAGACTCCATCACCTAAAAGCAGTGCTTCAACTCCCAAATCCCCCAGTCCTAGCACTAGCATGGATGCTCCAGTTGAATCTACTACTCCTCCGACTCAAAAGCCAGAGATGAGCAATCCTCCCAAGGAATTCAACCCTGAAGCGGAACTAGCTGAGCTTGAATCTGAATTTGGTAAAGTGGCTCGTGATTACTCTGCAGATGAGGTTGATGGATGGGAATTCGATGAACTTGAGAAAGAACTACAGTAGTAGTGGTTCTGCAACTCAGAAATAATATGATCATCACACGCGTGCTCATCCTATACACTATCACACTGCTATGTTTTTCTCTTACCTTCTTTTCTTCTTTGGCCGTAACTCCGAAGTTCCTTCGTTGCTGATCTGTATGGTAAATTATGGTAACTGCTTGTTGTATGTCATTCAACTTGGAAAGTGACGCGAACTGTGTTTAACCTTTAAGTTAGTGGACCGGACCTTTGAGTGATTATTGCCAAGCAATTAAACCATCCGTAAAATGTTGCTTTGGATTTCTTCTTATCAAAAGTTTTTAAGGCTTTAAATTAGGAAAAGTAAAGCTGGTACTTGAAAATCTGAGGACCTTTATTATTGTTGTTTTGTGAAGAACACACAAGAGTTGACCCACTCATCTACATCGTGGATCTAGACGGCTTAACGTCCACCTTCACCCGCTATTGTTTTTTCTTCCAACACATGTTTTATTCCATCTCGATTTTTGGTTGTATACTTGTATTGAATATAATTCTCAGGGTCCATAATCCTCATCCTCATTATAAAAAAAAAAACTATAAATCTGGCACGCAGCCCACTTGTATTGGATGACTGTTGTGTAGTAATTAAACGTGACGAAACTTACAAGTGACAACGATTGCTCGATTATGTGATTAACAACTAATTTCCAAATGTATTGTCACAACAAAAACTATATGTAAAAGTTCAAACAAACAAAAAAAAAAAAACTATATTTAAGTACGTTATCGTAAGACTAAACGACTAAGACTGAATCTGCTAATCTGCTAGGCTTCAAATAATCAAATGGTTTTACTATACATTTATTTATTATTCTCCATCCACGATTGCTTTACGTAACTAACAACTACATGTTTTTGTATGCCTTGCACAATCCAGGCCAATATATGAGTTGACTCCAATTTCCGCATGATGACCTCTCTAAAGTCGAGATTGGAGTTTTGTATGATTCGGGGAAAATACACACGAATTAATTAGTCTCTAACCGTAGTGTAGGTGTTCGTATTATATTCGACTAGTTTCGTGTTATCGTTTGTTAATAACAATTTAACGATTTATTAGTTAGCGAAATACTTTTTTAAAAAAACTATATTGAAACCACTAGAGTAAGCTTTCCCTTTGTGGAATGAACATGGAATAAATGATGAAATGAATGATCTCTTTCACATAAATTTCATTCTCACCAACGGTATCTAAAGTGCGCCAACCGTGCGCACAGGTAGAGCCATGTCCTACGCATCCCTCAGCGTCAAGGACCTGACCAGCCTTGTTTCAAGATCCGGAACCGGTTCGTCTTCTTCGGCTAAGCATCCGGGTCAGACCCGACCCGTCAAGGTCATCCCGCTCCAGCACCCCGACACCTCCAATGAGGCTCGTCCTCCCTCGATCCCTTTCGACGATATCTTCTCCGGATGGACGGCGAAGATCAAGCGCATGAGCCTCGTCGATTGGATTGATACTCTTTTTCCTTGCTCCCGATGGATTCGAACTTACCGATGGAACGAGTATTTTAAGCTCGATCTCATGGCCGGTATCACCGTCGGTATAATGCTTGTTCCTCAGGTACTCTCTAGCTGATTTTGTTTTTTGTTTTCTCCGTCTCTATCGTTCCCTATTGTCTCTTTGAAGCTTAAGGAAGCTATTGGCTTTCAAAAAGGAACCTGCAATTATTGGCTTCACTCGTTGACAACTTTCCTTCCTGTGCTGGAGAATCGATTAAAGATGTGAAAAAATGATTTGTTGTATAGCTTAAGATATTACTAATTGATTTGAATAACTTTTGATGGAATTGACCAGGCAATGTCGTATGCAAAACTAGCTGGCCTTCCACCAATATACGGTCTATGTGAGTTTATTGTGATACAAACTCTTGTGCTCTTTGAGTTAAAGAAATGCCTAAGTATTCCAGCTTGATTCAATTTTGTAACGTTTGATGTAGATTCATCATTTGTGCCGATATTTGTGTATGCCATATTCGGCTCATCCCGTCAGCTTGCAATTGGACCTGTAGCATTGGTGTCTCTTCTCGTCTCTAATGCTTTGGGCGATATCGCTGATTCTTCCGAGGAGTTACATATTGAACTTGCCATTATGTTGGCGCTTTTGGTTGGTATCTTGGAGTGCATCATGGGGCTCTTGAGGTGACAATATTATTATCTTCTTGCGCGGTCAATGTTAACAAAACCTCTACTGTCATGACTCATGAGCATGCCCCTTGTTTGTGTTTTTAACTCAGGCTTGGATGGCTTATTCGTTTCATAAGTCACTCGGTCATATCTGGATTTACATCTGCTTCGGCCATTGTGATTGGATTGTCTCAAGTGAAATATTTCCTGGGGTATAGCATTGCCAGGAGCAGCAAGATTGTGCCCATAGTAGAGAGCATAATAGCTGGAGCTGATAAGGTCGCTAATGGCTATAACTTTTAGTATATCTGGCTCTCCCTAGATCCTCACAGACTGTTTTTTGGATCTTTATGCTATGATGATTCTTTCTTTTGCAGTATATCATGATTTTTACTGGTGAATCAGTTTGGTTAAGAATGCTTTTTGTTTCTACTTACTTGTACTTTGTTCAGGTAGATCTTTTTTTCTCTCTTTTGTAGTTTCAATGGCCACCTTTCTTGATGGGGTCTCTCATTCTGGTGATCCTTCAAGTGATGAAGCATGTGGTATGAGGCTTGTTCTTTTCGTCGTTACCTGGGAAACACCACTTTCGTTTATTAAAGTGATATGGTCGTGGTTTTTCTTTGCAGGGAAAAGCAAGGAAGGATCTTCAGTTCTTGCGAGCAGCAGCACCACTCACAGGGATTGTGCTCGGTACAACCATTGCAAAAGTGTTCCATCCACCTTCTATCTCCCTGGTCAGATCGCTGAAGAACCAATTGTTGTAGATAATATTGCTACATAGTGGTTAAGTGTTTGTAGTAATAGCGAAATTTTGTATGTTTCAGGTGGGTGAAATACCTCAGGGCCTTCCAACATTTTCTTTCCCAAGAAGTTTTGATCATGCAAAAACATTGTTTCCAACATCAGCTCTCATTACTGGTGTTGCCATCTTGGTGAGACATCAACATCATTAATTTCTACGGCAAATGGAAACTGCAGCTGATTTCCAAAGGAAAAAAGAAGATGATGCAGTAACGCATGTTATTGATTTTATATTTTGTTGTTCCCTAATGAAGTAGTTCAACATTTTCTATCCAGGAATCTGTGGGAATTGCCAAAGCACTAGCAGCAAAAAACAGATACGAGTTGGATTCAAATTCAGAGGTATTTTGCTTGACTAAAGAAAATTGAGTAGTAGCCCAATTGTTGCTGTTCTTTTTTCTCTATCTTATACGGCCATTTTCATTGGAAGCTCAACTGTTTCTCTTCTCACTTGACAGTTGTTTGGTCTTGGTGTTGCAAATATATTGGGGTCATTATTTTCTGCATACCCAGCTACAGGTACGTTATCTTGAGATGGATAAAGTCATTAACAATTATGGTTTTACAGTTCATCTTATAAGTTAATAACCTAAATTTGACGAATCTGTGAATGTCCTGAATGCAAAATTTAGGTTCCTTTTCTAGGTCAGCTGTGAATAATGAAAGTGAAGCTAAGACTGGCCTATCAGGACTTATAACAGGAATCATCATTGGATGCTCTCTACTGTTCTTGACACCGGTGTTTAAATACATACCACAGGTCTGTCTGCCTGTGGTGAATACTACTTACTTCTCTTTCTGAAACTTCGGAAAATTGTGAAACTAGATTCTGGCTTCTAACTTCCACTGTGTTGCTTATCTCTCTCGACTTCACAGTGTGCTTTGGCAGCAATAGTGATATCTGCTGTTAGTGGCTTGGTAAGTTCAAATAAACCCACATGCCAAGGAGCGGAGATGAATTTTGCTTCTGGTTTCTTATTAGCACTTTCTATGTTTACCATTAGGTGGACTATGATGAAGCTATTTTCCTGTGGCGTGTGGACAAGAGGGATTTTACTCTATGGATAATCACTAGCACCACGACTTTGTTCGTCGGAATAGAGATCGGTGTCCTTGTTGGTGTAAGTATTTAGAGAATCTTAGTATGTTCAGATTGAACTAACTTATGTCTATGTATGTGTTTACAAATGAGTTCTGAATAGCCTCACACAGTTGCAATACTTTCAATTTTAGGTTGGTTTTTCACTAGCATTCGTTATCCACGAGTCTGCAAACCCTCATATTGGTAAGAGGAATTATGTTCAATCCCCTTTTGGCACATGCGTTTTGAGAGTGCCAGTTTTCTAACTTAATTTCATATCTTATCCTGATGATGTCCTGGTAGCCGTCTTGGGGCGTCTTCCAGGCACCACTGTGTACAGAAACATAAAGCAGTATCCAGAGGCGTACACATACAACGGGATTGTGATTGTGCGAATTGATTCTCCTATTTACTTTGCCAACATAAGCTACATAAAGGACAGGTGAGAGAGGCATTTGTTATTCCTTGTGCTATGAATGAATATATAGAAATAATAACAAGCCAACTTTTACCAAAGTGCAGGCTACGAGAATATGAAGTTGCTGTTGACAAATACACAAACCGGGGACCGGAGATGGAGAGAATCTCTTTTGTTATCCTGGAAATGTCTCGTAAGTCGCTAGATATATCCGTCGAGTCTGAATTATTCATGTTTTGAAGAGAATACAGAAACCACCCTAAACAAAATACAAACACTTTCGCAGCTGTTACGCACATAGACTCGAGCGCGGTGGAAGCCTTGAAAGAGCTGTATCAGGAGTACAAAACAAGGGACATTCAGCTGGCGATTTCGAATCCGAACAAAGATGTTCACATGACGATAGCAAGATCAGGAATGGTGGAGCTTGTTGGAAAAGAATGGTACTTTGTGAGGGTACACGACGCGGTACAGGTGTGTCTTCAATACGTACAGAGCTCTAACTTGGAAGACAAGAAACCAAGTTTCTTGAGAAGGTTTGGGAGCGGCAACAACAACAGTTCATCATACGCTGATCTTCAATCCTCCAACACTCTGTTGAAGGAGCCATTGTTGTCAATGGACAAATAAAGCATCATCTAGTGTAAGTAACTATGTTGTATAGTTGTTGGTTGCGATTTTTTTGAAAACAAAACCATCTACATTGTTTGTATCACACATAAAACATTGTTACACTACTTTTACCGGACAAATACAAATTTATCCAAATAAAAATAGACCTTTTGTGACATTGGAACAGAGCAATCATCGTTTGCTACCACACTTAGTCGAAAGAAATTAGTATTTGGTTAGAAATGAAAAGAATGGCTCCTTCAATACTGGCAATTTATGGCGTTATAAACGATACGGATTGTTTTTTCTTTTAAAATTGATTGAAACTTGAAAAAAAAAAAAGGAATAAAATGAAGCCCAAGAACCTCTCTGGCCCTTATCACTTTCAAGACCCATATCGAAATAGAATGAAGTAAGTGTACAAAATCCTGGATTTCACGAGAGCCCTGGGATCCGATCGATCCGGTATCTCCTCTGGACTGTTGAAATCTTAGACGGCGGCGGCAATGGTTGATGTAAAACCTCATTTGTTATCATCCAGAGCAGCAGGCATCACCAATCTCTTCAGCTTGTTGTAGCATAGAAACTCGAAACTCGAAACTTGTTCTGGATTTAGAAGCGAAACAAGTTTTACTTTTCTCCCACTGAATGTGTGATTTGATCGCTCGTACGGGTCGGCTCCGGCAGCGCTACGAGAATGGCTGCCGCCTCATTGCTGGGTACCGTATTTGAACCCTCCTTGGATTTGATTTCGCTAAGCTGTGCCTTTTTTTTAATTGTACTGGCTTTAACACGATGACTCTAGGCGTTATGTGATTCCTTCTCATTGATTGCATTAACTGTGGATCTTTGACCACTGATCCTGAGTATTACCTTGATTCAGATGTTTATCTTACCCATCTGTTTTTTTCCTTTTTCTGATATTTGGTATGTGTGCATTCAGGTGCATTCCATTCAGATATAGAAACTCAGAAGACGTTGGCGACTCTGATAGTGGGAAGCTTGTTGAAGTGTTAATGATCAGTTCATCTAGTGGACCTGGACTTTTGTTTCCCAAGGTACACAAACAAAGCATTAGCGTTTCTTTGGCTTAGAAAGTTTCATGTTCGATTTGGATTTGATATAGGGAGGGTGGGAAAATGATGAGACAGTCAGGGAGGCTGCAGCTAGGGAAGCTGTCGAAGAAGCAGGAGTCCGGGGGATTTTAATGGTATAAACCCATCTTTATCAGATGTTATGTATGCCTAGTAGCAAGCGGGACTGACTTTTGTAGAAATTAACTTGTAGGATTTGTTGGGAGAATACGAGTTCAAGAGCAAGAGTCACCAAGACGAGTTTTGCCCTGAAGGTGTATGTAAAGCGGCAATGTACGCGCTCTATGTCAAGGAAGAGCTCGAGTCATGGCCGGAGCAGGAAACGAGATGTCGGACATGGCTCACAATTCCTCAAGCATTAGAGAAATGTCGGCACGCATGGATGAAATGTGCCTTGGAGGAAGGCTTCTGTAAATGGTACCATGACAAAGGACATCAATTACTCCAATAACCAACCCCGCTTGTCTTTTCTTTCTCACATTCATTTTTTTTTTTTTTTGCCAACATAGGACTTTCTTTTTGTTCTAGTACGACTTTTTAGTTTTAATTATTTGTTCCTTTGCCATCTAAGAAATTAAGAATACAGTGAGTACTTGCATGTTTTGAAGAACTGAAGGTTACTCATTGATATGAAAAGACTTGTTAATAACACTAACGAAAGCTGCCCCTACATTCGATTCATTGTTTTATACAAAACAAAAAAGGAACATATATAAACGAGGATATGAACAAAAAGAGATGTGAGATTTGAAAGTGGTGTCTAGACATGATAATAGATGATACAGCCCTAAATATCTCCTACCACTCTATAGTTTTTAACTTTATTAACAAAAATATTAATAAATCATCATCATCATCATCATCATCATGAGAGATACAAAGAGATAGAGATGGATAGATATAAGATTACCTGTTGGCACAAGGGCTTGGAGAGTTTTCTGTCTTTGTAATGCACAGAGCAGCCCTCATGCATTGCCTAATGATCAATCTTCCAGGTTCAAAACATAATCATACACAAAGGGAGGTTTAGCCAGAAGTTTCATCTAGAACTATATCAGCAGGATCACCAATCCATGGCCGGCCTTCTCTCCACAGGAATTTTATTCTCAATTTCCCATTTGCATCAACTCCCACAACATGTCCTTTACTTGCATGTGTCTCCATTCCCCAACCCCACCGAGGCGTAACCAGTCCGTCCTTTATCTTAACCCGGTCTCCCATTCTGAATGGCCTTATACGTTCCATTTCCCCGGCTTTGCAAAGCCATAGCTTGTCTAGGAAACAGAAAGATACCCATAAGTCTCCATCCTCCATTCTGTGAACCACCCCTGTGCTTGAAGGGTTCACCTCTCCCCACTGGTAACTGGGTGTTGAGATGCTCGGCTTAACTCTAACCCAGTCCCCAATTTTGAGCTCTTCTTCTTCTATGGTTTCCACTTCCGATGGGTCGAGCATCCATGTTTTAGAGCCGGCTGGTGTGTATATTCGTAGCTTACCATCCGCATCAATGGCTGCTATGGTTCCTACACTCCCGTGGCTATGACCTGACCAACCAAACCTAGGCTGTTTCACTGCCAGATTGACTCTAGTTTTTTGCCCGACTGCAAGCTTCTTTGCTTTCTCTAGATGCGAAGAGGGACCCGCCCATCTTTCTTGCTCGCCACAAAACGAAACGGAAGTGGTTCCGTCCCACTCGTCTTTCTCATATCCTACTCCATGCACTACACCAACACTTCCTGGTCCTATGGACTTCCAACTAGAAACACCTTCTCTAAGTCTTACCCATTCTCCAACTTCAAACATAGGCTCGACTTCTAAGTCTGCTGGATCTCCTCTCCACAATCCAGGCAATCCAAAGAAAGCAACCCTTACCTCTCCATCAGCATGAACAGTGGTTATGATGCCTCTTGAATCGGGCTTAGCTCCTCTCCAGCCCCATCTTGGTTCTGTTAAGCCCTTCTGGAAATGCACAAACTGGCCAACTTTGAGAGCTGGAATCTTCTCTAAGTCTGTGTAATGAGTATTCCATCTTCCTTTCCGGAAACAACAAGCCAGCTCCAAGTAACCTGTTTCCTGTATGCTGTGAACGACAGCAATACTCTCCCTTCCTACATTAAACCAATCATAGCTTGGTCTTGTTCCCAGGCTTGGCTTTGAGCGCACCCAATCACCGACTTCAAAACCTGAGAGCAGCTCTGCATCTCCAGGTGAAACCTTCCACAATGTCTGTCTACCAATCACCTGCGCCTACAGGAGAAGAAAAACAATCCAACCCTCGATTTTGAATTAAAGCGAAAACAAAAAGCTGAGGACAGCCCATCCAATTTGGGAAATGATCTATTGCAGAAACTTACACTCAGAGTCCCATCCATGTCGATTCTCATTATTTTACCGATAGTTGCTGGAGTCTCATTTGACCATCCAAGTCGTGGTTGAGTGATGGATGGTGTCATATGAATCTCTTGCCCCACATGAAAGGGTAAAACATTTTCAACATCTGTCACAGAACATGAAAAAGGCTTGCTCCTGAAACAGAAAGCTATCCCCACATCACCATCTTCATCTAAGCTGTGCACCACACCAATACTATTTCGAGTAATGTCTTCCCATCCATATTTCGGGGATGACACAGACGCCTTCACTCTGACCCAGTCACCAACCTGCTTGTGGTACAGAGGCTCAGTGTTAAAAATATCAAAAGCTCTTGACATGCTGAACATCTAACTGAGATGCATTTAAGAATAGACAAGCAAACTTTCTTATCCTTGTAACTCCATGAGAGAACCAGCTTTACCTTGAAATCATCAATCTTTTCCATGTCTGAAGGATCTGCCTGCCACGGTATAGGTCGGTTTGGTATTTCAATTATAAGGAGACCATCATTCTCTATTTCACTAATTTTGCCAACACTGTGATGAGTTTCACCACCCCAAGCATATCGAGGTTCAGCAACTGACCGCTTTACGCACACCCGATCACCAATCTATAACATTAAGAAAATCGTTGGATTGAACTTCTGATATGTAGTAAAAGACGGTTTGTAAGACATTTACATAATAGCATATTACCCTGAAGGGAGCAACGGGTTCAACTTCCTCGGGTTCACAATGCCAGGGATTTGGAAGATAACTCAACTCCACGAGGAGGCTGCTATCTGGCCTTACACAATAAACAATCCCCATACTCCCTGGGACAACAGATCCAAAACCATGTTTTGCTGAAGTCAGATTCTGACGGATACGGACCCAGTCCCCAACTTTGAACTCTTCCACACGTTCCATTTCAGCAGGATCAGCTTTCCAGCCTCGAGATGCTCCAGGAAACCCAACTCGTAAGATCCCATCCTCATCAACACATAAAACAGTACCGACACTATCACGTGATTGGCCACGCCAACCAAACCTAAAATGAAATCAGTCAACACCATACATGGTTATAACCCCAGTAAAATGAATAACACCATGATTTCTAACAGCTTATCTAGCTCCAACTTGATAGTTTTGGCTGGTTTAGAACCGAAGCTTAATTATTCAGGACCATAAAGACAAACAAGACAAAGAGGACGCTTTTACAAGTCAGAGAAAAATTCACGGTAGAAAATGTTTCATCCAAGATATAGGGCATAGAAAATGTGCATACAGGGAAAGCACTTGCAAACCTTGGCTCTTTGACATCTGTTCTGAGTCTAACATGCTGGCCCCTGTCCAATGGAATCAACTTAACAACTTCATTTGCCAACACACGAGCTTCACCAGAACAAAATGCGATAATCATGTCCTCCTTCTCAAGAATGGTTTGCACAAACCCCACACTCTTAGGTTTAGCACCTTGCCAACCATGTAAGGGTGTTGTTATGCCTCTCTTGAACTTCACCCAATCCCCTATCTCATAGCTGTAAATTTGAAACCACTGTCAGTTAACTGTATTAAAGGTGCATAAAAGCAAAGATATCAGAAGAAGTCCTCACATTGTAGGTGATAGATGAACTCCCCTTTTTAGTAGTGCCTCCATCAGATCCTCTGAAATCCATTCTCTTGGAAGGGCTTCTAAGAAGTCGCGTACTGTCTTGCCACTGTTATTAACAATTATATAACTTATGATCATAGGAAGGAAATGACAATGGCAATTCAAAATGCTAGCTTTTTGAAGTATATTTTTGTGTGAGTGGATTTCAAAACCCCTGGCATGAAACTAACATTACCCAGTGCGATGAATATAACCCTTTATTTCAAGTATTTCATATTTATAACAGCAACAAATTAGTGCTTGCCTGTGGTTTCTGACGTCCACAGCAGCATCAGGACTCCTAAGCATCACAATTAACCAGTCAAGGTTTTCACGTATCATCTTTGCTGCATCTGCTGCTATATGGAATGCGTTGTCTCCTTCATCATCCTTATAATAATTAAAACAGAAGAAGAGAAGTCAAGTGACAAAGTAAAAAGAGCACATGTTGAAAGCCAGCTAATAACATGAAGACCTTACCCAATGTGGAACCTACAAACATCAGATGCACAAAGCCTTGCCAGTAATTTTGCAAAAAACATATTTTCTGAACCATGATATTCATAGCTACTTAAACACCGATTGGAACAGTAATGATTGTCAATTAAAATAGCCTATATTACTTTTACCTATGTTCAAGGAACTGATCATCATTATGCAGCAATAAGAAACGATGGACCCAAAGAACCATTTATATTTCTATCAATAAGTCAAAACGATAGACCCAAATTACCGTTTCCAACCAAAAAAATGAAAGACAAGTAGAAGAAGTCTTGTTCAGATTGACAAAATTCAAGCCTTAGGATATGGTTAAGCTTAGCCTCTCTGTATTTTAAATACTTAATGCCTCCAAGATAAGAATATATAGTCTTGGCAGTAAAGGAGATTGTCAATAACAAATAACTCTTAAAACCTAAGGGAGCATGCAAATTTACCTGTATATTGCAGTCCGAGCCAGATTCCAGAAGTAGGCTAACACAGGCATTCGCCCCTCTGGCCAAAGCCAGATGAAGGGGAATTGTATTGTGAACATTCCGGATGTTCGCATTCACACCAGCATCGAGAATAACCTATCAATTTAGACAAATGTGGTTGGCTGTAAGACAGAATATAGTAATTCAAATGAAAGAGATGACTGAAATGTAGTAAAACCTATAAAAACTGAACATACTTGGCACTGCATTCTTGTTTTTTCCCTCAATAACTACCACTACGATTTTTGATTCACACCATGTATTATTTACTTCATTGATAGGGAAAACGTTCAACTCTTAGATTTAAGAAATGTATGTCCATCAACACTGACAACATAATGTAATTCTATTTTTCCTCTTTAAAACATCAACTTTGACACATTAGTGGTAGGAAAGCATCTTACTCTCACAAGTTCCACATTGTTAGCCATAGCAGCAGTATGCAACGCTGTTCGCCCATGCTGAGAATCTTGCGCAGTCGGATCTGCGCCAGCCGCAAGCAATATCTGGACTAGCTCTCTACCTTCTGCAGCAGTATAAATGCTTAGTAAAATGATTTACAAAACAAATTTTCAAATAACATCCATTTTCGTGTGTACAAAACTACAAGTAACGGGTCTTTTAGATTTACTACAAAAAAAACATTGGAAATGTTGCTTAAAAGTATCATTATCGTATGTGGATGGCCGTAACCATAGTTTCTAACAATAAAAGATAAAACCTCTAGAGGTCTACATAATGTCTTATTCGCTAAAATTGGCATTGCCAAAAAGCACTGGACTCGAATAGATAACATCAATATTGTCAAACTTCTACGAAGCAAATTACCAAACAAAAGATACTATGATATCATCATTACCCTTTTCATGATCTTTCCTTGTCGCAGCAGCCATACACAGAGCAGTGCCAACTGGACTTGGAATATTAATTGCCTGAGAAATTTCTTCTGGACTGGAAACTTCCACCCATCTCCTGATAACAGCAACGTTCCATATTGCTACACACATATGTAACGGCCTGAAACAAACATAGCAGTATAAAGATCTATCACATAAACAACAGAAAAAAAGTTTCAAAATGGAATATGTTTTCCTAAAAGAACCATGATTATAACAAATATAGAACACTTTAAGGAGTACAGGGGCAACTACTTCATTGTGGCTTATCCAAAAAGGTGAACGTAATGGACATGTTTTAGCAGGCACAATCTACTAATCAAGATAAGTTCTAAAGTAGAAGCAAAATAGGAGTATAAGGACTAAGAAAAGAAAAGAAAAAAAAACAGAATCAGTTTCTATATTTAGAACTAGCTTTAAAAAGGCTCAGTAGTAACCTAGTCAGTGCCAGATCTTATGGTGGCGTATGCCTAGCATACAAGAGTTCAGTTTTGTACTTACGTCAGGCCCTTTGCATTTGAAATGGCCATTGATCTAGATCCCCCATTTTCCAATATAACAACGGCACAATCTGTGTATTTCTTGGCAACAGCTCGATGTAGCACAGTTTCACCTTCATCATCCACTGCATTTGGATCAGCTCCAGCTACCAGCAATTCCTATCAATAAGCAGAAAGTAAACATTTACATGATAATAGATATAAGACTAGCCTAAGTTCCAATATACTTCAGATTAGTGTAAGATTTGTGAAGATGTGGTGGAAGCTTTAAAGTGACTGTTAACTTCCTCGGGAGCAGAGACTTACACGCATACAATCAGGTTGACCATGGTACGAACACACATGAGCAACAGATGGGCCTGATCCTTCCCGCAGTCTGGACCTAACATTAGCCCCCTTTTTTATGAGTACATGAACACATTGTGGAGATCCGGCTGCTAAAGCAAAGACAAGAGGAGGATCCCCATCTTTGTCCACAATATCTACATTCGCCTCCCCATGTTCTAAAATAGCCTCCACAAGTTCGACACTGCCACGTCTGCAAGCTAAGTGAAGAGCAGATTGACCATCAGAGTTTTGCGCCTCTAATAGAAATCGCACAGAGCTTCCAGATGCAGCCTTTGCTAGTATATTTCTACTCCCAAACAAAGACAAAACCAATGTAGTTGAGAAAAGTTGTTTATAGCTAGTCAAATCAAAAGGATTAACTTAAAATTCCTAACAGATACCAACCTTACACCCTCAACGTCTCCCTCCAAAACAGCCCGATGTAGGTTGTTAGGGTTATCCTGTAAGACCCCGATGTTAGTCGCGCGAGTTTCTTCTACAATGTTTACTCCACATACTTTAGTAAACCCACTACGTCATACACAAAATAATAAAATTGTTAGGCGAGAGAATACAGACATGACGACACAAGCAATCTTAGCCATTGGTGCTATATTAATTTACAATTGTTTAACACAAGTGAAGCAGTCTTCTTTACTGAGACTTATAAAAACTCTTACCTATCAGGGCTTGCTGAAGGGCTGCGTGGTATCTCTTGAAGATGACGAAGAAATGTAGCAAGCATTGCATTAAAAGTTGGTCTTTTCGACGGTTTAAACTGAAGACATTCACCAATCATTTTCCATAATTCTCGAGGGATTCCTACACCCACTATACGTTCATACTGTGGTGGTACTTTCCGGGCTTTGACAACCGCTTGAAAAATTTCTTCTCTACTAAGACCATCCCACCTGGAAAATTAAGTGATAATTAGCACAATGGCGGACACAAAACACAAGTGAAATATGCAGTAGGAAGAGGCTTCACATACGGAGTGGAGCCAGTGCACATCTCTACCAACGTACAACCAAAACTCCATGCATCTGACTCTGGAGATACACCACTTGCATCCTCCCAAAAAAGTTTTTTCACTGGCCCCCAAGCCTCTGGTGCGGTGTACTGTGGACTGAGTGTTATACAGTCCGTGCATAGAGTGATTTTCGAGGAATCAAACTCTGGTCGATTTTTCTGGCATGTTGGCTTCTTCAAGATGGGAGCAAGCCCATAATCAGAAACCACAGCATTGCCACTTGCATCCAAAAGAAGATTGGAAGGTTTTATATTCATACATATAACACCTGCTGCATGGAGTTCTGCAACCCCTCGAGCAACATCAGCCCCATATCTACAGTTGGTAAAAATTTCATATCACAACAAGAGCAATGGAATAACAGTATGGTCACTGGAGGAGTTTTCTAAGTTGAAAACTTAAACGAATGAATTAGAGTGCTAAGCACCAGAACATCCAAAAGTAAAGCTATCTTAGCAGTTGCCTTTAAGCAAATGACACCAGGTTTTAGTTGCTATTTTCACAATAATCTGAAAATCTACGCACTTTCTATATATTTCGAACAGCAATTACGAAAAACCAAGTCGGGTTTAGTCCAGCAAATTCCAATCAGGAAACAGGCAATCAAAGTTTGAAACTTTATACAGAGAAATGATCACAGCAAAGCAAGAGATTAGGCATAGAGTAGAGGAGAATCAATAGAGAACCTTAGGATCTGCTCTAAAGTGAGCCTGCCTTCATTGCGTTGCATTTCAGACTGAACAGACCCATAGCACCTGTCCATCAAAAGACAAAGAGATCCATCCATCTTCACAACCCCATGGAAAGTACAAACATTCCGACACCACATGGATGCCTTGCGCAAGCTCTCAAGCTGTCCCTGCATCCAATCTACATCCATTTCCTTCGTCAAAGACATCTTTTTCACCGCCACACGGTGCTTACACCTTCCACCACCGCCTGCAACAGTCGCATCCCACATCTCAACTCCTCCGGGACTACTGCTCTCTTCTCCAATCTGCTTCACCAGCTTTATCTCCGGGTGAGCTCCGACCTCGATCACTGGACCACAGGAGCTACTATGCGAGCTGGAGGCGTGGAATCCGCGGGCGGAACGAGCAGCTCCGTCTTCGTCGCTTCCGTCATCTTCATCGTCTTCATCCTCATCGTCCGTGTAATCGCAGTCGAAGTTTCCGCCGCCGGATGCGGCGTGAATGAGGGCAAGCATAGCGTAGTTCTTCCGCAGACCTTGGACAGAGTTCCCGACAACGGAAACCTGGCGGCAACGGGGACAAGTGAGGGTTGTGTCGGCAGAGGTAGAGAACATCTTGGACAAGCAATCCTTGCAGAAGCCATGACCGCATTGAAGCAATAAAGGAACTCTCTCGTCCTCATTATACCGCGTGTGGCACACGGAACAACAAGGCACCTTGGTCCTCGCCACCATGAGAGCTTAGAAGGAGAAAGCCCTAAATTTTATCCTGGGGAAGGTCGCGAGATCAGAGAGTAGAAGGAGTGTGAAAAGGGAATCACTTTTGAGAGCTGCTCAGAACATAATATCGAGAATAAAGTCTACAAAGTCGATCCAGATCACGGAGATGAGCACAGATCCATGGAGTTGAAAAGGGGAATTTGGAAGGTAGATCAAAAATTGCTGGGAAAATCAGACACGTTGAGTCGAGCAAGAAAAAATTGTAAGAAAATGTGAAAAAGGTTCTTCCTCAGGGTTTTATATGATGATTTTTTTCTTTTCCTTTTTCTGTTTTGTTTACAATTTTTGTTATTTTATTGAGGAAGGAAGAAGGTTTGGTGCGAGTCGAGAGCCCTGCTGGTTCATCGGCTTTGACGGGTTGGTGCCTTTGGAGTTGAGCCAGAACCCCTTCCTTTTCTGACTAACCCAACCCAAACGAGTAATTGTCAACAGCAATCAGATTATTATATGTGTGTGAACCACACCCTTTGAGTCCTTGACCATAAGGAAAATAAAATATAGTATCTTATTATTATGGAAATAGGAAAATATATTTTCTTTATCATAACCTGAACCTAATCATCTTCTTGTTTCCTTTTATAACTTTCTTTGTGTGATTCAATCTCTTAACTACCTCATTCTGACGTGGTAAGTACATGTGTTTATGCTTCTGATCAATCAGTCTTTTATGTCTTCAGTTTTTCTCCATTTTGATTTTCAACTCAAAACAAACTTTGAAAATTCTTCATTTTAAGTCATTAGACTATCTAGAAATGATAAGCTACTGTACTGGCAATTAGAGGACATCAAGATTTCCATCTACCCATCTCTAGTCACATCTTTAGACTATGAGTATCAAACATTTGTTTCAAGCAGACTATGTTACCAAGTGAATTTGATTAACAAATTGGTCAATTGCAGTATCATCAATCATAGCAATTGAGTATAACATGATCACCTACACTATAAATCAATTAGCAGCTTGACTCTTCGATCTTTTACACTGAATCTTGGACATACAACATTGATCTTGTCCAGATTTATGAACCATAACATCGTAACTATCCATAAATCTATCTACAAGCTTTCCTAAATAGTTTCCATTAACACATAATCCACTAATACAACACACTTGATCGCCGTTTAACTTTATGCTCTTTTGATTCTCCAGTTACCAACCAAATTATTCCTAACATAATATAATATTTTTTTTTTTGTTATTCTTAAAAATATTCGATTGAACAGCAAAAAGAAGCATTTCTTAATTTTATTTTCTCCCGCTTTATGCTCTCTCTCCTTCACTTCTCCACTTCTCTAACTGTCCCCTTTCCTCTCAAACCCTAACGAAAATCCCAGCTCTGCTCTTCGAATTCTCCATTTTTCACTCAGCAATGGCACCCATTGATCCTCACTCTTTCACCGACTCCTCTCATCCTCTCACCACCCATGTCGTTCTCTCCCTTTACCTCGATTTCAACACCTCCATCATCCATGGCTCCGCTCTCCTCTCTCTCTCCTCCGCCTTCTCCGGCAACCTGTCTCTTGATTCCCGGTGCATCTCCATCGATACGATCCTCGATCCCCAAACTCTCGAGCGTCTTCCTTTCTCCGTCTCCGCTGAACCGGATCGAATCCGAGGCACCGAAGTAATCGTAGTCCTCTCTGGTCAATCTTCAGTGCTGGTCGTCTACTCCACGTCGCCTTCCGCCTCCGCTCTCCAGTGGCTATCGCCGCTTCAAACCTTCTCCAAATCGCACCCCTACGTCTACACGCAGTGCCAAGCGATTCACGCCAGATCCATTTTCCCATGCCAGGACACGCCTGCCGCGAGGATTCGGTACGACGTCCTCATGAACATACCGACTTCGCTTTCTGCCGTCATGTCGGCCCGCCACGTCCGTCGTAGGCTTCCGGTTCCAGAGGAGGCCAAACATCTCGAGGCCGGGTCACTGGGGTCGTCACTGTGGTGTGGCGAGGATAGAGTCGTCGAAGAGTTCGTAATGGAACAGCCTATACCGCCGTATCTTTTTGCGTTCGCGGTAGGTGCGCTAGGATTTCGGGAGGTGGGACCTAGGACTCGGGTATACGCAGAGTCAGCCGCCGTCGAAGTTCTAGATGCGGCTGCCCTGGAGTTTGCAGGGACGGAGGAGATGATCAAGCAAGGAGAGAAGCTGTTTGGCGATTACGAGTGGGAGCGATTTGACTTACTGGTGCTGCCTCCGAGTTTCCCTTATGGAGGGATGGAGAATCCAAGAATGGTTTTCCTGACGCCCACTGTAATCAAGGGGGACGCCAGTGGGGCTCAAGTTGTAGCCCACGAGCTCGCACATAGCTGGACTGGAAATTTGATCACCAACATCAACAACGAACATTTCTGGTTGAATGAGGTATTTTTTCGATTCACTTGCTCTCGTGATTTCCCAAGCTACTCTACCTCAGTTTCTGCATCAAGAGTAAAAAAAAAGAAGATGTGTTAGCTTTGTAATTTCAAATGCTTTTGCTGCCTTTAGCTACAAATAGGAACACAAAAGCTTTAGAGTTTGGTTTGGGGGATATGGACTACTAGTGATGTGTAAACTGTGTATCCGTTTTTAGAGTTTGCCTTGTTGATGGGAAAGGTCTGATTTTATATGATCATGGCAATAGGGATTTACAACATACGCAGAGAGGAGAATTGTGGAGGTTGTTCAAGGGGAGGATATAGCTACTTTGAACATTGGGATTGGTTGGAAGGGCCTAAACGATGAAATGGAACGATTTAAAGACAATTTGGAGTGCACAAAACTGAAGAACAATCAAGAAGGTGTTGATCCGGACGATGTCTATTCTCAGGTCCCATATGAAAAGGGATTCCAATTTGTTTTTCGAATTGAACGCCAGGTTCGTTGAGTAGCCGACTCTACTTTTGTGTTTTTTTCATCTAGTGTTTATTGCAGTGGTCATCTATATACTGGAAAACTTTCAGGTCGGAAGGACAGCTTTTGATGACTTCCTCAAGAAATACATTGCTACTTTCAAGTTCAAGTCGATCGATACAGATACATTTCTTGAATTCCTGAAGGCAAACATCCCTGGCATAGAGAAAGCGATCAACCTACAGCTGTGGACTGAGGGCGTTGGCATACCAGAAGATGCATATGAACCAGTCTCAAACATTTACACAAAGATCATATCTCTGGCAAAAGAGTTTAAGCAAGGAAAGATGCCAAGTGAGGATGAGGTTGCTGAGTGGAGCGGACAGGAATGGGAACTGTACTTGGAGAATCTTCCTAAAACATGTGAACCTTCTCAGGTACGCTTTACACTTTTTTTTTAATTAGGATAATTTGTTAGGTGCATTTGACTTAGGTTGGAGAGAAGCACATGAACTAAATGATAAGCTTTCATAAGAAGCGAGAGATTCAGTCGATGCATATGGGTTTTGTAACTGCTCGCTGGTAATCATATTATAAACCTATAAACTAACACCCAGTTTGCTTATTGATGAATCAGATCACGGCCTTGGACAAGCGGTACAGGCTAGCAGAAACGAAGGACTATGAAGTGAAGGTGTCGTTTCTGCAACTTGCAATCTCATCCAAGTGCAGTGAGTACCATGGGGAAGTGGAGAAAACTCTGAAACAGGTAGGAAGGATGAAGTACCTACGTCCACTCTTCACTGCTCTTGCACAAGCTGGTGGAAACGAAGAGAAGCAGCTGGCGAAAAAGGTCTTTGAAGAAGCTCGAGAAACTTATCACCCCATAGCTCAGGGAGTGGTTGAGTCTATCCTCTCTAAGTACATCTGAACAAGACCCCATCTTATATTAGCTTGAGAGCAAGCACTCCAAAAATAATAACATTTCAATAAAACCCAATGACTTGAATAATTGTTGTTGCTCTCAAATGAATTGCTTTGCGGGTACATTACATTCTCCGAGTTTAGTACAGCTTACTTAAAACTATGCATTATTACTACTCTCATCTTCCAACTTCTTGACATAAGCCTTGAGCGTCATTATAACCTCAATTGCCGGTGCTTGTAAAGTAGAGACGAGATTAATCGCCGGAGATTGCAGAGCACCAAGCAACTTAGCGTAGACCTCAGCGCGAGTGGGCATGGTCTCGAGAACTTTGAAATTGTCTGGAGCGTAGAACTTACCTTCGAAAACGGCGCCGGCAAAGTCATTGTCTTCAAGCTTGCGTTCCTTTTGGAAACTCCGGTAGGGTTTGATGGCGGAAGGGATTTCGTCGGTTTGGACAAAGAGCCAAGCGTTCATGCCTTTCATACAAGGCTTGAGAGCTTCCCATTTGGTGCCTTCGATGGCCTTGAAGACCAAAGTGTTCTTGGCGACGACGAGCTTCGTGGTCTCAGGGAGAGTCCTCCGGAGGTCTTGGAACTGCTTGACGGTGAGGCCTTTGTAGTTGATGGCGGCGAGGAGGTGGCAGTTCTCGAGGTGGGACTTGACGGTCTCCACGGTTTCTTCCTTTTTGGTACGAGACACGGCGGATCTGATGATTGGGAGACGAGGGTAGTTTCCGGCTTTCGAGAATTGGGGTTTAAAGGCTAAGGTTCTGTTATGGCAGAGAGGAGACAAGGAAGAAGAGAAGGAGAGAAGACCGGCTTCCATTTTTGCTCAGAGAAGAAGATGAGGAGACTGTGGGTGTAGTGGAGGGAGGAGATAGATCAGAAAGACAATCTCTTTTTCTTTTCCTTTTTTTTTTTTTTTTGTTTTATTAGAGTTCACGGAGAAAAGGATTTAACTGACGGAACTATCAACTCCTTCTAGTTATACGCATTTCTTATCGGGAAAATTGCGTGAAAATCTTCAAAATGACAAATGTTAACATTTTAAATCTTATAATCTTATAATCTTCAAATGCTAATTTGTAGGTTTAATGTATAAAAATAATTCATTTGAAGGTTTAAAGTGTGAGTGAAATACTTATGAAGTTTAAAGTTTTTTTTTTTTTTTTTTTGTTCAAAAGTGAAGTTTAAAGTTTAAAATGCAATTTTCCCATTTCTTATCCTTTAGTCTAGTTCTCAAGTATAGCATACAATTTTGTCCTAATTTAATTCTCATAGCTAAGTTAATCAATAACTATAACCAAAAATATATAGTTCTACTCTTTTATCCACAGGGATCATGGAAGACGTGTCGTCGCTAAACTAACACAAAGTTTCTTGAACATTGTCTCAAACCAGATTTCATAATTTAACCAGAGAAAAGAATAACTGAAAGAAAGGAAGTATAAAAGGGAAAAGTAACTTTCTTTTGGCAAAATATTGCTGTATCGTAACGGTCGTCCCTATGGTTTGTCTCTTGAGGATGTGAGTTAGAGATTGTCCCAATTAGGGATATTGGAAGTAGCTTCATTCACCATCTTCACAAGAGTCACCTGCACCACCACAAACACAAACAACACGATATGTTAAGGAAAGTCATTCCCAAACTTAGGATAAGCATTTGCGTATGACGTTGCTCTATAGTCTCTCATTTCACTAAACCAGTGGAGATGATGCCAATAAGTAACCCTATGCTCTATGGATGGACATTACTAACTGCAGTATGTTTAAGTATGTAACTTACCACACTTTCCGGAACACCAGGAGGTGGCATGGAAATGTTCCTCGGAGGAGGACCTCGCAGATGTGATCTCTTATCGAATCGCCACTCTCCTATTTTGCCATATGTCAGCTCCCCCTGTATTTAACAATCCGTAATGTAGTTATTTTAGAAATACATACGAGACTGATAAAAGTAACGCTAACACTGAGTTCTGATGACGGATCACTGAAACATCCTCTTGTATAAGACTGCAACAAAACTTAGAAGGCTCACGAGTGTCTCATAAAAACAAACCTGAAGAACCTAAGCAAAAGCATAAGAACTGAGAGAATACTTGTAACAAATGACTCAAGATGTACATCATCATTATGTTCTCTAATTAACCAGCCAAGAACAACATATAAACAATCCTGTCAAACAGAAATCACCTTCATGTTGTAATCGCATCCATAGGTGTAGTGGATGATAAACTTCCCTTCGGTAGACGTATCCCATGGAGGCTGAAAGATAATAGTGAGAGCACTTAGGAATACAGAAAAGAATTATGTAAGTGTAACTTTGACAAAACAAACTAACAAGAATAGCTTCGACATGGAATATGATACCATTAACAGTAACCAGCACATGACCCATTCCTACCTGAAGCATGAAATCCTTCCGAAGTATGTGGCGCACCCCATGCAGAGCAGAAGCAATTGCGTAACCATACCTTATCAAACAGAAAAAGAGAAGAAGAAATTTGTCAGAAAACAATGATGTGGTTCAAAAGGCGAGGAGCCAATTTATGAACAAAGATTCTGGTTACTAACATTTCCAGCACCCATCCAAATGCTTTATCAGTTTCTGGATCATTTTTCATTGTCAGCGAGACATTCATCCATGTAGGAGCAATCTTCTCAAGTGATTCCTGCATAAGAAAATAAATGCATGTCAACGTCAAGTTTAATGCATAAACAGAAGCAACCACATGTTCCTCTAACAATCTTTGGGGCCCAAGTCCAATATGTGAGACAAAGATAACCACATTTATAGCACAGATAATCAAACTCACCTTGCTTATAATGACAGGAGAATTGCCTATGGGGTCGATATTTGTTACCGGGCCCATCTCCACTGGATAATACTTTCTGACTATGTTTTCGTACTTCTCAGGCGTAATATAGAAAAACGGAAAAGCGGCTGGGTATCCTCCAACAGCCAAATTGGGAAGAGGATTAACAAATATATGATCAGGCTCTGCCATCAGCACATAGCTGCACCAAAATTAACAAGCAAACATGAGATTTAGCAAAACAGTAAAATATTTGCTTGATAGTAAGGGAGGAGAGGAGACAGGACTTACTCTTCCTTTATGGTAGCTCTCTCAAGCCATTGTACAAATGCCCATGGTCTATTCAAGACAACATACCCCTAAATACAAAAAAAAAAGAAGAAGAAGAGTGATTCAATTATAAGACACAGCAACTAAACTGAGAGCAAATGAAGAGAGGGGAATACAACTCTCACCCTATCAAGGCCTGGAGGAAGAGGATCAACCACAAATGTTGGTATTTCGTCCATCAAGTTATCAGGACTACCAGAATGCAAAATGCGGGTAAAGCCTCCCATACCTGAACCAGGAAGAGCTTTCTTCTGATTATACCAATAATACATAATACGACACTGCCACTTATTGTAAGGTGCATCTGTGGCTGTTAAGGCAACGTGAAATGGTGCTGAAGAAGTCTTGGCCTTTCTGTGAGGCATCTGAACAACAGGATCAAGAAGTGGACTTCCATCTGAATTACTCACACCAGATCTATTGTGGACCATAAGAGTCAGAAGATTGTATGTCACAACGAAGAACCCGAAACCCAGCAGAAACAGAAGCAAGGCCGATGCTTTTCCCATTGTTTGTTTATTATTGGTGATTAGCAGCATAAATTCACCACATAACAATGCAGTGGACCCCTCTGCTCACAAATTCATTCCTGCAAAAATACATTTAAGGGACGAAAAAGTCAATCGTTGGAAGTGATAAAGTTAATGCAGCTTTGGGAATTGAGAACCACACACTAAGATCAGGCTATCCAAAAATAATCTCGAGTTTATGAGAAATCAATCGAGGAGAAGAGTAAATTGGACGAAATCAGCTAAGTTCCAGAAACGCATTCAATTTTGATTCGAAGAAATTCATCAATTATACGGAAACACAAAAAGATCTGAAGAATCTGAAACCTAGAATAGTCGGAAGCCAATTTCAGAGTTTGATACAGGAATTGGAGTGAAATTTTGGAGCTTACAGATTCGAACACAGAGACCAAAGGGGGAGAAGAAGGTGAGTCGCCGGAGAATAACAAGCGATCGGAAGAGTAACTAATGCGAAGCGGAGTTGACTAACGGCGTATCATTAACGATTTATTATACACTTGCCAAATGGTGTCAGGATCGTGCCAAAACTTATCCCATGGATTCAAAAACAATAATAGAAGTTACCAAACAAAAAAAACAAATTAAACAATGAGGTTAGGTTGAACAAGTAGAGTGTGTGTGCAGGCACGTCTGTTGGTATAAAGTATTACCAAAGAATACGAGTTATTAACATAGAAATTCTCACAGCTTGTGGCTTGCTTTGATTCTACAACATTTTGCGAATCAGTCTTTACATCTCAGAGTGCTATTAAACATGTCAGAATCTGATTGTGGCTCTACCAACCAGTTAACCATATTCAGTGAAAGAGATATTTCAGTATGTATCAATGTGCACATTACGATGATTCTTTTGGTACACAAGTAATCATATCCGAGATCACATAAGTGGAAAAATAAAGAAAAATATCCATATCATATAAAAACTTAAAAAGGCGGTAAAAAAAGTAATAAAACCAAAAAAATACTCAGAAAATTGGTTCGGAGGAGTGAAACTCACTCCCATACAAAATTTATTCAATAAGAAAAAACTTATCGTCGAAATGATAAATTTTACCTTGCCCTCCTCTCTAGTTTTACGGAAAAAGATTTCATCAACATCTTTGTTTTTATAAGTCTGAAACTGCAATAAATCGAGAAAATAAAAGAAAAAAAGAGCCGAAGCTTCATGGGTGACACTCAGTGAGTAGTTGTGGTGGTGGTGATCGGAACTTAGGCACCTCCGGATCCGTACTTCTTTCCAAGAACAAGTAACTGCAGCTTGTCGTAACCAGAGAGCACACCAGCACCTGCAATGGCACGGAGGATGTTGGCCCCAGCTCCCTTGAAGAGTGACTTGGCTCCTTCGTTCTTGAGGATCTGTTTGAAGGCATCCATCGAACTCTTGTACTTGACGGCTTCACCTGATGTCATCATCATTCTTCTGCGAACCGTGTCAATTGGGTAGGATGCAAGACCTGCACCATTGGTGATGAGCCATCCAAGGGCAAAACTTGCGAAGAAGCTGTCCTGAAAGGTCCAGAAAGATAAACAACATTAGAAACAATTAAGCACGGAAAGGATCTCCAATTATGGCAATTTATGGACTTATCGAGATAAAGTGCGCAAACAAACCTGCAAATCTCCAGGGAGCAGCGGCTTCAAAGAGTCATACAGTCCAAAGTAGAGACCACGGTAGACAATGATACCAACACAGGAGATGTTAAACCCGCGGTAAAGTCCAGCAATACCATCAGACTTGAGCGTCTTCCTGTAGACATCAACAAGTCCGTTGAATTGCCTTTCACCTCCCTTCTTGGCAGCCTTAGAGTCATTGGCAAGACGGGTACGTGCGTAGTCAAGAGAGTACACAAACAGAAGGGAAGAGGCTCCAGCAGCACCTCCAGATCCCAAGTTACCAGCAAACCACTTCCAGTAACCATCCCTGTCCTTCTTGAAGTTGAAAAGCCTCTTGAAGTAATCTTTGAATGCAAAGTTCAAGGCCTAGCAAGAGAGAGAGGTAAGGTAGATCAGTAACCAACGCATCATATAGAACCAGACAATTATCTTAGGAGCAAATAAGTGAGAAAAATAACCAACCTGAGTGGGGAAGTAACGGATCACATTAGCGGTGTTTCCTCTCCACAAAGAGCCAAAACCCTCGTCCTTGATTGTCCTGCCGAAACATTCACCAATACCCTTGTAGGGCTCAGAGAGCCTGCCAGCCTTGAGCATCTCATCCTGGTTCTGAATCAAAAGCTTGACACGCTCAATGGGAGCAGCAGCAGTCTTTGACACAGCAGCAGAGACACCACCCATCAGGAAATCAATAGCAAAGCTAGAGAACCCCCTCTCAGCTGGAGCTTGGGCAAACACAGGAGAAGTGGTGGCCACAATCTGAGATGTGGCTGCAAGAGGATACTGAAATGCAGCATTCGAGTAGTTCCCGTAAGTTGCACTCCTTTGGTATGCGGAAGGCCTCTGAAAACCCGACGCATAACCATGGACGTCCTGAGAAACACTCGAACGCAAGAATTGGCCAGAAGCCTTCTGCAGAATCGTGGGGTGCTGAGTCTGATCAACCATTTTGACCTCTGCACAAAAGTAAACAACCCTCAGTCAACAAAACAAGACCTGGCTTACGTTGTAAACTGCAGAAAAATGTATTATGCGTCTAATGTGTAGCGTCTAAAGAGGCTACAGATTTTAACAAAAAATCAATGACAAGGCTTGATCGGAAAGAAACAGGCAAATACAGATCGGTGAGCTCTGAATAAGATCTAGCAACTTATTAATCCAATATCTACGATCGAGAAACTAAAACATGATAAAACTCAGTATCAGAATATTTTCGATAATGACGTCCGCACAACAGATCCATACAACAGTATCTAATGGGGTAAGATAAAAGTAAAAGAGCTGAATCATTTAGAGGATTAGAAAAGCAGATCGATGAAACATTGAAATCCAGCAGATCTATTCTATCAAAACATTACCAAACAACACCCGATCTAGATTCAACTCAATCCAGAAAAACGCAGGGAAATCATCAGATCTTCAACAGGAAATTATATTCATTTTACCTTGTTGATTTATTTATAAGACTGTGAATGAAATGAAACAGATCGATAAAATAAGATGAACAATAGGGAGAAGCAACGAGATTTAAAGCAAAATCAGAGATCTGAGAGTAGCCTAAACTTACCAAAGGGAATCGATGGCAAAGCGAAATTCAAGGAGCGAGATTCTTCGCCCTTTCTCGTCGGAGGTGAGCGAAGAAGAAGAATGAGAGAACTTTCTTTGTGGCGAGGAGGCGAGTATTTGTTGGCCTTTTTATTGGCTCGAGAAATAGGGTCGCAAGTAGTGACTGGGAATAATCGGGTGTAACGCTCCCGTATACAAGCTCAGGTCATGTTGGGCCGTTAGATCAAAACAGATTAATTTCAAGTCGTTGATTATGATTACTAAGGGAAATAGCAGGTTTATGGAAATGTATCAACAGTTAATGGCCGGAAATCTGGAATGTTAAATGTCGATTGACGGATTTGTTAGTCAACTGTCCACACGATGACGTTTAAGCATTTCTGGAATATAATTTCCTTTTTTTTTTTGCTAAAGGATTTACTAGGAGTATTAAATATTTTATTTTGAAAATATATGAAAACTACAATAGTTAGACCAATAGAATATATATATATATATATTTTTTTTAATCTCTATCATAAGTCAGTTATTGTAGTTTTTAATAGTTTCAACTATCTATTAGGCAATAATATCCGATGTGATATCGAAAGTTGGATAGATCTCAGATAATATATAAAGAACATGAGCCACTCAATTAATTGGTAATTGATTTTGATTTGAAAGTCCATATAACTTAACATGGTATCAGAGTCTCAATCCACGCAATCCAACTCAATCCGATCCAAAGTTGGTCTAATTATCGATGAGGCTCAAAACTAGTGTTGTCAGATCCAAACCCATACATATCGAGATCGATGGCCAAAGAGCCATCATCTCGATGGAGCGTATTAGGGACTAATATCCCATATCGGAAGTTAGATGAAATCTCAAATAATATATAAGGAACATTGACCACTCCACTCATTGCCAATTGGTTTTGAGTTAGAAGCCCAAGTAACTTAACACTATGGTCATTTGCGATTGATTTTAGTGTTAGCATATATATGCAGAAACCATTTTGTTCAGGTCGTACAATTGTTCATGCCTCTGATCGATGAAGCATGTTTTGAGCAAAGTTATGTTATAACTTATAACGTAAGTGTTTGGAATGGTGATGCATGTACGAGTGACTTTTCTTGTTAGCTTGGGGAGATTTCAGATTTTTATTAGGGCGTATAGTTTTCTAGCATTTAGAATATGTCATTTTCGGTTTTGTGTTTAGTTTATATTGCTTTTAGCTTTCTAAAATCCGAATGGTTTCAAATAGGCCTGGACATTCGGTTTTTCGATTCGGGTTTGGGTCGGTTTCTTTCGGGTTTCGGATCTTTCGGTTCTAGAAATTTTAGAACCGTTGGTATTTTATATTTTTGGGTCGGATCCGGTTCGGTTCCACCCGGGTCCCGGTTGGTTCTGGGTATCTAAATTTTAGTTATAAAAAATTAAATAAAAATAAAAATTGTTTAATTTAAATAAAATTTTGTTAAATTTAGCAAAAAATATTGAATATTAACAAATATAGATAAATATTTTTAGATTTTTTGAATATTTTGGTTATTTTTATCTAAATATAACTATTATATTAAGTTTATAATTATAATTTTATATTTTGATTATTTTAAATTAGGTGTCGGTTTCAAAGGAGAAACACAATTTGGAGAATCAGACCAATGAAAAAGGTTATGATCAAGGAAACTATTTCTCGAATGGAAGTGTATTAGTGTGTTTCACTGTGAAATGTCAAATGTGTATGTAGGGTTGTTGTTATGGGTATTACTCAGTGGATTTACCCAGACCAATGTGTCTGATAGGATTTATTTACCCACTAAAAAAAGATTAAGTTGTAGATGGTGGGTTTTTTGATCCGTGGATTTATGTGGGTTGATTATGGGCTTCCAATGGTTTTTTTTTTTTAACTTTAATAAAACGACAGAAAAATCCCAAATCATTTTGCTTTCTCTTCTCCAACATAGATTCTTTCTCAGCGCCGGAAAAGGAATCTCAACTTTCTTTTTCTCCGAGAAGAAAATTAGAGACGAACCCTCACCCTGTGTGCTCTTCACTATTTCGATTTCGATTTGGGTAGGAGCTTCCAGCACCAAACCCTCTTTCGCGATCCAGGTTTGATTCAGATGCCTTTTCTCTCGTCCTCTTTTCTTCGTTGCGACAATGGCTCGCAGCTTCCACTTGTTTTTGAATTCCGCTGTTTTAACTAGTATCCGTTGTGTGAGAATTCGAATTGATGAAAAATCTATAATTGCGATGAGATAATTAGTGGGTTTGTTCTTTATATATTGCAAAGTATCGTTGATGTTGATGGATTGTTGATACATTCTTTATGCGCACTAAGTGCTCGACGAATTGTCCAAGTCAGGTGTTCCTTTTCCTACAACCGCTTTTTTTTTTCTTTTTCGATACATACACAGTGTATGTATACACGAATATCCGATCTGGACAAAACGGAGTGGATCATAATTCATACATAACCAAAAAAAGTCATAATATGCAAACATGACCCTTATGAAAAATCAGGGTTACTTAAACCAATCAAGCTCGGATTTATATCTTAAAAAATGTTCATGGTTTCACCATAGAACCGGGTTATTTTGTTTAGAACCCAGATAAAACCGACCGGCGAGCCGATACTTTCTTCAAGGGCCTTGAACCCAAAATTGAGAAGAAAACCCTAACCTTTTTCGACTTCCCTCCTCTTCTCTTTGCTTCTTCTCTGCTCTTAGGTTGTCAATCAATTCCCGACGAGACCCACGCTCGTTACAAGACAATCCAACATTCGCATAAATCACTCTTCACCCTTTAAAGAATTATCCGTGGGCAATAATGTACGGCGAATCGATGCAGCAGCTCCCACCAATACAGAATCAACACCTGGTTGGCGCCGGCGGCGATCCACACAGGGGCTCACCGATGCATCCCCCGCCGATGATGCGTCAGCCCTCAGCCTCTTCTTCTAATATCAATCCTGACTACCACCATCCCTCTGGCCCAAATCAATTCGAGCGTAAGTAGTAGTAGTTTTAGCTCAAAGGTATCGTAGACTTAAGCTCTACTATGAAATCTCATGTCTCTGTCTGATGTCGCAGATCATACGGACAGTTATGGGGCCAAACGAATGCGAAAGCATACACAGAGAAGAGCTGTTGATTATACGAGCACCGTTGTGAGATATATTCAGGTAATGTATTCCAATTCTTCGTTAGACCCTTTTTACAGATTGATTATACTTCTCTTGTTATCTGTGAATCTTATTCATTAGATAACATTGTCTTTATGTCATGCATCTGATATGGATATGAGGTTTTACCAACTCTTAGTTTATGTGCAAATAAAAATACAGAGAGTATTTACTCCATATATGTTTTTGTTCAGGCTCGAACATGGCAGAGAGACTCAAGGGATAGGACCTCTTTGCAACCAACCCCTGCTGCATCAGTTGATGTTAGATTATTTTCTGGATTTATGCAATTGATCCTTGATCTGAGTATCACTATATCCAGTAACTGAGTAATTTACTGATTTAACTTTTATATCAATGTTTCAGATGCTTCCCGCAGTTGCTTATTCAGATAATCCATCCACAAGCTTTGCTGCAAAGTTTGTTCACACATCTCTGAACAAGAAACGGTTTTCAATCAACTGTGTAGTGGTATATCCCTCCAACAGCTGGGTGTATTGTATTCTTCTTTGTTTGCCATGTTTATCTATTGAAGAAAGCGACATCGTTCTCTTTGTTTTATACTAGTTTATCCCTACTTAATGCGATCATTCTTGATTGTCTTTTTTTTTTTTGTATTTAGTGGACACCTACAGGAAGACGTCTTATCACAGGCTCCCATAGTGGGGAGTTTACTCTTTGGAATGGGCAGTCTTTCAATTTTGAAATACTTCTTCAGGTTCGCTTATCAGATTGTTTATTATACTTCTGCTTTGATTCCTATATAGCTGTTGCTCCTGATATTTACTGTTGAAAACTGCTGTCAATTTTCAGGCACATGATCAACCTATAAGGTCAATGGTTTGGAGCCACAATGAGAGTTACATGGTCTCTGGCGATGATGGAGGCACAATAAAGTATTCTTTCCTTCCACCCCTTAACTTCTGCCAGGTAATGATGTAAATTAGAAGCTCAGAATTCGATGATTCAATTTTTCCTAATGAATCAGGTACTGGCAAAATAACATGAACAATGTAAAAGCCAATAAATCTGCTCACAAGGAATCAGTTCGTGATATAAGGTAAAAAAAAAATTGATATATTAAATTGTGTTAAATGCATCTGGCAAGTTTTAACAACTTGTATCAAACAGTTTCTGTAAAACAGATTTGAAATTCTGCTCGTGTTCTGATGATACGACTGTTAAAGTGTGGGATTTTGCCAAGTGCGAAGAAGAACGCTCATTAATTGGTAATGTGATTTGAACAGTTTGGAACTTTATAGTTGCTTGTTTTTCTATTTTCTACTGGAGATGTGTTTTAAAGCTGTATGTTTTCAGAACTGGGCCCTAATTAAAATTCGATTTGGTGTCATGCCATGTCAAAAATAGTTCGTTTTTGAGGCTCCAAAATGGTGCTGGAAACAAGTTTCCTATCCTTTTGAAGGCCTGCTTTATTGTTTTTTTCTTCAAAATTTGCTATTTCTGAGAGTTATTGAAGTGACCAAAGGGTTCTTTATATTTTG
The DNA here is from genome assembly GCA_026724425.1 of Erythrophleum ivorense. NCBI lineage: Eukaryota > Viridiplantae > Streptophyta > Magnoliopsida > Fabales > Fabaceae > Erythrophleum > Erythrophleum ivorense. Next base: position 3,963,944 of record JAIUCV010000080.1, on the reverse strand, counting down.
AACTCAGGCAGGCCATGGTTGGGATGTCAAGTGTGTTGACTGGCACCCCACAAAGTCCCTACTAGTTTCTGGTACATCATCTTATAGAATTCTGATTTTGAATAATGCAATAAGAAAGAAACCGTTGTGTACCTGAGAGCTGCTTCTCTCTATTACTCATTAATGGATTATAAACCGTTTTGATCCGTGTTTTCAGGTGGAAAAGACCAGCTTGTCAAGCTCTGGGATGCTAGAACTGGGATAGAGCTTTGTTCACTGTAAGTGGCACAAAACGTAATCTATTCCTATTAATATTTTCAAGTTTAAAGCTTTGACTAATTTGGTGGGTGATGGCCTATTCTCAATTCTGCAGTCATGGTCACAAAAACATGGTGCTTAGTGTGAAGTGGAACCAAAATGGCAATTGGCTTTTAACAGCCTCGAAAGATCAAGTAATCAAGGTAAGACTCACCCTTTCTTTAGTATATATTGATTTGTAAACAATACTTTTTTTTTTATCATGTGCATTATCGAATTGAAAGCATTTTAAATGACATTATGGATGTAATCTGCAGCTGTATGATATAAGGACTATGAAGGAGCTTGAATCCTTTCGTGGACACACGAATGATGTTACATGTAAGCTGTCAAATTCTGAAACGATCATGTCTCCAAACACGTGAAATCAGACAAATTGCATGTATAAAACTACTTTTTTTTGCACATTATCTAGGACTACGTAGTATGAGACTTTTCTTATGATGCCATGGATGATGGTTCTTAATTTTATTTCTTCGGCATTTCTTATTGGCAAGTATATCTAATTAAAAGTTGTCTGACTCTATTTAGCATTGGCGTGGCATCCCTTCCATGAAGAATATTTTGTCAGTGGGAGCTCTGACGGATCCATTTGCCATTGGATTGTGGGGTAGGCAATGTTGTGAAGCAGTTTGCTACCTTATTTTATTGTTCATGCTTCTATAGCTTTAATCACTTGTCAAATCATGTTTCTTGTCTACATTTTGGATCCTACTGTACACTTTATTTTGTGGTTTTGTTTGAGGTGTTTCTAATTGAGATACTCTTCTTAAATACCAGGCATGAAAACCCGCAGATTGAAATCCCAAAAGCTCATGAGAACAGTGTTTGGGATCTTGCATGGCATCCTATTGGATATCTTCTTTGCAGGTAGCAATTAAGATGATCTGTTGCTATGGGCTCCTTGCAATTTTAATCAAAGATGTTCTTTGGTTAGCTATGCTCTTGAATAAAATAAAATGCTTTAGATGCTGATTTCCCCCCTTAATATCTGCAGTGGTAGCAATGACAACAGTACCAAGTTTTGGTGCAGAAATAGACCCGGAGATAATCCCCGAGATGTTACTACGCAGAACCAAGGTTTTTTTCTTGGCTATTATTATCTGATATTTTTTAGTAGGCATTGCAATGGAAAGGGTGTGGTAATGCTCTTATCCATATGAATAATTAGTAAGGATGTTGTGATAGCCTTAAATGGTCGGGCCCAGGCAGGGTCAGTCCTATAATGGCTGTTTCGAAAAGCCCTTGATTTTTTAAGGTTCAGGCGTGACCCAGCCCTATGGCACGGCAATGTAAAAAAGAGCAGACTTGACTGCTCCAGCTCAGCTGGTCCTAAATGGGTGAAGATTTCTACTGGCTTTAGAAATCAGACCCAGTACTTGTGGCCCTCCAGAACATCTCTGCCATTAGTATCTCATCTACTATCCTAAAGCTCGCATTGCTAGAACCTAGTGTTTTTTTTTTTAAGTTGTGTATTAAGGAATTGAGCTATGATACTAATTAGTGTAATTTTGTATCAGGCTATAATGAACAAGGTTTTGGCAATCGCCTGCCTGATAATTTCCAGTCATCTGAGGCGATGCCAGCATTTGTTCCTGGGCTGACACGGAATGAGGGGACCATCCCAGGAATAGGAATAGCAATGCCATTTGATGCATCGTCTCAAGGGGAACACAAACAGCCCCTTCCATTGGGGCCTCCTCCGCTGCCACCTGGTCCCCACCCATCGCTGATTGGAAGTAGCCAGCAGCAAGGGTACCAGCAACAGCACCACCAAGGTCGTCCCCAGCAAATGCCTCCAATGGCCAATATGCCTCATCATCTTCAGCTACCACAATCGTCTCATATGCCATTGCACCCTCATCCTCATCATCCCCGGCCTATGCAAATGCCTCCTCAAGGCCACATGCCGCCCTCCTCAATGCCTATGTCTCATCAGATGCCCGGATCAATGGTATGTCTTGTAATTCGATCCCTCTTTGTTTTATTTCCTCCCTCAGTGATATTTGTGTGCACATACTATTTTGGGAGACGAGAAGTAGATATTAACGCTCGGTTGTTGTTGGAGCAGGGAATGCAAGGGGGTATGAATCCGCAAAGTCATTATATGGGTGCTCCTTCGGGAGTATATCAAGGACCACCAAGCAGTGGTGGACCCCAAATGTATTCCCAAGGACGTGGCTTTAACCGTCCACAAATGATGCCTGGCTTCAACAACCCTTTCCAGCAGCCGCAGCCGCAGCCGCCTTTACCTGCAGGTCCTCCGCCGAACACCAATCAGTCACATCAGTAGACCACCTTTTGTAATAGTACATAGATTAGATTCTGTTTGTATTCTTTGGCCAAATCTTTCAAATGATGCTTTAGCTGAACAAGTTACTGTTCGGAAGTTTTAGTGGACATGTCAGATACTCTAGTTTGGTCTCGTTAACAAACTTCTCAAGAACAAATTCTCTTGTCTCCGAGTTTTTTTTACCTTAAATAAAGACTTGATGTTTTCTATTTTGATGCCAGATTCGTATTTTGCATTTTTTATTAAAAATTACTCCATAAGTGTTCATGTACGCTAGTTATTTATTTTGACAAAAAACAATTGTAGTTGAATCAAGTTGATCTAGCTAGTTCTAAGAAGAATGCTTTTGTTTTGGTAAAATTTCCCGTGATGAAAAATTCAGTAGATTTCTTTCTTGTATAAACAAAAAAAAAACGAGATAACGTTAGATTACATATTCTGTTTCTTCCCCACCCTAAGACACACCACCACTATTACGTTGCACCAAATGTATAACGTAATTAGTCAGAGAAATAAAACCATTCAAAATATGACGAAACTAATCCTGATTTGGAGATCTTGCCTTGGAGGAATCTTGCCGTTTCTTCACAAAAAGCCTGCTAATATCCTCTGTGGCAACATTGCTCCTGCAGATATATAATCTCAAGTTATGCCACCAATTCATAAGTGTTTTTGAACAAGATATTGAGTCTAATAGGAACTAGTTCTCATCAAGGTGCCCGGAATGTCAACAACTCGATATTGTATCATGCGCAAAATTCCCTTTCATATATATTGAGAAACAGAGATCAAATGAACTAACCTTCCCTTGAGCTGAGGAGGCACAAGCACATTACCAAAAGTTTCTGGAACATTCTTGGAATGAGGAAAGTTTCCTCTTGGTAGCTTGGGACGGCGAGGAAGAGAAGAATGATTCCCATTGAACTCTCTTTTCCGTAATGCACTCTCGGCCATTGCAGCTGCAACAACGGAAGCATGGTCACCCCCACCACTCACCTGTGTGATCGTTGGTGACTCCAGAAGAAACAAAGCATCTGGTAGCTGAGGAAGTTCATCACTCTCTTCCTTGTCATTCAAACATCTCCTACAAAGCACAAAGGTTCACTTAAGTAACTTGGTCTATAATTCCCAAACTTCACACAACAATGCATATAGCTTAATTCGTATTCGGAATCAAAAAGTGGCAACCTAGAAAAATTAATAATATTCTTCTACACAAAAACATCTACAACTATAAGAAAAACGATGGGAAACAAATACTCTGCTTCACCATACACCCAATGGTGAGAAACTAAGCTATATGAATCGATTTTCCACAGCTCTTTTGAGATCAGTTCCAGAAACTCTACATACATAATCTAGAAAGCTTTAATTGCAAATAGAAAGGAAACAGGAAACAGATTAATCATCGAAAATCCACGACTGGGAAACCCTAAAACTACTCACTGTGTATTTCGAGGAAGAGATTGAGTTAGAGAGGGTTTTTGTTGCGGCTGTGGCTGTGGCTGTGGCTGTGGCAGTGGTTCCTTCTTCTCGGCGGGTAAGACATCGTCGTCGGATGAAGAATCGTCGTAGTCTACCAGTGACATATCTTCTCCCTCCTTTGCGATTTCTTCCTTCTAAAAACGATGTCGCTTAAGCCCTGCTGCCTTCACACGCTGGTCTATAATGCAAACAAGAGGTCCTAAATCGTAAATCCAGATACTGTCTGTATATGCTATAAAATCATATTTGTGTTTAGATCAGATTATAAATGAAAATAATTTTTGGAGGAAAAAGAAGATTTAATAGTCCTATGTTTATTGTCTTGTACACTTAACCAAATATGTTTTTTTTTTTTAGATTAACCAAATGAAATTGAGTTTGAAACAAACAAGTGTGTAAACAAAAAAAGAAAGAAGATTTGATACACATGTTGAGTGTGACAATCCAACAAGAAACATTGGGAAACGTATGTAAGTATATACAGAACATAAAAATCCACTCATCTCAAACTGCTCTGCTTGTTCCAGCTAGGTAGAGACCGTTCCGAATTAATGCTGAGATCGTTCAACAGAGTACCATTGCAAGACTTCAAAGGACCAATGTGAAATCCCTTTAACCCTGGAGACCGTTGCTGGTAAGCACTAGGCCTAGTACTATTCCCAATCCTGACTTTGCTCGGTGCTTCACTCATAACCGAAGTCGTCAAACATAACTTGTTCTTATACGGCGAGTAACTCTCTGACTGCGTGTCGAAACTTCTCGGTCTTATCCTCGGAGAGCTCAAAGATCTCGACTTTGCCTTTGCAGACTCTGTTGCAACCATATAAGTTGGCGTAGTGACACTGACCGTCCCAGGGTTTTGTTGTTCCTCTTCACCTATTGAAACTTGTCTTCTATGACTAGTATTCACCAATCTTCTTGGCGATGAGTTTCTTGGAGTTTTATTCAAAGTTTCTTCTTTAGGTTTTGCTTTTAAAGACAAGTCAAGATCTTCGAGCTCTTTGCTCTTGGTTCGTTGTGTATCTACCCATTCGTCTAGCCAGTACTTCCATTTCGTGTTACTCCGTTTCTGGTATGACTCTGCAGATTTCTGACAAAGGACACAGTTTTTTCAGGTCATTATGATACTTGTAATGCAATGACAAACCAAGTGTATAGAATCGAGTACCCGGTGAGTGACTGCATATTCTTTGATCCGTTCTCTTCTTAACGAAGCTTCTTTCTTGCTCATGAAAACAGCTTGTGCCTCTTCCTTTGTTAGCAGACTATCGTCCCATCTCTTTTGACCGTTTGTCTCCACCTGAACGAATAATATGTTCCTTAGTCCTTACATACTAATAAAAGTTCAAAAGAGTTATATATAAATCAGAATACGTTGTAGTACCTTGAGTATGTTCTCGGTGAATATCTGAAACTTATTGCTGTCTTGATCATAATCTCTGTGAGGACCTCTGGGAATTTGTGTTCTCTTACCACAGACCTGTGACTGAATGTTCACAACAGATTGCAAGCATTTTAGTGTGGTCATTGCTTGGCGTCTCACGGCACGACCTCTGATATATGCTTGGAGCTTCACTATTCCTTTCAACGCACGTAGAGCTTTCCTTGCCTGCAATGAAGTTCAAAAAACATTATCTAACTCAACTATAGTTCCCTGACTAAGACAAGAATTTCATGAAAATGAGGCTTTCTTTTCAGGAATCTTACAAGATGACCACGAAAGGCTGTCTGAATCCGAGTAGCAGCAACAACTTCTTCCTCTCTATTTGGAAACATTTGATATTGGACTACCAGATCACAAGTTTCTGGTGATGTTGAACCTTCTAACTGTTGATGACTACAAGATACTTGGCTGACCTCACCCACATCTGACAACACACTTTCCTCTTTCTGTTCCTCGTGCGATTCGTTTCTTGTGGCTTGCTCTGGTGGTGCTGTAATGGAAGGTAATCTTTTCTTAACCTTAAGCTTCCAAAATGTCCATCTTCTTCTCTTCTCTTTCTGCAGAGATGCATAAAAAGAATTAAACAAGAAGCAGAAACCATCACCAGCACAAGAATGAGAGAGACACTTTTTTTCTTTCTTTTAATTCACCTTTTCTGAGTGAGCTTCTGAAATAAAAATCCTTTTCAATATAGTGAACAAGCCCTTCTTCTTTGCCATCGTTGCACAATCATCACCTGTATGTTCTCTGGGAATTCTCCAACAATCAGTCAACCAAATCTGAGCTACTAATTATTCAAACAATGACCAATCATATCAAATCAAATCAATTCACAACGGATACAAATTCCCTGAAAATCTAAAAAATACAAATCTATCAGTACCATTTTCCTTAAAACCCCAGATTTGACACATCATACTCCAGATCAATACTCTACAATAATAGTTTGATTCTAGGGAAAAACAAAAGCCGCAAATATTTCCTGAAAAAGGTGATAAAGATCTCCCTAGAGAATTGGATCACACAAGACACCAAAACCGAAACAAAAGTACTTAAATGAAAAGAAAAATAAGGCACAATGAAACGAAGGTACATCACAAAAAAATGAAGCCTGTGTCCAAGATTTGAAACAAAACATAAGAAAGAAAGAAAACAAAAAAACTTACTTGGTGGTGGGTGGTGCAAGAGGGTTTTCACAAAAAAAGTTTGCTAAGTTGAATGAATATGCGGAATATCAACAGAAACAAGATTGAAGATTCAGACAAGAGGCTTTGTTCAACAGCGAAGACGACTGTTCATCAAATTATATGTATGTGAACAAGAGAGATGGTTGTTCTCTTTCTCCACTGTGCCGACAAGTTAACGTGCCACTTCATTTCCACTCCTAAATTATTCTTTTACCCCTCAAATCCTCCATACTCCTAATTTTTATCCCATTTGTTATAAAAGTTGATTTTGTTCTTATACTATACAATATTAAGGTTATAATGGCGTGAATAATATGTTTAAGATCTGCGTTGCTATCGATTTGTCTTTAAATGTCACTCACAAGTTCTATTTAAATATCCTCAGACAGATTCCAACTCATAAATGCTTTATATAAAGGGAGTATAAATAAATGTCAAGATGAGATAGTGACTGACCACCATCTAAGGAGAGCTACATCAGTTTTAAGCACTTAACACACACAGAAATAAAAAAAATTAACTTAACTTTGCTAAAAGTGAATATGATGTATAAACAAAATCAAGACCATAATGTTTCCTAATTAAGTAATCTTGCTTTTGTGTCTTTCAGTACTGCTTGCTATATAAGTCAACTTTAAAGACTTATTTACAAGAAAATTAGGTATATATGATAATGAAACCAATAGGTCAAATGACAATGACAGCGCTGCATATTGTTCATATGGCAAATAAACAAACTCTTCGTGTGTTATCTCTGTCAAGAGCCTTCTTCTGTACAAATCTAATTGCATCTTTCTGTTCTGTATCACACATTTATATTTTTATTTCCACTATAGCTAAATCTTAAAATCATACTCCACTTACGATGGAAGTAGTAAACCCAATAATAAGCGTGAGCCCATTGAGGCCCAATTCACATAAGTTAATCTTCCTCCTCTGACCAGTTTCTTCTTTCCTTTGCTCTCGACAAAGCAGCTGATCGAATCGACTTCTCATTTCTAGGGTTCCAATCAGATATCTGCAACAAAATGGCATTGGCTGGTCGTATCAGATCGGGAATCTCCGTCTTCAAGAACATCTCCTTATCAGATTCCGTCTCCTCTGCTAGATCATTTCCCCGTGGAGGGCCGCTTATCCCTGCGGTAATCGAATTCTTAAGACTCGAATCTCAAACTCCAATTTCTTTTTTTTTGGTTAGGAATCGGTGTTTCTAATATCATGGATCCGATCGTATGATACTCTTGATTACTGTAGAGAATGGAATTGTCGTATTTTCTCGTTTACGTTGTTCGGCATTTGTTTTCCAGAGAATGTTATCAGCTAACTCCGTACTTTGAATTGTTCATGGCAGTTGAGAGCTTATGCAACAGATTCGGCTCAAAAAGTGAAGGTACACTTCCTTATCTGTGATATCACCTACTTTCTCGAGTCACTTTAGTTAATTTTGTGCCAAAAGGTGATTGCATCTACATATTTCATATATGTGAGAGTCGCCACAATAGCTTGGATTGTTGGATATGCATAAAATGAATCAGATTTATACCTTGATTTTGTGATGATAATAGTACCCATCTGGAAGTGTATCCTGTTTTATCTGTACTTGTTGTGTTCTTACACTGTGTATGTTGTTTCAGGTGCCTCTGGCTTTAGTTGGTGAAAATGGGAACTTTGCTTCGTGGCTCTACATTGCAGCTGTGAAAATGAATTCCTTGGAAAAGATTGAGTCGGACCTCTCTGAGCTGACTGAGGCAATGAAGACGAGCCCTATCTTTGCACAGTTTACAAAGGATCCCTCTGTTCCTAGACAGACAAGGCTGGCTGCTATTAGGGATGTTTGTGATCAAGCAAAGTTCGCCGAACCAACCAAGAACTTCCTCTGTATGTAACGAAGTTTGAACCTGCGTTGCTTATGATTTTGGTTGACCATGCTGTTATTTTGATCAAATCGCTGTTTGCTTTTTCTAAAACAGCGTTGTTAGCTGAGAATGGAAAGCTGAAGAACCTAGACGCGATTGTGAAGAAATTTATGCAGCTGACAACAGCTCATAGGGGAGACGTCCAAGTTTTGGTTACCACAGTCATTGTAAGCTATAGTTTACTACTTATTAAAGAACCATGACCAGCATTGTTGATATTTAACAAATGTTTTGGAACAACAGCCGCTTCCCGCTGCTGAGGAGAAGGAACTGAAGGAGACTCTCCAGGAGATCATTGGAGAAGGGAAGAAAGTAACTGTGATACAAAAGGTACGTAATGTGATGTCGTATCACTTGCTTTGTCACTGATTATGAATAAGCCGGGATCTAAAATAAACATCGATGTCTATGGTGGTAATGTGCTTTTGCAGATTGATCCAAGTATCTACGGTGGGCTAATTGTAGAGTTCCAACAAAAGGTGTTGGACATGTCTATCAGGACAAGGGCACAGCAGATGGAGAGGCTCCTCCGTGAACCTGTTGACATCAGCAGCCTCTGAAAATCTTTGAGACTTTCCCCTAAGAAACATGTTTGTGATTCCCCACCAATTTGACAAATAAATATGACCCTCCGGGAAAACAGTATACAGCCACTTGTCGTTTTTGAATTTTGTCATTGCGTTTACATTTTGTTGTTTGCTTCGAAATAAGCAAGATTTATTCCAGTGAGATTGTTTTTTCCTAATTCTGGGTTTATATATCTGAAATGGATGGTCAATTTGGTGGATTAATCTGCATTATACGATAAAGTAGTATTAATTCAGTAATCATCATTATTTATGAGTCACTAGTAACGAAGGTGGGAGAGCCACGAAACAAACACAAGTACAGAAACGTGCCACGAAGCTGAGTATAATTTTATCAAGCGAGAACAGCGTCATTTTTAGTTTATTTTTGACAAATAACCCCCTGAGTATATTAAAAAAAAAACAAAATAGTAAAAACCAAATTGACGTTTTCTCGAACACTATTTTTAAAGAAGTAATCTTGTGATTGCATAGGCCATCCCTAACCTTAGGATTTCTGTTCTTGCTAGAGCGAAACCCTAGATTCGGCCATTTCCCAATTGAGCAACGATGCTGCGAGTAGCAGGGAGGAGGCTTTTTTCTGTTTCGCAGAGATCTACGACTGCGACCTCCTTCGTCCTCTCCCGAGACCATACCCTCTCCGATGGCGGCGACTCCCCGCCCGCCCCCAGATCTGTCCCTTCTGCAGATCTTTCGGGTTTCAATTCTCACTACCAGAGCCTTATAAGAGGTCTGCCGATTTACATCTCCTCTCTCCCTCTCTCGATTGATTTCAGTTTCATTTCTGGTCTCGATTGAATGATTTATAAAAATCATTTTTTTTTTCCTCGTATGAGTCCCGGTAATGATTGAGAATCCTAGAATCGTATCTACGAGATGATCCGTGGGAACGAACGTGTTATCTGTTTTGAATTCCATGAACTAGATGGTTTATTAGACCATTTCGTTTTTTTTTCTTCTAGTTTTTCCAGCTTCTTGCTGGAATAGTTGTGCTTCGTATGATTATTTCTCTAGGCTAGAATAAAAATGGGCAATCGATTTTATTGATCAGATAGGAATTGATCATTTTTGGGATAATCCTTTGCTTGATGAGGAAAGCTTCCTGTTTGTAAAATCCTTGGGGTGCGTTATCCCTAGTGTTATTTCACACTATGCAAAGCTTCTTGTTTTCTAAAATTTCGATCTTTTGTATTCCATGTATTTCTCCATCATTAGGGAGCTGGGTGTTTTATCGTCGGTGGGCACATTATTACCTTTACTGTATTCTTGGTTTGTAGGATTTATAGCTGCCAAAGGCCATGCTAGGGAACTTGCATCAGTAAAAGAATAAGGAATTTAATTTTTGCTAACCAAGATGCCTATGATTGCAATCTTAGCTTTGGGAGATTTGTTTTGTTTTAAGCATCTCTGTAATGCACAGCATCGACTAGAGTAGTTTTGTTTTCACTTAATTTATATTATGTTAGAACTGTTTGGATGTATCTGTTATACTCCTGCATTAGTCTTATACCTCATTGATTTCGCTTGGCTTATACATTAATGGTCACATCTTGATAATGACAGTAGTCCTTCTCTTGCTTAGTACTTTTTGTTGTAGAACACTTGACTGAAAAAAGTTTGCTTTGGTGAGAATATTACTAATGTTTCATGCTATTTTCAGGTTTCTCCTCTCAAGTGCTTGCTCAAGGAAACGAGGTAGGCTTTGGTTCAGAACTACCAGCCACTGTCGAAGCTGTCAAAACACCTAACTCAAAGATTGTCTATGATGACCATAACCATGAGCGTTACCCACCTGGTGACCCTAGCAAGCGTGCATTTGCCTATTTTGTCTTGTCTGGTGGGAGGTTTGTTTATGCCTCTGTTATCCGACTTCTTGTTCTGAAGCTCGTTGTGAGCATGTCAGCAAGTAAAGATGTCCTTGCCCTTGCATCCCTCGAGGTTGACCTCGGGAGCATCGAACCAGGAACTACTGTTACAGTCAAGTGGCGTGGAAAGCCAGTCTTCATCAGGAGAAGAACAGAAGATGACATCAAGCTTGCGAATAGTGTTGATGTTGGATCTCTGAGAGATCCACAAGAAGACTCGGTCAGGGTCAAGAATCCAGAGTGGCTAGTGGTGGTTGGAGTATGCACTCATTTGGGATGCATCCCCTTGCCTAATGCTGGTGATTATGGTGGTTGGTTTTGCCCGTGCCATGGTTCGCATTACGATATCTCAGGAAGGATTAGGAAAGGTCCTGCACCGTACAACCTGGAAGTGCCAACATACAGCTTCTTGGAAGAGAATAAGTTACTCATTGGTTGATGAGTAAAAAGAGCACAAACTGTCAGTGTCTGACACTGTCTTAAAGAATTTAATCTGTTTTTGTTTAAATATTTTCTGGCATCTGAGCGTGCAAATTCGCTTTCCTCACACTTTGGTCTGTCAGCAAAGATTGTCTTGTTTTGCTGAATAATACAAACTTGTCATTGTATGACTTAGCATGTGTCTCACTTGGTGAAAAACACTGTTCATAGTCTCTGTTTCTATTGTTTGAAAAGAATTTTGGATTTTGATTAGTATCATGACTTCTTTTATTCCCTATGTATTTACCTATGGTTGGTAACAGAGATTTCTTTCGTAAATATTCAAGAGCTCGTCCCAAATTGAGCCAGAAACAACTTTGTTCATGTTCTGGACCGCCACTGTTTCTGTCTAACCACTCCGAGTGCTGGATGATATGTGGAAGACACAACTGCGCATTGAATGATCCAAGTGCTACCTCAAGGAAAGAACACCTTTAGGTGTTGCTTGTGGATCCTATGAGGCTATGAACGTTGTAATTCTTGAAATTAATTCTCGCAACGAACAAAAACTTGCAGGAGTTTCTCTGTTTATTTGCATTTACCTGGACACATGTGTGGCATATCCAGATATTTGTGAAATCTATCTCGCTAAAAAAATCCTTTATTGATTTTTTTTTTGGTTATATAAGGAGTATTTCTTTTTATTTTATTTCAGGTAAAATAGAATTTATCCCAACCATACCCAAAAAGTACCAAAAAACATATTGTTTCTCTTGATAAGATTTGACTGTCTCTCGATTAGTAGCTGCCTTCGTGTCATTAGTTTCAATTAGGTGGTTTAAGAGGTGATTTCATACCGACTTGTGGTATGAAATTCATCTCGCAGTGGTGAAAAAATACGTTGACTCACGTTCGGATAACGTTGAATCCAGCTTAGTGATTCAACGTGCTATTAGACGGAGTCATCGTATTTGGTTAAAAGTTGTAAGTGGTCTTTTGACTGCGAATCATCTCTGTATTTTCGTGGTTTTAATAGATTTGTTGTTGAGCCAAAAAAAAAAAAAAAAAAGTACCAAAAAACATATCATAAAAAAAAAAGGTTAACTAAGATCAAGCCGAAAAAAAAAAAAATATATGCAATCAAAATCCTCTAGTATTATTTGAAAAATATTCCCCAAAAGAAATATTAAATAGTAAAAACAAATTGACCTTTTCTTTTCCAGAAGACTAATTTTAAGGGACTCTTCTTCTCTTTGCATCGGCCGTCCTCCCTAACCTCAGGACTCCGTTCTTGCTAGAGCCAAACCCTAGATCCGTCCATTACCCAGTGAGCAGAGATGCTGCGAGTAGCAGGGAGGAGGATTTTTTCTGTTTCGCAGAGATCTACGACTGCCACCTCTTTCGTCCTCTCCCGGGACCATACCCTCTCCGATGGCAGCGACTCCTCGACTGCACCCAGATCTGTCCCATCTGCAGATCTTTCGGGTTTCAATTCTCACAACCAGAGCCTTATAAGAGGTCTGCCGATTTACAACCCATTCTCTCTCTCTATCTCGATTAATTTCAATTGTGGTTTTCATTCTGGTAAGCTTTCCTGTTTTATTGATTAATTGATTTTATAAAAATCAATCATTTTTCTTTTGCTTGCGTGAGTCCTGGAATGATTGAGTGATTTCCAGTGTCCTATCTGTGCGATGATCCGCGGGAACAAACGTGTTATCTGTTTTGAATTTCATGAACTCGAGCTTGATGTACCATTTCGTTTCATTCTTCTCCTTGCCAGATAAATTTTGCCAAAAAGTAAATGGACATTTGAGTTGATTGATTGGGTATGAATTGACCAGCTCTGAGACAATCCTTTGTCTGATGAGAAAAGTTTCCTGTTTGTAAATTCCTTGAGGTGCATTATCCATAGTGTGATTTACGCTGCCCTTCTGATTTCTAAAACTTCGATCTTTTGTATCTATGCATTTCTTCATTATTAGGGAGATGCATGTTTTATTGTGTGTGAGCAGATAATGTTAAAAGGGCATGCTGTGGAACTTGCATCTCTAATTTTATTTTGTTAACCAAAAGAGTAATGTTTGCAATCTTAGCTTGGTAGTGTTGTAAGCATTTCTGTGTTGCACAGCATCCCTTTAGTTTTCACTGAATTGGATGTTATGATAGCATCGCTTTGCTACACTTGATCAGAAAAAAATGTGTGCTTTGATGTGAATACATTAATGTTTTTTTATGCTATGTTTAGGTTTCTCTTCTCAAGTCCTTACTCAAGGTAACGAGGTAGGTTTTGGTTCGGAACTACCAGCCACTGTCGAAGCTGTCAAAACACCTAACTCGAAGATTGTTTATGATGACCATAACCACGAGCGTTACCCACCTGGTGACCCTAGCAAGCGTGCGTTCGCCTATTTTGTCTTGTCGGGTGGGAGGTTTGTTTACGCCTCTGTAATCCGACTTCTTGTTCTGAAGCTCGTTGTGAGCATGTCAGCAAGTAAAGATGTCCTTGCCCTTGCATCCCTCGAGGTTGACCTCGGGAGCATCGAACCAGGAACTACTGTTACAGTGAAGTGGCGTGGAAAGCCCGTCTTCATCAGGAGAAGAACAGAAGATGACATCAAGCTGGCCAATAGTGTTGATGTTGGATCCTTGAGAGACCCACAAGAAGACTCGGTGAGGGTGAAGAATCCAGAATGGTTAGTGGTGGTTGGAGTCTGCACTCATTTGGGATGCATCCCATTGCCTAATGCTGGTGATTACGGAGGTTGGTTTTGCCCGTGCCATGGTTCGCATTACGATATCTCTGGAAGGATTAGGAAAGGTCCTGCACCGTACAACCTGGAAGTGCCTACTTACAGCTTCTTGGAAGAGAATAAGTTACTCATTGGTTGATGAGTAAAAAGAGCACAAACTGTCAGTGTCTGGCTCTCAATGAACTTTATCTCTTTTTTTCTTAATTCATATTCTGGCATTTGGAGCGAGATTGTCTTGTTTTTGCTGAATAATAAAAACTTGTCATATTTATTGAACGTATACTTGAGCTCTTTGTTTATCCATCGCTGGTGAAAGACTCTCTGTTCATAGTCTGTTTTTCCTATGTGTGAGATAGATCTTTCGGTATCTCGATCTTCTATGCGTCATCATAAATTAAAAGTTAGTATCTCAATGCTCACTGAGATTCAGACAGTAATCTCGAAGTTGCAGATAAAATATAAGGATTTGTAGATAAAACAATATAGAAAGAAGTTGGTTTTAAACACGAATACAATGATACCGCGGGTAATGCAATCCTCCTCAATTTTGAAATTGTCCGGGTTGTATGACGATTTGATGCTGAATTCTAGGATACAGCTAAAACTCTTATAAAAATTTGCAAACCAAAACCAGAAACTCTTTATGAATTCTGTCCAGAGTGAGGCCATATGCTCTCGTTTTATAGTCTAGTGGAGATTTGGACAAGAGGCAAGTACAATAAATGTCGATCTTGGAGAGGAAGCGACGGAAATGAGAAATGAATGCTGAGCTTGGAGAGGAAGTATCAAAATACATAGTAAAAGTGTAAAACTGATAGGTTATTGGGCCTCAAAATCCACCGGAGCCCATACATACATTGTGAGTAAAAAATAATCTCTTTTTTTTTTGTGTTGAAAATTTGTTAAGACATAAAACGTTTGGCCTTTTTAATTAATGATTGGATCCGGACCGTAGCACCCACCCTTCAGGTACCCTCATCAGGTGTCCTGACTCTACATACGCAAAAGCCGAAGTCTGACCCTTGCAGACTAACAATGGCCATTATTACAAATCAGTAATCACAAAGTAACCTCTCATGTTAATCATAAGGCACCGCTCTATGGTTTATTATTTTATTTACTTGCTAATTTCAGACATTTCTTTTTAAACTAACGGATAAAAAAAAAAGATACAGTAAATTAAAAGTTTATAGCAATGCTTTATTAAAAGACATCATAAATATTACTCTTTTGTTGAGATACATCATACATGTATGGTAATCTAACAAATCGACGTCAAAATTGGGTTAGCTAAGCAATAAAATGAATAAATTTGGTATAAACAGTAAGATAATGTAAAAGATGACATCATTAGGACGTGGAAGTGGTCAACTATTAGCAGCATCTATCTATAAGTATACATCCCCATCAACATATTATATAGTATGATATATTCGTCATTTGCGTTCTCGACCGAACCCATCCCATTCACCAACCCCAACTTTCCCCCTTTTCTTGTTTTTATCCTCCGATCAATTTCATATTCCACCAACTCAAAATGGCGACCATTTCGAATCTCGCTAATCTTGCCCCCGCCACTGCTGTTGGCTCCAGATCTTCTTCTTCTTCCTCCGTCTTACCCAGATCCTTCCTCAATTTCCGCGGTTTTAACTCCAAGCTTTCCTCTTGTCAGCTTTCCCTTGGTTTCAACAATCAACAATCCAGACCTTCCCTCTTGTAAGTACTTTTTTCTATGCATGTGCTTTGTCTCTTATATTCGCTTTTCTTTTAGCTGGAAACGTACCTCGAATCTCAATAACTCATGCTGGTTGGTTTCTAATTTGATTGTGTGTCCTGTTTCTGTTTGGTTTAATTTGCAGTGTGAGGTGTTCAGTCTCTGGTGGAAATGGAAGTGCAGGAAAGAGAACGACTCTTCACGATCTATATGAGAAAGAAGGTCAGAGTCCTTGGTATGATAATCTCTGCCGTCCCGTCACTGATCTTCTCCCCTATATTGCTCGTGGCGTTAGAGGCGTAACTAGCAACCCTGCGGTATATTTATCACCTCTCTCTGTCTTTGTGTTTCTGTTTGTGTTTGTGTTTGGTTTTGCTTTTATTCTCTAGTTTGTTCATTTGTCTTTACTCCTTCCTTCACTGTATAAACCTTTGCAGATCTTCCAAAAAGCCATATCCACTTCAAATGCTTATAATGATCAGTTCAGGTACTCCTCTCCTTTGCTACATATGGATTAAACTTTTTGTGTCAGTGTTAAAGTTAAAAAAAATCTGATCTTGTTTGGCCTCCATTGCTTGTTTGAGTTTGTTTTTTTATCTTGTGTGTGTAAATTTGGCTGATATGTTGACTGTATCTCTGACGGAAACTTAAAAATTCTATCTTGATACGCTATCAGGACACTTGTGGAATCAGGAAAGGACATTGAAAGCGCCTACTGGGAACTAGTGGTGAAGGATATTCAGGATGCTTGCAAGCTTTTTGAGCCAATCTATGACCAGACAGAAGGTGCGGATGGATATGTCTCTGTTGAAGTCTCACCTAGACTTGCTGATGATACCCAAGGGACTGTTGAAGCTTCTAAATTTCTTCACAAGGTTGTGAACCGCCGTAACGTCTACATTAAGATTCCTGCTACTGCTCCTTGCATTCCTTCCATCAGGGATGTCATTGCATCTGGAATCAGTGTCAATGTCACCGTAAGTTTTCATTAAGTGTATCATTTATTCATTTCTTGATTCCAAGTGCTGAAAAACTTCACAAGTAAAATGATGGTTTGCTAGATCATTGGATTTCTAGGCAGGTTCTAAAACTGAAACTATGTAAATCTTGTTTCTCTTATAGTCTTCTTATATGATGATGATATGGCCTTGTTCTGTTATGTTTCAGCTTATATTCTCAATCGCTAGATATGAAGCGGTCATCGATGCGTATTTGGATGGCCTCGAGGCGTCTGGACTTGATGACCTCTCGAGAGTTACCAGTGTTGCTTCCTTCTTTGTCAGCCGGGTCGACACTCTCATGGACAAGATGCTAGAGCAAATTGGTACCCCAGAAGCCCTAGAACTCCGTGGCAAGGTAAAGCTTGGCTGACAATCTTACACTGCTATTGAGAATCGAGTATGAATGAGCTTATGACAGAGGATATGTTGTTGTTGCTCTTGCAGGCAGCTGTGGCACAAGCTGCATTGGCATACAAGCTGTACCAGAAGAAATTCTCAGGGCCAAGATGGGAAGCTCTTGTGAAGAAAGGTGCCAAGAAACAGAGGCTTCTCTGGGCATCGACTAGCGTTAAGAACCCAGCTTACTCGGACACCTTATATGTCGCTCCTCTCATCGGACCTGACACTGTGAGTCATCTTTTTGTTTCACTGTCAAATACCGAATGGGGTATGAAAATGTTTCTGTTTTTTTATAGGTGTCAACGATGCCGGATCAAGCACTGGAGGCATTCGTAGACCATGGAACAGTGAAGAGGACAATAGATGCGAATGTGTCAGAAGCGGAAGGGATATACAGTGCGATAGAGAAGCTGGGAATAGACTGGAACAAGGTAGGAGAACAGTTGGAAGAAGAAGGAGTTGATTCCTTCAAGAACTGTTTCGAGTCTCTGTGCGTCTTGAGTTTAAATGTGCGTCTTGAGTTTAAATGTTAATCTTTTGCATAAAGTAAACTCGCCTAGTCATAGTAAAGAGTACAGATTACTTACGGCTAAATTTTAGGTTATAGGAAACAAATAATCCCAGCGGGCCGATAATACGAGAGCACAGATCTAATCCAGTTTTGACATTGAGGTTCTTTGGTGATAGGACTATTCAGGCCCATTTGAGTCATAGTACGATTGAGCAAAACGCAGCAACATATGTCGAGAGAAAGTCACTCAGCAATAGTGATATACAGTAGCTAGTAATAGCATGAGAAATTATGTAGATAAATATTCATTACGTTTTACATGCGTTAATTACTCCCAACCCCAGAAGATACAACAATAAAAAAACATCAGTCGGGGCGGGACATGCATACTCCTACTGAATTAGATACTCTTAATACTTTGAAACAAAACACTAATTAACAGCAAATCCTGATGAGGCTCAGACTTAGGAATACCTCTCTTTGACGCAAAGCAGGATCTTTTCTGCAGCATTGAGACAAAGTACATTATTAAAAACAAAAATAATTGTGCATACAGGCAAGGAAACCAAAATCAAGAGAAAAGGTTTTACCTTTCCAAGAATACACTAGATAAAGTCTGTGAGGCAAACATAATGCAAACATAATGTCAGTTTACATCAAGGAATTTCTTAAATCAATAGCAATAAGAAATGACACAGCAATTAAAAAATAACTCACTTTCTGATATTCTAGTGCTCATGTCTTCCCATATCCATCCATGTTCTGCCTCATTTACATAACTACAATTTGCACCTCTTCCAGCAGCGACAAATACCTTATAGTTATTAGCTTGAAGCATTTGTATTGTTGATCTAAAATCAGAATCACCTGTAGCCAACAAAATGTTTTGAGCCAGTTGTTTTTCAAACACAAGCCTCTGAAGTTCTTGCAGCATTAATCTATCGGCGACGTCAAACGGTCTTTCGTTTGGGTACGGTTTGGTATATGATCGTTGAGTCACAACACCGCAGTTTTCATAAGCGCATACACGCTGTCGTTTGGGTGCATCGACCAAACGGCAACCTTGACTACGTAATAAAGGCCGATTTTCATTGATAAAGTCAAGACGCAGATTCCCCACTACAAGCTTTACATCAGCGAGTTTATACCGCTCGTCGAGGGTTTTTAGAGACCCTTCGACGTTGGTAAAGATTTGGTCCACCAATCTAGATGCAACTTTCGTGTTTTCGAGGTCCCATAAGAATGAGAAATCATAAGGACCTGGATAGAAAAAAAGAAGAAAAAATACGAACTTAAAAGTTGAGCATTCAAATTCGAAGTGAAAATAAAACAAATTGAATGGATTAGCACCTGGTTCTTCTACTGCCATAGTTACCAAATCGCGGCAAGTGAAAGAGATGAGTTTAGCGAGAACAGTTTAAGCTGAAAAAATACAAGGTTAAAATTGTAGAGAAAATAGTCGAAATTCACTTGCAAATATCGACCATAGAAATAGAGCACGAAATCATTTCGAACTAGACAACTTAACTGAACTCAAAAGCAAAATTAAAGGCAGCAGATCGAAGAAAACATTAAAACCAACCAGATCTAATCAATCAAAACATTACCACTCAACACACGATCTATTTCAACTCATTCCAGCAATACGAAGAGAAATCATCAGATCTTCAACAGTAAACTAAATCATTTTACCTTGTTGGTATATGTAAGACAGTGAATGAAACAGATCGATAAAATAAGATGAACAAAATAAGATAAACAGATCTGATCAACCATTTTGACCTCTGCACAAAAGTAAACAACCCTCAGTCAACAAAACAAGACCTGGCTTACGTTGTAAACTGCAGAAAAATGTATTATGCGTCTAATGTGTAGCGTCTAAAGAGGCTACAGATTTTAACAAAAAATCAATGACAAGGCTTGATCGGAAAGAAACAGGCAAATACAGATCGGTGAGCTCTGAATAAGATCTAGCAACTTATTAATCCAATATCTACGATCGAGAAACTAAAACATGATAAAACTCAGTATCAGAATATTTTCGATAATGACGTCCGCACAACAGATCCATACAACAGTATCTAATGGGGTAAGATAAAAGTAAAAGAGCTGAATCATTTAGAGGATTAGAAAAGCAGATCGATGAAACATTGAAATCCAGCAGATCTATTCTATCAAAACATTACCAAACAACACCCGATCTAGATTCAACTCAATCCAGAAAAACGCAGGGAAATCATCAGATCTTCAACAGGAAATTATATTCATTTTACCTTGTTGATTTATTTATAAGACTGTGAATGAAATGAAACAGATCGATAAAATAAGATGAACAATAGGGAGGAGCAACGAGATTTAAAGCAATCAGAGATCTGAGAGTAGCCTAAACTTACCAAAGGGAATCGATGGCAAAGCGAAATTCAAGGAGGAGCGAGATTCTTCGCCCTTTCTTGTCGGAGGTGAGCGAAGAAGAAGAATGAGAGAACTTTCTTTGTGGCGAGGAGGCGAGTATTTGTTGGCCTTTTTATTGGCTCGAGAAATAGGGTCGCAAGTAGTGACTGGGAATAATCGGGTGTAACGCTCCCGTATACAAGCTCAGGTCATGTTGGGCCGTTAGATCAAAAGAGATTAATTATAAGCCGTTGATTATGATTACTAAGGGAAATAACAGGTTTATGGAAATGTATCAACAGTTAATGGCCCTAGATCTTGCCAGCCATAATGTGCCGGAAATCTGGAATGTTAAATGTCGATTGACGGATTTGTTAGTCAACGGTAACATAGCCAAATCATACATAAACTTTTACTATACTATCGTGCCATTTCATACCTGAATTACAAATTCAAATTTTATACACAAACTTTAAAGTTTTGCGGATATCATACAAATTTCGTGATGTAGCTAATGGTTCGTTAACAAGCGCTAACATAAGCAAAAAAAATTTGAAAAAACTGAAAACAATGTCGGTTTAGTCTTATCTTATAATATATAATTAGAAAGTTTTATCGTCTCTTAAAGCCACATCAAGAAAAAAAAAAATTACATTTAAACTAAGGGGGTTATTGGTTGATGGATTTCAGAGAATTTTTAAAATTTTAAGAATCTATTGTTATTAGTTTATGAATTTTGATAATCTTACTAAAATCCATTGTTATTGATTTGATGATTTTTAAATTCTATACAAAATCCATTGTTAAGGGAGGTTATTGGGAGGTGTATTTCAAAGAATTTTAAAAATTTTAAAAATTCGTTGTTATTGGTTTATGAATTCTGATAATCTTACTAAAATTCATTGTTATTGGTTTGATGATTTTTAAATTCCATACATAAAAACTTTGACCGCAGACATAAATTAAAACTTTGACCGCAGACATAAATTAAATATGATAGATCTAAGCAAGATACATAAAACTCAAATGACTACAATATAATAAGATAGTTCAAAGAAGAAAAAATTGAAAACAAAACTTTATTATTTAAAAAAAATTATACTTCATGTATTTCACAAGATAAGAAGTTTTAGGTGTGATTATTTAAGTTTAGAAAAACTACATTTCATAAGATAAAATATATATTTCTTAAGTTTTATATTATTGATTACTTATTAAAATTACATATTAATTATAAATCTTTAAATTTTGTACTTTTCAAAGATCTTGATAGAATTATAATAATATTAAAATATATTAACATACTAATATTTTAACTTTTTGATCAGGATAAAATATTATATTTTTGTAAAAATAAAAATTAGAATATTCAAAATTTTGATCTAATATAAAATATTTTACAATTATGATCAAATTAAAATATTTATTTATTCTTTCTAATCATATAGTCTAACTGAAAAATCATATTAAATTGAATAAAGTTTATAAAAACTTTTACATTTAGATGCCTACTAAATGAGGTTTTATACTCATATGGTTGCACATAATGTATATTTTTTATAATAGATTTTTTAACCATCACTCAACAACATATCCGATGTGGAATTTTAACAATTCTAGTAATTTATTTTGTTTTTAAAAATTCAAATCATAAAATATAAAGAAAAAATAGATTTTTTTAGAAATAAACAAAGATGATAGGAGAAATATAATGATTTTTAAAATAATTAATATGATAAAACTGAATTAAATATATTCCTTATTTAATAATTTTCGTGATTACCAATTAAGGAAAAGGAATAAATTTTATTAATTAATATTTAGTTTAGTAAGACATATTTGATTTTCTAACCATAATATATGAATGGCATTGTTTGTAATTATTCTAGTAAATTAAACTTTATTTCATAAGTAGCATGAGAAGCTTCCTAATGATGACACATCAGCATGGCATTTTTGTTAATTACACATGACACAAAGGTTATTTTAAAAGTGTATTCTCTTTTAATATATTAGGGATAATAAAAGAGTCATCTCTCCTCTTAACCTATCCACATTAGCCTAATTTTATGGAGATTATAGGTCCCACATTTAATCATAAACGATGAATCAAAAGAGAAGAAAATGAGAAATGAGATATGACAAACATTAAAACTAAAATTAATGAATCAATTAATTTACACATTTTCTATTATTATATCTCTCTAAAACAAAATATCTTATTTACCAAAAAGCCTAAAATATATTTCACAAAATAAAATAACGAAAACATCAACTGAGAAAATAAATTGATATTAGATGATTTATAAAATTTAAGAAACATTTTTTCACATAACTTGAAAGTTCAAAATATATAGAGATAACTATAAATAAGAAAAAAATTAACATGTTTAAAATAATAAATGAAACAACATAGATTTTCTAAGAGTTACAAATTAATAAGGATATAAAAATGTGTCAGTTTCAAAAATAGACCAAGAATTGGGTCAATTGTAAAAGTAACCCCCATTGCAAAATGTTTTTTTTTTTTTTTACCTTTTTCACCCTTCCCATATTTACGTAATAACGAAAATGCCATTACTTTTTCCCGTGAAGTCTATTACGAAAATCAAATGTCCAAAGAAACCTCATATTCTTCACTTATTCACGAAAATGCCATCACCATCAATTCATCCAACAACTAAGCTCAACCAAAATCAAGCTTTGAATGCATGATTTCCTCATCAAACATATCTACAAACTCATTATATCATCTCATAAACTTATATTCTTCAATTTATTCTCAATTTTCACCCAAAAACTCACATTTTCATCTTTTCAAAGTTTATGTTCTTAGATCTTGCCATTATCGGTGTGAGAGATCATTCTAACGGTTGAGGAAGTATGCTAAAGCTCTAAATCGAAGTTCTTGGCCGTGAATGTAACTTAAGATCACGAAAAGGTAAAAATCCGGTCGATCTGAATGAAGTTAGGTTAGTTTTGCAATGGATTTTCACAAAATTTTGGAGAGTAGATTTCATTGTGAAGTCTACTTCGAAATCCTTTGAAAACAAAAAAATACGGGGTAGACTTCATTATGAAGTCTAACTATGATTATGAAGTCTAACTATGAAGTCTAATAGGTTAGTTTTTGCAATTGATCAACCAAATATTTTTTTTGTGAAGTCTATCCCTGAAGTCTACTGAACAAAAAGGTTAGTTTTGCAATTGACTTTCGCTTGACTTTTGGGGAAGTCTATCTGTAAAGTCTATTTAGGCCGTTTAGACTTCCGGTTGAAGTCTACTGGTCAACGTTTATCGAAATAGACTTCACAGTGAAGTCTACTTCCAAAGTCAAAAAATTTCAATCAATTGCAAAACTAACCCGTCTGAAGTCTAATTATTGGCGTAGACTTCATAACAGAGTTAGACTTCATTTTGAAGTCTAATCGGCCTAAATAGACTTCACATTTAGACTTCCCCAAAAGTCAAGCGAAAGTCAATTGCAAAACTAACCCTTTTTATTCAGTAGACTTCATGGATAGACTTCACCAAAAACGTATTTGGTTGATATATTGCAAAACTAACCTATTAGACTTCATATATAAGCCGACAAAGTAGACTTCATTATGAAGTCTACTATTGAATGTTTTTTTTTAAAACACCTTTTTGGAAAATGTATAATTAATTTTTAAGATTTTCTTGAACAATTAGTTGTATTAGTCTGTTTAGCTGCTTGTGTGTGGGTTTGACATTCTTATTCGTTATATACAAAGTGAAAATGGTTTTCTTGTTTGATTAGCACTTTAGACATTACCAAGTAGACTTTGTAGAGAAGTATATCTGTGAAGTCTAACTATGAAGTCTATGTTTTTCCTTAGCATTTCTAATGTGGTTGATATTTGTTTACTTGCAGATAATGGTGTACATCGCTTCTGTTTATGGAGAATAGGTAAGAAAGGAAAATATGAAGTCTAACTATGAAGTCTAACTATGAAGTCTAACTCTGAAGTCTAACTATGAAGTCTAATATTATTTCTCAATTGAACCGTTTTAGGTAGGTAAAATGGAACTTTTGGACTTGAATACTTGTTATATTTGAAAATATGAAGCCTAACTCTGAAGTCTAACTATGAAGTCTAACTCTGAAGTCTAATATTATTTCTCAATTGAACCATTTTAGGTAGGTAAAATGGAGCTTTTGGACTTGAATACTTGTTATATTTGAAAATATGAAGTCTAACTCTGAAGTCTAACTATGAAGTCTACACGAGAAGTCTATTCATGAAGTCTACTTATAAAGTCTAATTATTTTTTCCAACTTGGTCTGTTTTAGCTAGGTAAAATGTCATAGGAAAGCTTGAATTTGTATTTTAAAAAAAATAATGTGAAGTCTACTCATGAAGTCTACTCGTGAAGTCTACTAGTAAAGTCTATCTGTGAAGTTTACTCGTGAAATCTAATATATGTTTGAACTTGATCCGTTTAAGCTAGGTAAAATAGATCAAAATGCTTAAGTCTTATAAGTCTTATAGTACAATTTTTATACTTTGGAGCTCCAAGTTATAGGTCCCTTGTAATGTAGAAGAAACTTATATAATGTACATCAATGGGTGTGTTAAAATTTTGATACTTGAAACTTATATAATGTACATCAATAATTCCAAGTTGGTTTTACAACATTTTACATCTACTTCTACAAAGCTGCACATTCTCCTCATCTGAATATCAATTGCCATCTCACATGCCACCATCGACAGCTCCAATATATCTCCTTCATTAATCTTTATGTGTCTTGATCTGAAGAGCATTGACACTAGCTGCATCGAGCCCCACTCTATTTCAAATAAAGCAAACATTTAGCCAAGAAATCTAAACAATTCTACTAAGCCCTATATATAAAAAAATAAAGGATCAGAAACTACATCAAAGAATAAGGCAAGTCATTAACTAACAAACAAAGTTTTTAACCTTATACTTGTTGTTCTACATGATTAAGCTAAAGTACATCATCAATGATCAAGAAGAGGAAACAAATTGATTTCAACTATGTACCAAAAACTTAATTTCTAAAAAAGCTATAATTAAAGAGACATGATCGACGAGATACTCCAAGGTTTAAGAATCAAGACTCGATGCCTTTAACCTACAGTGTCGTGATTAATTCACAAAATAACCAAATATAAGATTCAAGATAGATTATGATGCAAATTTGGACTTGAATACCTGTTATATTTGAAAATATAAAGTCTAAATATGAAGTCTAACTATGAAGTCTAACTATGAAGTCTAGCTATGAAGTCTAACTATGAAGGCTAACTATGAAGTCTAACTATCAGGTAAAATTTAGGGAAAATGGAGAACAAGATGATTACTTCTCACCATGTCAATAGTTGTAATTGAACGGTTTTGCTTCAGAGCATCTGCAACCTTTTCAGCTTCCTGAATCCATTGAAACATCACAATCTGACTTTGGTTACTTTTGACAATAAGAAAGATCCAAGTTTCTCTCGTGATATAATAGTTATGCATATGTACAAGGAACATCAAGCAGAATCATGTCACAAACAAGAAATTATCTTACAAACTAGAGATATGAACACAAAGGAAGAAGAAAACAGAGGGTTTACCACAGCCAAAACATAGGCTTTTTTCTGTGCCAAAAACGAATCAGCCTTCTGCGTCTTTGTATCTTCTTCTCCTCTTACTCCTTGAAACACCTCAACCAACAGATTCAAAGGCAACATGCGCGGAAACAAATCTAACATGTTATGTATGTGGTTCAGATCTGTGCCCAGATCTTTTATGGAGAGAAAAACGATAGTTTACCGGTGATAATGGTAAACAAACGGCGAGAAGAAGCGGCGAGTGGCTTTGCTTAGTCGAGAAGAAGTGGCTGAGGTTCAAGGAGAGATGAGAGAGAGAAAAGCGCACCAAGATACATATTTGTTTCTATAAAATTAGGGTTATTCCTTTATATACCAAGGTAAAATTTATGGTTAGATGAAGTCTAACTATGAAGTCTAGCTATGAAGTCTACTAAAGAAGTCTAACTATGAAGTCTACTAATGAAGTCTAACTAACCCTTATATGGATTCATTTTTATACAATTTTAATTTTCATAGATGATAAATGTTTACATCTTATTTATGTACAAATTTTTTTAATCAAAAGAATTTGCTAAAATTTTATTATTTAAATTTAAGTTGTGATTAGGAAGTAGACTTCAACACGAAGTCTAACTATGAAATCTAACTATGAAGTCTAACTAACCCTAATATTCCGCTTCCCGCCAAAATATTTCGTTTCCCGCCTGTTTTTTTTTTGAGTTTCAGACTTCATAACGAAGTCTAACTATGAAGTCTAACTATGAAGTCTACTAATGAAGTCTAACTAACCCTTATATGGATTCATTTTTATACAATTTTAATTTTCATAGATGATAAATGTTTACATCTTATTTATGTATAAATTTTTTTAATCAAAAGAATTTGCTAAAATTTTATTATTTAAATTTAAGTTGTGATTAGGAAGTAGACTTCAACACGAAGTCTAACTATGAAGTCTACTAATGAAGTCTAACTAACCCTTATTTCCGCTTCCCGCCAAAATATTTCGTTTCCCGCCTGTTTTTTTTTTTTTGAGTTTCAGACTTCATAACGAAGTCTAACTATGAAGTCTAACTATGAAGTCTGACTAAACCTAAACCCTAAATCGATTTTTTAAATAAAAACTTATAGTAAATATTAATTATGTTTATATAATCACGATTAACATTATAAAGTACGAATTCGTGAGTTTTATATCGTTAAACGAACCACAAACATATTTTTATGTCAAAATTCTCTAAACCATAACAATGACAATCATAAACCCTATACATTAAACCTCAAACACTAAGCTTGGTGATTGGTTTACTCATGAAACTTATAAATTGATTCATTTTCATGAAATTTTATTTTACATAGATAGAAGTTGTGTTTATTTAAATTATCCATAATTTTTTTTATCAAAATTATTTTTTATCGATTTTGAACTTTAAATTTAAGATTTTTTTATTTGACAGACTTCATGAGTAGACTTCACACATTTTTTTTTTTGGTTTTAAAATAATTTGTCTTACTTGATTTAAATTGATTAATTTATTTGCAAGTTTATTTTACATGGATTGTAGTACTCTGTGTTAAAATTATGTGTAAATAGTTTTATCCAAATATTTTTTATAAAATTTTAAACTTTAAATTTAAGATTTTACTATATAGTAGATTTCATGAGTAGACTTCACACAGTTTATATGTTACATACATAATTTATCTTAGTTCACTTATATGGATTCATTTTTATGCAATTTTATTTTTCATAAATGCTAAATGTTTACATCTTATTTATGTATAAATATTTTTAATCAAAAGAATTTATTATAATTTTATAATTTAAATCTAAGTAGTGATGAGGAAATAGACTTTATGAGTAGACTTCATAAGTACACTTCATGAGTAGACTTCACACAGTTTATAGGTTACATACATAATTAATCTTAGTTCACTTATATGGATTCATTTTTATGCAATTTTATTTTTCATAGATGCTAAATGTTTACATCTTATTTATGTATAGATGTTTTTAATCCAAAGAATTTATTATAATTTTATAATTTAAATTTAAGTAATGATGAGGAAATAGATTTCATGAGTAGACTTCATGAGTAGACTTTATACGGGGTAAAACAGTCAAAAGGCTAGCGTTTTTTTCTTTGTTCAGAAGGGTGATGTTTGTAATTTGGCAACCCCAAAAGACTAGTTTAGACATAAGTGCAATAGAAGTCTATTTTTGCATTTCAAATCAATATGTGGTCTATTTGAGGCAATTCCCTCTATAAAAATTATAAGTTTGTTTGTAACCCTATATAAAAAAATTGAAAAAGTTTATAATACAAATAAAAAGATTCATTTTTCAATGAAAAATACACATGGCGAGTTTTAGGATGTAATGCAGTTATGAAAAACATATTTTATGTTAAAGATAGTGTTACAAACTCAAATAATTATTTTTTAATTCTCAAGTCATCGATGTATAAAGATGAACAATAAAATATATAGTTTTGAACTAGGTTGAGAATCAATATGCTACAATGTATTATATGTCTTGAAAGTACAAAGACAAGATATGGAAACTAAAATGTTGGAGAGAAAACTATAAACACTGTCAAAGATGCATGGGAAACGGCAAACGACACGGCTCAAAAGGTGACTGAGGCGGTGGTTGAGTGTGGTTAAGAGGCGGACATAAATCGGGATGATGTTAATAAGAATTTTGACGAGCTGTTAGAAAATCAGAAGGTCGATGGTGATTAGAGGAAGTTCTAAGTTCACTAAACAACTTTTTTTTTTTTGTACTAGAAAGATAATAACTCACTACAAAAAAATGTGTGTTTTATATTATTTATTTTATATATTTTCATTAGTTATAAATGATGTAAAATAATTTTACATCACTTATAGAAATAACTGTAAAAGTGGTGATGCAAATAATTGACATCGATTTATTAAGAACCGATGCAAATATGTAAAATATTTATATCGATTATATATCGCAATCGATGTCAATATGTGTCAACTGGAAAAAAATGATATTAACTTTTTTCATCAGTTAACATAAATGATGCTAAAATTTACTTTTTAATAAATTAATTATAATAAAATTTTGTATTATTTGTATTTTATTACTTTGAATCTGCTTATATTCAAATAATAAATAATATTTATAAGCTGAAATAAAAAGAGAAATTCCATACAATAAATACGAATACATTTGTACAAAAATCAAAACAAACCTATACACATTATGTCAAAGTGATCGATTGTTCATACTAACTAATAATTTAAGCAAAAATAGTTTTCATCGTCTTTTTGCTTCCATATCTTATGCAGCTATTAGTCAAATTGTCGATCACTAATATCATTCATCACCATCACCACCATAACACGATGCTTGATCGTAAAGAAGCAAAAGTATTTCCTGAAAAAAAAAACTATAAAACTACATATCAAAAGTAAAATAAATCCAATCACAGAGAGCATTTATATTCATATCAAACAATATCTTAAAGCAATTGGCAACATCTAATATCTTCGACTGCTTACAGAAACGAAAACTTAATCCTACGAAACATCCAAACAGAAATTAGGCACAAAAGTTATCAGATCTATTTACCTTCAGAGGGAGAAGGAACATTTTAATGCTGGTCGTATGACTACACGAGTCCTTAGGGAAAATCTCTAACATAAATTTTATTTGTTAATCATGTTGTGGATGTCTTCTGTATAATTGATTTTAGTTGTTTCAAAGTTATATTAGGAGAATAAGAAAAGAAGAAAAACTGCAGAGGAAGCCAAGGTAACTGTTACGATTCTACGAAGATCTATAATTGATTTTTGGTTTAATTTAGGAAAATATGAAACATACATATTCAGTTTCCAAAAAATAATATCTATTTTTTATTTTTGTCTGACAATTTTTTTTTAGAGTTTTTGAAGATGACTTCTTCAACTACTTCTTGTGAGCAATTCTATAAGTTCGGTTGTAATGTGTTCGACAAACCGAGCTACATTTCGCTCCACTAATGCATCTTCTACAAGCATTTCATCTTCACTATTAGTTTCTCTATCACCATTACCAGAAGCTCCATCTCTGTTACCATAAGGTCCATCCGTTTTTGTCCATAAAAATTCCACCCGTTTTTACCAAAATTGTTGAGTGTACCATTTTCTCAAA
Source organism: Erythrophleum ivorense (assembly GCA_026724425.1). NCBI lineage: Eukaryota > Viridiplantae > Streptophyta > Magnoliopsida > Fabales > Fabaceae > Erythrophleum > Erythrophleum ivorense. The sequence goes on along the minus strand of JAIUCV010000080.1, from coordinate 3,933,928 downwards.
CATTGCATCTCTATTTGACATCGTCTTTAGCTCCGTTAAATCCTCAAAATGAAGTTTCACTACAAGAAATATAGGCGATTTGCGACGGAAATTCCCGTCGCAATTCCGTCGCAACTGACGATTTGCGACGGAATTGCGAGACAAAAATTTCCGTCGCAAATTGATCCTCGCAATGACTTTTCCGTCGCAACTCCGTCGCAAATTTGCGACGGAAGAGCCTCCGTCGCAAATTTGCGATGGAAATAATTCCATCGCAAAATTGCGACGGATTAACGACCTATTTATTTAGTCGCAATTTGGCGATCGATTTGCGAGAGATTTTATTCCGTCGCAAACTTGCGATGGATATAACTCCGTCGCAATCCATCGCAAAATTGCGACGGAGTACGGTCCATCGCAATCCGTCGCAATTTTGCGACGGGATTCAATCCGTCGCAAGTTTTTAATTTTTTTTTTTATTTTCAAATTTTTTGATTATGAAATTGTTTTTTAAAATTAAATAAATAAATTAAAAAAATTTGAAAATCAAAATTAAATTAAATTTAATTGTAATTAAAATATCATTAAAATAAAATATTCATCAAATTCACAAAAAAACAATAAAACGAAAAACTAAAAATCGACGGATGGTCCGTCGTCACCCAATCCGCCGGTTCCGCTGTTTCCGCCCTCGGGTTGCTGCTGGTTTTGACGCAAACGGCTCATAATCTCCTTGAGCTTCGGATCCGAGTTGCCCAAGTAGTCGAACATCTCTTCGAACGCCGCAACCTTCGTCTTCGTTGTAGTCAATTCCGTCTTTGTTGCAGTCAATTCCTCCTTCAACACAGCAACCTCGTTCGGATCCGGGAACTGACTCGAAGCCGAACCGCAAACATAACCGCTCCCAAGATCGATTTGGGATTGAAGAGAACCAACCCCCCAAATCTTCCCCTTTCTACGGGGAGCGGACTGAAAAACCAAAAAAAACATTGAAATTAAGAAGCCAACAATATACATAAGAATAAAAATAATTTAAACTAAAAAATGATACAAATTTACCTGAAGAAAAACCTTGTTCTTCGCGGCCACGGAAGAACCAGAAGCGACGCTATCCGGATCATCATTCTGAGTCAACTCTTGCAGTTTTGAGTTAACGTCGTTGTAGAGCTCCTCAGAATCGTCATCCAGGAAAGTGCCATCCGGATTCCGTTTGGCATACGCGAGAACGGCCAGAAAATCCGTCTCTGATTCCCCTTGTTCCTCGGCCTATAAAAATAATTTTTGATTTCATAATAACGATAAGAAATTATAACTGGTACAAAAAATATTGTTAAAAAATAAATAGAAAGTTAAAAAAACTTACAAGCATTCGGCCGCGGGCTACGTAAGAAGTTCGGCCGGATCGATGTTTAGAATTTTTGCTCTTCCCTCGAGCAGACTTACTGTTGTCACTCCGTTTCTGGTGATCGGGATCCAACCAGTAAGCAACCAAGGCATCCCACACATTCTGATCAAAGTGAAGTGGCTTGGCAGCATCACCCTTCGCCAACCACGACTTCTTCCATCGATGTACCATATCGGGTAACCGATCGTGGACTTTGGCGCAGAACTCTTGGTAAACCCTCTCGGTAATGCCAGAGTCCCAGTGATACTTGCGCTTGAAAAATAAAAATCAAAAAACAATAATATAATTTTAGTGATCATGAATAAGAAAATATTTTTAAAAATTAATTAAAAAAATACTAGAAACACTTACAGCAAAAGTAGAGAACCAACGTTGAAGAGCGGGTTCCTTCACATCCTTCCACCGGGCAAAAGGATCTTTGGTAATCTTTTTCAAAGATTTTCGTAACTGCTGAAGCTACGGACGAATCATGAGAGAACCTTAAAAAGAAAACAATACACTTTAACATTTTAGAATTGTTAGATATAAAATAAAACCAAAACTAATAAAAATTAAAAATTACATACCATAAAGTTCTCGGTGGGCGGTGTGGATGAAGATGAGGGAGGAGATCATGACCGGGCTCCTCTAAAATCTGCCTCATGGCCATTTTTATGCGGCTCTAGCGGCCTCAACCGCGGCCTCAACTGCGGCTGCCTGACGAGGTGGGGAAGGAGACCGAGACCGTACCCGTTGATGCTGCTCCCGTCCTGTAGAACCAAGGGAACTAGTAGCAGTGTGCCCGTGACTCCTCACGGGAACGGAGCGACCACTACGGGAACCCCCGGATCCCTGCTGACTCATGTACTGTACGTACGTGTTGTCTTGATCCATCTGCCAAAAATTAACAGAATAATATAAAAAGTAAAAATATAACAATAAGAGATAAAATAAAAATAACATCACTTATCATTTATAAATCTCATATATTTATAATATACTTATCAAAAATCTTGTCATGTTTTGAGTTTTGTTAATATATATTTTATATATATTAACAAATTTTGAACACTTACGACTAACAGAAAAAAACATCAAACCTATCTAATATTACGCCAAAGTCGTTTTATACATATTATACCAAAAAAATAAAAACTATGAAAAACACCAATCAAGTTTTTTTGAAAACTAAAATCTACAACAACATCAAAAACATAAAATTGAAAAACCAATCCCTAAACATCAAAAAAAATAAAAATCCAAAAACCGTAATCTAAAATCCAAAATCTAGTAAAACATTCATGTCCTAATTTAATCACCTAACAAACTACTCAATAATCTAAACTAAACTAATTATCTAACTAATCCATCTACCTAATTTTATGTAACAATACATTTTAGATCTAAAATTTCTTAATGTACAACTAATCCAATTCCCTATACCCTAACTAATCCAATAATCTAAAAACCGTAAACTAATCTAAAACGAACCGTATAGAAGACGGGGAGAATTTTCGGCGGCTGAGCGCGACGGCGGCAGAGGACGACGGCGGCGGAGGACGACGGCGGTGGAGGACGACGGCGGCGCAGAGAGGAAACGGAGAAGGCTGCGCGGAGAGAAGGAGGCGGAGAGAAGGGGTCGCCGGCTCGGAAAATGCCCAGAGAGAAGAGGGAGGGGAGGCGGTGGCGCGGAGAGAATCGGACGGCCGGGCGGAGACTCTTCGGAGGCGGCGGCGCGGAGAGAAGGAGGGGGAGAGAAGGGGTCGCCGGCTCGGGAAGGGAAGAAGCCTTCGGGTCGGGAAGGAATGAAGGCGGCGGCGGGATAACCAGAAAGCGGCAGGCGGGAAGAAGGATGGGGCTGTCGGCGGCGGCGGGTCTGAAGGAGGCGGAGGATGACCGGATCTGCTGGCCGCGGGTCGGGAAGAAGATCTGGGGCCCGGGGAGAAGGCGACGGTGGCAGGCGGTCGGGTCGGAGGCGAAGATTTCACGGCCGGGAACGAGAAGAAGACGGAGCGGCGGCGGCGTTTTCGGGAAGAATGGTCGGTTTGAGCTTCGCTCAAACCCGATGCTTCGACTATATAGGAAATATGTGTCCCTCGCAAATCCATCGCAATTTTGCGATGGCTTTGCGAGGGAAATGTACGAAAACCCTAAATTTTGCGATGGATTTGCGATGGACTGTGGTCGATCATCGCAAATCCATCGCAAAAAATGCGATGGGTTTGCGAGGGAATGATTGGAAACCCTAATAGTTTTCGAATTAGGTCCATTCTATCGCAAATCCATCGCAAAATTGCGATGGATTTGCGATGAAAATGTCCCATTCCATCGCAAATCAATCGCAACTTTGAGATGGATTTGCGATGGAAAGTTAAGGTTTAGTTTTTAGGGTTTAGGGATTTGATAACGGACTAATAAGTTTGTACGTATGCAATATTTATGCTCATTAGTAGATGAATTTGAATATTTATTTAGATATTGAACATTCGTAGATATATATGTACATGGTTGATGTGTTTTCACAAAACCGTTTGTAATATTATATACGTCATAAGCTTTAGTGAGCTTGATATGTACCTAGTTGAAGAGAAATGTTTTTTATTTACTTGAAAGCTTTTAGTTTGAATTATACATCACATAAAAACATACCCTAAACACAAAACACTTGTTATAAGAAACAGCGAAAACCCTAAACCCTAAATATTTAAGTTTCCATCGCAATTCCATCGCAAATATGCGACGGATTTGCGATGGAAACTTAAAAATTAAAAATTCCATCGCAATTCCATCGCAAGTTTGCGTTGGATTTGCGATGAAATTTTAAATTTTTAACTTTCCATCGCAATTCCATCGCGGCATTGCGACGGATTTGCGATGGATACAAAATTTTTTGTTTTCCATCGCAAATCCATCGCAATTGGCCGCTAGATTTGACGTCCCCGGGTGGCTTTTTGTTCCAACCACGGGCACTGTTGTTTCCGCTATCCCCCTGATCGTTGCCGGTTCCCCAAGCTGCTTTGTTATCACTTCCCGGTTTGTCTTTGGAGTTAGAACCCCAGCTATACCAGATTCCGACAGAGGACGAATCGGTCGAAAACTGGTCTAGATGGGGTTTAGACTCCAATGACAAACCACGGCAATGATAACAAAGCAGCTTGGGGTTCCGGGAACGATTAGGGGGATATCGGAAACAACAGTGCCCGTGGTTGGAACAAAAAGCCACCCGGGGACGTCAAATCTAGAAGAGAAGCCGTCATCAACTGGCTCGGCGTGGGGAACCATAGAGAAGACATCTGCAATCTCAAAATGTTATACGTACTGAAATGAATTTCGTGTCGGCTTGTAAGTATAAAGTTTGCGATGGAGTGACAATATATGTAACATACAGCACATAAGAAAATACAAAGAAAAACCTTAAAATTAATCAAACTCAACAATATCCTCATTTTCGTCCTCATTTTCAGATACGTAAGAGTTTTCACTGTGTTCTCTTTCTTCTTCATCAGTCGCAGACTCTTCGAATTCATCGGCTTCTCCATCTTCACTTGAATCGTCAACGACGTCTTCAACTTCTCTGTTCTCGGGGTTAACGTGGTTGATATTTTCTGTGGATTCGCTCGGGTTTGAAACTTCTGCAACTCTATCATGCTGCATGGCCACTTCATCGTCTAAACCAACTACATAACCTCTTGGATTGACCTTTATGACCGATAACCAAGTCTCCCGTCTTTGTCTAACTCGAGGATAAGGAATGAAACACACTTGCTCTGCCTGCGATGCAAGGATGAAGGGTTCGAACTTGGAAAATTTTCGGTTTGCATTTACATCGGTGACACCTACCGTCTCGTTTCTCCGAACCCCTCGACCTGGTGTCGGATCATACCAATCACATTTGAATATAATACATTTCAAGTTGATAATTCCAGGGTATGTGACCTCGATGATCTCTTGCAAAACTCCGTAGAATTCTATTTCCCCCGGGACATGAATACCATAATTTGCGGTCGACTTCCGCATGCCATGCTTGTACGTATGGAAAATGTACCCGCGAGTACAGTACATTGGTGCTGTAGTGATCTTTCCTATTGGAGAGTTCACAATCTCATGCAGCCATAGCGGTATTTGTTCCGGATGACAGCCCTCTCTCACCTATATACAAACAAATGGTACATTAATTATGTAACGTAGCTATAGTGTTAGGTTTTAGTTTATATATCACTCATTTGAAGATTACTTACATAGTATTTTAACCATCCAGCAAAGTCACGTTCTTTGTAAAACTCATACTCATGCTCTTGTAAACCATGGTATGTTTGGCGGATCAGATTATCAAATATGCTGCACAAACATCTCGAGTTATATAAATATATATATATATGTATATATATATATATGTAAACGTATATATAATATAATTAATGTTACCTCTCAAATTGGTGCACTTCATCCAGATTACGCAATATGTAATTGTGAGCAGCTCTCAAATCTTCATGGTCCCACGATTTTTCCTTCAACTTTCCAGCAAGTCTGCCTATTTCTTTGAAGATGCTGGGGACAACATGCCTATAAACAGGTGCAACGCCTCCATCATCGTATCGTTTCGTAGCGGTTCTTCTCGTTCTCACATTTGGACTAAAATAGTAAGACGCGAAGTTAGATGTTTCCTCTGTTAATGAACCTTGTACTATGGATCCCTCAACTTTTGCAAGGTTTTTAGCCTTTCCCTTCAAGTGTCCCATAAAACGCTCAAACGGATACATCCACCTGAATTGCACAGGCCCCCCGAGATCCGCCTCATATGGCAAATGTACCGTTAGGTGTTCCATCACGTCCAAGAATGAAGATTTTCTCCATGTTACACAACAAGAGAGCAATGTTTTTTTTTAACTTCTCTACCCCGTCTACTGTCAGTGTTCGCGTGCAAAGATCTCGGAAAAACGCCCCAATACCTATAATATAATATACACGAACCATTCATAATCTCCTTAAGCAAACATATATATTTAATTACGTACATAAACTCAATTAAAAGAAATGTAAATACTTGTTTAATTATTACCAACAATTGCTTCGTGGACATGAGACGGCAATAGCTCTTGTAACGCAAACGGTAGTAGTCGCTGCATGAAAACATGGCAATCGTGGCTCTTCATACCAGAAAATTTTTGTCCTCGCTCTATACATCGTGAGAATTTGGAAACATATCCATCCGGAAATTTGACATCTGAGGCCACCCAATCAAATAGAGCTCTCTTCCCATCTGCAGACAATCGAAAACTCGGAATTGGCTGTTTGCCGTCTCTAGTAATCTCCAACTCGCTTCTTTTGCATATTTCTGCTAAGTCCAGCCTCGATTTCATATTGTCTTTACTTTTCCCTTGGACGTTCAAAATGGTATGCATGATGTTATCAAAAAAATTCTTCTCGATATGCATAACGTCAAGATTATGTCGCAAAAGGTGATCCTTCCAATATGGGAGTTCCCAGAATATACTTTTTGTGCCAGTTGTGTGCTTGTCCATATCCGTCAGGCATGTTTGCAGTACAATGCCAATTGCCCCCACGTTTGCATGTTTCCTCACCACCATAATAATCGATCTGATCAAGCAAATCCTGTCCCGAAAGATAATCCGGAGGGGGACCGCGGACAGCTTTATTCTTCGTAAATAAAACCTTGTTCTTTCGGTACTTGTGATTGATAGGAAGAAAACGACGGTGACAATCAAACCAACAAGGTTTTCTTCCATGCCTCAGCGGAAATGCTTCTGCCCTATTCAAACAGTGTGGACACGATAGTCTTCCGTGCGTAGTCCACCCCGACAACATTCCATACGCTGGGAAGTCACTAATCGTCCACAATAATACTGCGCGCATGTTGAAGTTTTGTTGCTGCGAGTAATCAAATGTGCAGACTCCTGAATACCACAGTTGTTTCAGCTCATCGATCAAAGGTTGCAGAAATACATCTAGGGATCGCTTCGGATGCTTTGGACCTGGCACTAAAACAGTTAAGAACAAAAATTATCGCTGCATGCACATTGTCGGCGGAAGATTATATGGAGTCAATATGACGGGCCATAGCGAATATTGTCTCCCTGACATACCAAATGGACTAAATCCGTCTGTGCATAATCCAAGATAAACATTCCTGGACTCATTAGCAAAGTTTGAATGTACCGTCTGAAAGTGTTTCCACGCCTTTGCATATGAGGGATGTGTTATCTCTCCATGATGTGTGGAATGTTCTGCATGCCATCTCATTGACGCTGACGTCATTTCCGATTGGTATAACCGTTTCAATCTTTCGGTGATTGGCAAGTACCACATACGTTGGTAAGGGACCCGCCTCCTTCCCATAGTGGGTTTGTATCTCGGCTTCCCACAAAATCGACATTCCTGCAGCTTATCATCATCTTTCCAGAAAATCATGCAATTGTCAATGCATACATCAATCATTTCATAAGGTAACCCAAGACCCGCAACCAACTTCTGTATTTCATAGTAATTACCAGCAGAAAGATTATCTTCCGGTAAATACTCTTGAAATAGTCCAGCCCACTTATCCATGTTACTCTCGCTGCTGTTATCCTCACTTTTAATTGTCATCATCCTAGCTGCTAGTGACAGTCTAGAAAGTCCCTCTCTACACCCATCGTAAAGTGGTTGATTTGCAGCATCTAACATATCATAAAACTTTTGTGCTTCTATGTTGGGTTCTTCCAGAATTGCTTCCGTAGGATTATCGGCAAAAGCAGGTGTAGTTTCATGAAATGCATCTGTAACCATATCATGAAATCTATTCCCTTGCTGATACCCAATATCATTTCCCAAGATATCAGGATGACCATAATCATAGCTACCGCTATAATTATGTTCTTCAACCCCTTGACTCGAACCACTATTTCCCGCTTCATAGTGAGTCGTCGTATTATAATGATTTTCACCATGAAAATACCATACATAATAGTTTGGTACAAATCCTCTATTAAATACATGTTTTTTAGCAGTATCAACAGCGATATATTTTTTGTTCCTACATTTCTCACAGGGACAAAATATTTTACCCGTTTGCATTGCCTGCGGTTGGTTTTGTGCTTGGTTAAAAAATCCATGTAATCCTTCAACAAACTCTCTCCTCACTTCGCCGGTCCCTGGATCTCTTTGATTGTACATCCAGCTTCGTAACTCATATATTCCGTAACTCATTTTTTTAGTGTTTTATTTTTTTTCCCTCTTTTTTTTTTCCCTTCTCCTCTCTCTTTCCCTCTCTTCCCTTTTTTTTTTTTTGATTTTTGATTTCGAAAGCTGAACGATTCGCTATTTATAGATTTCTGAAAAAATTTTGCTATGGATTTGCGACGGATTTGCGATGTATACTTTGCGACGGATTTGCGACGGTTTCAGTTTTGCGACGGAATTACGACTTACTTGCGACGGATTTGCGACGGAAATATTCCATCGCAAAAAGTTAGGTAAACTCAATTAACACGTGCGCACCTAACCGATCCGCATGTCGGCCACCAACTTATCCTCGCAAATCCGTCGCAATGTTGCGACGGATTTGCGACGACACAGTATGCGACGAAAATACACACCCGCAAATCCGTCGCAAACTTGCGATGGAAGTTTTCCATCGCCATTCCGTCGCAATTTTGTGACGGAATTGCGACGGATTCTTATTTTCTCGCAAAGTCGTCGCAAGTACGTCGCAAGTTTGCGACGGACAACGTTCCGTCGCAAGTACGTCGCAAGTTTGCGACGGACAACGTTCCGTCGCAATTTTGCGACGGATTTGCGATGGTTTATTTTTCCGTCGCACGTCCGACGCAAAGCCATCGCAAAGTTCCGTCGCAAATCCGCTGTTTTCTTAGTGTTTATACAAAATCCATTGCCCATACAAAGAAATTTGGAGTGCATTAACAAGTTTGTAAGCACCATTTCTATAACCTCTTTCTTTGTTTGAAGTGATACCCTTAGTAATTTTGAACTTCCCACCGAAGAATTCTCTTATAAGAAGTGATACTGTGTGTGCTAAAAACTACATTAAAAAATTATGTGTTTTGTAAGAAAGAAACTATAGAGAATTTAGGGCTAGATCTTCTTGTAAGTCGAATGGATCATAAACAAGTATTTAACGAAAGAGATTTGTATTAATTGAATAAAACGGTTACAAGAAATCTCTGAAGAAAGAAGTAAACGAACTCTAAGGAAAAATACAGGAAATGAATCTGAAAGATTGATAGTATTTCTCTAGGTCAAAATCAGGTGAAAAAAACTCTCTCTGTACTGTTTTCCAGAGAAGAAGATAGTAAAAAGTTGTCTCTGTGAACTCAAGACGTCCTCCTTTTATAGCTCTAGAAGTCGAGTTCAACCTCTTTCGCATATCTCGTCCACAAGTCGCGTATCTCATCCACGAGCAGCTCCAGATCCCGTTATTTTCGAACCTAATCAAATCGAGCGAGATTCCCGTTTAACTTGTTCATCTCGTCGTGATGACATGATCTTCCATCGAGGTGGAGTTCGACCTCGTTATTATATATAGCTAATATGGTTTTAGCTGGGCTTGGACAAGAATATTTGGTGGGCTTGAGAGTTTTTTTGGGTCTAAATGGAGTTGTCATTGTTATTGGGTTTGGGCCTTGAATTTTTATGGGCCGAATTTCAGGGCTTCAACAGATATCTTAAATAAAAAAAATTGTAAAAAAATGTAATATGGAGTAGGACAAAAGGAAACTTTTGTTTTCTTAGAAAAGTGTGCTTGGTAATTTGGTTGTAGTATTGTAAAACCAAAGTTAACAGCCTAAACCCAAATGTCTTTAATGTAAGTGGGTAAAATACTAAATACGGAAAATTGCCAAAATCCTACAATATATTAAAGAGAAAGCTATTTTGCTGATGTGTCAGCTTCTCCTTTATTCTGAGTTTTTTTTTTTTTTTTAAATTCTAACTAAATAGATATTTCTAAACCAAAAAATATCCGACCCAACTTTGTTGGTAAAACACGCGGATCCTCATCACTTAAATCAGACCGGAACATACAAATTTGATTCATTCGGTTTGTAGTTCAATTTTGAAAATCGATACTTGGATTACAAGAAATTCCAACCCGACCCAATTATTGTAGAAACAACGCGGATCCTTTTGAACTTAAACCATACCAATCTAATTACCAATTCGATTCTTGACCACGAAAGGATAAATTTGCACAGCAAGACTTTATCAAAGTATTTAATGTGGTTCTTTCTAAAATTAGTGGATATTCTTCCTCAAGTTTGATTCGATTTCCTAATTCACCTACTTCACAATTACTTTTGACTCAAAATAAGGTGCATGATTATTGTGTATATGGACGTTTTAATTGCATTGCTTTGCTTGATTATTTTTATTCCTTTTTTGCTATGAAAATATTATATCAAAAATATACCACTTATTAACGTGATTATTAGTTACCATGTTCTTACTAGCGTAATTTATGTGAGTAATATTCTAAAATTACGTACCCTAAAAAAAAGTTTGGTACCACCTGTCTCTATATAAACGAGTCACCACTGATAACGTCTAATCATCTTTCACAGCAATAGATTTAACCTACTATGTACCTACCGTCTTTGTATGATCACTTTATAATCAACTCCAGCACCACTTCAAATTTGCATTACTTTGTTATTGTTTTCTCCTTTTCGTTTTATTTCAGTTTCATTTGGGGATGGTCGTTTTCTCCATTTCGTTTTCTCCTAGAATATTATATATTGTTATTATGTCTTATGAATAATTTTCTCTTTTCTGCTTTGCAGGCCATATGTGACCGGGTAATTCTGAAACGACAAAAAAACAGTGAGAAAGCTTGCAAGAGTGCGGCATCTATATTCTCAATTCGCAGGGCAACTAAGAAGAGAAGATGACGAGGTTAAATGACCGTTTTCATGATCATATCTAACTCACTTCATTTGTTGAGAGCAAGTTATTTGAAATAGATATTAGTTTCTGTTAACTCAAATCTGATTCTTCACTCCAAACATATTTAAAGTTCACATTACCTGATTCGTCCATACTTTTAATATCGTATAATATGATTTTAATTTGGTCTAATATGATTAAGCAAATTAGTATAATATGACTTAATTCTTCCTGCCATATTTTCTAGCACTAACGTTTTTTCAGGGAAAAAAAAGAAGAGTTTCAGTGCTGAATAAGCTTATCTCATAATAGATGCGAATTATATATTTGTTAGAATTTAATTAGTATGCATATATACTGAGGTTTGATACATATTCTTCCTTTTTTCTTTCAAAATCATTTGATAGAGTGATGTATTCTGGACCTGTTGGATTATTTGGTGGTGGAGAGAGTGAATTTTATCTGCTTTAGTCGAGAAGGTTAGCTTTTTACTTAACAACAACATTTCTCAGCGTAGCAAACTGCCCATGCTGTTAGGTCGTTACATCTATCTGACCGTCTTTATGTTTCCTAGGGTCTTGGAGCATTGATCTATGTAGGAACAGGAATAGTTTCATGAAACATTGATCTATGAAGTCATTTAAATGAGCCAGCTTTTCAACCAATCAACTACATAATGGCGGACTGAGATTGTTTAGTAAACTATCTTTGATTAAATTTCTGTGTGCTTTAGTGATAAGTGAGATAAATATATGTAAAAATAATGATAATTTATCATTTTTAAATCTTCATTTAGCTATTCAGTAAAACCTCTATAAAATAATAATGTTGGAACTTATAAAATTTTTTTTATTAAATGTCGGAACTTATAAAACCTCTATAAATTTATTATCTTGTAGAGTTATTATTTTATCGATAAAATATTATTTTATCAAAATATTTTATCAAAAACAAAAAAAATATAAAAATATATTTTTTCAATTTTTTTATTCAAATTTCCTTATACTTTGTTATTTACATATTTCATATTATGTTAGCTTTTCATTTTTCATTTTGTTTATTTATTTTTTTTCTTCGTACGAAACATTGTTTTGGTTTAATATATACAAATCTTTTTTTTTTCTTAACACAAATTGAAGACACCACTAGAAATTGTTTATACAATAAGAAAAATCTGAGATGAGCTCCAACGAGAATTCAACTTTTAGAAAAGACAAACTATATTGGAGTCATATTTTACTAAATTGCCTTAGATATATATGCCTAAGTTTTATAATTATTATTTTAGCTTATTGTTGGGACTATATTTTTACATAGGAGTTTCAAAAATATTATTATCTTATCATTTTATCGCATTTTGCTATTTTATACACTGGCCCGAGTTGGGACCGGAGAAATTTATTATCTTATAGTGATTATTATTATTTTATCGAGTATTATTTTATAGAGGTCCTACTGTATGTTGACCAAAAGAACTTTTAAACCGACATTGAGGGTCTCTATGAAGAACTTACAAAACTAAATATTTGTACTCAACAACAGTAACAATATAATTCATATTATATTATCAAAAAAACATATATTAATCTCAACATAATATCAAAAATGATGTCCCTATTCAATAAAAATTTACATTGAAAACAAAACAATTAAAGTTCATATAACCCCGCACCATTTGTTCTTATCATGTATTTCAATATTATTGTTATTGCAATATACTAGAATCGGACCCGCGCTACGCCGCGGTATTATTTTTTCTCTTTTTATAGAGTTTGCATCTTCTGTTGACATCGGCTTCTTGGAAAGCCCTTCTGCTTCATTACTATAATCTGCATTTCTTGTAGCAGTAGCAGAAACAGTCTCTTGTGACTCTTCCTCAAATCCTCTATTTAACTCTTTCTCTTGCTTCATTTGCACCATTTGCGACATCACTGGCTTCAGCGATCATGAGAGACGAAGCTAAGAATATCGGAAACCATCTTTAGCGGCAGTTTTTGGTCTCCATCGTAGTTACAGTCAAAGTCGCAGCAACAAGCTAAAGAACTGGTCTATACCTGCCAAATACTGGTTATATCAAGCAACAAAATAGTTATAAGAGTAAAATAGCTACCTACCATGTTCTTGAAAAATGCAGCAATTAACATAACACTGGTCTAAAAACAGTGAACATATATAAAAAGCATAAATAAAGAGTAAAGAAACCATGAGCATCTTCCACTCCTGAGATTATGCATAAGTAGGCGGAAAGCAAGTAAAGGTGATCCACTATCCATCTAACTCAGAGAGTTAACTAAGCTATTGTATATAAGAATATTAACATCGCCAATGATTGGATTCAACCAAGAAACTGAGCGTACTTGGCTTCAGTCAAACCCATCATGTATATGAATGGCTTGTCTTTGACTCCCAAGCCAGAAATTACTGATTGGTACATGAGTAAATCTGAAAGGAAGCAGCCAATCTGGTTTGTTTCTAAGCACGATCAAAGGAAAACAAAAGAGGATAAGTTACAATCTCACATTCAGTTTTGATGTAGCCACATGTGGTAAGTAAAAAAATAAAACAAAACAATTTGATAATCATGCCTTGTTGTTGTATTGCTGTAAGAAAACTAACTCACTTGATAATAATCTCATTGTTATATTGATGGATTTCGTTCTATGTTTGTGATCTTGGTTCCTCTGTTTCACTGGATACCATTGTGAAACAACAATACTACAAACTACAGAAAAAACTCCTCTCTACAATGGATCACTACGAGAGAATGTATACAATGTGTGTGAGTTTTACAATGTCTGAACATAAGCAATTAAAATCAATAAACTAATCTTTTGCATACAGCAGTTAACCGCAGTCAAAATCCAATGATACACCTAAGGCACCAAGTAAATCATTATATGTGAAGATAATTCATAACAGTCTGAAGATCACATAGCTACAGAAAAAGAATAGGATGAGTCCAACAATGACCAAAGCATAGATTCCATGTAACTTTGAACACTGAAGAGCTTAAAAACTGTAAGATCGATAAGTGATGAGAATGAAGGACAATTTTCATACGTTGTATCTCTATTTCTCTTTCCTTTATTTTAAAGTTGAATTCATGATCGAGAGTTTTGATCATGATTTTCTCAATCAATTTATATCAACTTATTACGTACTCAACAAATTACAATCGTAGTGAGAATAAACCCAGATTAATTGCAATGGCCTATATTAGGATTTTAGCACCAAATCTCAGTTAAGTGAGTCCAAAAAAGAATTCCTATTGAACTCATAATCCCATCACCAAAATCTGAATAATATCACAAAAGTTTCGATTTTTCTTGCCAGACAGAAACAAAACACAAAATCTCTATTCAATAAGAATATTTTTAAGGTAATCGATATTGAATCTTAAAAGCTGACTGAAAACACAACCACATTTCTAAAGTTCATTCAGACATTTAGTCGAACACCTGATCTGCAATATACTAACCTTCATCTACTCTATCAAAACCTGATGAATAAATACCTCACGACTTCCTCTAGAGTGTTTATGCGTGGATCTACGTGCGAGCGGAGACCATGAGATTTCTTCAGACGAATTGCCGACGAGCGGAGACGGAGAGATTTCTTCAGGCGAATGGGTTTAATTTCCTGGAAGAAGAAAAGTGAAAGGGAGATTTTTTCAGGCAGTTGCTTTGATTTCTATGTCAGAAGAAGAAGGAAACATTCGTGGAAGAAGAGGAAACATTCGTGGAAGAAGAGTAAAGGGAGGAAGAAGCTGAGTGAAAGGGAGATTTGTTCGCGAATCAATTTAATTTGGTTGTCGAAGAAGAACTAAATTTTCGCGGAAGAAGAAGACTAATCCAAAACCGGGTGGTGGAAACGAAGAAATCAATTAAATCGGACCAAATATGTGGCAATTAAACCGAAAAAATTGCTGACTGGTATTATTTAGAATGTTTCTATTGGCGGTTTGTTTTAAATGATGTGTCAACTCAAGAAAGCTCAAAAAAGCTGATGTGTCAGCTGCTGGAGTAACACAATCAACTACATAATGGCGGACTGAGATTGTTTAGTAAACTATCTTTGATTAAATTTCTGTGTGCTTTAGTGATAAGTGAGATAAATATATGTAAAAATAATGATAATTTATCATTTTTAAATCTTCATTTAGCTATTCAGTAAAACCTCTATAAAATAATAATGTTGGAACTTATAAAATTTTTTTTATTAAATGTCGGAACTTATAAAACCTCTATAAATTTATTATCTTGTAGAGTTATTATTTTATCGATAAAATATTATTTTATCAAAATATTTTATCAAAAACAAAAAAAATATAAAAATATATTTTTTCAATTTTTTTATTCAAATTTCCTTATACTTTGTTATTTACATATTTCATATTATGTTAGCTTTTCATTTTTCATTTTGTTTATTTATTTTTTTTCTTCGTACGAAACATTGTTTTGGTTTAATATATACAAATCTTTTTTTTTTCTTAACACAAATTGAAGACACCACTAGAAATTGTTTATACAATAAGAAAAATCTGAGATGAGCTCCAACGAGAATTCAACTTTTAGAAAAGACAAACTATATTGGAGTCATATTTTACTAAATTGCCTTAGATATATATGCCTAAGTTTTATAATTATTATTTTAGCTTATTGTTGGGACTATATTTTTACATAGGAGTTTCAAAAATATTATTATCTTATCATTTTATCGCATTTTGCTATTTTATACACTGGCCCGAGTTGGGACCGGAGAAATTTATTATCTTATAGTGATTATTATTATTTTATCGAGTATTATTTTATAGAGGTCCTACTGTATGTTGACCAAAAGAACTTTTAAACCGACATTGAGGGTCTCTATGAAGAACTTACAAAACTAAATATTTGTACTCAACAACAGTAACAATATAATTCATATTATATTATCAAAAAAACATATATTAATCTCAACATAATATCAAAAATGATGTCCCTATTCAATAAAAATTTACATTGAAAACAAAACAATTAAAGTTCATATAACCCCGCACCATTTGTTCTTATCATGTATTTCAATATTATTGTTATTGCAATATACTAGAATCGGACCCGCGCTACGCCGCGGTATTATTTTTTCTCTTTTTATAGAGTTTGCATCTTCTGTTGACATCGGCTTCTTGGAAAGCCCTTCTGCTTCATTACTATAATCTGCATTTCTTGTAGCAGTAGCAGAAACAGTCTCTTGTGACTCTTCCTCAAATCCTCTATTTAACTCTTTCTCTTGCTTCATTTGCACCATTTGCGACATCACTGGCTTCAGCGATCATGAGAGACGAAGCTAAGAATATCGGAAACCATCTTTAGCGGCAGTTTTTGGTCTCCATCGTAGTTACAGTCAAAGTCGCAGCAACAAGCTAAAGAACTGGTCTATACCTGCCAAATACTGGTTATATCAAGCAACAAAATAGTTATAAGAGTAAAATAGCTACCTACCATGTTCTTGAAAAATGCAGCAATTAACATAACACTGGTCTAAAAACAGTGAACATATATAAAAAGCATAAATAAAGAGTAAAGAAACCATGAGCATCTTCCACTCCTGAGATTATGCATAAGTAGGCGGAAAGCAAGTAAAGGTGATCCACTATCCATCTAACTCAGAGAGTTAACTAAGCTATTGTATATAAGAATATTAACATCGCCAATGATTGGATTCAACCAAGAAACTGAGCGTACTTGGCTTCAGTCAAACCCATCATGTATATGAATGGCTTGTCTTTGACTCCCAAGCCAGAAATTACTGATTGGTACATGAGTAAATCTGAAAGGAAGCAGCCAATCTGGTTTGTTTCTAAGCACGATCAAAGGAAAACAAAAGAGGATAAGTTACAATCTCACATTCAGTTTTGATGTAGCCACATGTGGTAAGTAAAAAAATAAAACAAAACAATTTGATAATCATGCCTTGTTGTTGTATTGCTGTAAGAAAACTAACTCACTTGATAATAATCTCATTGTTATATTGATGGATTTCGTTCTATGTTTGTGATCTTGGTTCCTCTGTTTCACTGGATACCATTGTGAAACAACAATACTACAAACTACAGAAAAAACTCCTCTCTACAATGGATCACTACGAGAGAATGTATACAATGTGTGTGAGTTTTACAATGTCTGAACATAAGCAATTAAAATCAATAAACTAATCTTTTGCATACAGCAGTTAACCGCAGTCAAAATCCAATGATACACCTAAGGCACCAAGTAAATCATTATATGTGAAGATAATTCATAACAGTCTGAAGATCACATAGCTACAGAAAAAGAATAGGATGAGTCCAACAATGACCAAAGCATAGATTCCATGTAACTTTGAACACTGAAGAGCTTAAAAACTGTAAGATCGATAAGTGATGAGAATGAAGGACAATTTTCATACGTTGTATCTCTATTTCTCTTTCCTTTATTTTAAAGTTGAATTCATGATCGAGAGTTTTGATCATGATTTTCTCAATCAATTTATATCAACTTATTACGTACTCAACAAATTACAATCGTAGTGAGAATAAACCCAGATTAATTGCAATGGCCTATATTAGGATTTTAGCACCAAATCTCAGTTAAGTGAGTCCAAAAAAGAATTCCTATTGAACTCATAATCCCATCACCAAAATCTGAATAATATCACAAAAGTTTCGATTTTTCTTGCCAGACAGAAACAAAACACAAAATCTCTATTCAATAAGAATATTTTTAAGGTAATCGATATTGAATCTTAAAAGCTGACTGAAAACACAACCACATTTCTAAAGTTCATTCAGACATTTAGTCGAACACCTGATCTGCAATATACTAACCTTCATCTACTCTATCAAAACCTGATGAATAAATACCTCACGACTTCCTCTAGAGTGTTTATGCGTGGATCTACGTGCGAGCGGAGACCATGAGATTTCTTCAGACGAATTGCCGACGAGCGGAGACGGAGAGATTTCTTCAGGCGAATGGGTTTAATTTCCTGGAAGAAGAAAAGTGAAAGGGAGATTTTTTCAGGCAGTTGCTTTGATTTCTATGTCAGAAGAAGAAGGAAACATTCGTGGAAGAAGAGGAAACATTCGTGGAAGAAGAGTAAAGGGAGGAAGAAGCTGAGTGAAAGGGAGATTTGTTCGCGAATCAATTTAATTTGGTTGTCGAAGAAGAACTAAATTTTCGCGGAAGAAGAAGACTAATCCAAAACCGGGTGGTGGAAACGAAGAAATCAATTAAATCGGACCAAATATGTGGCAATTAAACCGAAAAAATTGCTGACTGGTATTATTTAGAATGTTTCTATTGGCGGTTTGTTTTAAATGATGTGTCAACTCAAGAAAGCTCAAAAAAGCTGATGTGTCAGCTGCTGGAGTAACACAAGGGGTTTTTGTGTATTGAATTGTTTTGGTTTTAGTTTTGCTACGAAGAATCAGAAGCAAAAGAGCCTTCTTTGACCAAATATAATGTGGTCAAACAGTTACACTAGTATGATCCAAGGGCTGCTGCTCTTCCGGACACGTCACCGTTTCCGCGAAATCAACATCACTGCACGGAGATATTCGCCATCAATCTCTATTCCCAGCAAAATTCCGGCGACGATGATGCCACCGGAGCTGCAGCCGCGGCTGTTCCGGCCGCATATATCCTCTTCCTCCAGTGAACCAACTTTGTCTTCTCCCTCTTACTCCCCCCACATGAGCCCTGCCTCCTCCAGAAACTTCATCGATCGAACTACTGTTACCTCGAGATCTAGCAACTCTCGATTCTCTCCTTCTTCCTTCGCCTACAACGGAAGGATCGCCATTGCTCTTGTCCCCTGTGCTGCCTTCCTCCTGGACCTCGGCGGCGGTCCGGTTGTCGCTACTCTCACCATCGGCCTCCTCATATCATACATCGTCGATTCCCTCAACGTCAAATTCGGAGCCTTCTTGGGAATATGGATGTCGTTGATCGCAGCTCAGATCTCCTTCTTCTTCTCTTCTTCTCTCATTTCCTCCTTCAATTCCGTCCCGCTCGGCTTGCTCGCTGCTTTTCTCTGCGCCGAGACCACTTTCCTCATCGGATGCTGGACTTCCCTCCAGTTCAAGTGGCTGCAGCTGGAAAATCCTTCCATTGTTGTCGTTCTCGAGCGCCTCTTGTTCGCCTGCGTCCCCTTCACTGCCTCTTCATTGTTCGCCTGGGCTACCATTTCCGCCGTCGGGATGAACAACTCTTCCTACTATTTTCTAGTGTTCGCCTGCGTCTTCTACTGGGTTTTCGGTATCCCAAGGGTTTCTTCATTCAAGAGTTGTTTTCCGCTCTTTTGGGAAGTATATTCAAGTTCCCCCTCCATTGAACTACCTTCTGGTGACCACAACCATGCTTGGAGGTGCTGCTGGCGCTGGTGCTTCTGTTCTTGGAATGATCTCGAGTGCTCTTAGCCCAGCCTTTTTCACAGCTTTGGCTTTGATTGTGAGTTCTGCAGGAGCTATCGTTGTAGGGTTTCCACTTCTGGTAAGTATTTTACTTCCAGTTATAATTGTTAGTTCCCTGAGCTATCCTGTGATTAAAATTCGATTGCAATTAACTGAATTTCACATTCTCTGTTTATCATGCAGTTTACTCCGCTCCCTGCAGTAGCTCGGCTTTATTTTGCTCGGTTTTTTACAAAGAAAAGTGTGTCCTCGCATTATTGCTGTGTTACATTGAGGACCGCTTTTTCAATTACTCAAGCATATATTATTATGGAATGGAAGACGATGTGATGTACCCTAGCTACATGGTTATCTTGACCACGCTTGTTGGATTGGCTGTGGTGAGAAGACTATTTGCTGATCATCGAATCGGACAGAAGGCAGTATGGATCTTGACCTGTCTGTATTCAGCAAAGTTGGCTATGCTCTTCCTGTCATCAAAATCAATTGTATGGATGTCTGCAGCTCTATTGCTGGCTGTTTCCCCTCCCTTACTGCTATACAAGTATGTAACTAGGGATTTTAACTTTTACAAGTATCATCTCATCTTCAATTTTAACACTGATTCTATTTTACCCTGTCGGTGAATTTCCAGGGAGAAGTCGAAATCTGCCTCTAAAATGATATCATGGCAAGGTTATGCTCATGCTGTAGTGGTTGCTGTCTCTGTTTGGTTTTGCCGGGAAACGATACTTGATGCTCTACAGTGGTGGAATGGAAAACCTCCGTCTGATGGCTTGCTTCTTGGTTTCTCCATCGTTTTAAATGGTCTGGCCTGTATACCAGTTGCTGCCCCTCCACTTTTCCCATGTCCTGGTATGTCTGTTATACTTTTGGCTTATGTTTTGTTTGATGTTTATCGTTGCTGTCTAAGAAAGAGTTCTCCGACAAGATTCTTAGGTGGACTTAAAGGCTGCAGCATTTCTTTAGCAAGCCTCTAGTTCTGGGTTCCTATGAGGTCATTTAACATGCTATGAGGTTGTGATTAATATCAGAGATTACATCATGGAGTTCATGAAAAAAAAAAAAGTATATTTATAATTGCTCTACTTAGCTGTGTTCTTGAACGTTGAGCTATAAACTTCAACTTAAACTCCATGGTGTAGTAAGACTGTATCTAGTTGTAGACTTGTAGTCGTGCTGGAACTCAGGTCTTGATTTTAAGAGTTTAAATATCAAAAAGAAAAGGTTCAGTTGCTGCTTTTTCCTGATGAGGTGAATTTTCTTGTTTTTTTTTGCAGTCAGCTAAGAGAAGTTTGGTATTGGTAGTAGCAACTGGATGCATGTTTATTCTGATGCAGCCACCGAATAAAAAACGATGGCTCTATTTCCAGTGACCTATTTGTTAGAAGGGCAGGTCAGAATAAAAAACGATGTCAACGCCTGGGATTGGGATGCAAGGGAGGGGGATAAGAAAGTCACAACAATGTAGGCCATTGAAGGTGCAAGAACATCTCTTCTAAGTCTCTATGCAGCGATGTTTATGCTTGTAGCCCTCCTGATTAAGTTTGAGCTCACTTCGCTTTTGCGTGAGAAATTCTCTGAGAGGAGTGGTCAGTCAAAAACCACCCAAGGCGGCACTCGGGGGAAGGGATGTTCCCGACACGGATGAGGTTGATGCAGCAACGCCGAGCCACCTCGATCCAAAGCTTGGCAATAGAGAAAATGTCAGAGGATGGAGCGGCCTGGATGCCTGCGGTTGGTAACGTAGCCACCATCATGTGCTTTGCGATATGCTTAATCCTCAACATCCACATCTCAGGCGGGTCAAGCCAAGCGATGTTCTTCCTGCTCCAATCTTACTTCTCCTGAACCAAGACTCTGATCTCTTATCCGGGTTTGGCGATAAGCAGTGATACTTCCCGGTTACACTAGCTATATCGACGTACTTGGCGTTATTCTCTTGATACACTGTATGGGAAGAAGTTTGGTACGGTGGAAACACAGGTTGGGGAGTAGAGATTGGAGGGCGTGAATGGTTCTTTGCAGTGAAGAACATCGCTCTCCTAATACTCACAGCACCTGGTCACATTATATTTAACAGGTACGTGTGGAGTTACACCAGTAAACACACAGACTCGTCGCCGATGCTGACGGTGCCACTTAGCTTTGCAGCCGTGCTGATAACCGACGTGTTTCACTTCAGGTTCGGCTTCTGGGAGTTTTAGGGATTGTGTACTCTGCGGCTCAGTACGTGATTTCTAGGCAGCAATATATGAAAAGTAATCTTTTTTGTAACATAATTTGTGAAACATTTGTCTTTGTTTTGCCTGTTTTCTTTTCTTGTTTATTTTTTATTTTTACTTTGTTTCTCATTTGATGCATTAGAAATTGCAAAGATAAGTTTACAGGACTTATCTATGGTCTTCTTACAAATCTCTATTTAAAAATCGAATGAAACTGTAAAACGGATCTTCTGCTCTTAAAAGTAGCTATAGTAAAACAAATAATTAGGAAGATACGATTACCGTTGTTTTTGAGAAACACAATAATACCAAAAAAAAAAAAAAAAAAAAAAAAAACACACACACATGAGACAGAACAGAATAATACAGTTACGTTTCCGGGTAATATGGTGGACTTCCATCGTAATGCATTAATCCCCAAATATATGCATAGTGTGCATGGTATTTGAACTCGGGGCAGGTACGTCGCAGATCTCCCTCATGTGCTAAAAAAATTTTAAAGCCCTTTCGGTAGAAATTATCCAGTGACTTCGAAAAATGAAAATAATTTGTGATAAGCAAGATGTTCATATGATTCCCCACTATGTGTTTTATTGAATGTTCGAGCAAGTGCTCTTCCAACTTGAGTTGTGGAGCAGGTGTACCGGGCTTACCTTTATACTTTGCATGGCGATTGCAGTAGTCAAATCTGTCATCGCATTGTTGGAGCGTGAAACCTTGATTCCTAAGAGATGTTTCATCAGCTGCACTCAACTTCTTCAAGTCTCCACATACCATTCTTTTAGCCGAAAGAGCATAGGTTGGAGAGTTTGGATCTTGGCTTTTGATCTCGTTCAAGGCCTTTTCAATAAAATTGACTAAATTTTGGGCAGGATATTTGAGGGGACAGGTGTTGAGATCCCAAAAGGTATCCACAAGTTCGGTAATTGCCTCAGGTTGTTTGGAAGCACGTTTCTTTTCCTTTTGTTTTCTGGATTTAGGTATGGGGTCCATGGGCCTGTGGGGAAAAAAAAAAAGTGAAGATAGATTAGAAAAGTACCTTAATGCAAAGTAATAAAGTTTATAATGTAACACGGAGCGAATAACACACAACACGGAGCTAATAACACGTTTTTGGGTTGCATAGAAAAGTACCTTACTTTGCGTTTATCTTTTTATCAGTCTTCACTAACTTAAAAGAGTTTACACCAGCGAGGATTACAAGAGAAGAGGAACAAACACAGTAACAGAAACATAGGAAGAAGAAGAAGAGTAGGGGAGAAGCTTACGGACAAGAGAAATTTAGTGGGTGAACAGAGGAAGAAGAAGAAGAAGAAGAGTAGGGGAGAAGCTTACGGACAAGAGAAATTTAGTGGGTGAAGCTAAGATCCAGTTGATCAACTTTATCTTCTATCTTCATAAAAGAAGAGAGTAATTTATAGAAAGACTCTTCTGTAAGTTGCTCATGCCAATGGCAAAGACAAATGATCCTCTTCTCTCTTCAGTAATTATGCTTTTACTGCATTGGTCGTACGATCCAGCTGTTTCCCTTGTGGTTTTTCATAGTAAATGGAGAGACTCTTCTTTTCTTCTTTACCAATTTGCAACATATTACATTAAATATAGTCATGGGAACTCCATACTTTTTAATTGATGCATCGAATATTTCTTCTTTCAATTCGTTTTTAACATCATTTCACGTTGGTCTGTTTTAGGTTTTGACTTCGGTTTCAAAACATTATAATTACAAGGTGCTACAAGTTTGAAATAGTGGGGACCTCATGAAAAGTATATGACCATCTAGCCACCGGTTGAAAACACGTAGACTTGAAACTCTGTGTATATATGAAAATACGAATAAGGTTGCGGTTGCTATTATATACGATATTAATAAAATGAAAAGATATGATTCATCGTTTTAAAAATATTGTATACCTGCAGAAAAAGAAAAAGGATCATCAAGGCATTATCAGGTTCCACCACTTTAACTTGTTGTTCACTTCCCAGGTGCATTTTCTTTTTCTTTCTTCTTAGCGCATGCATCATATATAGTAATATTGTAATTAATTTTGATTTTCTTTTTAAAATTAGTTATACCAAGGACAATGAGATATATTCAAAATTAGTTTTTTAAATTAGTTTTTATAACTCCTATTATTTCAAAATTATTTGAAGAATTTTCTATCGCGGAGAAATCTCACCCTAAATGAACATGATTTAGAACTCTAATTAATGTTTCTTCAACAACTAGCAATCCGTGAAATTAAAATTCATCGAGAGATTCAATGTTAATGTTGATGTTGATGTTGATGTTGATGTTGATGGGAAGAGCCTATTGCTTACGTAGTATTGCTGGCAAATGAGACAAACAGAGGTCATTGATTGTTTGACAGGAAAATTTTCGATGGAGACACACAGATGTACTATATAGTAAAAAGACTTGTTTTGTCTCAAAGTATGTGTCAAATCAACTCATATCCTAACCCTTGTTACAAAATACCCAATCACTAAAATCAACCCACATCCTTAATTATAATTTGGTAGCATTTGACTTGTCTTAATTTGTTTTATTCTAGTATTTTCTATTTAATTTTTTAAATAAAAAATTTGAAAATCTGAGCAAAATTTTATATTTAGTTTAGAGAGATTTTTCTAATATCAAAATGGTTAGTGTTCATATTTGTGGTTTTCTTTATATAAGAGGAGTTGCACAGCGATGTTTTTAGTATTAACCATTAAGCACAGCGAAATCTTCCGAATGGATTTGTACATATGTTATGTGTATTTTGTAAAATTAATGAGCTGCGCATTTGCAAATTTTTAGTTGAAACAGTTTTATCATCTTTCCATACGTACTAAGGTTTTCTATAACGTAAAGTATGAAATTTTAGGTTTAAACACTTCCAAATAAAATAAGAAAAAAAAAAATCGAATTTATGCTTAGGACAATGAAATCTATTACAGATTTTATAACTCTCTTATTTTAAAAACTTTTGAAGAATGTTCCATTGCTCAGAAATCTCATCATAAATGAACAATATTTTGAACTCTAGTTAATGTTCGTAAAAATATCATGAAAGATTTTCAACGACGAGTAGTGGGTGAAATCAAATTCATGGAGAGGTACTATTTCTACTAAGATCAACCAAAATTATTGATGAAGTATGATTCATGAAAGAAGACAAAAGCAATATAAAGACTTGCTTTATCTCAAATTATGCTTATGCCAAATCCATTTTCAATTTGTTCAAAAAAAAAAAATCCATTTTCAAATTATATAATCTAATAATCTTGTTTGGCTATAATTTGTATTGGTAAAGAACGAAAGGAAAAATGTAAATTGACTAAAAGTGCTTGTGATAATATTATCCTTCATAAGAATCTTGTTTGATGAAGTGTTTTTTAAAAAAAAAAATCTAAGGATATGGTTTCATATTTTTCAAGGGTCAATTAGCTTAGTAATATTGGAAACAAGAACTAAGAGCATGATCAACGGTGATCGCTTAACACGATGCTTAGTCATTATGTAATTAAAATTAAATAATAAAAAAAAAAAAGAGCAGCGACGCTTAATTAGACATTAGAAGCGTCGGTGTCTAACGCCACGTGTTGCGCAGTTGGACCACAAAACTCAGAAAAAAAAAAATGCCCCATTTTCTTTCTCGACATTTATTCTCCTTCTCATTTCTTCTCTTACTCTTCCATCCCCGACTGTAAGGCGAATCGGTGCCAACAGACATTCTCGATCGATTCCGACTGAGAAATTGATCGGAAAGGATGTCGCCGGTGTCGGAACTTCCGAGATCATCGACTGGTAATGGGAATAGGAGATGAAGCGACCGTAAGATCAACAAATTCGAATCAACCAACCGTCTTCTGTTTGCATGTGAGTTATTTTACACAATCGGTTGTTTCTCGTTGTTAATTAGGGTTTAAAGGTCTGTGAGAAGCTCTGGATTTGGTGTATCAATTTGTTTGGGTGCTAAACTTTCAGATTTGTGAATAATAAATTTTGTGTGCATGCTTTCTCCTTGAATTTCAATATTCTTTGATTGTGTGATTACTGGTTTCATCATTCGTCCCTGGATTTGTGCAAAATTAATTTGTTTTTATTTTTGGTTCTTGAGGTTTGGTTCTGACAAGAAAGTTGTTCTTGTTTCAGGTTACTCGTGAAGGAGATGAAAAATACCTTATTGCAGCTGCTGAGCAACCTCTTTGTGCATACCTTCAAGATGAATGGATCCATCCGAGCAAGCTTCCCAAAAGGTGTGTATATATATACATTAGACTATTGAACCATTATGTATTTATAGAAGAAGAAATGATTGACATGATAGCTTTTTTGGTCCAGATATGCAGGTTACTCGACCTGCTTTAGAAAAGAAGCTGGTTCCCATGGAAGAGTTTGACAAAGTTGAACAGTTTTGCATCACTTCTCCTGATGATTCTTGGGCACTGTTCGATGAGATTATCAAGATGTACATTTTGGTAATAGAGAAGGCTGCGGTGTACGAAGAATTATCTGATGATAATCTTCTTGTCCATGGAGACAAAAGAGGACAGATTTGATGAGAAGGCTGCGGTTTTGTGCCTCGTAGAACAGGTTTGTGCCTTAATTTTTCTTATGTCTCATGTTGATTCTCTCCTAAATGTCTTCTGTTATCTGAACATTTTCTTTTTGTGGCATTTTTGTGGAGGAAAATCCGGTATTCTCTGATGTCTTCATTGGTGGTAATGCACGGAGGAGAAGCTGTTACATTCACGGTGACGTCCATTGTCATGAGATTATCGTGTAAGTTTTTCTAAACTCCATTCTTAAATGTTAATTTGAATGTGAAGATGAATGTTTTATGACTTCTGTCGAAAATTTAGAAGTCCATGCTTTATTGATTTTAATTGTTTTGATGAATTAAAAGTTAGGTGGTAATAAATGCAGGACTTGATTATCATTGATGGATTTAGGCGTGTGAGATAGCCGTTGTGTTACATCATCATGAATGTGGTTTTAGCTTTTGAGATAATAGGGTTTAGGGGTTATAGCTTTTGCGTTGGATAATAGGTGTGGTTGTTGCTTGGTGTTTAAGAATATGGTTGAGAGTGCTATGAATGCATTCTTCTCTTTAAAACTCCCACGAATCTTTCCGTTTTAAACTCACTCCTTCTCCTTTCCGTTTAAAACTCACTGCTTCTTCTCTCATCCTCTTTCCGATCATCTTCTTCTAAACCCATTTCCTTATGAATCCATTCTCTCAAGCCTCCAATTATGTTGAGCTCTTAAACAGTCAAGAAGATCCTCAACCATTTTCTTATGACCCTCTAAACTCATTTGGCTCATCTCAACTCCCTGTCTTCGGTACTCAACAAGCTGAAGGTTCAAGTATCGGTGGAGACACACCTCCGGAACCAAGAGAGAGGAAAGCATGGAGTCCGCCGGATGATCTGCTGCTCATCAGCGCATGGCTGAACACGAGCAAGGACCCGATTGTTTGCAATGAGCAAAAGTTAGGAGCTTTCTGGAAACGGATTTCTGAGTACGTGACGGCAAATGCTAAGGCTGCAGGAAGCTTAAAGAGAGCGCCAAATAACTGCAAGAACCGGTGGCAGAAGATTAATGAGATAGTTACAAAGTTTAGTGGATCCTATGCGGCAGCAACAAGAGAGAGAGCTAGTGGTCAGAATGAGAGTGACGTTATTACGCGAGCCTACGAGATATACTTCAACAATCACGCAAAGAAATTCAATCTTGAGTATGCTTGGAGGCAACTGCGCTATGACCAGAAGTGGTGTGAGATATCGACAAGTAAAACTGAGGCAACCTCTAAAAGAAGAAGGGTTGAGGATGGTTCAACTTCTGCTGCTGATGATGAAGCCCAGACACGACCTCCTGGTGTTAAGGCGGCTAAAGCCAAGGCTAAGAAGAGTGTGGAGGAAGGCAAAGATGCTGTCGAGCTGCGCACCATTAAGGAGATCAAAGACAAGGACTACGCAATGAGAGATACTCTGGCTGACAAGAAGATACTCGACAGTCTCATTGCGAAAAAAGAACCATTATCTAAGACTGACGAAGCTTTGAAGGAGAAGCTTATTTCGATGATATACTATAACTAGTGTTTTGAGGTTAAGGGTTATATGTTTGTTTTTTATTTTGTCTTTTAGGTTGTCTTCTTGCTTTCATGTTTGTGTTTAAGTTATGTGTTTCAGATTTCTGATTTAGGACAATGTTTTATTTTGTCTTCTCAGTTTCATGTTTGTGTTTAAGCCAAGTTGTGTTTAATGAAAGTTTCGTCTCTGTTTTATGACAAGTTTGTTTAATGTTGTGTTTGATGTTTGTTTCATAACAAGTTTGTTTAATGTTGTGTTTGATGTTTTTTTCATGACAAGTTTATTTAATGTTTTAGTTTAATCGTTACCATCTGAAATAATTGTTGGTTTTGTCTTTGATGCAACAGGTTTTCTCATGTCGGCACAAGAGGTTATCTCATGTCGGCACCAGTTTGGAAAGTAGTGGTTTTAAGTTTTTAAGTTTAAAACCGTGTCTCTTGTCTCATGTGTCACGAGATTTTTAAGTTTTTTTGTCATGTTATATGTATCTCAACTCTATATATTCGCTCTCTAGAAGCACATCCCATTATATTCTCATTTCAACTTTATTATTTTGCCATTCACAAGTCTTGTAACGAGAGTCTCTTCTCTTCTTTTTGTTTATTTTTGGCAAACATAAAAATTGTAACGAGAGTCTTGTAACGAGAGTCTCTTCTCTTCTCTTGTAACAAGTTTTTCTCCTCTTTTTTGGTTATCGCCTTCTTTCATAACATTTACAAGAATATTTATAAAAAAAATTATGGGTTCTTCTTCCCATAATAATTATGATGATCATTCCATTGATGAATATTTTGATATGAGAGTTGATCAAATACTAGAGCAAAGGCTGCAAAATATATCCATGGGCAATAGTGATGATCAAGCGGCAAGGGAACCAAGGAAGAAAAGAAGTTTTATCCAAAGAAATCGTGGAGAAGGCGACTTGCGTTTACGGAGAGATTATTTTGATGAAGCGGCCGTATACCCTACTCATTTATTCCGAAGACGTTTTAGAATGAACAGGCCGTTGTTCTTGCGCATTGTCAATGGTTTGGAAATGGCAATTCCATTTTTTGGACAAAAAAGAGATGCTCTTGGAAATCCTGGTTTTTCTGCACTACAAAAGTGTACAGCAGCAATTCGACTATTGGCATATGGGACAGCGGCTGATGCGGTTGATGAGTACCTCCGGATGGGTGCAAGTACTGCTCGTTCTTGTTTAGAACAATTCGTGGAAGGAATCATAAATGTGTTCGGGAATGAGTACCTAAGAAGACCCACACCGAAGGATCTTCAAAGACTACTTGATAAAGGAGCGGAACGTAGATTTCCCGGGATGATAGGAAGCATCGACTGTATGCACTGGGAGTGGAAGAATTGCCCCACCGCTTGGAAAGGGCAATATACACGTGCTTCTGCGAAGCCCACAATCGTTTTAGAGGCCGTAGCTTCACATGATCTCTGGTTATGGCACGCGTTTTTTGGAGCTCCAGGTACCTTAAACGATCTCAATATACTTGATCGATCACCTGTTTTTGATGATATAATAAATGGTCAAGCTCCACCAGTGAATTTCTCTGTAAACGGAAATGAGTATCATCTAGGATACTATCTGGCATATGGTATTTATCCGACATGGGCAACTTTTATCCGAACCATTAAACTTCCGCTAAACCCAAAACAAAAGTTATTTGCTAAACTTCAAGAAGCTTTTCGGAAAGATGTCGAGCGTGCGTTTGGAGTATTGCAAGCTCGTTTCGCTGTTGTTAAAAACCCGGCCCTCTTTTTGGATAAAGTAAAAATTGGAAAGATTATGAGAGCATGTGTCATACTTCACAACATGATAGTTGAAAACGAACGAGATGGAGAGTATGATGAAGCAGAATTCCAACCAAGAGAAGGAAACGTAAGTTCAGATGAGAATGTACGTCATTCAGATGATATGCCTACGAACGTCGAAGAAATGATGGGTATTCGAGTAACTATTCGTGATGCACAAAGGCATCAGCGATTGAAAAATGATTTGGTTGAGAATATATGGGAAACATTTGGACATCTTTATGCGCAGATTGTTGGAGATATTCAACATGCTGACTAAGTTTTTATTTATGTTTATGTTCTTGAATTTTATGTTTAAAATGTTTGTATGTCAAATATGTTTCAAATTTCATTTTATACAATGTATTTTATGTTTTGTTTATTAATATAATTAAAATTAATTTTTTTTTTTCTTAAGCACCCCAAAATAAGCTCCTCTCCCATTAGAGCGAAAAAAACAAGAATTTCTAAAAGAGATGCTAACACAATTTTTAATATTAAAAAAACTTATAAGCACCTCCATAAGCATCCCCATTGCACATGCTCTAAGAATATAGCCATAATAAATTGATATAAAGCAAGTAACCAAAATTAATGTTTTCAGACAAAATTAGCCTTGAGATTGAGCTATATTATATACAATCAAATTAGAATAAAACATCGGTACTGAATTGAATATGTAATGGTTTTTGTTACCCTGTCGGAGTGAAGTCGCCGGGAACGGTTTTATTAATCGAGATACCTCTTCGGTTATATTTTCCTCCAAATATATCATAATTAAACATTAACGAGTAATAATTAGTGGCCCCATAAAGTTAGGCTTTCTGTCTTCCATGGAAACTCTAATCGTCATCATAGGGAAGGGAGGGAGAAGGAGATCAAGAACATTTTAATTTTCCGCTTTTAGATTTCAAGTGAATTTGGTTTGAGAAAGATGGAAAATCAAAAGGTTATGAAGGCCTTTTAACAAAAAAAGAAAATCAAAAGGTTAATATGGATATTATTATATAAAATACAGTTCATATTCTAGCCAATGCTTTAATATGGTCATTTATTTATTTTGAGATTTTTTATTGTTATTGACTTCAATTCCCCATTTTTCAATCGCTATGTATATTGTATAAGTAAGTATTATTAAAAGGTAGGCTTGAGAAAAAGAAAAAAAACTTTTTATTTATCACACATAAAAATCTGAATCGATCCCGTGTCCGTACTACACACATTAATTGACTAGGATTTATCTTGGCAGTGTTATCAAACACACATCATATAGCTCTTGTTCATATTCTATCAACCAGTCTCAAAGGCAAAATGTTTGGAGTAATTTCTTACTATGTTACCATACTTTTTCTATATGCAGTCTTCTTCTAAATTGGGTAAAAAAAAAATCGAGGCATTAAAAGTTAAAACTATCTTACAGTATGCTGCTAAACGATGCTACAAGTCTGCATCTCTCATGGATCACAACTTCATCTCCGTGTAGCGTTTTCAACTAACTTAATAAGTAGCTCCATCTCATTTATCGGAGGGGCGATATATTTTCGGGTGAGATCTAACCAAACCGAAAGAAAGATCATACATCTGCTTCATCTAAACTTCGTCTGGCACGATATTGACGACCCTTACTTTTGAAACTGGTGCAGCTATCTGATTCTCCGATTTCAGTATCCTCATCTCCTGTTGCACTTGGCATCAAATCCTCTGCCACCTGTCCAGCTACAATAGGCTTCGTCTCACCACAGTTACTACTGTCTTCTCTTACGTCCTTGGTCTTCTTCTGCGGAATAAAAGAGACTTTCTTGAATGATCCTGACTCTGAAGTTTCTAATCCTTCAACAGCCTTGGGAATGTCCATATCCTCTGTTGTTGGGGACTTCTCTTTCAATTCGCAAGATGGATCAAAGCTGTAACGGGTGTACTTCGAAGGATTTACCAAGTAATCTGGTACCTGAGCACCACTTTTACCCTGCTGCAATACGATTTTTACGGAGGCAGAAGCTGAACAAGTATCTACAGGCTTCTTTGATGTTTCTTCAGATACAACATCAAACCTGACTCGCTTACTTGTTCTTGCTTCTGAATCTGAACTGCTCTCTTTCCTTTTGAGTATAGGTTTTGGTGGCACAGCTTTGGACGATTCTTCAGAGTGTGGCGGTTTGCTTTTAGAGGGGTGATCGCCAGAGCCAGAGGCGCTAAATTTGCTGGCCTCGATTTCGTCTTCCTTCAGCCTATTTTTTGCAGCTATATGGTTAGCACGAGGATCCCGAACCCGCCCACCAGACGATTCAGAAAGTGCATCTTTCATAGACAAGCCTTCATCGCCATTCTCTTCGCCTAGTGCGACTTTATCATACTCATCTTCTTCTGCCTGCGTTAAGAATCAAACATTTTAAGCCGTATTGAACAGTTTCAATGGATTGTTGATAAAAGAAAATGCCTACCACCAAAGCAACAATTACGTTATGTGCTCCAAATAAGCCTAATACATTGTCAACAAGAAAATTTCAATTCAATAATCTCGAACTTGGTTATATAGGTTGAAGATTCACGAATCACGTATAAAACTCCATAAGTCACGGGCACATTCAACACCAGTATGTTTGTATAGTCAATGTCAATGCTCTTCCAATTGTTAGGCTCAAAATTATGATATGAAACTAATAAATCCAAGAGAGAAGGACCAACAATGTTCCCTAAATTTAATTTGCTGATATGAGTAGTGCGTTTCCTAATCGTTAACAGACCAAAAAACTTTTGAAGGAAAATTGATTTACCTCATCATCGAGAGTGCGATCAAGGCCCATGGAGGCTCTGATACTCCATTCATCATCAAAATCCTCGTTAGCAACTTCCTCTAGATCATCCTCTCCCTCTAATGGCTTCCGAGCAGTGCTCGAGATCCTCTGTTGTCTCAACAGGTCATTGAACGATGACGCACAAGGCATCTCGTCCCTATCGTACGAAGCGAGCTGCTCCCGCTTCCACTCTCGCTTCTCCACCTCTGTGTCGGAGAGAGACCATACCGATCCCGATTGCTGCCGCGACGCCGGAGCAGAAGGCGTAGAAAATTTACACTTAAGAGCCACCTTGAAACGACGACGTATCCTATCAACCGTCTCGATCTCCGGCGGTAAATAAACGTCATAGTTTCGCTGCCTGTTGGGGTAAAATTTAAGGAAGACGGTGAAGTTTTTTTTAATTGTTTTCTCTGTCTTTCTCTTCTCCCGAGACACTTCATCCAAAAACACCCCCACTGTTTTCTTGTTTTCCTCTCTCGATTTCACTGAGGGTTTCGTGAGAAAAAAACCAGCTCGAATTACGCTAAGCTCGATACTTGGGAGGATCATCGAGCTTGCTTTTTTGGATATTTCGACAAGCTTAAGTAGAGAGGAAGAAGATCTCACTTTTTATTTGTTGTCTGTGCTTTTTTTTGTTATGGCATCCGTGTGAGTGAGAATTATTAGTCTTAGCTTTAAGGCTTTTTAATTTCCGTGTGATGTTAATTGGTGTTTGTTGAAGTAAACATTAGCTCAAAAATGCATTTCACCAAGCTTGATGACTCTCCCATGTTCCGCAAACAGGTTTGTTTCTACATATCTTGGTTCCTTCTACGTTTGTTCTCATGTGTCGAGTCTTTTAGCGTCTTTGGTTTAATTTTGTGTCATATTAGGCAAGATTTAATCCTCATGTTGTGAACAGATATAAATTTTGGAGCCATTAGGATGTGGTATGTCTGGAATTTTGAGTGTTCACCGACCATTATACCCCAAAACTAGAGTGGAACTTCACTGGTAGCTTCCAATTAGTGTGTCACTCGGAAATTGGTTAAACTTTTAGCTGTCTGGACGCGATTTCAATAAGTCATGTCGCTCGATGAAATTTGAAATGACTTATGATCCAGTTTATATGTTTGGGTCTCTAACTCTGTGTTTTAGGATACACTTTTTGTCCACTTAGCTAGTATTCTCATGCTCACTGCTTCAGTCGGACTTCTACTGTTATATATACTCTACTGGCCACGAGACAAGCAGTAAAATATTGCAACTTAAACGTGAAGGAAGTTCCCAGTGTAGTTCAGATTCTGTCCACAACGTGTTCTGTTTTCTTGTAGCTGTGGAGTCGTTTACTGCTATATGCAGTTTCTTCGATAATAGGATTGTGTCTTGCTGTTTCCTTCCAGTCGTGTGCTTATGTTGATATCTTTTTCTGAAATAGTTGCAAAGCATGGAGGAGAGTGCGGAAGTACTTCGGGAAAGAAGTCTCAAGTTTTACAAAGGATGCCGGAAATACACGTATGCTCTAAATTTTCACTAGTTTACAGGATTGTAGCTGTGTATACACAGTTTTCTTCTGGCTCAAAGAGACATGAAAACATACTTTTTAACAGAGATGGTTTGTGCTTCATTTTTCAGTGAAGGGCTAGGCGAGGCATATGATGGGGACATTGCTTTTGCAAGTGCACTTGAAATGTTTGGTGGAGGCCATAATGATCCAATAAGTGTGGCTTTTGGAGGTATGCCGACTTCACGTAGCCTAGAGAAACTCTCTGGTAGCATATAGTATCTTCAAAGATGCTGATAGACTCGAACTTGCTGTACCAGGACCTGTAATGACGAAATTTACAATTGCGTTGAGGGAAATTGGGACTTATAAGGAAGTTCTTCGGTCACAGGTATGCTAGTTTTTGTTACTCTTGACGTTCTCTGTGATTTTCCCCACCCCCAGCTTTTATATAGTTTGGCTTCACCTTCAGACATTGTATAGATATCCAGATCAGTTCAAGTCTTTTCAGTTCAGGTTTTCGTTTTGATGAGTTCTCGTTTGTCAGGTGGAACATATACTGAATGACAGATTACTTCAATTTGCCAATATGGACTTGCATGAGGTTAAGGTACAAGCTGCTTGCTTTCTTCTTGGCTAGTTATTCAGTTTTTGAGTAAAACCATGCTGGCCATATGTGCAAGTGCAAGGCTAGCATGACAAGGTTGTATTTGAATATGGAATCCTGAGAGATCATTTCTGCCACAGGAAGCCCGGAAGCGCTTTGACAAGGCTAGCCTTACCTACGATCAGGTATCCCTTTGTGCAGGCTTGTTTCCGTTTTCTCCTCTTTGTTGACAATTTGACATGGTTTGCACTACAAGAGATAGTTCGGAAAGACTAATTAATTTCGTGTTGTGCTTTAGGCCCGTGAGAAGTTTTAATCTTTGAGGAAAGGTACGAAAAGTGACGTTGCAGCTGCTTTAGAACAGGTACGGTACATAACTATTGAATGCCATGTAGTTATGATTTCTCTATGTTATAACTAACATATTGTGACACTTTCAGGAACTTCACTCTTCGAGGTCTATGTTTGAGCAAGCTCGGTTCAACCTTGTAATTTTCTTTTGTTTGATCTTGATTAATAATTTCAAATACCTTCTGTCACATTCCTGCTAATGTTGGAGTAATCTTTTGTTTCCCTAATTTTATGCTCAGGTGACTGCTCTTTCAAATGTTGAAGCTAAGAAAAGGTTTGAATTTTTGGAAGCAGTCAGCGGGACGATGGATGCACATCTTCGGTACTTCAAACAGGTAACTTTGTTAGCTTCTTCAGAATTTTGATATAGTCTGAAAAGGTTCGTGTCAAATCTGAATGTGGCTGCTTTCAGGGTTACGAATTACTGCATCAGATGGAACCATATATCAATCAGGTCAGTTTATTGTAGATTCCTTTTGTTCAATTAATAGATCCCTAAATATTTAAGGTTTAAGATTTCTCTTCTAATATATGAGTCTTCACATGTCATTCAGTGTGTTGG